>CM036552.1:17775845-18404595 GCA_020745685.1 Tautogolabrus adspersus
ATACTGTACACTTTCTGCAGTTCTACAAACTTATATGATCTTTTCTCCTTTATGTGTAAGAAGACATAGTTGTATTTTTTGTTTGAATATATTGTCCTGTTTATGACAGAATTGACAGTGACGTCAACTAAACCCTGCTAATAATGTCTTCAGAAATTGGTTGTTCCTATAATTGAATGTTAATGACTTAAGATGGGTTGTGTTGTGAATTTTCTACCAAGAAGCAGAAACTTGTGAAACAGCTACCATTAGAGAACATCTGTCTGGAAACTGATTCACCTGCTCTTGGGCCAGAAAAGCAGGTAAAGTCTTTTTCCCTTCAGATTATAAATATGTGTGTTTAAAACCAAACCAGCAGTTCTTTTATGACTGTATTAGCCATTTGTTCCTTTTAACATTGAGGAGAAATTTTGGCTGTGACTTCCAGGTTTTAGTATTTTTGTGATATTTGAGAGACATAGGGCTTAAATCTGTTTCACTTCTATCTTTTTCTATTTATAATACCTTAAGACGTCCTTCTCTTGTTATATCCATCTTGCTGTGTGTCCTGATTGCAGGTGAGAAATGAGCCCAAAAACATCTGTGTCTCTGCTGAGTACATCAGCAAGATTAAAGGAGTGTCGCTGCAGACGGTGATGGAGGTAACGACACAGAACGCCCTCCGACTCTTCCCAAAGATAAAGACCGCCATCAGACCCTGACAAAGATCTATAAACTCATGTCACCTGGCTGGAATATATTTAAATGATATGTCCAACTAACTAGATGTGGGAGTCGGATTGAACCAAGATGCCATGAAGTGTAAGAAAATAAAAATCACAGTGTCAGAGGCACGTATTTTCAAGAGTATGTGGACAGTAGAAGTGTACTTGGCAGCTGAAAGCCATTTATTTATCTCCCTTAATTCTTAAATAAAGGAAGAAGAGAGAACTATTTATCACACAACTTGTACATTTCTCTTGAAGGTGATGCATCTCAAACATCCAGCATTACAAAAACACTTTGTCATGTAACAAAACAACAGCTGACATCAACTTCAGTCCTCAGTTGGATGTGATGTTAAGTCAAAATGATGACACATATCTGTTATATTATGACCCATCCACTGATCTAAGTAGAGCGCTGATATCAATGAGCTTGTATTTTACCTGGAAACTTTTATGACATATTTCAACGATATGTCTCCTTCTCTTTTATTAAAGTGTTTTATCATTTACTTCACATCAGATACGCAATCTCTAATGACCCCAAATCACCCAGAGTTCACAGCTATATGGAGTGTTGCTGCCTTCAAGTCCTCCTCTTATGATCGTGCTTTAGAGCTCATGTGTTTCACCCTGTTGTTAAATACTTGAGATGTTTTCCAATGCTAACACACTTGATACACTTTAATTTGCTTTAATTAAACATTTTTTAAAATATTGAGTTTGTGGCTGATTAAGGGACTGTTTACATCAGTATGACTTTTAATTCAAGAGCAACAAAGAGAACTGTTACCAGCTTTAAGGATGGGCTAAGAATCCCATTCTTCTGGTAAACCAGCAGTTTAATGGAGAGGGGCTGTTTCTTACTTACAGACTTCTTGTCTGCATATCATTTTTCAGTAACCCCGGAGAATTGGCCACAGTGTATGATGCCATTCATTCAGGCGCACAGACCTCCACTGACTTCAGTCTCCCTATCCAAACCCAGCGGACTCACCAGAAGGAAAAATGTGTCTCTCTCTACATCCTCAAAATAATAATAGAAACATACTACATGCCCTGTTTCAGAAAGATGTTGTCTCTTTTCCACATGATGTGTCATATTGTAATCGTTTTGTAACTGATATGAACAAGAAAGTCATAAATTCCTAATGACGAATAAAGTGAAGAGGTTTCCATTAGAATTATTTATAAATATTACCCTGCTAATCACTTTATGGTGGAATAAAAAAGAGACATAACACAAACTGTTCTTTTTGTGAGGACCATCCAGAGACAGAATTAGACATTTTTTGGCTGTATACGCACAAAAAAATCTGGCAAGACTTCAGTAGATTTGTCCAGGACAATGTTTTTAGAGACTTTGCCTTGTTGTGAGAGAAGGAGGTATTTAGTTTCTACTGAAACCCAAAGAAAAGAAGACTTTATATTTGTAATTAATTGATTCATTTTAATGGCAACATTTTTTATTCACAAATGCTAATTAAGTAAAAACAAAACACAATGTATTTATTTTCTCAAATATGTTGAAGACTATATAAAACGTATACATAAATCTGAAAAAAAGAAGCTATTAAAGCCCTGAACAAATGTACTGCGCTAAATATTTTGATCTAACATTGCCCTGATTATTCTGTGTCATGTTTTTGCTCTTTTTAAACTGTTCTGCTACACCGTGTCCGTGTTTATCACTTTATTGCAATGATCACACACAATCATCATGCCAGACAGTTGTTTCTTTAGGATGCATTCCAAAAATAAAAATAAAGAAAAATCTCTCTCTATATATCAACTCATTCTGTAAATAAAGAACACAGCCAAAAAAGGCACATCAACTCAACCGCACAACAGAAGAACAGATAATGACCAAGAGAAAAAAAACTAAAATGGAAAAAATAATAATAGTAAATAATGATCATGAGATCATAATTATATGTTGTATTTTTCTAATAAAGCATATTTTTGAAAATATTTATATATCTATGAGTTTTAAGAAAATCCCGGATTATGGTGTCCCATAAACGCATCATATACTTCACGGACCGCCCTGCGCGGACACGTCAGTATCCACCATAGACTGTTTCACACACTCTCTGGGATAGACTGGCACTCCTTCCAACCAGTGCGGAGGTTTGTTGTTGCCCGGAGCGAGCGGCTGAGCTCTGCCTCATTGGTCCGTGTGCGCTGAACTTCCCCCCGGGGTCGCCTCGGGAGAAAATGAGCATGTCCTTTAGCGTGTCGCCCGTCACACCGCCTCTGTGGAGTTTCAGTGTTTACATGAAATTGTGTCAAATCAAGGTGAAGGGCTGCTTGTGCTAAATACATCTGCACGATGCTCAGTGTATGCTCACACAGATGAGAGGACTTCTGTTACACTTTTGGTGAGTAGCATTTTAACTTTTGTCACTTTTATTCATTTTCTTTTGGATTTGTTTGATACAGCGTTTAAGGCTTTGTGTTTGTTTTAAAACTTTTCAGTTTGCACGTTCTTTTTCTGTTTGCTCTCTTATCACACAGGCAGCCGTGTCAATAGTGCACTTTTATCAGTATTTGTTAAGGTTGTATTTCCCAAGCATGCTGTGGATATGGAGTCCTTTTTTGATCCCTCAAGCATGGGAACTTAAACTGATGGTCAGACTGCACACCTGAAATCCTCCATCAATCCGAAAGTAACCTGTTGCATAGAACATCAACTCCTTCTACCTGTCTTTGCAGGTCTAAACAATACCACCATGACAAGTGACATGGTGGTCTGGAGGGGTCTGACTTGGATGAAGCAGGCAGCCAGCAGAGTCCCACCAGGCAGCCTGAATGGGAACCAGAGGGTGCTAAACTTCCATCACGCCAGCGGACAAGAGAGGGTGAGCTACTCAGCCGTGATTTGGCAGTTAAACAGCTGCAGAGCAGGATATAGTTTCACAAACATTCAACCCAGATACCTTCTGTGTCTGTTTCTGCCACCATCACCTCATCAACGCCACGACAATAGTAAGTTGTGAGGAGGATGATGCTGGACTAGCAGACTTGTATGGAGTTTTGAAGATTGATAACGGTCTTTAATAAAAAATAAAAAAGACACATTTTGAACAGGATTTTGTACTTCACAGGGAAGAACATCTTTTCAAACATTTGGGCCAATTTCCCTCCACCTTTTTGGCTTGTGAGCCCTAACAATAGAGAAGTGGATGGACAAAAAATGAATGACAGGGCACTAAAATGCTACTGAAGTGACAATTTCTTAGATAAACTGCATTTTTTGGACAATACTTGCTTTCATATTTTACTGATGGCTGGCTTCTTTTGAAACGGAAACATTTAATCCTCGCCTTCGTCTTGCAGGACGTTATCATGGGAATCAGTCAAATCCACAAGATTATGGTTTATGTTTGGTCCATGTCCAATTTAGTAAGAGATCAATTTCCAGTGTAATCCAGGTCATGCAAATAACAACTGTTTATCTGATATGGGGTGTGTTTTGTATGAGGTGGGATGTTTTGAATCTGCTATCATGTCAGTAAGTAGTTCAAGTCATGTCCTTCCACACTCATATGTATGATGTTTTTTTTTCTTAGGAGATGTTTAACAAGCAGCGACAAGTCTGCGTCACAGCAGCGCAGTTTCACAGATATTCAACAGTTGGAGCTTGTCTCAGTACATGTTTCATTGGCGCTGTCAGTGGAGGACAGAGCACGCACAGTGGAGGATCCAGCACCAAACGTCTAAAGTACCACAGGAGCTGGTCAAGCCAGTTGTTCTGTGGACATGCACGATTATTTACCCAGGACAACTCCACAGTGGGACGGCTCACCGCAGATGGCATCGATAAAGAGGGGAACCCCAAGAAAACAGACATCAAGCAGCATAAGCAAGTGGTAACCACTCTAAGACCTTTCTTTTTTTTATAACATATCCATTCTTGTTTCTATGGTTTGTTTTAAACATTACATAAAAAAATGTTATTTGTATTCTGTCCTTGAAGTTGAGTTATTTTCTTGTGTGTCAGCTCAGTGAAAGAGCCAGAGAGAGGAAGGTTCCTGTCACACGGATAGGAAGGCTTGTGAATTTTGGAGGTAAGTTGTGTGTTAACTTGTCATTTTGCATCAGCTGTTTCAGATCACATCCAAAGAGAAGTGACAGTTAATATGACCTCAGTTACATGAAGGCTTTAATCCTGAAATAAATGACAGAACTTTGAAAGATAACATTCGAATATTGCATAATATTGCACTTTTTTTTTTATCTTAGTCATTTTCTCTTTATTGTTTCTCCCTGTTTTATTGCTTTTCTTTCTGTCTTTAATTGTTTCCTTTCAAAAGCCTCCTGTGGACAGGTGTTGAGAATTAGCATGTTTGCTAAAACACTTAAACACTGCATCTGGTTCGTCCAATGTATCTGTGATGTCCATGCCAAATAAAATGTAATTAATTAATATATAAAGGAATCAATGTTAGTTTTTAGGGATGTCAAACAATAACATTTTTAAATCTTGATTAATCGCTGGATTTTAATAGTTAATCACGATACATCACTTTTTTTGATTGCATGCTTGAAATTTCATTAACTTTTACTGACTTCCACTTGAGTTCATAGAGCCCTTTTTTATTTTCCTTTTCTTTTCCGTTGTAATGCTCCCCTGTGGAGTTCTCAGAAGTTGTTTACATTCATTTTAATTCACCATGACTCATCTTGTGTGTTTCCACGGGGTCTAACTAATGTGTTGAAATGATTTCCTTCCTCATAGAAAAGTTTGCAGGACAGATTTTTTGGATGCATTGTAACCGACCCTTTTTACATCCATGTTCTTCATTTTCCATGTCTTTGCGGCCGCATTGGATTCATTTTTTAAGCTAATCCCCGCTTATTTGTTTCTGAACTAACCCAATGATTACCTCGTGTCCTTTTAAAAAAAAAAAATTAAAATAAAGTCCCCAAGAATCTGACATTGAAGCTAACTGGAAATATTACATTGGCTCTGGATTTCCACACCTAACTTCTGACTGTTTTTAGAGAAGTTATGCAAAGAAGTTTTACAATTGACATGGGCTTACTTCCTCCAGAGCAGCAGGGCTCATGGGAGGCTGTGGTTTAACTCTGCAGGATGTCAATTGTGCACTTTATTTAATTTAACATGAATTGAATGTAATAGTCGGTATATTTCCTCTGTATTTTTTTAATCTTTGCTGTCTAGAAGTGTTAAAAGAAGGGAGTGTATTTTATTCCTCTCTATTCAGTGTCGAGTTTGAGCATCAGGTTTAATTTTAGGATTAAGCAGAGTGGTTTTGCATTGATGACCTCGGTCACCACTTTTGCTGAGCCGGGGTCGGGCGGAGGGGGAAGTGCTGACGCCCTCCTTCACAGGACTGGAGTTACAGAGTATCAATAGCTGAGGAAATGTTTGGGGGTCCTGCCTGAGAATCTAACTAATACAAAACACGTTTCAACATTGTCAACAAGCAGTCTTCTTCCCATCATCAGCAGCAGCACGCTAACTCAAGTATCAGTTGTTTCTCATTCCGTTGTATTAGCCTTTAATAACCTGTTAACTTTTAAAGACTCCAAGAGTTGTCTTGAGAAATCAGATCAGGTGATTCATGAATCATTTATATACTATAAAAGCAGTAATACAACAGTGAGTAAATAAAATCATAAAGTGTAAACACCACAGTTAAGAATATGTGTGTCAATAATTCACCAGAGAAAATGAATTTATATCCAACAACTTTTGTCTCCCCCCCCCCCTCAGGTCTAGCAGTTGGACTCGGCTTGGGGGCGATCGCTGAAGTAGCCAAGAAGAGTTTTACACCTCAACATCAAGGTGACAATGTTCGATTTATTTTGTCTTGTGAATACAAAATCTACATGGTCTCCCTTTGCTGGAGTCACCACTTTGCCAAATGTCAAAAGGATAATGAACCATACTTGTTAACAACTGTAACAGTATCTCTTTCTTTATTGTTTACTGTGAAGTTCTCATTAGTTTAGGAAGAGATGAGTTAATCTCACTGAGGTCAAAAAGTTATAATTATAATAATAATCTGTAGTCCTCCAAGCGGGTGGCCCGGCCCTGGGTTCAAGTCATTGAACCCATTGAACTCTCTGTTCCTGATTTCTGACTCTATCCACTGTCCTACCTTTAAAATAAAAGCATAAAAAGATCTTAAAAAAGAAGTATTATTTTAAAAGACACAATTCTTTTAAAGGCCTACTACACCCTTTATCCCCATTTCCATCAAGCGGTCCGGTTTGGTTCTGTACAGTTTGGTACAGTTTGGTACGGTAAACCCTGAACTTGCTTGCGTTTCCACAGCTAACCGTACTCTTACTTGGTAAGCAGAGTGTAAGCAGGATGGCGATAGCCGCATCAGCTTCTTCTGAAAAAGAACACAACACAGTAAACAAAGGGCAATGATGGAGAACATCCAGCAGAGATCTGCTCCTCCAAGGTTGTCCATGGGGTAGTGCTACGTGCTGACATGAGTCGCAAAAAAACAAAAACAGCCCTTAAATTACTCTCTCGAAATCCAAGGGATATTTAACCAAGGTGTGTTATGTATTGTCCTTCATTACCGCTGTCGCACAGGAAGTGATGACTCTTTCGACCAATCAACAGACTGCAGTGTGTCTAGCTTCAGCCTTTAGGGTCGGATCGGTACACTTAGCCTTAGCTATATACAAGGTATATAGACAGATAGTTGTTACCCCATGCTGCAAACAAGAGCGCCAGCACGAACCATAAAAGTTAGTTGTTACATTAATGCAATTTAAAAAGTCCATTAAATCTCAACATAAATGTGTTTGTGTTGTTTTACATTATGTATTTCCATATAAACAAACCTTACCAGAAACTTGAAAACAAATCCATGTAAAGATCACATTTTTATGAAATTTGAAGAATTTGAAGAATCTAATCTACAGCTGATATATGGTGGCACCTTTACTGAAGGATGTTTGTTTTTCAGGAGATAAAAAGTCCATACTGGACTCCAGTGCCTTCCTCACCGAAGCCAACGCAGAGAGAATAGTCCGGACTCTTTGCAAAGTCCGAGGTGCTGCTCTGAAACTGGGACAGATGCTCAGTATCCAAGGTGAGGTGTCGTCAAGTTTGTGGGGACATAAGAATCACACATTAAATCCCCCTGTGTCAGTGTGTAAACAAAGGTTCAGCTTTCATCAGAGAACTAACAGTAAACTGACGCTCCGTCTTCCGAAAAATTCTTCAACATGGTTCTGATTCTCACTGGCAAACAAACCAGACTCCTTCACCAACAGGGAAATGTCATCGGCTAAAATAAACCTCGGGCCAGCTGGACACAATAAGTGCCATTCCTGTCGAGTTATTGTAGGCAGCCGAGGCTAAACTGACAGCGCCGTGTGTTGACTTTAAACGGCACGCTTACAGTACAAAGTGTTCCGCTCACAGCCCCGTTTTTGTCTCAGGTTTTAGCGTTTCAGCTGAGTCACAGAGTGAAGCATCTGTTTCTCTGAAGGATGAACCCAACAAGGTCGTCCAACAACACTTGTTTTGTTTTGTTTTGAAGGTGTTTGCAGAACCCTCAGTGATTTTTACCCCTCTCATTTCAAACAAAGAGAGCACTGGAAGTAACTTACCGCATGTTGATGATCATCCACAACACTAAGAATGAATTCATGACTTTAAATCCTTCTTCTTCTTTTTTTATTCTATTTTCTTATTTTTCCAGAGTACATTGTTGTTACAGTTACAGATGACCAAATGCTGGATGCACTCACAAACTACAAAAGTCTTATAAATACTTTCAACTAAGATGAAAGTCTTGCATGCATCATCCCTGTTTCTTAGAGCCTTTTTCCCTGCCGCCACCAATGAAGCTGTTTCAGTCAGACAACTCACATTTGTATAGTTTAAAATATCTATCGCAGCAGAACATAGTTTGTGTTTGGTGTCCAGTTTTAAGTGATGAGATGATATCTTAACCCATCCCCCCCCCCCCCCCCCAGTTGAGGGTACAGGTGAATGCTGGGGTGGTTGGGGGGCTGAGCAAGAGTGCAGTACTGGTGAAGGTCAGAGCTGACAATGACAGAGCAGAAGGAGAGACCAGTACAATTTTATTTTTTTTGTCAAGATGTTCAGGGATCTATTAGATACTGTTCTCCCTTTAGATGTGTAAGTGTATCTGTTCATATAACTGCATGTATTATAGTAAGATTCATATTTTCTCTTTCCTCCTCTCTTATTATCTCTCATCTCAGATGACGCCTTCATAAACCCTCAGTTGGCTAAAATCTTTGAGCGTGTTCGACAAAGTGCGGACTTCATGCCTCCTAAACAGATGATGGTACAGTATGAAGAGCTCTGGAAAAATACAACAAACCAGTAGCAGACAGAGGTCATTGATGATTCAGTTTCTCTTCTCTCTGCAGAAAGCCATCAGCAGCGACCTCGGCCCAAACTGGAGAGACAAGCTGGAGTACTTTGAGGAGAAGCCATTTGCAGCGGCGTCCATTGGTCAGGTGCATTTAGCAAGGCTAAAGGACGGAAGAGAGGTGGCCATGAAGATCCAGGTGAGAAGAGTGTTTACACAGAGATAACACCCAAAACTTTGACAAAATAACCCCCCTGACAGACACAATAAAATCTGTCGTTTCAGTACCCAGGAGTTGCCAAGAGCATCGACAGTGACGTGAATAATATCATGACTGCTCTGAGTTTGAGCAACGCGCTGCCTGAAGGTACCATTGTTCGAGAGCAACTTATCACTTCTACGATAACAGCTGTTTGACATTCATCCTTCCTTCACAGGTCTGTTTCCTGAGCACCTTATTGAGGTCATGAGTCGTGAGCTGGCGCTCGAGTGTGACTACATAAGAGAAGCAAAGTGTGCCAAAAAAATTCCAGTGAGTTCTTTCTTATTCTGGCAACACAAAATGACTTCTTGGGTATTGTTCTACTGTATCGACTTCATTTTTCTTTGCCTTTACTTTTTGAATTCAGAGTAATTTCTGTCTCTGACTTCTTTTCATGGGCTGTTGTGAGCAAGTCAGGTTTGAAAGGACTAAAATAATATTGCCCCAAAATCGCAAAAATAAAAATAGTAAAACAACAAACAAAAAATGTTCTTACTCACTTTCAACCTGTGGAATAACATCTTGCGTTTATGGATAATATCAAGCTTAAAGCAGCAACCTTTAGCTTAGCAAAGCTTAGTATAAAGAGTGGATACAGGGAAAACGCTAGCCTGACATCGTGCACAACAATATTATCCACTTCTCGTTTTTTTTACTTTCAACTGAGATAAGAGGACTGATTACTGTCAGTAGGAAAAAATGAATATATTGTTTAGCCAGCAGCCCTGGTTGCCCCCTAGCTTTGGTTAGCATAAATACTGCTAGCCTGACATTTTGCACAATAACATTAACTATATTTGTTTTTTTCCCTTTTAACAGATAGATTAGAGCAGTGATTCCCAAAGTGGTGAACAAAGTTTAATGGGGGAAGCATGGGTTGACAAAACCAATGCACACTGTTTTTTCAATACTTGCAAAGCATGGCAAATTTTGTGAGGACCTTCAGGTACCCATAAGGCTGAAAATGAAAGTACATCAGAAGTCACAAATTAGGTAGTTTCAGCTTATAATATCGCTTCTAATTGCTTCCTCTTTGAGAGTGCCTCGTAGTCTTTTCAGTTTATTGTCACACACTGCTGTTCTGGGTTTTTTTTGCAGCCAATGTGACTGACAGTGTGTTTAGTGTATGTTGGTATATGTTGATGTGAGGGGTGGGGGGGCCACCTGTCAAAGGGGGGCCCGACAGAAGAAGTTTAGGAACCACTTGTATAGAGGACTGACCACAACAATGTCTGTAGGAAGAATGTCTAGTTTACATCTGGTGACCGGTGGCTAGCTTTTCTTAGTGTAGCATGACTGAAAACGAAAACTGCTAGCTTGACATTTTGCTCAATGAGATACATTACTGTTATAACTTGTTTGTCTTAGCAGGATAAAAGCCTGAATTCTTATTTAAATACAACAAACAGGAGTTTAATTAAAGAAGCTAAGCTAGCCTTCTCCCTGATTCCAGTTCTTCTGCTAAGCTATGCTAACCAGCTTCAACAGCTTTAACTTCAAATATTATCTATTTTTTAGAAACAAAAGAAAGAAAGCAGATAATCTTGTTAAATTAAATGTCAAACAAACGTTTATAGTGTACTTCAGCTGGTATGCTAATGCTAGCTTTGTTCTCCTGTGTACAGGAATAGACCCTTTGTAGTTGACATATTGTTGTTGACCTGACAAGGTCCAGGTGTCTTTCAACTTCGTTTTTTTATTCATCAGAGAGCTGCTGAAGGATCACCCATACTTCTATGTGCCTGATGTGATTGACGAGCTGAGCAACCAGCACGTCCTGACCACAACGCTGGTGCCCGGTTTCCCTCTGGACCAGGCCACCGACCTCTCTCAGGAGCTCAGGAATGAGGTATGAAATACCATGAACCTACAGGACAGTTTACACCTGTGAGCTGCCAACATGTCGTCCGCTTTGGGGAGTCATGCTTCAAGAGTCATGTCAGCACACCACAGAGCTTCAGTGTCACTGCACATGGTGCATCCACTCAGAATAACAATTGGAGATTTTTTTGCCTGGGTTTTATGTAACAATTCTTTTGTTTTATTCTCCATTTTTTCTGCTAGATTTGTGAGCAAATCTTAATCTTGTGCCTGAGAGAGCTTTTTGAGTTCAGATACATGCAGACTGATCCAAACTGGTCCAACTTCTTCTTTGATCCACAAGCCCACAAGGTCAGTTTGTCTCACTTGAACAAACATGCCCTTTTAGTTTTATTTGTATAGTTATAATGTTTTTGTTTCAGTGTACTGATGTCTGTTCTTTCATCAACAGGTGGCACTGTTGGATTTCGGAGCTACACGGGGATTTGATAAGAGCTTCACTGACACTTACATAGAGGTAAGGATAATTCAGTTCAGTTAAATAAACAGTATTTATGCATCTTATTGCAAGAATTTTGCACATTTTTGTTATAACCTCATGTTAAGTTATCCCACCTAAAAAAAATAATTGTTATGACATCTAAACATTTTCCACACAACATTTTGTAATCATTAGAATGAGTATTTTTCCCCTCTGATATAACATGATATATATCCAGTCAATGTGGAGGGGGTGTTTTTTCATTTTAACGTAAGACACCAATGATATTATCTAACTAATGTACAACATTGTCATTACAACAGAATTTCATGTTATGACATAAGACAAATGAAAACTTGCAAATTCCGATATTTTGATACGGTGGCTGTTTTGAACAACAGCTTTATTTTATTTTTTTACACACGTCGACCCTTTCATTTCTCTGATTAGGTTATTCATGCAGCTGCAAACAAGGACAGGGAAGGTGTTCTGCGGAAGTCCAGAGAAATGAAGTTCCTCACAGGATACGAGTCAAAGGTAAGAAACTCAAAACCCATTATCCCATTATGTAGAGTTGATCCAGTGCTGAAATGTGGGATTTGATATCTGTGAACGCAGCAGTCTATTTTTATTCTTTGAAAACATCAACAATGAAGAAATGAAATATACATGTAGAATTAAGCCACCTATGACCCTTATCGACCTCTACTGGTGACTTGTAGAAACTGCAATAATAGTGAGTGAGAACTTGCATTTGAATTTAAAACATAAAGAAACAAATATATTCATCCTGAAAATAAATG
The DNA here is from genome assembly GCA_020745685.1 of Tautogolabrus adspersus. NCBI lineage: Eukaryota > Metazoa > Chordata > Actinopteri > Labriformes > Labridae > Tautogolabrus > Tautogolabrus adspersus. The sequence goes on from CM036552.1 coordinate 17,788,259, forward strand.
CTACTGAAATAATGCTGCTTTATCACTTGTAGATGGTGTGAATGAGCATCAACAGTAATGCAACGTTTCCGAGAACATTTGTTTTGAATAATAAAAAAAAAAATGTTTGCTTGAAAGCTGGTTGACTTACTCATGTCCTGTCATAAGACAATGGAGAGCGCCCACGTGGATGCTGTGACGATCCTCGGGGAGGCCTTCTCATCTGAGGAACCCTTTGACTTTGGCGCTCAGAGCACCACCGAGCAAATCCACAGCCTCATTCCTGTGATGCTGAGGGAGCGACTCACGCCGCCTCCCGAGGAGACGTACTCTCTCCACCGAAAGATGGGTGGCTCCTTCCTCATCTGCTCCAAACTCAAAGCTAAAATATCCTGCAAGAGCATGTTCCAGGAGGCGTACAAAAACTACTGGAAGGATGGACGTCCAGAGACAACAAAGTGAGGCTCAAGACTTTCAGAAAAGGTGTCAAAAACCAGACAATTCTGGCCTTCTTTGTTGTATTTTGAACAATTTAACTCACACATTCTTCCCTGGGAGGATATTTTTGTGCAACCTGGGCCAGATAATGTCTGTGTTATTAAAACATTTGCATATCTGTGTGCTTTTATTCCATGAATCATTGTGAACAGGACTTCCATCTGGACTTCATGAAAAAATAATGAGTGAAGGTAACTAGGAAACTAATGTTCAAATGAATTTGTTGTTGATGATGTGCAGCCTAAAATTATGAGCCTGTATGTTGTGAGGAGGATGAAAATCATCTGACCTGGATTGTCAGTTGAAATAAAACTGACTGATGTTACTAAATGATTTGTCATTTGTTGAAATGTAGATTCTTATTTCAAAGCTCTGTGGAGGGAACTCAACTGACTGAAAGTTTGATGTAGGAGGAAAAAAATCTCTTTTAAGAGCTTAAAATGTCATCATCAGAAAATGAGAAACATGCATGTATCATCAGTCTGTAGTCGTATTTCAGAAACTTCCAAACTTAACCACAGCGATAAGCAATAGGGGACTTAATTCAAGGAAGACATCTGTGTTTTAGCACAGGTATTCTTTTTTTCTTAAACCTTAAATAAATAAATCTAACTTCAAAACTGATAAGCTGTCCTAGAACTGATAAATTGCGAATCAATAATATGTTTGATTCGTGCGGATGCTTTTTTTAACTCCCTTATTTCCTTATTGTTGTTGCTAGTTTGCCAAAATCACACACTTTATTTGGGGGCTTTGTGAGTCTTCATTGGAGGGACAGGACAGTGGATAGAGTTGGAAATCCAGGAGAGAGAAAGAGAGAGTGGGGAATGGCATGCAGGGAAAGGAGCCACAGGTCAGCTTCGTACCTGGGTTGCCCTCTTCCATGACAAAAGCCTCTGTGCATGGTGCGTGAGGAGGACTCACCACTTGGTTAGTTTTGGATTTTTCTGCAGATGTTGCAAACACTTGTAACTCATCTGTCTCAAAGTTTTCTTTTTGTGGCGTCTCTCCTCGAGTTTTTCGCGTGATTAGATGAAGAAAAAACTCCAAGTTAACAAAGTTATTTGGCTCAGTGCAGTGTTGTTTGTAGTCGCGTTTCTTCCAAGGTAGCAGACATTAAAGTTGATAAGCCATGTTTGTTTCCTAAGGGAACTGAGAAGTGATGTCATTCCTTAAGTTGGATCAGTATTTTGCGATATAATGCCTTTCTGGGAAAGATCACATCTTAGACGCATCCTATCTTTACCGAATTCTTCATATTAAATGTTTCTGTAAGTCGGTTTGAAATGTGTCTGCTGGCTGTATTAATGCAGGTGGTGTTGGTAGTGGAAGTACATTTATTTTGATCTGCATTAACAATTGACCCCACCAAAAAATACATAGAAGTTATGTCTTAATTACACATGAAATACATTGAGCAAGTGTAACATATTTCAAAGTGATGTTAACAGTTACACCTAGAAGAACTCAGAAACCCCGTGAATAGTTTAATAAATATGGTGACTGGGCTTCTAAAAATCTGCTGCTGCATTCATAAAAATCGCTAATTTTTTCTCTCTTGGTTACCAGCTTAATGGAAAAGAAGCCAAAAGCAAAATAATGCTCAAAGCCCCTAAACATGTTCACTGTAACAGCATGAATAAATCTTTTAAACAAAAAGAATTTGATGATATACAGAAGAGTAACTGTACACGTCTATAAAATGTGTAGAGGCTGGAAGCACGTTTAGCAGAACTTGAAAGAGGAAGGCTACTGAAGAAGAAAAAACTGACATCCATGCATTCAAAAAATAGCAAAAGTTCATGAATATTTGGGTGCTTTTTGCAGGAGTAACCAGCGTTTGAGGACGGCTCCTGCCCTGTCACCAGTCTCTTACACTCCAGGTTCAGTAAGCAGTCGTCGTTTTAACGCTCCACTTGGATCGTGATGCTGGAGAAACCAAACTCGGAGCGCACAAGCTTTGTTGTTTTCATCAGGACGCTGTGTGAATCAGCATCTTTCCCTGAGGACACACATTTAGTGACATTTTCTTCAGAGTTCTGCATAACAATCATTTTAAAGAATCCATCAATTATTAGACATTTACATTTTCTATGATCCGTTTTGCTCTTAAGTTGGACCTTGTTCAGATTTGCTCTCAACAGGACCTGATTTTGATTCAGTTAAGGCTGCTGATGAAATAATCACATCTTTTTTATTGAACCAGTCAAGTCATCCATTAGGGTTGAAAGCATAGAGACATATATAAAAGGGGAATCTGGCCAAGATTCCTCCATATAAAGTTGCAGATACAAAAGATATAACCAGACTTTAATCAGAAGTAAAATATTGAACTAAATGAATAAGAGGAAGTGTATTAAAGCAGGATCACTTCTGGTAAATATGAGTGCTTACGGAGGGATAAAGACAAACTCTTGAAGAGGGAAATAACGGATTATCAGCGAGTCTTCATATTTGTATTGCTTAAGGAGGCTTTTCATTTAACGTTTTACTGGAGTGGCTGAAAAGGGATTTAATGCCACAGCTTTGCCTTGGATGAAGTCACAAATGATTCCTTTTTGCCAAATATATATGGAGTCTGTTCTCCAATCTGCCTGTTAATGATAAGATATTTCTTTTCTGCAAAGTCAGGGCTGCAAGGTCAACTGTTGCTGTAGATACTGCTCTGACTGAGTCTAACGGAATATATATAACCTCTTTTAAATCAATAAAGATGAATTATCTAATCCATATTATGTCAACAAACTTGATTTCTTTAAGTAAAAAGCCGTGTAATAACAGGGATAATGTATAGTGAGCGGGTTGGGTGAACAGGACCCCTGCTCTTTAAGTTATCTTGCATTTTGTCCTTAACCAATCACACGCCTGACTCTCAAAACCCAGACCATGTGAGGTGAACACATGTAGTGTTGATTTTGGCTCGTACCTGCGACCACGTGGACTGAAAATAAAGACTGATTCAAGTTGAGGCTCCACATGTGCAAACTGTGAACAGACACAACTCCTCTGACAGACAGCAGCACATCTCTGACCGAGCTGAAGGTTACGTGTTGAGGAGCGCCTGCACACAACAAGGACCATGTCAGTGCCATCAAACACATTAAAACACACAACCCGGAGTCATTTCATCAATAATGTAAACATAGACAATGCTATAGTGTTTACCCTCCATCAGTATCCTGAAAATGTCCTTCGAGACTGGCAGTGTTGTTCCCACCACAAGAAGCGAGAACAGGAACGTACAAATTGGATCTACCACTTTGTAATCAGGCTGCGAGGAAAACAGAAACACGATCAAAATCAAATAATAAACCACGAAAAGTGCTCCAAGTTCTTCTGCAAGTCTGAACAAACTTCTCTTGGGACTTCTGTACTCCTACCAAATGGACCTTCATCCTGTAAAATAAGTTTGTAACAACCATGGTTCTTAGAAATGAGAGACCTTTAGTACACAGTGAAATGAAAATCTTTCTGTTAAAAAAAGCAACAAAAGACCTCTAGATACTCAGGCTCACTGGTTTCTAAAAATAGTTATTATGTCCCTAACCCCATGTTAGAACATAGTCAGGCTATAGGCCCTTTGCTGCATGTCATCCCCGATTCCCTCTCCTCTTAACATTTCCTGTCTCTCTTCAGCTGTCCTACCCAATAAAGGCAAAATGGCCCAAAACACAACTTAAAAAAAAAGTTATCTGCAGTACATTTCTATATAGACAAGAATAGCTTCTTGAAATAGCAGAGCACTTTAGTTTGTAGCATGTTTGCAGATTAGTAGACATTTGGTGAAGGTTTAGGTGTCTAGGAAATAGGAATGACACAAAACAAACTACATTTCTTGTTGTGTCACCCTGGCGCCTCACAGAGCTGTGGACTCTTAAAACAGCTTGGATCCAGTTCCAAGACCACCTCACACCAAACGACTGAGATCACGAGAATGTGCCCCAACTCCAACGAGACTTTCAGGATTTTATTCCGACTTTAGAAATGTGTCTGCGCCCTTAAATCGCTTGTGAAGTCGGTAGGTGTAAGGCCAGCATTATTGTTCAGTTGGATTAGTTTTCAGTTTAGTTGCACTGGTGTTGACAGATTCAGTATTTCAGCTGACACTGACCCAGAAATGAATGATGGTGGCGGCGAGCAGGACGCCCACACTTTGCACCAAATCTCCAACCACGTGGATGAAAGCCGCCTTCACGCTGGCGTTGCCGTGGCCGTGATGGTGGCTGTGCCCATGATTCCGTGTGTCCCTCTGCATGTTGCCAGTGGGTAAGCTGTAGCTGTGACCGTGAGAGGTTCCAGACTGATGGAGGATCAGGATCATCCTTCATTAATAAAAAACAAAATATAAACAAGTTTCAAGAGAGCGTCTGACCACTGTTAAAAAAATCCAATCCTGATGTTGAACCCCTCACACTCACAGGACGTTGACCCCCACAGCACAGCCCGAGGTTATGAGCATGATCTGAGTGTCGATGTCGTAGTCTCCGTCAGTGATCCTCTGTACGGCCGATACGACCAACAGTGCAGTCACCACCCAGATGGACACGACTGACAGTAACATGCCCAGAATCTCTGAGAGGCATACAACAAGCCCAACACTTACACATTTAAAAATTCAGTCATTCAAGTCATTCAAGTAGAGTAAAAGTGCAAATATTAATCAACTTGGCTCATAATACAACTTTCCAAATGCTACCTTTGGGTACAATCAGTAAGATTATTTTACAGCTGGTTGAAAGTAACTTAAACATTTGTTTAAGTACTTTTACTTTCCTTCTCTGCTACTTTATACTTCTACTCCACTCAATCTTAGAGGGAGACTCAGTGATCTCTTCTTAAAACATACTCTTATAGCAGTAAGGACCGATGTGGAACTACACCTTATCACAACAAAGGGGCTTAATTTATGGAACACCTGCAGTGAAAAAACTAAAAACATTAAGGAAAGTGTAAATGTTTTAAAAGAATATATCAGATGTAAGCTCTGTACTGTACTTTAATTGATGACTGTTATATATTCTGTTTGTTGTTGTTTTTGTTACTTAGCCAGTTATCTGTAATCTTTGACTTTATTTTGAAAGTTTGGGATTAATTTATAAAAGCTTAAAAGAAAAAAGGGGTTAAGACTGGATACGTTTCTTTCCTTCATCCTACACCCTTCTCAAACTGTTGTTAGGTTGAAAGCACCTGCTCGATGCCAGCCCAACGTCATTGTGTGCGTTTGCGGCCTGGATGAGATCCACAGAGAGAAGAGGCTGATCACGATGCTGCCAAAGTCTGTGAGAAGATGAGCTGCGTCAGTCATGATAGCCAGACTGTGAGCGGCGTATCCACCTGCAGAGAGGAGGGAGACACATGGGAGTGTGAATGAGCTAAACAGGGAGGGGAACAAAAGGCATGAGAAAACCCCTGAAAGGGATGGAGCTCTACTTCAGATATTATACTCGTATAATTTAAGCTTTACTTTTTGCACGCTAAAGGATCAATCGGATTGACAGGCACTGTAGATCTCAGTCTGAGTTGGTTGACTGGAAACAAACAAACATTTCTCTTTTCAAAAGGGAATGATCCCTGCGATTGTCAGCTGATGATTACTCAAAGACATCTCACAAATCATTGTTATTGTTCCTCTAAAGACAACCAGTTACATTTACACAGTAACCTTCAAGTCTTTATTAAATTACTACCTCGTCACCAACTTTGTCAATTCAAATATAAAATGTGTTTTTTTCTTCTTCAGCATGCTGTGAACTAGAAAAACATCCATCCATCTTATCATTTTTGAAAGAGCTTTAAGATATTTTACTGAGGAGAATTGTGTTTGTGCTTTTTAGACAGAGGTCAGATTGTTTGTAGAATTTTTCCGAGTGAAGCTGGTGATTCTTTTAATCACCTTCTGATGAACTACACGGCTTCAAAAAAGGAGTTTATGAGTATTTTGTTATTGTTTTTTATCTCCACAGGGAATATTTCTTTTCAACCATGATGAGGCAATCCTGATGAAATAAAGGTTGAATAAATAATAAAAGCTTGAATTGAATCTGTCATTTCAATCTGATTGGTCAGTATTAGATGAACCTAAAGCAGCCATCACAGAGTATATTATTATAAGCTCAATTCAGATTATTATTATTTTTTTTAATTTATTTGATAGAACAGTGGATAGAGTCGGAAACAGGGGAGAGAGAGAGCGGGGAATGACATGAGGTAAAGGAGCCAAAGGCCGGACTTGAACCTGGCTTGGAGGACTATAGCCTCCTTCATGGGGCGCAACCAGACGGCTAGGCCATCAGCGCTCCATGAATTTAGATTTCTGCAATCAGATATTACTAGTCAGTAAAGGTGCAAATGTGTTATCATTAAAATGACTCAAGGAATAGCAAGTTAAGGTTTTATTTTAATTCATCATTATTTTGGATTCATACAAATTAAGAAAAATCATGTTCGTTGTAGATCACGTAATAATCACGTACAAAAATCGGATGCCGGAGTGTTTTGTCCACTTGCATTTTTTACTAAATATGAAAGAGTAGTGAATATTCTCTCAGCAAACAATCTTGTTCTAGACATTTTTTTTAAAGACATTTCTTTCAGTGACATTTTACAACACAACATAAACGTGTTGCTGCTCTCTGGTGGACAAACTTTGTAATAGTAACAATGATTGTTAATTTTAAAAAAACCTACCTCAGCATTTCTGTACTGAAACTTCTTGAAACCAGCCGATAAATCAATCAATCCAAAGATATGTACGATCAGCTAAGAAGAGTTTTTGTTGTTGCATCTGATCCAATTTGAGTTTTCTTAGCATTCGCGTCAAAAGCAGTGATCATATGTCAGGATTGGAGTCTGTTTTCAGATGAAAAAAAACACTAATCTCACTAATCGTCTCTTATGACTTAATTTAGTACTCTAGATTTGAAGCAGCAGAAACGTTTCTCAGACTAAAAGTAAAAGAGAAATGTATTGAAGTGCAGTAATCTGTGAAACACTTCAAACCCATCAATCAGGACACATATTTTATTGTCAGGTAAAGTCAGTTAGGTCCAGGCTTCATTTTCTCACCAATCACCTCTCCTGTCATGAAGACGAGGCTCACAGCACAGGCGATGGAAAGCTTCCTTCTGGCTGAACGTCTGGCTTCACCTTCGGCCCCTGACATGTTGTCTGTCTCCTGGCAGAGCCGCTCAGGCTGCCACAGCCCGTCCACGCTGGACGCATCGTCACTGAACTCTGATGAGGCAGAGTCTGAACAGTTTTGCTCTGGGGAAAGCGGCCTGAGAAAAAGATAGAACTTTGACTGGTTTCCTAAAATATTATCCTGAATATAAAAAAATAGGGCCATAAGTGCAGAAATAAAGAAGCAAATTAAAAGCATTACAAACCATCTTAGTGGCTCCAAATGAGCCTCAATCAGTTGTTGTTTCTCTGAATCCACTGAAAGCTCCATTCCCTGGTATGACTTCACCTGCAGGACCCCTTTTTCAGTTTAAACAGTGTTTAAGTGAATCTTACCACCTGCTGTAACAACACGTGTTATCACTCAGGGGTGGAGCACAACACGGACCAATAGCAGGTTACTGATCTCCGGGGTGCAGGTCACTAATACCAAACAGTTAAAATTACAAGACCATTTGATGACATTCCCGTTTTCACCCAAGTTTATTTAATCTGACAAACTTTGATGTTACAAAAAACAAACATTTGGAAACATGTAAAAGTTGAAAAAATGACAAAAACAGTATCGGGGAATGTAGAGATGATAAAACTATATATCGATTTTGTCTGTTTTAAATCTGTGATAAAATAACTTTAAAAAAAAGAAGGAAAAGAAGTCCCTAAATGTCTTCAGGCGCTCTGTGAAGCGGAGTCACGTTTGTCTTATTGGTACATAAAGGTTACAGAATGAAATATATTTCTGGGATGGTTGAAGCTTGACATAAATACACTGCACATATACGATAATATTACACAACGTGAAACCCAATGAAGCCCAAACCCTCCTGCACATTCCCACACCAGGCAAAGACACATCATCTCATGTAAACATTTTGAAAGATGGCATCTTTTAATCTGTATCTTTATATACAAAATGAATTTGTCATCAAATTTCCAATCAAAAAAAAATATATGTCTCAATTTACATAAAAGCACATTTCCTGAATGGAGCATAATACAATGATACACACACTCATCATCACATACGGAGAAGAGGGATTTTCATCCTTTAAAAAGAAGGATTCAACACATCTGGATCGCAACCTCGAGGACGAACAAGAAGCCGTAACATGTGGTAAAAAGAAAAATCTAATCAGTAAGCTGGTTCTATGGTCAATGTAAGAAGAGTTTAATGTATCAGATAGTCTGAACTTTACCTGTACCTTAAAATGATTTGTTTGCTCGAGGTCACCTTCTGTTCAGCTACAGCGAAAAATAAAAATAAAAGTTCCATTTGAAGAAAAAGCTCAGTATATGTTGGGAAACACGTTTGTTTGCTTTCTTTACGAGACTTGGATGAGAGGTTTGAAACCACTATCATGACTGCGTGTTGTGTTAAGTGTGCAGCTGCAGCCAGCAGGTGACTCACATCAGTGTAGCTTAGCATAAAGACTTGAAAAAGAAGGGGGGGGGGGGGGGGGGGGGCAGCTAGCATATTTCTGTAAATTCAAAGTCGAAAAAATCTGCCTATTAATACCTCTAATGCTCCCAAGTGAACCCGTTGAAGGTTGTCTGTTTAATAGATAAGACACATCACGCTGTAACTTTAGGACAGTGCTGGAACTATTTTATTTAACAAACAGTGTATCAATCCGCCCTAGTGCTTCTGCACACGGCATTATGGACTGTGACGCAGATTGAAAACCCTTAGGTGACTTGAGTATTTTTAAAATTTCTAACTTTGGTGTTTAATTTCTTCACCAGGCTAACTCTTCCCCTCTGGTTCCTTTCTTTATGATAAGCTAGGCTAATCACATCCTGGCCCCAACTCAAACTAAATACTTATTATAAAAGAGGAAGTGGGATTTCCTAAAAGCCACAGTGATGACTCCATGAAGTACGTTTTTGGAGGTGTGCAAGTGTATTCTTTAGTTTCAGCCATCATGGTTCCACTTCCGATGGTATACCCAGCTCCTACGTCTTATATCTAATGACGCGTTCATGTCTCATCATGTACTACTGAATGCATTGACCGGGCCTTTGACCGCTTCTTGCAAACAAAGTCAGGAAAACAAACTTTAAGTCCAGACTGATGTTGCTTTACATATTTCAAGAATAATCCCAGTTTCCTCGATGAAATAAAGCTAGTTAATACAACACTGGTATTGGATCAGTTCTCTGTGATAGGGTTGATCTTCAGTCGTATTTTTAACCCAAAGCTGCTGCGAGCAAAAGAGAGACAACACCGTCAAAAATGCGAGTTAAGACAGTGTGCGGCAATTTGCTTGTAATTTTCCGTAAATAAAAACAAGAAATTATCCAAAACTGGGAGCCTAGGACTTGTGTTTTTGTTGCCATGGTATCGAGATAATTTGATTCTTCTAGTATCATAGCGCAGTTTAAAACTCTGGTATTGTGACAACCCTACTCTGTAAAGAACTTAAGTGCACAGTCAGCTTGGATCATCTCATCATACCGCTACACTGAGCTGCCCAAGGATGTGAAGAGTCACATCTCAGAAAGAAAGCAAACAAGTTAAGATGAAGTCCTTTCTAGAATATGAATCTATGTGCAGTATGACTAAACACCTCACAACACTTCAAGTGGTTGGCCTCAAATAATCCATCATGTTGCCTTAAAAAATTCTGACTGAGATCGTGAGCAGGTCTGTTCTCAGAGCATTGTGGCATGAACATGAACTTGAATTATTAAAGTGCATAAAAAAACACTACAGAGCTTTGATCTGCATGGCTTCCTCATTTGACGCTGCAGTCCAGACTGTACCCAAAAATTAAAAGTTAAAAAAATAAATATGAGATTGCAGTGAAGACATCATTGGCACTTTAAAAAATAGAAATTATGGCACAATCAAATCGCTGCTTGTTTCGTTTACAAGCTTCTGAGATAAATATGATTTTTGCACGTTAGCAACATTCAAATCCTAATCAGCCGCTGATCATTACAGCTGCTGATGCAGATGTGGTTTAATCAGACAGTCCAGAGTCTGAAGGACTCCACTCACTCACTCACACGCTCATTTCTCAGCTGACTTGGACAGCTGGCTGGAGGATCAGGGCCCCGAGGTGCCGTTGGTCGCATGAGGCTGAATCACAATTGGTGCGTTTTCGTCTGGAGGTGTGAAAAGAAAAACAAGGTATTAAACAACGGCTAAATTCCCCATCCTTCATTTCCCCCCCCCAGCTATCTTCCAAACAGAGCCATTGTCTTAAAAGTAAAAGTAGTGGATGTAATCTCAATGTATAAAGACTCAAGGCCCTGACACACCAAGCAGACGGCAAAGAACTATTGACTGTGGCGTCACCTCACCACGACTTTGTCTTGGCCAAAAAGTTGCACTTCAACGCACCGCAAAGCCTACAGCCGACGGCCAACCACCACGTACGTTCTTCACATGCGTGAGAGGAAATAAGTCTCACGGTAGTCCTTTGTTATGATACGAGAAGACCATTTTCACAACACTGTCGGTCACCACTCGTATTATAGGTACTTCTAATCGAGAATAATGTCTGAAAAGAAGTTGAAAATGGCACTGGCGTTGTCAGCACTTGGTCTTTTAGTGGAAAAAGAGAAGAAGAGGCGGAGGCGACAAATAAGGAGAAACCGCACTAAATGGGTGAAAGCATGGACACTTCAGCGGACTCAAGGGGCTTTCCAGAACCTGTTTCGAGAGCTGGAGATAATTGAAACCTCCGAACAGCCAATCAGAGAGATTCCTCTCACCAACCGTTCTGCCAACGACCAACGCCGATTCTACATGTCGAATCGGCCGAAGAAAGGCAGACAGGGGCCGACGGGTAGCAACAGAGCTGGACACACCGCAAAAACTAGGGCGATGATCGCTCACCGACGGCTGGCAATCTCCTTGGTGTGTCTGGACCTTCAAGGCACGGTTTAATTCCTGTAAACCTGCAATATTTCCAATGACCAGCAGGGGGCAACTCCACTGGATGAAGATGAATTCAGATCAAATTGACCTCTACGATGACAGAATGAACATGGCCTCAGGTAATCTTTTGAAATAACAGTCTTGTTCAAAATAAAATAAACAGAAAAAGTTATGATTGAGGGTGTGGCTACCTTTAGATCATGAGTAAAAGACACGTCCTCAAACAATGCCTTGCTCAAAGTTCAATTGCTATTTAATAAACTTAATGTGAATGCTAATGCTTTAAAATGCACCTTGCTAACATTAACACTAGCATTAACTAATATGTTAGCATGTTGTTGACCCTCCCCAGCACCCCCCTCTCATACAAATACAAAGATGGTCACTTGTGGCTTAAACCACAAAAACAAAGCAAAGGCTTTTAAAAAGTAGAAAAGAAAAAGAAGGGAGAAGTCACAGGGAATACGTCTACTACTTAAAGACAGTCTGTGTTTCATTTAAAATGGTAAAAAAACTGAAACAGGATTTGATTGTTAGTAGAGAAGATTACAGCGTTTTCATTTCATATTAATGACTGGATTAGTAGAAAGTTTATTTATGAAGTTAAGTGTATTAAAAACAACTGGTATTAGTGATTATTAAAAGAATGTATCAAGCTTAAAATGTCAAACACTCACTGGATCCAAGTTCTCAAATTGATTTCGATTTGCTTTCTTTCCTCACTCTAAATCGTCACATGAAAAATATTCACTTGACTTGAATTTGTCACTGTCTTCTGATGTTTGTCAATGATACATTTTTGCTATCTCATACTTTAATCAATAAAGATATTAAAGAAATGACAGGAAATAAAAAAACGGTAAGAAATACCAAAAATGTTGCCAGTCAGAAATCATCTTTTGTACTTTATAACTTTGTTATAACCGGAGAATCTTTGCTTTGTGGGTGTTTTATAAACAAAGAAATTGATTTTTAAAAGTTGATCATGAATATGTGATCGTTGTAGTTAACACATTAACATGAAGATCAATAAAAAAAGAGATATCAAATTGCTTGGCTCTTCAGTTATCTGAGTCGTTTCCTCCCAGATTGATCCCCTGCACTTATGAATACAGTCTTAGAATTTAAATGTGTTTTTCTGCTGTTTGTTAGAGTGACGATTTTATCAACAGCGATGATTGAACTTTTTTTTTTGTCAGTTATTAGCAAAGGAAAGAGTTAATGTGACATAACAGCATCAATGACTTGTCTGCAGCACAGTTACGTTTAATGAAATGTTAGCACATGATTAGTCAGATGCAGTCTATCCTGTGGACCAGCGGGGCTAGAAGCTGTTCAGACATGTTCCACAGTGAAACACTGCGTTTAACTTGTGAGATTAATGAAGCAGAGCAGCAGCCAGACAAGGTGAACTTTACCTGAAGAAGTGACAGCTTCATCTGAAGTGGCAGTGGCAGCACTAGGGCTCGGCTGAATTATTATTACATGGTCTCCAGCTGTGAAACAGAACGCAACACTCAGCAAATCCATGCTTCTTCCTCAGATACAATGACTGGACTCAGGGATTTGAGCTTGGTTTAAAGAAATGGTACGACATTTAGATATTTGGGCCATCAGCTAAACTTCGTGGCTAACCAGTAATTTCTTAGTTGCAATTTAATTTATTTTCAAACAAAGCAAGTTCTCACAATGAGCCCTAAGAATGTTTTTGAGTAAGATCATGCTATTGTGATCTTGTCTTAGTCTTGCATCAGATTTTTTCTGTTATGTATAATAAAAGTTAGTCAACCCTGAACTTGTACTAGCAGATTTTGAGAAACGACACAGACCAACAAACACACCTTTTAGTTTCACTCTTGTGTGTTTCAGACTACAACCGGACAAAGCAACATGTGATTTTCCAGAAGTGACACTGTTTCATTACGTGAGCAGCAGAGAGGCTTCCTCATTATGCTCGAAGTGAACCCGAAAGCACAAATTCACTCACCTGTATCCTGTTCTCTGATCTCGGCCTCGAGGTCCTCTGGATCCATGTATGCAAAATGTTCCTCTTCTGGCGATTTGCACTTCCCACAGCAGAAACAGCAGCAGCAGAGACAGCAGCAGCACGTGAAAATACTGCAGCACACCACAAGAGCCTGAAGACAAAGGGAAGGATATAAATGTAACACAGGTTAAATGTACCTACCTACCACTTCACACTAAAGACTAAACTTCAGTGCTAAGGGAAGTTACAACATAAAAAGGAACATAAAAGCTCATTTATGATCATATGCACAGGAGGACCTTTGAAACGTCACCTTAAACCAGCACTTGGACATGAGGAAGTAATATTTGACGCTCTCATCCCCAAACTGTTCGGACACGTAGAGGCCCATGGATCCATACTCGTCATAGATCTTGCGTTTGTTTTCATCACTGAGGATGGAGTTGGCGTTGTTGATCACTTTGAATTTCTCAGCAGCTTCTGGGTTGTCTGGGTTCTTATCGGGGTGATGCCTCAACGCCAGTTTTCTGCAAACAAGATGGTGAATGTTGAGGATGTAGATGTCCACTGGGTGTTATAGAATTGCTGTCATCCACTACTACATTTATTATAAACTACACAATATGGTTCTCACGTTAGGAATTCAAAATTAAAGGTAGAGTCAGTAGCTTTTTCCTTAAAAAATAAATATAGATGTATACAAAAATAATGCTGCTCAATCATCCCTTATGGGCCTCCATACATGTGTGGTGGTGACTGTGTCTGCAGAGAGCATGTCCTCTGCCTCTATTTTGATGTTTAGGTTGACACGAGACGTTTCTGGGTTGGGAGTCTGTGTGTTTCCCCGAGCCAATGACGGCGCACAAGTGGGTTTGGGAGTGAATAAAATTCAACGACTGGATGCCATTCGGACCGGTGAATATGACGGACGCTGACGTAGCGACAAAGAAGAGAAAATAAAATCATAGTGAGGCAAAACACCAAGCGCCAAAGCTCGTTCCAAGACGAAAGTCAACCTTGGGTTGGCTTTCATCCCCTTATGGGTACTTAAGGAGCGGCTTTGGATGGAGAGCCACGCAGAGTTGGCCTGCTTTCTGTTGGACAGGCAGGTGCCAAACACTGGCTGTTAGCTTGTGCTAGCTAGTTAAATTATCATTGTTTCCATTATAACAAATGTAATATTCTCAGGTAGCTTGCGGTGTAAGCAGTAAACGTACATGCTAAGTACTGCTGTGGGCGTGCGCTTCTAGTGGCGACTAAGCCCAGGAGGAAGGGCCCAATTTGAATGTTGTGTTGTTTACAAGCTGCAAAGAACATTGCTACTGACTTGTATACCTTCAAGCAGAAAAGCAATAGTTTATGTAGCTGGAAGAAATCAGTGAACATACTTTAATATTTATTTTGAATTTTTACATTAGTACATGATTATGATAGGACAAATTACTGTTAAAAGTCACACTAACTATCCCAAGAACAAGGAGAGGTGATATGTAGACTAAAAAGAAAGTCATGTCAGGAATTTAGGGCTAGTGTTTTACTATTTTAAAAATTGTGATTTTCTATCTATTAAAATTACTTAATTATTAAGAAACTTCCCAATATTGTACATACACTGCAGCAAAAACTTCTGTTATACATGTGTAAACTCTATGGACACATAATGTATTCCATGAGCTCTTCAGCTTTGAAAACTGCAGCCTTACGTAACGAACAAGTTCTCCAATTTGAAATATTTATTTGGTTTGTTTGCCTTGTGTCATGCTTCAAGCAGTTACACATTGGTAGCTGTCAGAGGTGGTGTTCACAGAATGTGAACCAGGTAACACTTGCCCCACCTTTCTCTCAAAGAGGCCACGCCGCTTTATTTACAAGTCTGTAAATTAAGCTGATCAGAGAATTGGAATTCCTACGCAGGCTCAAAACTTGAAAATGAAACCTTCACACATGTTATTTAGCTCCTACTGTCTGCTAAAATACCAAGAATACAGATTAATTAGCGTTCATGAACAAACCTGTAAGTCTTCTTTATTTCCTCGGGAGTTGCTCCTTTCTCCAGACCCAGGACTTTGTACAAACTGTCTCCTGCTGTTGACATTTTACGCTGAGGTCTGTTTGGGTCCTCCATGTTTCAGGATTTGGCGGCTAGGATTTAGGAACCACATATATTTTTTGATAATTATTTCAAGTAACAGTACGAAGAATTCAAGAGAAGTAACTAGACTAGCTCATAAGTTCAGCGAGGAAGTAAATGAACCACAATTAACTTGAAATAAAGCATGCTAAAAACAGCGAAGTCAGACATTTGTTTACTACAGTAGACGCTATTTCAGAGGACAAGACACATTACGACATTTCTAGAACTCAATTATTTCACTTCGTGTGATTTACTTTGTGTTAAACCCTGCGGGGAAAACGTCACGACAAACTGCTAACTGGCTTAGCCAACTTTAGCAGCAGCAACATGAAGAGGAGAAGGAAGTTAAATTTCACATACTGGACAAATTAATATCGTTGTTTGTCGACGAGTCATAGAGTCCGAAGTGTTTCCGTCGTTCGTCTTATAGATTGTTTCATGAAGTGATGTTGTCACGCGTTTTTCCGCTATTTAAACGTCTCTCCGGTCTCCCCCCATGATGACCCGGAGAAAATTTCAGAGGAGCCGCAGCAGTGAAGAAGGAAGTGAGACGGGAAGGAATCCTATGACGTCACTGGTAAAGTTGGCGCGTGCCCGGATGCGTTTTAAATACGCAGATTTATACATCGACATGTATGGACTTATATCTATTTTTAATGAATCAAACAAAAGATGCGTCTTTTACACTGTTTCAAAACACACTTTCTATTTGTGTTAAATATTGACAGCATCAAACTGATAAAACTTTACAAAAACACTATTTTTTCATGTTTTCTGGTCTCAAAAGACCTAAAAAAAATCCTTATGATCCTTATGTAAAGTTGAACAATCACAGCCATATATTGCATGCATTTTTATGTATTTGTTGTGAAAAAATACAATGCATATGCTACTGTCTGTCTTCAATGCATTAGTCCATTTCAATTCCATTTCGATATGAGGTAAAAGCTCTGCTCAGAGGAAATAGATACTGATGATATACATTAAGCAGTGGGTAAATCTGTGTAAGTTATTATTTTATCAGGAAGAAACAACACTGAGAAAAATCACCCTTGGGCTATTGGTGGATGAGGCACATTCAAATTCATTTGATATGGAGAACAGTTTTCAGAAAATCAAAATTAAATAATCAAACAAATATAATTTAAAACAATTGCGTCTATGTAACTGCAGCTGATCACTCATCACTGAGTTTCCTGTTTCTGTGGGATCATATTTATAACAATCTTTCCCATGTTCTTATTGGCCTCCATGTGCCTGTGAGCCTCTGCGATGTCCTCCAGGTTGAAAGTGCTGTCGATCACTGGCTGTAGAGAGGCTGGCTGGTCTGAAAAATACGGCAACACTCTGCTCGAGAAGGCCTGTATCAGCTCTGTTTTGTACTGAGGAGGGAAAATGAAAAGCAAATATCAAGCTCAGTTTCGGACAATAAATACAACATTTCCACTTGATGTTATTCAGCACAAGTTCATTTAGTGATGTGTCATTTCCATTTGGTCGTAATTCTCACCTGAAGGCTGCGAGAGCGGAGGAGGCTGCAGAGTAAGTGGCCTCGCTTGGAGAGCAGTCTGCCCAGCAGATCTCCTTCTAGTCCCCGGCCTCCCATGGTGCCATACAGCACCCACCTGCCGTCAATGGCTAAAGAGCTCACATTTTGCTCCCAGTTTGCTCCACCGATGCAGTCCAGGATGACGTTTGCTCCCTTGCCTGTAAATAATATTTTAGGTAATAACACAGAATAATGCAGATATTTGATTATATTTAGATTAATTTAAGATTCCAACAAACATATTTCTCCCAAACTTCATGCTAGGTAAACCACAGTCATGGAGGGGAAGTCAGAAAGTATTGAGAAATGGACTAAGATGGGTTTTTTTTTCATGGGCTTTGTTAACATAGAACAATGCACTAATATTGAAACACATAGACAGCTCTATTGCATCTTATGAGGTCAATTATATGGTGTACATCAAGTTTTATTCCCAAGAAAAAGTTTGGACAAAATAAAAAAAATATGACAATCATTCCAGTGACTGATTATCAGAAAGCAGCCGTATTCCCCTAAACTAATCAAAATTATGTATACATTTACACAATTCACCTCCTGTAAAGTCTTGTACCCCCTGGGCAAATCTCTCCTCTTTGTAGTTAAATCCAGCTGCTGCACCCAACTTCTCGGCCATCTTCAGTTTTTCTGGGCTCCCTGCAGTTACGACGGGCACGGCACCAAACAGACGGACCAACTGAATAGCAGCTGTTCCCACTCCGCTGGCTCCAGCATGAACCAGCACCACCTCGCCCTCCTTTACCTGAGCTGTAAGAGAGGGGACCAATGGCAACAGGTTCAGACTTTAATGTTGACCACTTTATTAATTATAGAAGTAGGCAATAGGTGGGAGGTGGTATTGGATCAAGTGGAAACTCACAAAATGAATACCAGACTTTCTCCATCTGGATAAATGTGTTATTTGTGGTAGTTGTAACTTGTTTGAAGGACCAGATTAGTTCCACTGTTTAAAAAACTTTTTTCCCAGACTGTCAATTTTCCTCTTCATAATAAAGAAAAATGGCTGGATGACGTGGTAATTTTAATAAAAACTTCTGACATTGCCTTGGAGAGATATACATATTCTATCAAAAATGTAGAACAAGGCTGTTTTACCTATAAACACCAGCAGTTGAAAAGCAGTGAGCCAGGCCTCTGGGATCGCAGCAGCCTGGCAGAGTGTGAGATTAGGGGGAACAGACATGAGAAGCTCCTCAGGCACTGAAACATATTCCGCGTATCCTCCTCCACATAGCAGGGCCATCACCCTGTCATCAGGTCTCCAGCCTCTTTTAACCCCGGGACCCAGGGCATCCACAGTACCGGCCACCTCCAGGCCTATGAAGTCACTCTCACCTGCGGGAGGAGGGTACAGTCCTCGCCTCTGTTGAAAAGCATTTCACATACATTCCAGAGTATGAGCAAATATTGTGTCGAAACCAGGATGTTTACTTATACACCAAAGGTTAACAGGTAACATGAAATTCATTAACCACATTAAACAGGATTATATGTATATCAAGGATATTGTAGTGTCTTTAGCTTTGTAAAAATGTACATTATACCTGCAGTAAGTCTGCCCTGTTGAGGGCAGTTGCATGAACTTTAATCAGGATTTCTCCATCTTTAGGCTGAGGTCTGGGGACTCTTCTGAGCAGTAAATTCTCTGGTCCTCCTGGTACGTCAACACAAACTGCACGCATCATCTTGGAAAAGCTAGAATAACACTTGTGCCAGGCCCATTAAGAGAAAAATAAAAACTTTAAATTATTAAGACTGAAACGAGAAACATACCAATCTAACCAAAAGCCACTTTATATAAGCGTTCACTTCTACTTTTTTAAACACTCACTCTCTGGTAGGTATTTCCCAGTGAAAGTCTTCCAGTGTGCAGGATGTGATTCATTTGATCGTCAAGGACGCAGAGGCTGTGATTGGATTGGTAAAAAGAGGTAGAAATGATCGACCCTAACAGCAGTTTTACTAAAAGACATATAAAGAACCAGGATCAACAACATCTATGCTTATTTGTTATAAAATGGCTTTATAATATACTGAATGATTTTTAAAAAGGCCAATAATGTAGCTGTGTTGTATAAATGTGCCACCTCTTTGGATCTTTGTAAAGTATTTATTTAAAATGATTGATTTCTTCTGTTGTTGTTCTACACATGTTTACATATATTTAAAAAAACAGTCATTCTTTAGTTCCTTTTTCTAAATCTGAACACCACCAAGAACATCCAAATTCAACTTGTTTGGTGTCAAACAGCTAAGTAAGAATTCATTTACTCTCGTCTACTTGAACACATAAGCCTGCTAATTGTACATTGTGATCTTTTAAAAAGTTAGCTGACCTTTGTCAAATTGTTAGATTGTGGCGTCTACAGGAAGGTACCGTTTCTTATGACTATATTGTTTTGGATCTGAGATTTCTGGTGCAAGAAACCTCCTTTTGACAACTTTTCCCAATGAAATATAACAACTAAAAAAAATATGTTTTTGTCTATGTAATTGGCTCTCGTGAGTAAAAGCGTACCAAAACTAATTTTGGACTTTGAAAAACTACACTGCAGAACTTGGAAAGCCAAATGGCCCATTATTCAGCTCCATCTATATGTTTTTCTTTATCTATGATTGGTTAACCCAACTAGAACAACAATAGCAAAACACTTTTTTGCACTACACACCTATGTTGTGATCACAGATTCTTTTTTTGTGTGATAAACTGTTTATTTTATTGTACAAGTTTATCAAGACATCTGCATGAATGAAAAGAAAACGGTTAGAAATGTGGAACATTTGCCGACTTTTAGGTTTTTTTTTAAGTGAAATATTTTGGTAAAGGCTTGGGACAGAAAAGTGGACGTTTCTGTAGCAAGGCGTTAATGAGAAAGTACAATTAGGGAGGAGAGGAAGCGGTTGCGATATTAAAGAAATTTAGTTGTGAAATAACAGAGGGTCGTGAAGTTCCACAATTTCGTTGTATAAGTGACCCAAAAAAACAACGCGCATGCGCGTTACCGTCAATACCCTTCCGAACGTCAATACAGAAAATATCTTTTATTCAAGCGTCTAAATTGGTACAACAGACTGAGAAAGTAGTGGGCCTATTTAAATACATAGAAATAACGTGAACACCTTTATCTTACAGAAGAGCTGCTAATTTGACTGTAAATCGCTCTGCTACGTGTATTTTATATTCAAACATTTAAAGGAATGAACTTACCAGGCAGCGATGTCAACAGTTCAACAGTTTCGAGATGACTGAAAATGTTTTTGGGAAACTTTGCTTCGCCATCCTGCAGGCTGGACTGTTTGGCGCGGGAGGGATCAAACTACCAAAGGGGCAGGCTTTCTGGCACATCCCAACACGTTAAAGAGATACTGCACATATATCTCAGCAAACAGTATAGTAGCATAATATTTACAAACAAGGCCAATAAAACTTCGGGCAAATGTTCCATTTAATATCATATTTCTCCATTAGGGCCACTTTTCATCATTGTGTTTACCTTGCAATCTTTTATCTAATTTCAATAGCTTGAACTGCCTTTAGAGAGCTGCCTGTTGTATCTTTGTTACTTATTCCTTTTATTAAGTATTTATTTTATTTTGTAGACTGCTCTCTGTTTGGCCTGACTGTTGTTGTTGTTCATTCTGTTATTATCCTGATTTCCTGTGAACTGTTACTAACATGAGTTAACCTTTCCAATGACCCCATATATGATCAATTATTAGGGTTTAATCTTAAATGATACAAAATGCTGATAAGTTATATGTCAACTTATTCAAGTGTCTTTTAACTGGCCTTACAAAACCTGATGAGATCGTCGACTTTTATTGAAGACCAAGAATGGAGGGCTATCTACACATTTGAGGAAATAAACAGGAATCTGCCATGAAAAACATACATTTACTAAACTACTTTGCAGAACTGAAACAGATGTTTCTTTTAAGAGTAATGTTTGTCGTGATGCAAAATATTCCTGCAGTATCATCAAAAACATAATGTGAGAAGGTATTAACATTACTTTCTCAGGTACAAGGGACGCATACAATTACTGATTAATCGTGTACTTTAAGTACTTAACAAAAGGAAAGTCACTACTTATTGATTGTATAACCTGCAAGAAGACGCGTGACTGCAAACCTTAAGCATCGAGAAATTTAATCCCTCAGGTATGTGACAGCACACAAAGACCAACAATCACTTCCACTTTCCTTCAAACTGAATAGGCTATTATATTACACGCATGAGACAGCCATAGCAGCAAACACACACTTGTATACTACCATGTTCTGGGGGAACACTGCTCATAGATCAGGTAAGAAAATGGCTTTAATTAATAATTAATAATAGATGCTACTGAACAAGGGAAATATGATGAGATAAAAATGCATATTTATCCCTCTAGCTAATGTATAAAATGGACCAAAGTTTCCTCGGATCTGTTATACTGAAGAGAGATCTGAGAGTGTCGAACCAAAAGGCGGACAGGGACCGCCAGCATAAATTAAACATGTTGGACAAACAGTACAAGTACACTCGCAAAATGCTTCAACAAAGGAGAGACTCACTGATACATGAACACAGAAGAATGCTGATGGTGAAAGTCTGCGAGCCTGAAGCTACAGTCAACATCGCCATGAAAGACATTTGGGAATACAAAAATACAGACACAAAAGGCGGAGGTGTTCAGACATCTGACGGCAGAAAGATTTATACCAGTAAAGTGGAGAACCTGGTGGAGCAGGGTCGGTCGATATCAGCACCACCACCACCACCGACGTTTGTTAAACCTGCTAGTTCAGTGAGACACAGAGGCAACATCCAGAGCAGCCTGTCCTTCAGGCAGATGAAACACATTGCGGCTATTGACTCCATATCAGAAAAGGAGCTGGCCCGGCGTCAGCAGAGAGCCCGTGAAGAAATGGAAAGGCTGAAACAGTTTCAGATGGAAACTTTAAACAACAGAGTGGCAGCGTTTATAGAGAAGCTCAAGGACAAACACAACACGACACAATTACATCTTGAACCACCATAAGTGAACTCAGACTTTTTTATCTTACAGTTTAGTCACAAAAAGAGACACTTACTAACCGTGTTTTACAACAACACTTTTGAATGAAACTACACAACAGTCCCATTCGTCTTCATGCTCATCAAAGCTTTGTGCACAGGAGTCTCCATGAGCAGGCTGCAGTTTTTCTTCCACTCTGGAGCATCGGGAAGCGCCTTGTCTGTCAAAAAGAAAAAAGAACATTACAAGAGAATGAAGGCGTAAGATATCGGTACGACTTTATTTTTACAAGGAAGTATTAAAAGTACGCTGGAATATGTCAGGATTGATATTTCCTTTAGACATCTACACGTATTGATGTCGTACTTAAAGGCGTATGTGCTTGTCTGGCTCGACACACCAATTTATCATTTTATAATGATGAACCAACTTGCTTATTACACTGTTTTTTGTATTCATCTTCATCATACTTGTACTCATCATTGTATTGGATATGCTAAAAGAAAAAGTGTAAAGGAAATGTAATCACACTTGTGTTCTTATTTTCTCACTAAATGTCTTTCTCTTGTGACAGATGCACGTCATGACTTCACAGATCATTAAGTAAAGATTTCTATTTGGGTTTTTTTTGGTTTTGTGAATCAATTGTAGATTTAGTCTCAATTATTTTTGCTTCACCAATGGCTGTCTGTTCCTACCTTTACACTCAAAGTGGACACTTGTGGGGAGAAGTCTGGTGTGATCAGTGTAGTCGAGTGTGCAGAGAACAGTGGACTTCTCTCCGGGCAAAGTCAACAGCATGACCAGTATTGAACACAAAACATTACTCTCCAACACCTCCACGGACTTGTGGAGTTCCTGTGAAGAGGAAAAGGAGAAGTGTGTTATTCTTCTAGACTGGAGACACTCCTTCTTACAAGAGAACACCAGGGGTTTCAATATTGTGTCAAGAATAAATATCCCTGTTCTCTTATCAAGTGTGATTAACACTATACTTACTTAGGCTGGTGTTTATCACTGATACAGTTCATTGCTAACAGACAATGTTCTTAGAAATACAAAAATTGGAGCACTGATGGCCTAGCGGTTAGGTCGCGTCCCATGTAAGGAGCTTTTCCCCCTGGGATTAATAAAGTATTTCTGATTCTGATATAGTGCTCAAAGTGGGCTGCTGGGGTTCAAGTCCAGCCTGCAACTCCTTTCCCACATGTCATTCTCCGCTCTCTTTTTTCCGATTTCCGACTCTATCCCCTGTCTTGTCTAAACAAATCTTCAAAAATGATGATAATAATAATTGACCGTCACACCTGAGTGTTTTATAAACTGTTTTGGTGTACGTTATAGCCTTTTTTTTTGTACAAATAATTCTATAAACAACATATCGAGTTATCGGTCTTAGAATAATGTAAGGCTGCAACTAAAGATTATTCTTATTATTGACTAACCTGTCATTAGATTTCTTCATGAATGCGTTTATCTTTAAGTCTTTAAATGTGTACAAAATGCCTATCCAAGTTGCAGACTGACAAACACTCAAAGACAGCACCAGCAGATTTGATTTGATCCATTTTGTAAACTCTTAAATGTTGACAAAGGTACCAGCACCATAAATCAAAATATGTGAAATGAGAGCTAACATTAATCTACCGCACTAAATTAAATGTTTCTTCTGTATGTCTGTGCAGAAAACCACCTCAGTCTTAACTGCTTATATCAGAGAAGCTATTCCCAGAACTATTAACAAACACTTTTTTTTTTCCCTGTAAGAGATTCAATTACACACACACACACACACACACACACACACACACACACACACACACACACACACACACACACACACACACACACACACACACACACACACACACACACACACACACACACACACACACACACACACACACACACACACACACACACACACACACACACACACACACACACACACACACACACACACACACACACACACACACACACACACACACACACACACACACACACACACACACACACACACACACACACACACACACACACACACACACACACACACACACACACACACACACACACACACACACACACACACACACACACACACACACACACACACACACACACACACACACACACACACACACACACACACACACACACACACACACACAGGTAACAGGTATGAGAATTAAAATCTGACACCTTGACGAGCTTCAGCTGCTGCTTACGGCCAGCAAAGGCATTGAGATGTTTGCTGAGGGCATCCAAAAAAGTCTTGATATCTGCCTGCATGTTGCTCTGCTCAGCCAGACTGTTTAAAGGAATGAACGGAGGGACATTATGGCGAGAGATCTTCAGCCTCGGCTTTAAGACGATCTCCACGTTGTAGGTTTCTAAGTAGACGCCCTCGTAGGCTGTCGCTAGAGAGGCACACACTCCTTTACCTTGACTTGTTCTTATGACATTGTACCCACCTATTAACAAATAAGAAAGAGACAGGGACAAAGGGGGATAAGGACATATAACTGTTAAATATTCAAATGAAAACATCCCATAATCAAATATATAAAAAATTGGTGACAAAAAAAAACAACTTGAAAATAGTACCAATGATGTGATGAGCATTCAGAAGGTCTTTCAGTTGTGTATGTCTGGCCATCAGTCGGAGTAGTTGTGAGTTTTCAGAATCATCATCCATTTTCTCCTCCTCCTCCTCTCCTTCTTGTGAACACTGTTTGTCCATAGAGGCCCTGAGTTTCTGAAGATTCTGTGGCAGGATAAGCACTATTAATTCAGCTGACAAGAAACCAAAAGCTGTGTAAAGTTGTAAATAAACTAAGGGTGCTTTTATTTTTATTTCTCCTTTAGTTATTTGGTTATAACAGGTACACACGGCTTAAACGAATGCAGTCAAATACAGCAGTCCTGACAAAAATCCCTCCCTCCTCAGGGTCTACATTGTTCAAAGTTTTAAGCGGTGTCAGGTGTCTATTCAGCTTTTCGAAGATGTAACTGGTGGTGCTTTTGTTCTGTTTGCATTGGAGTTTTCTATTTGTACAATTAGGGCTTCCCTCATTTATAGATAATAAGTCGATTATAGCAACAACAGCCAGCTTAATGCAATAAAAATAACAGCATCACAATTTAAGTACAGCACAGTGCTACTTTATGGTTTCTTCATAAAAACCAAATGTCTGTAAGCGTGTGTTTTTATTCCACTGTAAACCAGTGGTTCTCAACTGGTCTAACCTCAGGACCCACCACCACCTCCTTGATGAGAAATGGTGAGCCATATTTCTGAAAATATTCAGCCCCTGAGATTGATGGTCAATGAAAAATAGGGCAGTTTGGACTCAGACTGAACAAAGTGTAACAGAACAAACAAACATATTTTCAAAGGGCTTCACAGACTTTTTGTAACATTTTTTTCCAGGCAAACATTTGCGACCTCCTTAAAACTTTTGGGTCTCGACACACCAGCTGGGAAACAAAAGATTGATTGTCATCAGGTCCTGACAACACGATGAGCCAACACAGGTATTACAGTGAAAGGTAAAATCAAAACAAATCAATCAATCAGTAAAAAACAAAATTCCCCACCTTGTGAGTCTCGATCTCAGCTCTGAGCTGGTCTCTCTGGATCCTCAGGGCTTCAACTTTAGCCTTCAGCTCCTTCACACGACTCGGCTGCTGAGGTCGACTTTTACGGCTTCTTGCCTGAACTTCCAGCAAACTGAGGTGACTCAAAACACCTGAGGACAATACAAATACTCTTACTACATAAACTATTCAATTACATAAACTACATTTTGGATGTTACGCCGCTTAACTGCCTCGACTACGTTTACTTCAGCTAGCATAAGCTCACGGAGCTAAAAACAAACTCCGGCTAGCTGTAAGCATTGATAAGTAGTGGCAGTATGTTTGAATTACCTTTCGTAGACGCCCCCTCCATGTTCCACAGATATGCTTTTATATTACCGTGTTTAATTTGATTGTTTTCGTTTGTTAGATGAAACAGCTCGCTTCAAGTTGTTTTTGATTTTGGCGGCAGTTGCGTCATAGTCCCAAACCCCGCCCATGCATGGCACCCGGAAGTGAATTCAAAACAATTTGTGATCACATGGAGCAATGAACCGAGCGATAAGCCAGATGGTAGGTTACTCTAACGTTTTGTCGACACCGCAGGGTAATTAATCTGAAGTATAAGCCTACTGCATTTCCTGAAAGTTGTGTTTTGCCATTGAGATATTATAACAAGTTGTTTTAACTAGCGTAGCGTTTTCAAATGTCGTAGTAAGCAGCATGTTGCCGGCCATTGACAGTGTGCCAAGACTGCAGGCATGTAAAGGTGAGTCTGTGTCACGTACTGTAAGGTTGTTTCTTCAAAACTGTCTCTCCAAAACTTCATTCCAGACAAGGTGGTAGTAATTTTTTTTATTACTTTTAGTTATAATAATGATAATTAGATATTACAGTTAATAATAATACACATTGTATGTACAACGCACTTTACATTTGAGCAAATCTCAAAGTGCTACAAAATAAAATCATAAAAACATCAATTTAAAAGCAAAAAAAACCCCAATACGAGCAGGCAGAGTTAAAACATCAGAAGTTTTTTTTACAATGGAGAAAGTAATTTACCTTTTTTATTTTCTAATTCACAGTCTGATTTAGCAGCTTTTGCCAGAGATTTGAGGGTCACTAATGTATCCCACATCTTGAACCAGAGATGAATGATCTGACTCATATAGCTAAAGTGACACTAGCCATGTCTTCACGTTCAGTAAAAAATAACTTTAATATCTCTCTACTGTTCCTTTCTGCATTACTTTCCTCCCAGTTTGATTTTAGAGGCCTTATTGGACTTTGCGCTGTTTTAATGGTTATGTTTATCAAAACAGAAATGCCAATCATTCGTTGCTTCCGGCATCTGAAATATGAGGATTTGCTGGTTTTGCATGTTTTATCTTTTTTATTTTTGGGGACAAAGCAAGTCACTACATCGTGTTCTTGAAAACACAAGTTTTTTTAAATAACTGCCCAAATTAAAATATATATGTGTTTTTTCTATCACAAAGAAGAAAGATAGGCAGCTTTTCGTCACATGTAAGAAGCTGGAATCTGCAAATGTTTTGCTTTTATGTGAAAAATACCCAAATCACAATACATATATTTATCAAAATAGTAGCTTATACTCTTTGTCAAATTTATTAAAGAAGGACTGGTTTCTTTAATTAAATGTTGTTCTTGGGAGGTTTATAATGCTTGAATTAACATCCATATGGGCTAAGACAAGAATAACTAATGCATGATTTGTTAAAGGATTTCAAAGTGATGTTACTCCTCTTGCACATGGTTGTCAGTACTTTACAAATCCTGCTCTTTATTTTGCTTTTGACCTTAAAAACTGTCAGAGATAAGTTGCAGCGGTCTGTCTTTATGGTGCAGTATCAATAAAGGCAGCAGATGGCAGAGTGGCAGCACAGCAGCTTTGTTTAGTTTACCAAACTGGTTATCTGTTATTTTTGGATCAGCAGACAGAAACAGGGGAAAGTTGACACAGAGGTTGAGTGACCTCGGTGTGTTTCCACATAGTGGAGGTTGTCTCGGGTAACAATGCTCCACAGCTACAAACAAATCAGTTTAAGGGACGCACAGAAATAGACAGAAAACTGAAAAAGAAGCTCACACGTTATTAAAGGAATAAGACGTTTTCATGGAGGTAAGAGTTTATTTATGCGCCTGTAAAGAGAAAGGATTTCTTTATGATTAAAATACATGGATATTTGTACTTTCACAATACTAAGCATAGCTACCAGCGAGGCAATCACAAAGACAGCTCAAGTCAGTCACACTATTTATAGAGGACAGGTATGATATCATTTATGAAACCTTTATAGTGGTACAGATCACTTCCTCGTTGAAGTATCTGAAAACCAATTTTGAAGAATTTTGGGAGAAGTGGAATATTTCCCCAAACGCTCTTCTTTCGATTACATTTGTTTATGTGCGTTACTTATTCCTGTGTGGATATATGTTTCTCCTTTCTTTATGGAAAAGCACCTAACACACTCATTTTTCATGTTCTATAATTAATCAACATTTCTTTTTAATTATTTAGAATTGCAGCCTGTCCAAATTTCACAAATCCGTTAGCAATGTTTTTTTTGTTACTGAAATGTTGCTCAGCTTTTGGTTAAAAATATGAATGAAGATTTGACGTTTGTTTTTTTAAGCTTCGGTATTTTTCCAACACTTTATAGATCATTAATAAAGCAAAGTTTGTATTTTTTTAAAACATGTATCAAAAAGTATGCCGACCTCATATGAACCTTAGTTACTATGTGATTCCAGCTACAACTTTAGATGACTGTGGCTTCATTTGTCTTTCATAAACACACTCAGATTGTTTTTTAAATCAGTGTTTCCTCTGCTCTACTTCCTTCAAGGCTGCTGGACGCTGCTGACTGATGGGTGTTGACAAAGACGTTTCCAATCCGCCTGAATGTGCGTCTGCAGGAGAATCAAACCTCCTCCACCTGAAACTCAGACTCAAAGACAATCACCATGGACCCGTCCAACCAGAAGCACTTCACAGTTGTTGACTATGTGATATTCGGGCTGTTGCTCGCTGCCTCGATGGCCATCGGGCTGTACCACGCCTTCTCAGGGGGCCGTCAACGCACCACACAGGAGTTTTTGATGGCAGGCAGGAGCATGGGCTGTCTTCCAGTTTCTCTGTCGCTCCTCGCTTCATTCCAGTCCGCCGTAGCGA
This sequence comes from Tautogolabrus adspersus, assembly GCA_020745685.1. Taxonomy (NCBI): domain Eukaryota; kingdom Metazoa; phylum Chordata; class Actinopteri; order Labriformes; family Labridae; genus Tautogolabrus; species Tautogolabrus adspersus. Next base: position 17,817,276 of record CM036552.1, read on the forward strand.
TTATAGGCGTGCCAGCAGAAATCTACACTCACGGTACTCAGTACTGGTTCATCGGCTGTGCCTATGTTCTGGGCCTCCTCATTCCTGCTCATGTTTTCATTCCAGTCTTGTACAGACTGCGGCTCTCCAGCGCTTACCAGGTTTGAGAGAACATTTGATTCGTTGTACAGTTGAGTTGGATAAAAAAAAAAAGAGTTCACATCAAGAGTGTCTGTCCTTCATGACCAACAGTTTCAATGCTTGTTTTGTCTCCCAGTATCTTGAGCTGCGCTTCAGCAAAGCAGTGCGAATCTGTGGGACTTTGACCTTCATCTTTCAGACGGTGGGTGAAACACTTCACAAAAAACATGACTCACTCCACCATTTGAATTAGGAGTGTTTTTTCATACAGATTATTAATGTAGTACCAGTGCTCCTTTTTTTAAACCAAATTTAAAACTACAGAAAGGAAGGTTTGGTAGTTTTCCCATGTGTAAATGATAACTACTCAGCTTAAAGGAAGTTGTGACTCATTGCCTGATATATGAACTTCATTTTAGACTGTAAATACAATAAAATGTAAACCACTTTCATGGTTCAATGTGATTTAAGAAGCCAAAGCCAGCAGCCTTTTAGCTTAGCTTACCAAATGAATTGACAGAGAAAAAAACGCCCCGCAATCCACCTACCAGCGCAGAAAGTAACAGAATACAACTCAGTTGTTTGAATAAAAAAAGGGGTCTCATTGCAGCATGTATTCAGAACTTGTTGTACAGGAGCAGTTGCTTATCCATACAGCCAGGCTAGCTGTATCCAATATTATGCTAAGCTAAGTCAATCAGCAGCTGGTTCCCGCTTCATCCTCAGCCTACAGACATGAGACTGGGATCCATTTGAACGATTAACTTTCAGCAAAAACAGAAATTATGTGTATTATGCAAAGTCTCAGTCTAGTTTTAATAACTTCATTTAAGGCTTTGTAGAGTCAGTTGAGAAAAAAATAGTCCAATCATATAACAAAGCCCGAGAAATACAAATGATACAACTAATTATTGCTTTTTTGATCTTTATTGTATCCCCATTATATTTAGTGGAGAGTCTCTGATTTGTCTCTCAACTGGTTGCAGGTTATCTATATGGGGGTGTGTGTGTACACTCCTGCTTTTGCACTAAACGCAGGTATGCAAAGTCTCTTTATTTTTTTTTTGACATACTCATTGGGCGTACATGATATCTTCATGTTCATGTGTTTTTTCTTTTTTCATCTTTCATCTTTTTTCATTTTCTTGCAGTCACTGGATTTGAATTATGGGGAGCAGTGCTGGCCACTGGACTAGTGTGCACATTGTACACAGCAATGGTGAGTTATCAAGAGGCCATTTAAACAAAGCTTAACCTCATATTTTGATGTTATTTTAAGCTTGTCTCAAAAACTAAAAATGATGGATCGTTACACTTTGCTCTGTGAAAAAATGAGACACACCATTTTTAATCACAGACTTTTTTTTTTGCAAATGGCTGACTTGTAGAGAATTCTTTTTTTAAAGATCTAATACAAAGATTTGACAGGTATCGAGTAATTAGAAAATGACCCTGTTTTTTGCCTGTTTCTTATATTTCCCACGTGTTCTGTCTGTTCCTGACAGGGCGGTTTGAAGGCTGTCATCTGGACGGACGTCTTTCAGACTGTGGTGATGTTTGCAGGGCAGCTGGCTGTCATAGTGGTGGGGGTGCTGCAGAGCGGAGGAGTGTCTGAAGTCTGGAGGAAAGTCTGGGAAGGAAACCGCATATCTGGACTCGAGTGAGTCCACACGGTAGTTTTTTTTTTTTTTTAGATATGTCCCTGCGGTGTTGTGATTTGATTATGTTTTTTGTAGCACATTCGAGCATCCATCAAGACATACTGTAGCTTTTTATGCTGCAGTTATTGGAGATATAAGCATCATCGATAATGATAGTTCAAATTCATAAAAGTTTGATCTATTTTTATAAAGTGAATCAGTTCTGAATATGCTATTATCACTGCTCTATATTCTTTAGAGTCCACTTTATTTCTTTTCATTTTAGATCACAGTGACTCTAAATCTCAATTGTTGTCTGTACTCTGTGCTTTCTCCCGTATGTTCAGCCTAAACCCGGATCCCACAGAGAGGCACACCTTCTGGACTCTGGGGGTTGGCGGGGTCTTCCTCATGCTGTCCCTGTACGGAGTAAACCAGTCTCAGGTCCAAAGATATCTCAGCGCACGCACAGAGAAGGAGGCTGTCAGGTACACAAACTACAATTATTCGTCCGTGAAGCCATCAAATGTTGTTCAGATGATAATATTGTCTCCCAGAGAGTAAATCCTTTAGAAGATCTTTGTGAGTTTTGACTTTTCCTTTGCACCAACAGCTGGTAGACGTTTTGATTCAGATTGATATATTTTAACATCTATTGATGAATTGTATTGAGGACTTAAATGCAGTACACGTTATGATTACCTGACTTTCATTCTAGCGCCATCATCGAGCCAAATTGATCATTTATTCAACTTTTGTTTATAAAGAAATACTGAAAACTGAAATAGCCCACAGCCTCAGCTTTGCTTTATGGTTATACTTTGAACTAACTCTTTAACCAAAGTGTATGACAAAGATGAACAAGCTTAACATTTTAGATAGATAGACAGACCTTTGCAGAGTACAAGTACTGTACAACATAGAAAGAGGCGTACCTTACAGTGCCATTAAAAAAACAAGAAATGTGTTTGAATAAATACATACATGCTAAACATTAACTTGACAGTGTTGTTGTTGAGAACTGGAAAAAGTCACACTTCATAATTATGTAAATTCAGCTAACAACAATTTACACAGGCTGCATTGATCTCTTCCACACTTGTTGTTTTTTGTCCAAGGACAGGTGAATGAGTCATTGCCTAGCAACAAAAACCCCACATTTCACAAATAGCAATCAGTATACCTTGGGCCCTGTCTTGTTTAACTGTAAAAATTATTTTTTATGTATGAAGGAATCCTTAAAAAAACATTTATGATATTAGATCATGTAAAAATATTGACTACATATTATGGTGACATTTTATTTGACTAGAGATCTCCTTAAATGACAAATTCAAACCACTAAAGTTTTGAAAGATTAGCAGTACAAAGTCACAAAAATTGCTAAAACAATGATTGTATTTGGGGTGCCCGTAGCCTAGCGGTTAGAGCGTGCGCCCCATGTACAGAGGCTGAAGTCCTCTAGGGCTGACGGCCCAGGTTCAAATCCAACCTGTGGCTCCTTTCTAGCATGTTCCTCACCTTCTCTCTCCCCAATCCCTGACTCTATCTACTGTCCAATCTTTAAAATAAAAGCATTAAAAGCCCCAAAAATAAAAATTACTACAAGGAGCGGCGGATGACACGCGCTACATGAACATAGGCTGTAGTCCTTGTGGTTTGTGGCCGTGGGTTCGAATCGGACCTCGTCCCATTGCTGCATGTCGTCCACCTCTCTCTCCTCCCACCTTTTCCTGTCTCTCTTCAGCTGTACTATCTGATAAAAGCAAAAGGCCCCCCAAACATTTTTATTTTTTAAATTCAATAACATGGCCTCACAAACAAACCCCCTTTTACTGCGTTCTCTCTCTCTGCAGGTCATGCTACATGGTGTTTCCCTCCCTGCAGCTGGCTCTGTCTTTGAGCTGCGTGATGGGACTGGTCATGTTTGCACGTTACTGTGGAGAGGATCACACAGACAAGCTGGGCCCCTCTTCACATGATGCAGTGAGTTTCAGTCTCATTTGAAGTCATCTACTATTTTCATAAAGGGAAACAGGGTTCTAGTTTTTTATTTGCTGTATTTCCTCCTTTCTTTATCTCATTTGATCTGCATGATGATCAAAGATAAGTAAAGAACCCTTCAGGGCACATAGACTTAACTATAAAACTGTACTGCAGCATGAGAATTTGCATATTTTAGATCCTTCTTAGCAAACTGGGCTCTACTGTAATGTCTGTGCCTCTATTGAGAGTTCGGATGATCTAATTTGTATGCGGTTTATGGTGATAGATACTGTACATATGCAAATGAAACTGAGGGTTCAAGGATAGGTCATAATAAATGTATCTGTTCCACAGATGGTGTTATACTTTGTGATGGACATGCTGCAGGGTCTGCCTGGACTTCCTGGACTGTTTGTTGCTTGTTTATTCAGTGCTGCTCTCAGGTACGAGTCGGTGTGTATTCTTTTGCATTTTGGCAAAGATGTTAGTCAACATGTCGATACCCAAATCCCTTCTGAGTCTTATCAGCTATCACACTTGGCTGCTTTCCCTCCTGGACTACTGATGCAGCACTTTTTTAATCAGTTATTTAATACGTCATGAGGCTGTTCCAAGAGCCGATCTTTTCTGTTAGTGCACACAAAAAACTCACAGTTATGACCACTCATAGTGTAGTGAGTGATTGTCTTTGACACTCTAATTCAGAAATCCAATAAAGTCCTTTTGACGTCAGGATTAATGTTGGCCCACTGCAGCTCAACTTTTCAGCCCCTTTATGAGGCACACTTGACTAAAACGAAGGGCGAAGGGATCCCCCCTCTGTACTATCTTCAAGGTAGTAACATCAGCGTTACAGAGGTGATATGGCCGAGCTAGCGGGGGAGCGCAGCGCTGTGTGTGCGTGCATGTCTGACTGTGTGTCTGTGGAGCTTCCGCAAAGCCGAAACACAATTTAAATTCACAAACTGGGACACTTATACTACGTCGTCCCACTTTTCATGAATATACAAAGACATTATGACAGCTGAGCGAAGATAGACACTTTTGAAAAAGGATTTTGATGGTCATACTTTTAGACAAACACCTGTCTTAAACAGTTTCAATAAAAAATCCATATTGTGGCTTCATTGAAGTTAAAATTGAAGGCAAAACTTTTTTATAAGACTGCATAATTTTAGCTATCTGTACCAATTGGTCTGGCATATGAGTGTTAAGCGACTATGATTGTAATTGCTGCTAAAAGTGGGCTTGTAACTATGATTAGTTTGTTTAAGATGAAATTAAAGTTCACATAATGATGCTTTCGCACATGCACAAGTACGGTTTTCAGGGTGACGCAAACCGCCAAATGTTTTACCCCAACTTCACCGAGACTTTTATTTCTGAAAGCTTCCTAATAAAGTTTTTGCGCAAAGTCCGGGTTTAACGAATGTTAGAACGCAGCAGGGAATATCACGCGTCCATAGAGTGACCATTGCGATCATCGTGCACATAATGAAGCTGCTTCATACTCTTTTCTGCTCACCAGTGTGTTCCAATCATTCATTGATACTGTGAATAGATCCAGTTACTAAAGCCTTGATATAAAGTCAAAAAGCTGAATGGACTGCGTTACAGGGACCACATTTTCCTCTGAGGACAGTTTGTGTATAGAGTTATGAACATAAACCACAGAATCTGTACACTTCTCCAAACTTTCACATTTCTCTACCAAAACTCCAGAGTGCACCTTTAAACAAAAGAATGACAAATTAGCCAAAACAAAGCAAACATGTAACTTGAAAACAATGATGATAAAGACGCCAATGGTCAACAGAAAATATTCAAACCCACTCACCGTCTTTGTCTGCCTCCTGCCACAGAACTGATCAGGTATAAATAATGAAACCACACCCAGGTGCATAAAACCTGAAGTGATCATATTCAATGATTAACACAGGTCAAATACACAATATGTCTCCTATAGAGTGGGAAATAAAAAATAAATGTTGAATGTAATTATTCATGTCAAACTGTCTTTGTGAAAGATGAGTTCATATTTGAATCACATGAGGAAGATCTTTTCTCTTCCTTCCTTAACTCATGTGTTACAAAGACGTCCTTAATGATGTGTTTCTGTTATTGTTTTTCTCGCCTGTGCAGCACCATCTCTTCTTCTTTCAACTCTTTGGCCACTGTGACAATGGAGGACCTCATCAAACCACATTTCCCCGCCATGACAGAAGCAAAAGCAACCCTGCTGTCCAAAGCCTTAGGTTATCTCTCTAAATAAACATTCGCCACACAAACATACACACACAGAGTTTCATAATAGTGTTACATTTAGTTCTAAAGTTCCACTTTGTGTCTCGTCATTAAGCGATGTCCTATGGGCTGCTGTGTCTGGCCATGGCCTATCTCACTCACCTGATGGGAGAGTCAGTCCTGCAGGTAAGCAACAGTTTGTGTGATTAAATCATAAATAACATGTTTTATTACATTTGTACTGACGGGTAATATGTTTGGTCTGCAGGTGGCTCTAAAGATCTTCGGGATGGTGGGTGGTCCCATTCTCGGTGTGTTTTGTCTCGGGATGTTCTTCCCCTGGGCTAACTCAACTGTAAGATTTGCTTTTCAGTCAGCATAATAATAATGATGATGATATAACTTACTGTCAATAACGTAACTATTTTTAAAAAATGTAATTAAATATTTTTGACAAAAACATATAAACTTAACTAAAATCAAAACCCCTAAAACCCAATCTAAAGAGGCACACCTGCACTCACACACTCACTCAATCAAGCACTGGATCAATTAATTGGATAGGGAAGCCAGAGTGAAAGGAAATGTGGGGGGAGAGAGTGGATGACATGCACCAAACAGCGTCAGGATTGGGAGTCAAACCTGCGACCAGTGAGACGACTGCAGCCTCTACATGGGCCGCCTGCTCTGAGCTAACCCGGAGCCCCTTATTATTCAGTGAGTGCAAGTATATCTGACTCATCATTTTTAAGAAAAAAAAAAGTTTAAATCGATGATGATTAGTTAATGTTCCAGCAAACGTCCCATTTTTGAGATGTATGGAAACATGCATGGATTTGCATTTTCTTCAGACAATTTCCTGAAAATAAATCAAAAACATCCCCAACTCTGTTCAGACCACCGAGCTGTGTTTCATGTTGTACTCTCTCCACATTTCCAGACTGATTCACATCCTGTCTGCTCTCATTTTAAAGTTTGAACCGGGAAGTTGTCCTTCCACTTTAGTGCAGACCTTTTCTTTATTTAGAACCTCGTTTGGGGTCTTGGTCCCAACACTGGAAACTTGTTTTAGAGTTTTTTTCAGTCATAAATGTTTGTGTTTTCTTGTTGCTACCAGGGAGCGATGGCAGGTTTGGGGGCGGGTCTAGCTCTATCTTTCTGGGTCGGGATCGGTAGCATCATCACTCGAAGCTCAGGCACGAGGCCACTTCCTCCCACATGTAGAGCCATCCTGCTGTCTAATAACACAACGACTGTCATTCAGACTGCTCTCAGCAACGTCACTCTGAGGTATGAAGCACACACACAGCCCTTCAAGTCTTTTGTTTTGACCGCGATTATTTCAGAAGTTAATCGTGTCTCTTTGCTCTTTAGCCGACCGTCTGGACTGAACAGGTTTTATTCGTTGTCCTACATGTGGTACAGTGCATTCAGCTGCTTCTCAGTCATCCTCACAGGTCTGATCATCAGCTTTATCACAGGCAGGTCACTTCTTATAAGCACACATGCTCTCATTAATACAGACATTTCTCTACAATCAATATGAGGCTCTATCTAAATGTTTCAACATTTATGTTTTCTTTTTAGGCCCTATGAAAGAAGAAGATGTGACACCAGGAACAACCTTTCCCTTGTTTGGGAAACTGTTTTGTTTTCTACCTGAACTCGTCAAAAAGCAGCTCTGCTTTGTGACTCCTTCAGGACAGACGGTAAGTAAAATGAAGTTTATACACAGAAAGAGCGGCATGAATAAAAAACACAGTTTTGACTTAGAATCTAGGAAGTATGTTAGTGTAGTAGAGAGGAGTTCACGTTAGAAAACTCAGACGAAGGGAGCAGGGATCTACAGTTGCAACAAACAACACAGTGAAACGTGTAAAATAAGACTACAGCAGGTGACACCTGAGCTGTGTCTCCATTCAGGGTGAGCATCATTTGAGGACCAAGCCTTCACAGCCTGCATAGACCGCTCAGGCCAAAGTGAATTGAGATGGTGTAGTCAACAGAGATTTCCTGTTTTTATCACCAGCTGTTGCCTCCCCTTACCTTTTTGTTACTGAGCTCTCCACCTGTTGCCTAGCAACCTAGCTAACATAATAGCATCACGTAACTTAACCTTACATTTTAAGAGAATTTGAAGTTTCAAGGCCTCTTTTGTTTTTAACACTGGTAGCTATTCGGTTGATATGAAACCATTTCCTTGAATTCAAAGGCTTATTACTCTGCGGCGTCAAAGTCTGTTAGTCGGCCGAGTATGTTAAATGCATGATATGTTGGGCAACGAAGGATGCACCGGATGGATCTTTTGTGGCCGAGGAAAAGGAAACACACATTTTTTTGGTCGTATTTGAGGGAGCCTTCTAAGTGGGACAGCCTTCAACACAACATTGTGGCGTAATCGGTCCTGAAATGCGCCCTTCGAAGGATGCAGCCCCTGAATCAGAACACAGCTGTTAACTCAAAGCCTGATTATATGATCAGTTTTCAGGCTCTCCCAGTGTCTGCCATCCTGCTTATATTGCTGCATCTGTAACATGTTCTGCAGTTGCCAGGTAAGGATATATACTGTGTATATACTAGAGTGATCAAATGTATCAGCCTTATGGATACGACCATTAAATGCACATGAAAATACACAGAACGAACATAAAAATAAGGATTGCCAAAATTATTATGAGGTGGGAAATAAACCTGACCTGAAAGTTTTTAAAAGAAAACAGAATGGAGTTAAACAATTTTACACAAAACTAAAAGAAAATAGATTCATTTAAAACCCATGGAATTCATAACAAAAAGGGAAACTCCCAAGATAATAAGGAATAAAATAAATAAAACACACAATTCTTTATCCGTAGGTAGCAGTGTTTTAGTCAAGACCACACTAATCGAGACCAAGACAAGACCAAGATCAAGGCAGGACCAGACTGAGACAAGACCAAGACATTTAGGGATTGAGACCAAGTCAAGACCACACTAACCGAGACCAATACATACCGAAGACCAGAGTTCTCCTAGACCAAGACAAGACCAAGACCAAGGAAGGACGAGACTGAGACAAGACCAAGACATTTAGGGATCGAGACCAAGTCAAGACCACACTAACCGAGACCAATACAAACAGAAGACTAGAGTGCTCCTAGACCAAGACAAGACCAAGACCAAGGTAGGACGAGACTGAGACAAGACCAAGACATTTAGGGATCGAGACCAAGTCAAGACCAAGGCAGGGCGAGACCGAGAAAAGACTAAGACCATAAATATCACTTAAAAATCATCATCTTGTGTGCAGCAGGCGTGTAACTCACTGGGACTGAAACACCGGGAAGGTTGTGGACGAAAACCGGGGGATAAAAATGTAACTACAAATGAATTGAATTTATTGGTTCTTTTAGAAAGAGGTGTTTTCCTTCTAATCACAGTAATGACGTAGAAAATTGGCCTGTCAGTGGTGGTCTTCATTTAAAATCCGGAGTCCTCCCAGTCCGAGACCAAGACAAGGCCGAGTAAAAATGCTTTAGATTCCAAGACGAGACGGAGACCTTCAAAAAGTGATCACGAGACCAAGACCGATTTTGAGTACTACAACAATAGTAGGTAGAACACATCCAAAAAGGGTCCAGTTAAAAACAATACAAAATCACCCTTTATGCTCAAGAGACCTCGAGTTTTTAAGTTGCAGTTATGAATACTTAATGACATTGATTACTGAATATTATATTTGTTATTCTTTTCTATATTCTTACAGGCATCACCACAACAAATCCAGCCCCCACTTCACAAAGAAAACAACGGATTAGTCTCTGAGTATGAAGACGGACAATCACCAGAGACGGACGCTTTTCTTCCTGAGACCAACACACCTTCTGTGGAGTTTGAAACAGGTGTGTGAGATCTCAGCTCCGTGTCTGACTGGAAAACTCTCGAAGCCTTTATACAAAGCACGTGGACTATCAAAAGAGATTGTAGAGTTATTTTAATGTTTTCTACTTTGTTGCAAAAGGACTTTATTTAAATGTGCACTGTGAAAAGGCGTCGTTGACTTCAGGTGTATGGTCAGGTGGACACTGACTGAATCATGTTCAAGCTGCACTTATCTGTTTTTATGAGTATGATCAGATGTTACGTGAACCTAAGAACAACTAAAATCATAGATGTTTGTACTTTTCATTTCTATACTTTATGAAAAATGTTATTACGGTACTACTGCAGCTGTCTGGATGGACCTGTGATATGAGGAGATGCCTCACTTTGAGAATCAACGACTGGAATCTATCAGTACAGCATGAAAAAAACACCTTTTATAAAGAAGAATAAACCATTTTGTACTTATCTTTGTACATCGTGTTCTCTTTTTTTTTTTATCCTGTCACTTAAAAAAAACATTTCAATCATAAAATGTATATGTGGCTTTAAGTAACACCTTATTTAAAGGGCACTGCACCAATTCAGAACAATTATAAGGAATCAGTACTTGATTCATTTGGTTTTTCAAAATGTATATTTCTTCAATCTTGCTAATGGTTACTCCCCGTTAGTGTTTTGTTTTTTGCCACTTTTACTTTGCATCATGTTGCCCAGTGCTGTTCTCCTGGTGGATTAATGTTGGGTCTATAATTAGTATAACAACGAGCAGGTCCACCCGCAGGAATGGCTGAGCCCCTAAAAGGCCCAGTTAATTTGGCCCCTCTCAGGATATGACTTAAACAACATATGCACATTCGATCAATACTTTTAGAGCTAGCCTCCTGGCTGACATTGGTCCCCTCTGCCTGGCTCCCATCAGCCTTTGGAGCCAACTGAAATAAGTTTGTTAACAAGTTCTTGTTGGGGTCAAAATCCCCAGGCCAGCTGCCTCCTTTTCTTCTCTCTTTTCAGGCATCCTATCTTTGTTCACTTCCTGAAATGGCTATACGGATTGTGACGTAACTGGCGTAATGGTTAAGTACCGGTACACTGTTCACTTGCTTCTAGCCTGAAATCTAAGAATCTTATAAACATTTGATTGGATTCTTTTTCTCAGTGACATTATAAATTACCTGCTGCATATTGTGTGACGTCCGGCCTGTGACCTCATTATTGTGTATGTTGTAGTTGAGTGTCATGTTTATTCATATAGGATCCCAAACATGAAATCTTACTATACAAAGCATACATATCTTAGACAAATTAATTTAATAACACCCATAACTCGGGCTGTTCTGTAACTAGATGATTCTATATGAAAGGATGGTTCTACAAACCATAGAGCATCGTTGTGGACATGTTTCTGCCTTTACTTTATGTGGTTTTGCATATTTATTTTTTTATTTAACCAGGTTGGTCCCATTGAGATTAAGAGCCTCTTTTTCAAGGGAGACCTGGTCGAGACAGGCAGACTGAGACACAACAGGAGACAAAGTACAATTTACGAACACTAAAATATGCATTAAAAGAGAACCATCTATGAGTCACATCTGGGAGTCAGTAGTTCAAGCAGTCAAGCTAATAGCATCGGCATCGTATAGAATCTGCTTCAAAGTCTTTCATTTTTTTATTTAAAAACATTTAATGACACCAGCTGCTTGAGTTTTAAGTCATTCTGCAACAGATTCCAGGCTGGTGGGTGTAGAACACCCAAAAGCCCTTTTCCCAATTTCTGTCCAAGCGTTTGGGACAGAGAGCCTAAAGAGGTCCTGAGAAGGCATGGAGGACTGTCCAGTATTTTTCTGCATGATAAAAACAACTCACAATGGTAAGTCAGAGCTTTACAGCTTGTTATGATTCTCAATGACGCATGGTGAACGGCAAGAAGACGAGTATTTCACCTAAAACATATCCGTAAGAGCCTGAATATGTGCTTTGTCTCTGCAGTTTTGAAAGTCAAATTAGGTCCATGTCACAGCTTTTTTTGTTTGTTTTTGTACTTTGCATGAACCTGCAATAAACTGTATCTGTCACCTACTATAAACTGAATATGTTTCCTGTTCTTCTTCAGCAGAGTGCTGCAGTCATTTGAGGGCCCAGACGTGCTCTTCCAACATCGACGCTGTGATGGTTCACTGATCCAAATGCTGGAAAACAGGTGAGCTAACATTGATTTATTTACATGGATTAGTTGTTACCCGGTTCCAAACAAGAATACAAATGTAATAACAGTTCAAACAGTAGTTATTATAATAACAAGATCAACACACATGTAGACCAAACTGATTTCTTTTTTAATAACTGCGTTCCTTAATATTATAAAACTCCTCTTATTAGTGATCTGAGTTAAATGTAGTGGAACATTATTCCAGTTTAACGTCGCCCTATACATGACGGTTCTCTTTAAAGCATTGGATTTAAGCAAAGGGTAATAAAGGCTCACCCTGTGTCGAAATGATTTCTCTTATGTGTGTATGTAAGTTGGTTTAATTTGATAAATGATATGATGTCGTGTTTTCCTTTCAAACTTGTGTACAAAGTATCTTACATGTGAGACCGGGACATACAGAACTTCAGGCATCAAGTTTGATGGAACAAATGAATGCTTTTGTTGAATAATAATGAGTCTGTTTGAAACATTAGAAGGTTCTGAACGCTATTTTACCTTTTTGTTGTTGATCTCTGATACTTACAGTAGATCAATCACACTTACTAGGATTAACTTTTATGTGAAAGGCCAATAGATGTGATAGGATCAGAATGTCTGTTCACAGGACAAAAACACTTTGTGGCTCATAAACTTGTAAAAAGTTTATGAGCCACAAAGTGGGAATATTGAAAATCTGGAAATAAATTCCTTTACGAGAAATACCTTCACCAATGGGTTCATAAAGGTGTCTTATAGCACATACAGTATAAAAACTCCACTCCTGTAGAAAAATCTACGAGTGCTGCTCAAAGTCGGGATACCCAGAACCTTATTGGTGAAACATTTTAAAAATGTTCACCTCTGCCTAAGGTAGCGTCTGAGGGATCAAAACAGAGGTTTTTCAGGATTTTGGATCCATTGCAAGCATTTGTTTTGCACAAAATCCACTCCTTGTTGGGAAAACAGCCGTGCCCACTTTTACAGGTAAATTTGATTTACCAGACTGGCCAAATATCTGATCGAATTCCCTGACTAAATGAGAATGATTTTGCATTTGAAGTTCATAAACAAAAGTATTTCCTCTTATGAAACTGTGATGAGGGGTATACTTACCGTTCTGTCTTATACCGCACGTTAAATGCACAACATTTGAAGCATCATAAAAAATCAGGCAAGAATGATTGTCCCTGTAGCAACACTATAAATATATGCTCAAAGATGCTTAGACTACAATAAGGCCAATTAAACTGACTTCTTATGTTACTGATTATTTGCAGGATCAGGATGTGGACTTTTATATTGCTTTACATCCTGGGACTAAACCTCTGTCAGGTAATGCAAAGATTTCATTAAAAAAAAAAAGTCAAACTTAAAATCTCAACATTAAGCTGTATTAAATGAAATTCTTTTCTCTGTACTTTTACAGACTACTGGCCAAGGTAAAGTTATCAGTATTCTGAGTTTGAAGATATGAAACTGGTCTAACACAGATAAAGTGTATGTGACTTTGTACAATGCATTGAATGTAACTTTGTGTGTATTTTTCATCTTGTAGACAACTCAACACAAATGTATTATGTGAGAATAAAAATAGAGCAAAGTGCAATCCCGAACATAACACAGATACTGAAACCCTTTGTGAGCAATGACACGCTGGATGTTGACATTCTTCGGATAACAACAAGTAAACTCTTTTATATATATATATTCTATTTATTGAGTAAAAAACAAAGCTTTCCAGGGTAAAACTTTCATCTTTGTTCCAACCAGCCTGCCAGAATGTCTCGGACAGCAGGTATTTGTGTACCTGTGAGTCGGGCCACAGATGGAGCGATGAAGTCTGTGAATCTCACCCAGACTGTTGTGATAAAGAGAAATGCCTCTTCGTCCAACACTCCAACCCCATGTGTGTTTCAAATACCACAGGTATTTATTGAATTTTGATTTGTTTTCAGGTGTAATGTACAATACAATGTATGTAACATGCATGCTTAAAAAAAACATTTTCTCCTCAGTTACTCTCAGTGGAGATTTATCTTTGAAAGGACAGGATTATTCGGATTGTCTGAAAGGAAAAAACTCCGAGGAATTTCAGATTTGTAATGACACACTGATAAAGGAGGTAAAATAAAAAACATGAACAAAACAACACTCACATACTGGTTCTCAAGAGGTGGGTCGGGAACCAAAAGTGGGTCCCGGTCCCAGTGGGTTGTGAATGTGTGCCCCTAAAGTGCACAGATTTGACTTAAAGAAATCATATTGGTTGAAAAATGTCAGAAATTTTTCATGAAGATGTTGGTGGTCGGTCCTGAGACTAGACCAGTTGAAAACCATTGCAATAAATACACTTAATTTAAATATTAAATATTAACATGTAAAAAGTTTTTGCCTTTCAGATGAAAACAGTTTACAGCACTTTCAAGGGATTTGACAGCTTAACAATCAGTGAATACAGGTACTTGCTTTGTGCGACAAACACAATATGTTGTTGTCTTTCTGTTTCTTTAAAATGTGACTGAAATATGTTTGTCTTTTCACCGAAGGGTTGGGAGCATCATCGCAAGTTTCGAAATGACCCTTGCGTTCCTTTTCGATCCGCAGGATCTGATTGATAAGTCACTAAGACTGACCAAGCAACTAAACTCATCGTTTGATTTGGAAACCAGAGGTAACTGTCGCTGGGTTACACATGTTAGGATTCTTTTGTAAAGATGAAATGAATTATTGTTTTTCTTCTCTAATCAAGCCTTTCTTAAGACCTCATTGGAGACCAGACCACAGACATACTGACACTTTCAATCGATTTTGAACATTTTAATCCTCCGAACGCACGCACTAAATGATTCAGCCAGCTCATCTTTAGTTTCTCTAAAATGTCACTTTTATTTTTCACAGGTGTTGTCAAATTAAGCATGCCTCCTAACCCTGTGCATTACAACAGCCAGCAAAACATCAGGTGTACAGTCCAGCAGGACCTGAGTGTTCAAGCAGCCTGGCAGCTGACAAGAGACAGTCAAGTATTTGACATAACTACGGGCACAGAGTCAAAAATACAATCAGAAGCTTTGGAGACCAACATCGCTCTCAGTAACACATCAGAACTCTGGGCAGGTACTTTTTTCTCCACTAATTATGTACATTTTATGCATAGCTGGTTCACAGTGAGCGTGTAAATGTGCAATCAGAGGTCGGAAGTCATCAAGTACCCTTACTAAGTGCTACACATCCGTACAATTTTGAGTTAATTGTTCAGTACTTCTTTACTATTCAACTCCATGGAAGGAAATTATGCACTTTTCACACCACTTCATTTATCTGATTGCTTTATTTCCTAATTATTTAAGTTTAATAGGAAATGCGCTGAAGGCAAGACTATACATCTGAATATGAGAAAATAGAGGGTGTGAAGGCAGCAGCAAACTGCAGTAAAAAAATAAAAATAAAATCAAGCCAATGTAGAAGGGCCAAAGACTGCAATTCCTCATGTGGCCACTTCAGGCTGGCTCCAAAAGTGAGTTAATCACTGATAGATTCATTTTAAAAGAATATTGCAGGTGTAATAGAAAAATTCCCTGATAAGAGGACTATTTGTTTAAACATGAAAAAAAAAACGAAAAACAGGTTTGGCGCCTTGGGTTAAAAAAAGAAACTAGCTCCTCATGTGGCCACTCCAGGCTGGCTCCAAGAGGGAGTTGATCGTATATAAAAATGTCCAGCTTCACCACAGAATTAAACATGTTCACAGGAAACAGGTTTTGGTATCCATCGCTAATTTATGACATGGGTTAAAAACTCAGCTCTTTTAATAATATATATATATATATATATATATATATACAGGTGTCTGCAGTGTGTCACCTTAACAGATTTAACCACAGGTCTTAACCTCTCAGCGGTGTTTGTGGTGTAGATTTGTTCATGCAAACATTACATTAACAAATCTCATTATGCGGTTACTTGTTCTATCAGACCGCCTACAAAGACTGTGTTAAATTGAGGTATCATATTGTCAATATCTTCACACTAAATAGGCACGGTGTGCGCTCACTGTCGCTTGCTTGTTATCTCGTTCAGTGTTTCTTGTACATTTAATTACATTTTGGCAGCCAGTGCCTGCCAGTCAGGAGTGTTGTCAGCTTTTCTTCGCATGTCTTACACGACACATCAAAGTCTCCAATATTTATTTCTCTGTTCTTTTATGCCTTGTCTGTAAAGCACTTTGGTCAGCTGGGGCTTTTTTAGACATGCTATACAAATAAACTTGGGGTTACTTTGCAATTTGTTTGCAATATGACAATATGTTTTTAATTCTGCAGCCTCATCGGTTGATAATGTTACATGAGAGCAATGCTAAATTGTTGCAGTAATATGATTTTAAATTCATTACAAAAGAAGACTACAAAGTCTGTGAAAGTAGCCCCACCATGATTGATTGAGCCTTTAATATAATTTAATTGGATTTTTTCACTGGGAATGTCTACATTTATATCAAAAAACACAAACAGTACAATTTTTAAGATACCTTAATCACAGTAAAGTTCATCCATATTATTTCTTTCCTAAGGAGAGTACACGTGTGAATACCGCCAGAAGAGAGATGCTATCAACATTTATCACAAGGCCAGCGGTGTGATGGACGTGTGCCTTAAGCCAAACATTGACATCAGCTTAGCTCAAGGTTTTCCACATTGCCAGGGTACAGATTTTCTGAAAGTGGAAGTCAAATGTGAGGTAGAGAGCAGCAACAAAAATTATATTGTGACATGGAGCAGCCAAAACGTCCCAGCAGATGTCAGTAAGTTAATTTTCTTGTCACCTTCTTCTTCCTTTACTTTTATGAATCCTTGCTATGAAACTATATAACAGACATTTCTTATTCGTGCAGGTTCTACTGAGGAATCAGGTGTTTTTTCAGCTAACACTTACGTTGGCTGCGACCGAAAGGCTGCTAAACCTCAGCTCACATGTTCTTTTAAGAACAGGTGTAACCAAACCACAAGTGCTTCAATTGATATTAATATCATATTTGGTATGTTTGAGATTTTTTGTGATATTGTCACAGAAGAAGAATTGTATATTTAACTGCTTGTATTTTTAAAGGCAGTTGATGTATATTATACAGTATATTTACATTTTATACCAGGGCTGCACAAGAAATCACAATGTCATCATTATCGCAACATAAGCATTTACAATAAACACAAAAAACATATTTAACAAAGACACGATTTTTCACTCAGTATGTGCATATATTACCTGTTGGATGGAGGCCCAGCTTTAATGGACATGCTTCAACACCATGCTGGTGCAGTGACATGAGAACAAAGCTAACTATCAGCTACCTTCAGATTAATCGGTACCAATTTAGTGGTTAAAAAAACCTCTTTATGGCTCCAGGAGGGACATGTTGGTAAAACAACTATTGTGTTATGACCTGAAGAACAGCAGACGGACATAAAATCTGAAGTTTAGCTAACGTGCACTCTTACATTTTAATTTACAACACTTGATTTTAATCATTGTAGAAATTGAACAAATTAATCACACGTACAATTGTCTATTATGATGGAGGGCTAATATGTACATAAAAACACACTGCATTAATCTGGTTAGATTTTCTGTATTTTTCATAGAAAGAAAATATATTGCAATGTCTTTTTTTTTTCCAATATCGTGCGGCCCTATTTTATATCCTAGTGTATTATATTTAAGCATGCAGTGTTCATATACATGTGCAGAATACTGAAGTAATATGTAAACACTTTACAGAGATAAGGCAATGCTGTGAAGTTTGCACATCAGGAATCCGAGAGAACTTAACCCATATCAAAAAAAACTATAAATGAATTTTTTTCATCTTCAAAATAGAAAACGACCAATTCTGTGACGTTGAAGGTGATTGGAAAAAAACCAAAGCTGGATTTACTTCAAAGCTAAAATGCAAGGACAAAGTTGGACAAAGACAAAGGAAATGCAACAATGGGTAAGACTAAATCTGATTAATATGCACATTTTCTTGCAATTTTTTAAAATGTTTTGTCAAAAACCGTTGAAAAAGGAATCTAGTCCAGTTCATAGAAGAATCCTGAACCCATAAATATGAAGAAGTACAAACTGATGACTTTAAGGCTTTCTTGCTTAAGAGATCACTTAGTGAGCAGGTGATTATCATATGGGCAATGTATTTTGTGATGATTGACTCATTGATTCTTCTACACAGCTCTTCAGTGGCGGAATGGCAACCAGAGGTTTCGGACTGTGTGAATCGTGAAGTGAACAATGTGCTGCAACAAGCAAATGTGAGCCTCACTTTCCTAACTGAAGGGGAAAAAATGAAGCACCACAATCATTTCATATAAGAGTGACTCATATAGAGAAACAACTTTACTTAAGTCAGCTTGAAATAACTAACTTAAAGCAGAAACATTTTTCTTAAAGATCATCTTCTAATGTGTCAGTTAGCATCAGCTGTTTGGATATCTTGACTCATTTCTGAGGACTTACATTGTACCACGATTAATCCTAAAATCCTTACTGTTGTTACAGATTGTTGACATTGGACTCGGCTCAGTCCATAAAAATGCCGAACACGTTTTCTCCCTCCTGGCGAATGTCTCTAACAACCTAAACAAGATGGACACATTTGCAAATTTAAATGCATCCGTTAGCGTACTTGTCACTTTGAGTCAAAAGCTCCCCCCACAGCAGGAAGTAGTGATGGATGTAAGTTCAATAAAGTCTCTGATGATCTCAATGAATGTTAATGATGAGAAATAATCTATATGGATGTGTAAGGTGCATAACAGAAAAGTTTAATTGAATGGAATTACCCTATTAAATAGCAACACGTTTTCATACTCTTATGGTCCTTTTCCTGAAATTGCAATGTAATAGTTGTTTTCAAAGTAAGTTGAGAAGTCCGCCAGTTCTGGTCTTGATTTCAGTTCAGGAAAGACTCGAGGGAAAGGAGGCATCTTGCGTATAATTTATTTGATTTTAAAGATTAATATTTGAGCCTTTATAAATAGGGCCACTGAAGACAGACAGGAGATTTAGGGAGAAGACAGTGGGATAGACATAACTGCATATCAAAGGGGCCAAGGCCAGGAGTCAAACCTATGGCCCAAGAATTCAGGACTGTAGCCTATGTACAAAAAGGCCTGAGCTGTTTTAACCAATTAAAACCTCCTGTTTACTTTTAAAAGCTTTATGTTAAACCTAATGGAAACCAATGGTTTCTAACACACTGTGGCTCTTATGGTGCAGAACCCACAGACAAAATGATGGATTAGTCATCTCACCCAGCATTTAATGAGATGCCTGTTGCTTTTGGCTTGATAGAAAAATGAAGATTACTGACTACCTTTTCCTCTAAAACAAAATCATGCAGTTTCACCCGTTGCTTTTGTGCTCTAAAGCTGGTACCAGGATGGTTACATGTAGAATTTAATCATACTTGCTTTACCACAGTCTACAACTGTCAAATCAACCTGGAATATTTATTGACATGTTGTAATACTGTAGAATGAACTACAATTAAAACCAGCTCTTTTCTTTACAGGACTTTCTGGGGTCATCCAGCAATTTACTGGACAAGTCTCTAAGCAAATCCTGGGAGACAAATGAAGTCGAAAACAGCACTTCACTGGCTGAAAGATATCTGAGTTCTGTTGAGCAACTTATTCACTCCACAAACATAACACAAAACTACGGGAAAGAAAATGTAGAGCTAGAAGAACGCAATTGCTCACAGGAATCCCATTGTATCAACAAGGTGTTTAATAACACTGTCACTCTCAAGGGAAGTGACCCTGGCAGCGTAAAAACAGCCGGGTTTAAAGAATTGGGGAAGTATTTGCCCAATAACTTTGATGAAGAATATGAGCCTAACAGCATTGTCGTGTCAACAACTACCGAGAGGAACATATCAGATTCAGTCGAGGTTAAGATCGAATTCCAATTGATTAAGCAGAGGCCTCGCAACTTTAAGATGATTTGTGCATCGTGGGATAACAAAACCAGGGGCTGGTCAACACATAAATGTGAATGGAAGTGGGAGATTGGCTCTGAGGTTGATGGTGTCTGCGTTTGCGAGCATTTGTCATCATTTGCCATAATGATGGGAAAGTATCCCTTAGAAGTCCGTTGGATAACAGAAACAACGTATGTTGGACTATCTGTGTCAGTCGTGTCACTTGTTATCAGCCTTGTGTTAGAAGTAATTGTCTGGGGCGCTGTGGTCAAGACGAATTCTTTACATTTACGCCACACTGCTCATGTTAACATTTGCCTGTGTTTGTTAGTTGCAGATTGTTGTTTCTTAGCTTCTTCAAAGCCAGATATTCTTTCACAACACTGGTGCAAGACCTTCGTAGTGCTGAAGCATTTCTGCTACCTGGCCATGTTCTTTTGGATGTTGTGGCTGAGCAGCGCGCTTCTTCACCAAACAATGTACCTCTTCCACCAAGTGAGCAAGAAAAAATCCCTGAAGTTATCGTTTGCCGTGGGCTATGTGTGTCCTTTGCTGATTGTTACCATCACATTTCTTGCTTACAAAGCAGGGGCTGAAGGCCATTACTACTCAAAAGACTCTTGTTGGCTGGTTTACACTGCTCTTTTTAAAGGGTCTATTCATACATTTGTCATACCGGTTGGTATAATCGTTTTTTTCAACATAGTCGCGATGCTGGTGGTCATTTTGAAGCTTCTAGATCACTCTGCAAACACAGCATCATTTAATGAAAAAGAAAAAAAGGCTGTCGTAACTGTCATGAGGACGGTTATTCTTCTGACTCCAATCTTCGGTGTGACTTGGATCTTCGGCTTTGCTGTAATGATTCTAGACCTTTCATACGGAACCATAGCTTACGTTGCTAATTATGCCTTCACCCTGATGAACGCGTTCCAGGTATGTTTGATTTGATCCTTATAAAAAAACTTCTGAATAAGTAAAGATGTAGCTCATTAACCTCTGCCATTTCATCTGCAGGGTTTCTTCATTTTACTGACTACATTCCTGGGAGACCCATTGGTAAAGGATTTTCTTTTTTGTTTTTTTGTCTTTATTGGATAGGACAGTTTATAGAGTAGAAAACCAAGGATAGAGAGGGGAATGCCATGTAGGGAGGGAGCCACAGGCCGGACTGATCTTAAATCGACACTGAATTCTGTGATAAGTGTATATTGATGCAAAAAAGTGATCAAAATTTAGATCAAGACATGACTGATTTCAATTTGACCCAGTAAGAGATTCACATTCAGAGCAATCACATACATTTAGTGTCATATAGCCAAATATCTGTTAGGGGATTATTTGATGTCATTGTTGGGGTTCTGCACTAAAGACTGAGAGCTCACTTTATCCAATGCACAATCTAGCCTTTGTATAATGATCGATTCTTAGATGTTGACTGTTTGAAATGTTACCAACTACAAATATGAACATGAGATCATTGAACCTTTTCTTATCCAATTTTGGCAGATTCAGGAAGAACTGCTGAAATGTCTGAAAAGAAAAGTAAGTTCACTCGAATGTTAAATACATCGACGATTACTGTTCATTTTTTATTTACATTCTTCTCCTCTGTATTGCAGGCTCCAGAATCGACTAATGAAAGCCTCACTGACTCAACTTTGACTAAGTCAAAATGAGCCCAAACATGTCCGCAAATCAACAACAAAAAAATACATTTTACACATTAAACCACAAGCTAGTTGTTGTCAGTTTTCTCTTTTGAGTTGCTACTTTTTTTGTTATTGCTTACTTTGGTGTATTGCCTGTGTTGCTAGATAACTGTTCAATATCATGTTTATCAGTAGATCTTTTTTTTCTGCCAGGAAATATTTGCAAACTGTAGTCTTTTGAATGAAACTAAAAAGTTATGTTTAATGTGGTTAATGCAATACTGTTTATTACATGTTTTAAATTAACACACTGAAACGCCACTCACACACTGTCAACAGAGAAGATTCAAAGATGATGTACACTTTGTTGTGTAAACAGAAATAAAGCCTACATGTGAGTGTTTCTTTGAGAGATCCTGTTGTACTCATTTTCTTTGCCCTGCTCTGCCCACTCCTCATCTGTGTCGTCCATTGAAATCTCCTTCTGGGCTGCCGTCTTCCGGTAGGCCTGACACTCAGTTTCTGCTCTGCAACACAAAGACAGCATTTCACTTATGTACCTGATATATAGAGTAGTTTATGTTGGGAAAAAAGCATTGTTTGTAAGAGAAGTATTGACAAACACTGTGACAAAGCACAGTATATAGTATAACAAAAGTATTCTAACAAATCAAGTTTGATTAACAGCAGTGTCGAATTGCAAAAGTGGGCTTCATTTCTAACTTTTTAAGGAATCCAACGCAGTCTCCGTGTCCGTATATTTCAGCTATGCGCACTGGTTTGTCACCACAGAAGTCCTCCTTGTCTACAGGAGCATGGAGCGAGTGAAGCAGCCGCAGTACAGCCAGCCGACCTGACTCTGCAGCAAAGTGTGCAGCCGTCCATCCATGCTCTGTCCTCAGACATGGCCTCGCTCCATGCTCAATGAGGATCCTAACCGTTTCTGTATGTCCTGTGAAAAAGGCATCAGAGAGAGATCGGACACATGCAACATAGTAGATAAGGGACAACTTCAAACTGGAGGACACAATACATTCTGCAAGTTAACCAAAAGGGCCTTTTTAAGCAATATTACATAACCTAAATGTGAACAGAAGTGTGCTAGGGTCAGAGAATACAGCTTCTTGTCATAAAATAGCGAACATTTTCAATGACAGATGCAAGTGAAAAAATTAGTCGAGGCAACAAAATATTTATAAGATGACATGTAGCCTAGGCTTTTGGGAGCTTCTGGTAAATTTTTTGTAGGATTTTCTGATATTTAATTTGCAAAGTAATTAACAGAAACAATTAATAAATTGTATCAATGTTTGGAGACATATTTATTGAGGGGCATAGCCTTAATTTATCATTCTAAATCCTAGAACTACACTTTAAAAATGATTTTAAGGTCTTTTAATAAACAGATTAGCCAACTGAATGCTAAATTTAAAAAATATGTTTTGGTTTTCTGACGATGTAGCCTACTGCAGCAAAACAAAAAGCTTAAACCTCAAAATGCAGCATTTTTCAATAGGGCAGAAAACAGGAAAATTAGCAATAAGCCCTTTAAACCATGAAGCTGCACCAAGGCCTCCTTATGCTGATGTGTAATTTGCATTTAAAAAGTCAACAGGACAAACAGTGGCTTTAAATGTGGAGACCTTTAAGTTCAACTGCTACAAAAGCAGCCTGTTTTTATTCATGGAGCATGTTTCCAAAGGTGAAATTTAAGACCATACTTAAAACTGTATTCAAAGCATTTGGGACACTTTTTCATTGTGTAAAACAAGACAGAAGGCGACTGTGAAACTAATCGGCCAACTATAAGACCTGTAGTAGGTGTTCGGTGCATCAAGTAAAAATGTAAAATATCCACTTCTCTTAAACTACCTTTGGCTGCTGCCCAGTGAAGAGGTGTCTTAAAGCTCCAGTCGATGTCTCTCTGATTTGGATCGCATTTATTTTGCCTCAGAATCTCTTCAACTTGATCGAAATCCCCCGCTGCTGCTGCCTGGTGCAACTCTGTCATTTCTGGGCAGTGGTTTCCTAGCAACAGTTAATCAACAGAAAGAGGAGCCAAGCGCCAGTGAACGGTAGTGCTGCCACCTGCTGTAGAGAAGGTATGAAACCAGGCTTTGAGTGAGTGACACTACAAAGAGTCGGAATATCTTGAGAAAATATTCATGTATAGACTAAATATAGCGAACATGATAACATTAGCTGGAAGTACAGTCAGTTAGCGAGGGAGTAATTGAAGCAAGCGACCGTTGAGCTAACGCTAAACTGACTTCGTGGCTACAGGCCAACAACAGATTACAAAATAGATTCATAACCATGTTCATAACCCCTAATTTAAAGTAAAATGTTCACTCTTATTTTCCTAGCCACGTACTTTATGAACAAAATGTGCAAGGAACCACCATATTTGGCTATAGCCTAAATTGCTAAAGTGCAAGGAGGATTTGTAATAGCATTTCTGTGAAATCTTATCTGAAACTAATTTTGGACAATGATTGGAAAAACAATCATTCAGTCTGCAAAGCTTTTCACTGAAATGTAATTTCTGGAAAATACCAAGACTGGTATGACACAAGAGGAAATATGAGCAAAACGTATTTTATGTAGGCCTATTCTATCTCCTACAGTTTTGATCAGTGGAGCGAGGTTACTTCCTTCATAGGGATGTCGACAGATTTATTTCAAGAATCTTATTTTTATTGTTACCCAAAGAAAAGCTCAATCTAATGAAAAATGAACAGAAACAATTATCAACTACCAATATGTTTTTCTTGACCACAGATCTTTATAATTGCAGCTGTTCATAGCACAAGTAACTCTTGAAATGTGTACAATCAATAAAAAAATATACACACATTACTCATCCAAGCAAGTCAATTACATTTTTATTGATACAATTTCACCACACGACACACTTCATTTTATTTATTCTGTAAAAATTGAAGTGGTAAAATTTCTCACAAGACAAACATATTTTACAAAAGTCAAGACTGCTCCGTTGAGTGTGAGCTTCCCACAATGGACATTTAACTGTGTCAGGAGCTGAAACAAGCACACAAAATGTAAATGACATATTGAAAATATTTACTTTAAAATAAACCATGATTAAAGTCCATGAACATATCACAATTAGTTGTCCAATATGCATTTAGAGTTACTATAACTATATCAAGGGAGAGCCCCCATGAGATGTTTTCAATTCCTCATTGCCCTTGTGGAGAATTGAGTAGTTTAGAAAAACAAGTTTGGTCCTACCTGTCATTTGACAGCTTTTTGATGACCCCTCAACACTCCTCTTCATCCTGGTTCACTGAACGTGAGGTATAATATGACATTAATAAAATATGAATAATAATACATTTTAATTGTATAAATCCAAATTAGCACTAAGAAAGAAAAGTAAAATCAAGTGAAGTCACTAACCTGAGCCTAAACCTGCCAAACTGTGGTCTGTGTTCAGTCCTTTCCAATATTTGTCCATCAGTGTATTTACAACTACTCCATCACGTTTGATTTCAACTCTATATTGGGGAAAAGCGGTCTTTGAATTATTATCCATGCTGAGCACTGTCAAGTCGAGTGGTTTATCAGACAGAAGATTGTAGAAGTCTTCATAAACACCGTCCTCCCAGGAGCCCTTGGACTCATCAAATCCATCCAAAGAGCACAAAAAGGCTTGAGGTGCCTGATCCAGCAGACTCTGGGGTAGTGGTATCACATTTTTAATTTCAATGTCAGACTCATTTCCATAGTCAATAAACAGAACATGAAATGTATTGTCAGCTCTAGAAATCACTTGAGCTCGATACCACTGATCATCACTGGGAAACAGAGCAAGGCATGGACTGCCAGGACCAAGAGTCTCAGAGAAAACGAGGTCCTGTTGTTCTTTTCCTGCTTCCTGAGCAAGCTGAGTTACTTTGTCGAGTTCCTCTGTGTTGGTATACTGACACCAGAAGTAATGGGGTTCCGCAATACAAGAGGCGTACACCATTTCTGTCCCAGTTTTGGCAACTTTTGGCTTCTTGTACATGCAGATATTCATATTTCCTTTGGAAAAACTGGTCTGTGTTGTGTTAGACTGAGATAGATTGTTCTCGAGGAAATCTTCAGTTTGGGGACTTTTTATGAAAACAATATCTTTGGATGCAGTTTTCCAGTATTTTTGCATTGCAGCATTTACACACACTCCTTCACAGTCAATTTCCACGGGATACTGACACATGAGAATCTCTGAATGGTCTTCCATATTTAAAACTTTCAGTTTTAGGGGTTTATCAACCAGAAGATTGTAGAAGTCCTCATGTACATCGTCATCCCAGGAACCTTTGGACGAATCAAATCCATTTAAAGAGCACAAAAAGGCCTGAGGAGCCTGATCCAGCAGACTCTGAGGTAGTGGTCTCACATTCTGTAAGTTGACATCTGCCTCATTTCCATAGTCAATAAACACAACATGGAATACATTGTCAAATTTAGAAATAACTTGAGCTCGATACCACTGGTCATCACTAGAAAAAAGAGCAAGGCATGGACTTCCAGGAACAAGGGTCTCTGGAAACATATTATCCTGCTGGGCCTGTCCTGCTTCCTGGACAAGTCTCTGTATTTTGTCGAGCTCCTCCGTGTTGGCGTATTGACACCAGAAGTACTGGGGCTCCACAATACAAGATGCATATACATCCTCTTTCTTGTTTATGGAAACGTTTGGTGTTTTGTACAAAGAGGTTTTCACATTTCCTCTGCAAACATTGAGGTGTGTTGAGTTGAACTCCGTTGGACTGTCCTGGATTGTGTTTTCTATTTGAGAGTTTTCTTTCTCAATATGCTCTGTGGCAGATGTCTTCCAGTATTTTTGCATTGCTTGATTTACAAACAGGTTTTCACACTCTATTTGCACTGCACATTGGGGAACCGGCATCTCTGAATGATCTTCCACATTAAACACTGTTACTCTGAGTAGTTTATCAACCAAGAGATTATAGAAATCATCATAAACTCTGTCATCCCAGGAGCCCTTCGATTCATCAAATCCATTCAAAGAGCAGAAAAAGGCCTGAGGAGCCTTTTCCAGCAGACTTTGAGGCAGTGGTCTTACATTCTCAATGTCAACTTCAGTCTCATTTCCATAGTCTATAAACAGAACATACAGTAAACTCTCAGTGCTCTGAATTACTTGAGCTCGATACCACTGGTTGTCACTGGAATAGAGAGCAAGGCATGGACTACCTGGCCCCAAAGTCTCAGAGAACATCATGTCCTTTTGTGTGTTCCCTGCCTCCTGTGCAAGCCTTGACACTATGTTTAGATCTTCAGTGTTGGTGTTCTGACACCAAAAGTAATTTGGTCCAACAATGCAGGAAGCATATACCTCCTCCGTCTTGTTTAGAGAAACGTCTGGCCTCTTGTAGTTGCAGATGTTCACGTTTCCCTTAGGATCAGAAGGGAGAGAAAGTTTGCCCATTTCTGAGTCACTTTGGCCACCTTGTATGAAAGGCTCCGCCATCACAGATTCTTTGGCTTGAATAGTGACGTCTAAAGTTGGTTCTGTTCCTTCATCCAAAGTCATTTTATGTTCAACTTGTGTTGCAGAGACATTGGTAATGGATTGTGAACACTTCTTTAGCTCAGCTCTAGCAAACATCTCATTGTTGCTGTGAACTTGATTTTCTTCTGTCATTTTCTGTAATTCTGAGAGATTCACGAGCTCTCCTGTTGACCAGTCCTCATTTGGCACATTGTCTTTTGAATTTATAGAGTGCTGCTGTTCAGTTTGCTGAACAGGACACTTTGAGATCTTTTGTGGCGCCACATTTAAAATCCTCTCTCTGACTATCATATTTACATTCACAGATCCATTAAACAGCTCTACAATTAGCTTCCCTTTTGCTTCTTTTGCTACTACTGAAACGGTGAAACTATAGCCTACTGCCTGATCTGCAAACCACTGGTTGACTTCCTGTGGCACTTCTGGAGGGACACCATACAGTCCAAGTGGAACAGTCTGCACAGGAGCTGACCTGGCAAAACTTGCTTCGGTAGGAAAGGGACACACATCAGATCCATTCACTGCGAGGGTATCACCATAGTCCACAAAGTGCACTTTAAGTTTGGGAGACATTTCTACCACTTGACCTCTGTACCAATGATTATCAGTGTACCTAGCAATGCAAATGCTTTCAAGTCCAAGTTGGTGATCTTTGCACTGTGGCTTGCCAATTTGTTTTTTAACATTTCCCATCACTTTGTCAAACAAATGAGAATTCCTGTCCAGTTGACAGTAGAAGTGATTGACATTCTCTGAAGAGGTTACAAACACTTTCTCTCTTCCACCAACCTCAATATTATGTCCAGAGTAATTGTATCCGTCTGATTGTACTTGTGTAGAGATTGGCTCTTGAGCTTTAGCCTGTGCACATTTCTGAGTCAGAAGCTTGCATACACTGTGAGATGAAGATTCAATATCCACCATATTGAGGGGCAGACCTTCTTCATCAGATGTTACAGCTTGGACAACACATTTCAACCCCGTGTTTGACGAAGCACCTAAATCCACAAACTTCTGAAATTCTGCCAGTTCAGCATCAATCCCAGTGATGGCTGTGGGATATGATGGGGTTTTCTGATTTAATAAGCAACACTGAAAGGCTTGTGCATGCAGACGCAAGAAAGCTGGATCAATGGGGCGCACATCTCGGAGTGGAACCAGTAGAGTGTGACCATAGTCTATAAACCTCACATCTACTACGGGGGAATGGTGACTTGTGATGATCCTTGCTCTGTACCACCTGTTGTTGTCTGGATTACGGGCGACACAGATGGATTCAACAAGTGGCTGAGGGTGGTTGGATGCATAGTGGTTTTGCAGGTCTTGCATAAGGAGTTGAAGAGAGTTGCCATTTTCCACTTTTTGACACCAGAACTTTTGTAGGCTTTCAATGCAAGATATTTTTACATTCATACTTTTTCCTTCAGTGTACATGTCATCGTCATCATCATCATCATCATCATCATCAACATTTTGCATCACAAAATGGAAACCTCTTGTTGGAAGATACATATTGCTAAGCATTGCAGGGTCTGATTGTTCCGAGTTCTCTTTGATATCATCAGAGCAAGAGGTGTCCACATCATCTGACCTCCCATTGACTTCCACGTTCTTGGCTCTTTCCTCCGATAAACCATTGCTGAAATCCACACCTTGTTTGTTTCTAAGGGAATGAACAAATAAACCAACTGAAGAAACAATGGGTTCATCCAAAGCATCCGAATCTCCATTAGACTTTAAAGGAGGAGAGAGTCCTGTCTTTTTTATAAAACGATCGTTAATGCATTCTTCATCAGATGCATAAAGAGTGACATGATAGACATCTCGAGGTTTATCATGGCGGTTAAACCTTGCCAAAACTGTCTGGTTTAGGAGGATTGATTTCAGGTGGTCAGTTTGCTCGGTGGTCCAACCTGTCCCGTTATTTTTAACACCATCAAGGGAGCAGAGATATGTGAAAACAGGCATTCTTAGGAATTTTTCATGCAGTGGTTTGATGTCTCCAACTAGGACAAATTCAGTTTTTCCTTCATCCACATGCAAAACTTCTACAGTACCATCACTTGGCAGGTTTTGCCTAAGTAACGAGCGATGCCATCTGCCATTTTTGCCTTTAGCAGCACATGGATCCCCGCAGGTCTGTGGTTGTGCCTCTCCAAAATCTGAGCTTGCTTCATAGTGCTGGTTGATCTCTTCTGATAATATCTTTAATGTCTTTGAAAGAATTTGGAGACAGCAAAATATGCTGTCTGGATTCGTTACCTCTGTCACGTTAACAGTTTCATACATTTCAGTTAAGAGTTCTGGGTAAAAGTACCGGGGATTTTTCTCAAGTTGGCAAACAACATTCAGATTCTGCTCATCTGTTTTGGGGTGAACTTCAGAAGCAACTCCTTTTGGTAAATGAAGGCGTTCTTGTACGAGGCATTTAAACTCGTCTGCTGGTACCTTCCTTGCTACCCCAAACTTACACATATGTTTGGAAACAATTGGTATATCAAGGAGAATGATCCTGTCCGTCATTAAAACATGTTGAACCAGTCCCTTAAAAGTCTTTCCATACAGAGATTTCAAAAACTTGGAGGCTTTCTCAGGCCAGCTATTCTCAAGGGAGAGGATATTTGCAAGTATGCAGGATTCGATTTCAGGTGGAAGGAGGAAACTGTCACTCTGGCCCCATGCTAAAGCTTCACTTGTGGTGATATGAGGCTGTCCCTGGTCAATCAGATAGACATTGTAAGTTTCATCCTTATTTGATACAATTCGAGCTCTGTGCCAGGTGTCACTGATGCAAACAAGACACAGATCTGCTGGTTTTCCTTCTGATCCATTAAACTTCTTTTTAGGAATCTGTATCTCCTCTCTCATCTGTGCATAAATATGCTTCCGCTCGTCTCCCATGTTGACCCATAATTCCACAAGACCACAACTGGTGTTCAGGTTTACCCTTGTGATGTGAACAGGTACTTCAGATCCAGGTGTTGGGAGTCCAGGAATTGAACACATTTTGAAGCTCAGAGGTCAAATATGTCTGAAAAAAGGACAACAAAAATGAGTTACTACTTAAAACAGGGGAGCATATAAACATTACTGCAAAGCATTTAGAGTTGATGTAACCAAGTTCAAGAATTTTAAAGGGGACATATTCTGAAAAATCCACTTTGACAGTGTTTAACATATATTTGGGTAACCTGAGGGTCTACTGACCCACAAAATGTAACATAAACCCATCCAGTCCTTTGTTTGTGGTCTGCATAAGTCTTACAACACAGAAAAATGCTCCGTTTCAAATTGGCCCTCCTTGTGACGTCACAATGGGATTCTGGTAAAAAAACAAACAACCTTCCCCTCCCCTGGTATCTCCACCCATGGACTCCACCCCCAGCATAGAGCAAAACTTTTCGCAGGTCTGCTATTTTTATTCTTGCTAGCAAAGGAGTAATGTCTACTGGGAAAACTCAGGGGGGGCTCATTGCATTTAAAGAGACACACACACCAAAACGGAGCATTCGGAGAGAGCTGGTTTATACAGGGTCACAAACCTCCTCTGGTGCTTGATTCAGGTTATATTTTGACCAAAGCACAGCCCAGATGTTTCATTTACACCACAGTGGACAACATGTCCTCTTTAAAGGCTGTGCTCTTACTCCTCTGCTATCTGCCTCATGCCAGAATGGATTCCAGATAGTTTTTGAAATTGTCACTACAGATGAACTCATGTACTATGATGCTGTGGCAATGGTGTTAGCCTGTATAATGTGAGCATTGTGTTATTGCTATCCGTCTTGTTTAAAAAAATATTGAGCAATTTTAAATTCTTGTTTGTTTTTGAAAGTAGCTTATGTCAAAACTGTTACCAAAGCAACAAAATGATATTTGACTAGATGCACTTTCATCATACAGAGGGTATTTAAAGTCATTAAAGATATATTGACCAAAACAAGATGAATAATAATAATAAAGTAAAAATGTAATTGTTACGCTCATATAGTTGTTTTTATGCATTAACCTTGTTTTTCTTTCTGATTTTTAAAAATCCTGTTCTGCCAACATAATATTCTTCCATCCACACGAGTTAAAGGAGTCTGATAATTCTGAAATATTTTGACAGCATCTTGCAATGTTGTTAAAAAACATAAAAAGTTGGAAAAGAAAAAAGGATATATCTTAGACTTAAGTGCATATTAAGTGATCCAAAAAAGAGGTACAAGATAGAGAAAAACTCAATGGTCAAATACACTTAAATGCTTGTTAATTTACACATAGCTTAAAGTAAAATAGTGTACACTGCTTATCTGTTCAATGCTGTATTCACAGAGGTGTAAGCCTGATCTGGTTTGTATAGGTGTTAAAGAATATAAACAACTGTCTGACCTGTCAGGTTAAGATAGGTGTTCCTATTAAACTGGCACCTGGGTGTAAAAATCAGCACTGTAGTATTCATGAAATTCTACTTCTTACCAATAAGAAAATACTGGCTGTTCAACTATGGCAAAAATCATAATCACAATTAATACATTTTGAGATTAACTAAAATGTGATTTAGTGCCATCCACTGTCCATCTGCTGAACATGCAGCATCACAAGGTACCATGTGTATCCACCAGTTTTAACCTCATTCAGGGGTAATATGTTGTTTAATCATTCAATTTATGGGACATTTACATGTAGATGACAGTTACCTACAGTATCCCAAATTCATGGACAGTTTAATTTCCTCATTATTCAAAAGGTGTACTGTAGGCTGTTTTTCAGACAAGAAAGTATTTAAAAATTCAAGAAGGAAGACCATTAAAATGTTTCATAAGTTTACTCATCCTGTAAATAAGAGTGTTCCCTCTGTGACTCCTTCAAGCTCTAATCATTCAGTGAAAGTTCACGTAGCCTACGCTACAGCTCATTTTCACTGCCAGTGAATGCATCACAAAATACAATAACTTCTCCTCACACTTCACATTGCGCTCAACGATTATCAGCCTGAATCTTTATCTGAGGCATCCTAAATGAGAAACTTTGTGACTTCTACCACCATGCAGGCATTAAGCAGAGTTACTCACCGTGTTTGATGCACGCGACGCATGATGAATGAGATTCAGTGGCAGGAGTTGGGGCGGGTTCTCACACCGGTTTTTAAAGGCTTTGATTGCACGTAAATCCGCCGGGCGGTCTACAAGAACCCTTACAAATAACTATGCAGCTTCTAAAGCAAATCTAGACATTGTTCAAATGTGCTTATGCGATAAACTCCAAATGCTACACTGGTTAATCGCCGTTCTAACTGTTTTCATGCGAAGAAACGTGAGAATGAATTGTGGACGTCAACCCAGGTAGTTGATGACGTAGCACGTTGTGTTCAGGTTTTTGAAGTGAAGTGACACCATCAACTGTAGCTGGAGCTCAGTGCACACTGTGTCCATGAAATATCATTCACGATTTTATCTCTCACCATGTTTGTTTTACAGGCTGCTCTCACAATGGCCAAGTTAAAAAAATGCTCGTCGTATTTTTTTTTCAAGAAACATATGTTTCTTTTGCACCCTCCATTAATATTGAAACAACATTGAAATCACAACTAAAAAGCAACAACGTTGACTTACATGTAAGAGATTGTTCTAAGTCTGAAGTGATAAACACATTTCATTGCTGATTACACCAAAAATACATTTTTGTCACCACAAAGTCAAGTAGGTTTCAGTTGTCTGCATCTACATCAATAGTTCACTGAAAGTGTTTTTTATTTCTTCCAGTTCATCACAAAAGGCATCACAGCAAAGTCAAACAAAGAAGAGATGCACTTCATCAATATTTTCAGCTGTTACTGTATGTTTTCCTTATGTCCAAGTCTGATAAGATAACTAAAGTTTTTATGTAGTTTATTTTATTGTTTTAAACTCTTGTGTTTGCACATCTGAGGGAATAAAAAACAGTTCAAATAAAGTGAGCAAAGATGATTGATGACTTTCTTTATTCAAAGAATCCTTGTCACAGTATTGTTACAATAAGGGTCCACTTGGGAGGGAAAATCATCTTTGGGCTCCATAGAAGTTATGATTTTATGACAGCATGTATGCTGACATAGATTTAAACCAAAATGACTGTGACAGGCTTACATTGGCCAATAAAATATCTGCTTTGACATCATGCATCCCCTGTGCAGCAAAACAAACTGAACATTTCGGTGTAAGTTCTTAAAAAACAAGTAATATTTTGATAGTGTGGAGGTTAAATCTTTAAGAAGTGAGTTTTCTAAGTGTTTCTGTTATTTGTACTTCCAGATACTTGTTTCAGTATGAGTAAGAGGAAATTGAAAGTGATCGGTGATAAGAAAGCAGCCAGGAGCTGCAGATTAAGAGTTGTTGCTAATGAAGAAACACCGGGTGATGAAAACCATCAGGGACCATCTTCCAGCAGCTTCCCTCTTTCTGCCACAGTGAGTCATTTCCCCACAAAGCACTAACTATTTGTCTTTACCTTCTCTCCAACTCATTAACGGCTGAATATTGTTTCCTGCATGTATTTCTAGGGAGATACCGGCCTTATTGAAAGTGTCAGTATGAAGAATTTCATGTGTCACCACATGCTCGGTCCAATCCAGTTTGGGCCCAATGTGAATTTCATCGTCGGCAACAATGGAAGTAAGAGCCATTTTTTAGGATCTGTCATGTGATCTTCTGTTATCTTCAGCTTTTTTGTTTTATACCTCCCAACCCAGCCAGGGAGATGGACACAATCTGCTGTATCTATACCTTTAAACTAAGGTGCCATGATTATCTATTTGTTTCATTTAAAATAGAGGACTGCAATTACTTTTTCTTAACATATTACGTATGAGTGCATGGTTACTGTTGTTCATAGTATGAGAGCGTGTATAGCGTTGATCTAGTCTTCTGACTACTTTACATTGCAGGTCACACCTGCCCATTCACACACTGATGGCAGAGAATGCTATGTGAAGTGGCAATCAGTATAAACTAATCCCATTCATTAATTCATCAGACATGTGGATGCACCTGCATGTGCAGCATTCATGTGGCAGGGTGCAGCCTCCTTCTTCTGGTTGAGAGACGACCGACTCTACCACTGAGCCACAGCCGCCACAGATAATAAATAGATAGATAACACTAAATAATTGAGAGCAGCTTTAAATGTAAAATAGGGTGTTAATTTGCCTACAAGGCACTAGTGTCTGTGGTTTATTCTCCATGCAGCAATTTAATCTGTGTGTTGATTCTAATTTAATTCTGAGGTGGAAAAAGTGCAATCCTGCATGCTCTGACTGTCGGCCTCGGTGGAAAGGCAACCGTCACAAACAGAGGAGTGTCCCTGAAGACTTTTGTAAAGACTGGTGAAGTGTGAGTCACTGTACACAATGCTGCTGAAGGACTCCGTGGGAAACAGTCCTCAGGGACAATCTATAATAAATTGAATGCCATAACAGTAGAGTCTTCTCTTTAGTTCTGCAGACATAA
The DNA here is from genome assembly GCA_020745685.1 of Tautogolabrus adspersus. Taxonomy (NCBI): domain Eukaryota; kingdom Metazoa; phylum Chordata; class Actinopteri; order Labriformes; family Labridae; genus Tautogolabrus; species Tautogolabrus adspersus. Next base: position 17,851,962 of record CM036552.1, read on the forward strand.
CCATAAATCTCAGAAACAGAGGACCAGATGCCTATAAAAGTGACGTGTACGGCGACTGCATCTCTGTTGAGCATCAAATCTCTTGCCTTGGACCTCGAACCTGCAAACTGAAGAGCAAATCAGGTGACTTTCTGCAGTAACAGATTTCTCATTAAACCTTCTCTAAATGTCAGAAACACTTAGGAGACGTGAGGACAAAGCTCTTCAGTCAGACTCTTATCCATCCGAGCTCTGTAAATACTTGTCATGGTTCCTCTATAAACTTGCACGAGTCCATTTAATGTGCGCGACACTGTGGCTGCTCTGAGCTAGTGTAAACATAAGACATGTTTACATTCACGCAGGTTTATAGACATTTCAATGTTATGACTAAAATATCATAACATTGAAATGTCATTGCATTATTATGTGGATAATAAGAACTTGAGGGAAACCAATAATGTAATCTTCATGAGTATGACAAAGCCTTGACAAACACACATGTCGTGTATTCTAGGAAAAGTTATCTCACACAAAAAGGAGGAGTTGACGGCCATCTTGGATCACTTCAACATCCAGGTTTTTATTTAATTTCATAAATGTAGCAATTTTTTTTCAGGCTGTTGTAAAAATCATTTATCACTGCAACTTCATTCTACCTGAAAGCCTCAGCAGCGAGTTTGTTTTGTGTTTCCCCAGGTGGATAACCCGGTGTCCATTCTCAACCAAGAAATGAGCAAACAGTTACTGCATTCAAAAAGTGAATCAGACAAGTATAAGGTAATCCATAACTGATAAGGTTCGATTTATTTTTTAGGCTACATATGAATTTGGAGAAACTGATCAAATATTTCTTGTTTCAATTGATATTTTTTGGCTTTTTTTTTCCGGCTTTTGTAGTTCTTCATGAAAGCAACTCTGCTGGAACAGATGAAGAGGGATTACACGCACATCAAACAAACTAAAGCAGTCACACAACAGCAGGTCGAGAGACAAGAGGAGGTACGGCTCTCATCACACATCATCACATTATTTGGTTACATTAGGTCTACAAAATCAATACGTTACACAAGTAAACACTATGGGGGTGATGGTTAGCTCAAAGGTAAGCACTTTAGTTTGCTCTTCTGTTATACACAACACCCTTTGTTGTCTTATTCTTCTTCCCTTGACACACTGTGACCGTCACTCCTACATGCTGCTGATCAGTTTGTCTATTACATTTCGTTTTTGAACAGTGGTGTCTTTTGCCAGAATGAAGTCTATTAATTTGATGTCTCACACTTTTTTTGTATTCAGTGTCTCAAGGACCTGAAACAGGAGTTTCTGAAGAAGAAAGAGAGGTATGAAAATCTGTCGTCCTTCACTGAGATGAAGGAGGTCCTTGAGAATATGAAGAAAAAAATGGCATGGAGTTTGGTAAGAGATTTTTTGTCACAGTTGTATAAAACAGATACAAGAAACCATTTTTTTTACTTCCTGCTTTTTTTATATTCTAAGTAGTGTGAAAATGTATGAAAAGAAAGGAGAAACCACACCAAAGAACAATGAAATATTATCAAGAACAACATCTCCATTGGTTCTTCATTTGCAGTCAGTTTCATTCAGCTCTTGCAGATGATCATGGTCATCTTTTATTTCTGTCAGGTCAGAGAGAAGGAGCTGTTAGTGCAGCAGCTGAAGGAGGACATTGAAAAGGAAGAGAATAATGACAAACATCAGAAGAACCTTCGGCTCTTTCAGGTGACTCACAAGTGTCCTTATTCTGTTAAATATACAAGAGTCTATTTATAAATGTTGGAGCCCTTCTCACCCTCACCAGCAAATGAACCAAGTCTCTTCACATCATGTTAGAACAGTACATAGTGAGGTTTACAATAGCTGTCCTCCAGTGAAAAAGCAACTTTGACTTGGAATTTTCCGTTCTAACATGTTGTCTTCAGAGATCCCTTTAACTCCATAGTGTTTTTTTTATTTATTTATGTTTTTGCCCCTATGAATGTCTCTCCTTTTTCATCTTTTTATCTGTGCAAAGTTTGCTACACGTGAAGTGTTCCTACATGTCTTTTCTAAAGGAGTAGTTGCCCCTTATATCTAGGATTGAAACATAACTTGCACTGTGGTGTCACTGCAGGTCACAAGCTAGTGCACATTATAAACAAAGATGCTAACAACACTTAGCACACTGAAACTTCTGTAGATGACTTTGTCTCAATGAAAACTTTAAAGAGGACATATTATCCCCCTTTTTTTCCTTTTCAAACAGTCCCCTGTGGTGTAAATGAAACATCTGTGCTGTGCTTTGGTCAAAAAATAACAAGAATCAAGCACCAGAGGAGGTTTGTGACCCTGTATAAACCAGCTCTCCCAGAACGCTCCGTTTTGGTGTGTGTGTCTCTTTAAATGCAATGAGACCCGCTGAGTTTTCCCAGTAGACATCACTCCTCTGTAACAAGCATGAAAATGGCAGACCTGCGCAAAAGGTTTGCTTTATGCTGGGGGTGGAATCCATGGGTGGAGAAGCCAGGGGAGAGGAGGGTATTTTTTTTTAACCAGAATCCAACTTGAGATGTCACAAACTGAGAAAATTTGAAAGGGAGCACTTTTCTCTGTGTTGTAAGACTTATGCAGACCACAAACTGAGGACTGGATGGATTTATTTCAAATTTTGTGGGGCGATAAACACTCAGGTTACCCACATATATGTTCAAAAACACTGTGAAAGTGGATTTTTCATAATATGTCCCCTTTAATTTAAAACTAAGGCTCACAGTCAACATGTTGCCTCAAGACTCTGTTTAAGTCTTATCACAATATGATAGTGTATCCAATCTTTGGACATCAATACATTATTTTCTGATATTAAAAATTCTAACATGTTGAGCTTGTGATTTAATTCAATTCTTTCCTTCCACATAGGCTAAGGTCACCGAATTAGAAGGGAGGCTTCAGTGCGTCAAGAGCTGTATTGACAATCTGAGAGAGCAACAAGACTCTTTATCAGATGACTGTCACACATTGAGAATACAAGTGAGGATTATTAACAAAAGTCATAGGGAACAGGAGGTAAGGAATTAGAAATGTATGATAAACCCAGTTCTGTATCTGTGCAAAGCTTTATTTTTTTAAGTATGCATAACGTAAGTTGTTTAAAGTGACACAATCTTTTTTCCCTCAGCTTGTTTTTTTTCGGGTTCTGAACAAACTCAAGCAGTCAAAGCAGGAACAAAAACTTCTTCAGGAGAAAATAGACAACGCAATAACAAGGTGGGGGGAGTACTGAAGTGAAACAAATCCTCTAACTGAGGGCCTGAATAGAAAGACATGCATGCATTTGATACAATATTTCTTCCACTCAGCATGAGCCTAAACAATGATGGAGAGACAGAATACACAAAACAGCAGAAGAAAATATCTAGCCTGAAAGATCAGCTTGCAGAGCTTGAGAATACGTGCTCACAACTGAATCAAGAGATCAATAGCCAACATCAGGGACTTTTCAATAAAAGGGAAGAGCAGGACAAACTAAGGTACCAGCCGTGACTTTTACTTCAAACAAATGTGCTGTTCAGGGTTTGTGGGGGGGATTGTCATTTATATGAGGGCCCAGATTATCTGGTTTTTGGTGATTGCCCTAATTGAGAATTGTTCCTATTGGACAGATTGGAAGAAAGAAACCTCCAACAAACATACGAGTCCAAACTTAGGAGAAAGAATCGGTTACTCACCACTCAATCAAACGACTTGAAGCGTTTTGGAGCTAACGTACCCGACCTGCTGAATTCCATTTCTGAGGCGCATGCCAAAGGACGCTTTCTCAAGAGACCTGTTGGTCCCATAGGTGACTGTTTCTTATCACGTTTTGTTGGTTTGATTTCTCTTATTCTTATCTTATTTCTCTCATTAGTTAGACTTTCTTGGAATTACGCTTATTTGCATTCTCGCAGAAAGCCAGATATAACGTTTGCTCAGCAAAAAAAATGGAAGCAAGGGGAAACAGCTAGCCTGTGTCTGTCCTAAGGTAGCATTTACACTCACCAGCACCACCAAAGCTCTCTCAATAAACATGATATATCTCATATGTATAAAAAGGGTAAAAAAAAAAAAAAAAAAGAACAAATTAAGGTTTTACAGGAGACTATGCCTGGCTAGAAGCAAGTAGCAATAACTGCTTTGTTTAGTGAGCTGGACAAACTCATGCTAGCTGTTTCTATAGCTTCTTGTTTGTATGCTTAGCTAGGCTAGTATGATGCTAACTTCTGGAATAGTATTAATGATTCTTCTAGCTCTAGTCGAAAAGCAAATACATGTATTTTTTAAGAACAAAATGAATAACAGTTCCAGTGGAAGGATGCTATTTCAAGGAAAACTTCTATTATTATTTTTGCAAGTTTTGTTTCATCTTAATTTGTAACCATGATCTCAGAGAGGTTTTTTTTTGACAGAATAATCTTAGAGAATGTTATATTTTCTTCTCATTAATTTCAACTGTTATTCTTAATCCTTCTCTTCTGGCTGTGTAATTTATTTCTTAACTGCTGTGGTCCTAGTATTTTTTTCCTTTTAAATATCAAATCAAATTTAGTTTGTATACACCTGCAGTGAAGCAGTGAATTAGTTCTACAAATGATGCAGTATATTGACAGCCTGTGTTCTCTCTCAGGAGCCTGTATCAGCCTGAACGATCCCACGTTGGCAGTAGCTGTGGAGTGTTGTCTGCGGAACGTCATGAAGACTTTCTGCTGTGACAACTACGAGGACGAGGCGGTCCTAAAGGAGCTGATGTCTCCCTATTATCCAACAGGCAACAGGCCAGACATCATTGTCTGCACTTTCTCAGACAGACTGTACAACATTCAAGGACGGTCAGCAGCAGCAGAATGTTCTTGTTGTTGATTTATGACATTTGAAAGTTCAAATAATCATGTGTTTAACTTCTATGCTTTTTTGTAGGAAAGCATATCATCCTGAATATCAATCTCTGCTGGACGTAATCACAGCATCAAGCACGGTCATCATAAACTGCCTTATTGATATTAGGGCGATAGAATCTGTTCTGATCATAAAAGTAAGTACATCTCTAATGCTGATATACATTAAAAAAATGGTTTTGTTCAGTTTAATGCCTTATCACCACATAACTGTGGTTTCATTGTTTTAGGAAAAAGACAAAGCGAGGAGGATCATGCAGCATGGAGAGTCACCCCAAAACTGTTGTGAGGCCTTCACTGCTGAGGGAGATCAGGTGTATCACAACCGCTATTATACCTCTGAATACGGCAGACACAGTTATCTAGGCATGAATCCCGAGACTGATATAAGGTAATTGATATGCTTGCAACATACATTTTGACAAAAAATCAAGACTGACAGAGTTACATTTCTACTCACAGGCACCTTGGAAATCATTTCCAAGGTGCCTGTGAGTACTCAACCATGCTAGCTCATTCCCCATGTTTTCCAATCTTTATGCTAAGCTAAGCTAACCAGACACTGTACTGTATCCAACTTGCTGTTAAGCATCCAAACTCCTTCTTATCTAACTCTTGAAACATTGTCAACAAATGAGCCTTGAAGAAAAATACATTGAATTAAGAAACACTCAATGATATTGTCAACATATGCACAGTTTGCTGCATAGCAAAACCTCAAATCTTAAGTATTTCATTTTTAAAGCTTCACTCTTTGTTAAATGGAAACATGAGTCCACAGTGTTTACGAGTTTTCTGAAGAGGCTGTTATGAGATTCTGTTTTCTGTCGACTGTGTGGAGTTCTGAGTTGAAATAAAAATGCATCCTCCCTGTCACAGTGTGTTGGAGTCAGAGTTGGAGAATCAGCAGGCTCAGCTGTCCAGGTTTCAGCTCCAAGTGACATCTGTGTCTGATGACATCTCGGGCATGGAGAAGAGGCTGAAAACCGCCATTATGATCCTGAAGAAAACTGTGGTCAGTGAACCGTGAACTCTTTCAGGATTTGCACCAGAACCTCTTATACCAGTAATGCTTTCCTCAGAACATTTTCTTTTTATTCCTCTCCTGATCTGGCCATTTTCTTTGTGCTCAATCTGAGAGACAGCTTGGTTTTTATTGCTGCTGTTTTTGCAGAAAGGTCACTGCTGAAAATTGTGTGATTTATCTAGCTTTATTGAAGGGGGTATTGCAAATAACTTTGGCTTTTTTTTCTATACAGGCCTCTGTGATTCAAATCAAGGCAACAATAACTGAGCTGCAGACAGCTGGAGAGGAGCACATTGGTGACATCAGCTCCTTGGTGATCATTTACAGTAGTCTTACATTAAAACAGACACAAATCCTACAAGGGATTTTGTAAGTCCAATGTCTTCAAATGCTTGTTGCAGGAAGAAGTTGCCAACGAGAACCGTCAGAAGATCGAGATAGAGGAACAGGCTGTTGATGAAGCAAAGTTGGAGCTAGACAAATGGCGGAAAAAGGCAGAGGACATGGAGGCAGAATACTCTTCTGTTAGGAAACGGTTCGATCAACTCCTCGAAGAGAGGGAGCCTTTAAAGGTACAGTCGAGGCAGGCATGTTTCTGCCTAGATTCTGCATCTATTGTTAGTGTGTAAAGCCTTTCTAATTAAAAAGTAGTGGTTGTAAAATGTCATATTTTGTTTGTTGTCCTGAAGCATGAGCAAGAGAAGCTGGAGGCTGAGTGTGCAAAGCATAAACGTAACCTTAAGATTTTGGAGAACCAACTGAAGGCTCACGAAGAAAACATCCAAGCTATGAAAAATGACCTCACCCAGAGAGAAGAAGAGTTACAGGTACCAATAGCTGTATGCAAACAGTTGAAATGTAAGTAATAACATTTACCTTTTTCATTGGAGGCTAGAGTGGTTATTATAGTACAGTTCAACTCTAGCGATACAAAAACATTCATATCAGCTAGCAGTTTAAAAACTTGACTAGAGAGGTGATTTACTGCCTCCAAAGATCTGTAGCTATCTCAAGTAAAATATATAAGGCTGTCTTAAGCACTCACATGTGATGACAGGAATATGTGGCCAAAGCCTCAGAGATCAGTCCTGAGCGGCAGCAGGTGACCGCCAGCACCAAGAGCATCGACAGAAGAATCACTCAGCTAAAGGAGAAAATCAAAGTTTTGGAGAGTAGCCATGGAGACCGTGAGAAAGTGGTCAGGTGAGAACAAAGTCATGTTGAAACGCGCTAGTACAAAATATCTCCCAAGGACGGAGCAGCTCTGCAGATAGGCCCAGTGTGAATGGTCGAACCTCTTGCAGGTGTGCGCAAGAGGTCTCTTTGTTAGAGATTAAACTACTAACTTCAACAGTAAATGAAATCCCTTTAATCAGGTCAACTTTTACCAACTTCAACTGCAAAATGCTGCTTATCTATTCATGAACCAGAAATAGTCATTTAGTAATATCAAACATTAAACATGCTTTTGGGTTGAGTACTTTGACTTTTAATACTTTATCTGCATTTCCAACTAATACTTTCTGTAAAGTTCCCTTTAAACCATCCTCAACGTGTACCTAACACCTTCACGGTTCTTCTGAAAACAATACTGTTAAATGTATACAGTGCAATGGTTACATGGTTGTTAATAAGCTCATAATAATATCCACATCAACCACGTAAAAAGCGGGACACCATGTCAAACACACAAAAAGAAATGTATGTACTCTTTTAGAAAGTCTTTGAACAGAGTTGCATAAATATAAGCCCTACTCAGACTTCTGTTTCAAGGCACAATATTTATGTCCCTGTGACGTTTCACTTTCAGTATGAGATTTAAATGAGGCGTAATGGAAGGACGATGGGATCACTCTCTCTGAGCTCCTGCTTCTGAAAAGTCATAAAGCAATGTGAATTCCCAGACTGGGACACCAGTTTTAAGGCCTTATTAAATCAAAGATGAGTGTCTTGAGGCATAATGACAGCAGCGCTTTGTTAAGTTGCTCTGGAGGAAAGAAAAGTGCAATAGTGAAAACTTAATTTCTATCTCCAGCTGTAAGTCTCAGGTTCGGGTGCCAGGTACCAGGTATAGTGTTTTTAACAGCCTGTAACTACTGACACCAGGGAGTTGTCAGACGAACTGAGTCAGAGCACGCTGCAAAAAGAGCCTGTGTTGAGTTTTCCTGAAGCAAAGATTTACAGTGAGTAATACATTTGACTGTTGAAAGAAAGCAGGATGAGATTTTTCATCAGAAAACTCTACTTACTCATGCACAGGAAAAGAGTTCCTCACAGGAGCTTTAAGTAACATCTTTAAGGCATGATTTGATTGGTAATGTAGTATATATAGCTAACCAGCTAACTTTGAGTTCATTATGTAGCAAGACTTTTGATATTTTAAATAGAAGAAGAGTTGTCTTGCATCATTCTTCCTCATCAGGTTCCAGCTTTTGTTATGTAGTCGGGAAAAAATGTCTTTCCGCCCACTGAGGTTCAGCTCGTCCACCGAGACTCCTCCTGCCACTGAGAGTCTTTTCAACTGGATACTTCAATCTGATCTGCCCGTTGGCCATCACTAAATCATCGTGTGGCCTTATTCTGGAATAAGAAAAATTTAGGCTAGGCCATTTTCTGTCCTGTGCCCTCATTAGGGAGTACGCAGAGGCCCTCGCTCTCTACAGAAAGAAAACCAACCAAGTGACAGATCTGCGGGGGTTCATCGATCGACTTGACAACATCATGTCAGACAGGAAGAACAGATACAAAGTCATGCGTAGGTAAATGACGCTCTACTGAGTTTCAAAACAATCCAGAAATACATAACTGTTTCTGCTCTGATTTCATGGTTTCATCTTCCTCCTCCTGAAGGTCTCTCTCTGTCAGATGCAAGCTGTACTTCAATAACTTTATTATAAAGATGAACTGCTGCGGCGCCATGATTTTTGATCACATCAATGAGACGCTCTCAATCTCGGTATGTCTATATATGTATTTTTGTATATGATGTACTGTGAAAGTTTCTTCCTGTTTTATTTTACAAGATTAATTGTTGGGCATGCTTTTTGAGTTTTCTGTTGTTTAATTATCCAAATAAGAACAATTACCGTAGATATCTTTTTTTATCAATTAACACAAAATGGTTAAATCGAACGTACCATGTTCAGAGGTTATAGCCCTCGAAACGGCCGCCCTGCGTTTGACTCCCACCCTCTGCTGTTTCCCACATGTGATCCCTCACCTTCCAATCCTTGTTTCAGACACACAAAGCTAGCAAAAATAATCCTAGAATAAATAAATAAAGAGCTCAAAAGTGTTTTGGGAATAAATACCACACCTCTTGATGTAAAGGTTGGGCCGACAGACAGGGAGGATGAAGCTGTGAGGGACGTGAGGTCTCTGTCAGGCGGTGAACGCTCCTTCTCCACTGTTTGCTTCATGCTCTCCTTGTGGGAGATCACAGAGTCACCCTTCAGATGCCTCGATGAGTTCGACGTCTACATGGTGAGCACACAGAAACAACAGTATTACCTCACGCATTAACAATTTGTATAATTTTTCTTTTAATTTAACTCACTTTTTTTGTAGGATATGCAAAATCGAAGAATCTCTCTGGATCTTCTCCTGGATCTGTCTCAGCGGCAGCATCTTCGACAGTTTATCTTCATCACTCCCCTCACCACCAGGTGGCGCTCTTCTTAGTGTTTGTTTCTGACCTTAACCTTTAGATTAAGTGTAACTTTACATCTTTGTTTTTTAGTCAAGGGGCTGAAATGAACCATCAGATCAGTTACAAATTTGCAAAACTTTGCATAATTATTAATGACGAGTTTATTTATAGAGTATTTGAATAAAAGCAGAATAGAATAAATAAAGTATTCATTGTCATTCTGTATCTGTTTATCATGGATTTGATTGATTATTTGAATATTTTAGAGGCATTTAAACTTGAACAATTCTTAATTAAAAGTTGCTTTATGTATTAAAATTGTATACACATTTAAAAAAAATTAAGAAATACAATTAATTTCATTCAACCCCTTTTGTAATAAATGTCTTAACCTCATTTAAATACGTATTTTAAATATATTTTTAAACCGATTTCATTTGAACAGCGCCATGCAACAGTAACCTTTCTTCTGCATTCTAAAAAAAACCCTGCTGTTTTCTCTTTTTGCGTTCATAAAGTCTTATTTCACTATTTCAACAGGTTTGATGACTAATCACATGTCACCTGCTGCTTGTCTCTTTCAGCAATTTGCCTAAAAGCAGCCTCATCAAAGTCCACCAGCTTCAGGCTCCACACATTCTGAGTGAGAGCGTGGATGAAGATGTTTGAAGCGAGCTCTAGAGACCAAAACATAAAGGATGTTTCTGTGCACATGTCATTTATATTTCAGTATTACCATACGTGTTTGGGAGTTCCATCTCACACTCTTTGTTTCTTTAGTGGGATAATGTAAATGATGTGTTATATAAAAACGTTGTGTTGTTCATTATTGTGTAACTCAGTATTTTAACTCGTGTGTTTTAGAATGGCAGTGTTCATTATTCCTGAAGTTAAAAATCTGTTTAGATGTATTGTACGTTTTAGTTTAAATTTTGGTGATTTTTTGCATCAGGAGTTTTACTCAACTTGACACTGTTAGTATTCTCACAACAAGCAATCTGTTGGTGAAGTTTGTTTCTAGTCACGGACAAAAACTGATCATCTTTGGCCTATGTGACATTAACTTGAGCTCTATTGAATTCTCTCCCTTGATTAGAACCTTTTATCTAAGAGTATTTCAAAGGTATTACAGTCAAGACTCATAGCTACTGTTACAATAAACATTTTACATAACCTAAACACTTTTACATGCCTCATACTTTTTCACACACGCACACACACATTGACTAACACGCATTGACACACACACACACACACACACACAAAATCAGCTATTAGTTCATGCAATCCATCCGTTCATCCACATCAACACACTCATTTAGTTCTGCAACTCTTATTTGCATTAATTACACCTGCTCCACTGTGTCTTTTGAAAAAGCCTGGTGATGGTTTATTCATTTTAATCACTACAGAATTATTTTTAGGTGAAACACATGCCACATGTATAAAAGAATACAGTCACTTATGATTTTTCATATTTGATAGAAACATTTACTAGACAAAGAATCTGACTTAGTGATTGGACTGAAATGTGTAAATAAATAACGACATAAATAATGTGAGGGTTGGTTTCAGTTTATGTTTTAGACAGAACAGTGAAAAGCTTCTGCAACCTCCACTAATGTAAGTGGACTACAAGCAGACTCTCAGTCCATGCTTGCATAGCCTAGAAATGGGGAAGCAAAGCATTCGAAAGAGAGTTTCCGCCACAAGTTTGAACTCACATTACTCACACTGAAACGCTCTTTCAAAAGCTTCGTCTAACACTTCTCTTGAGGGTCCTGCATCTTTAATGATTGTTGCAAATGGAATAGATTAGAAGACGAGACCTTTCGATAAAAAGTTTCTCCTTACAAAAAAGTTTTATAAGTAGGAATGCAGTGTGTCCAGTAAACATATATGAGGCTTTTTAAAACCTTTGGAAGTGGTGCTCTTCTCATGAGGTCCCCAGCCAAGAGAGTGAGCGCCCAGCAATAAGGTCAAAAGCCGAGACTGTACTCATTTTGCAGTGCTTTCTTTTCTGTAAACATGTTGATATGTACTGAGTTAAGTCGTTTCAGTCGAAGTCAAAGAAGCAGCCAGTATAAGAAGCCAATTTGGATCATTTGTTGGGAATAATGCATGAGTACTGGGCCTAATGACAGTGGTCATTTCCTCTAGTTAAAGCGGCAGCAGTACAGTAAGTTCATAAAGAAAAGCTGCTCCATCTATTTCTGCTCATCTTAGAAGTCACCGAAGCAAAACAGAACACATTGGTAACGTGAAAGCTCTTCCCTGGATATTAGCCCACAGCTGCGACCCAAATATATTCCAAAAAAACTCAAGTGTCACACATACACGTGTATCAAAAGGAGGGAAGCATGCGCCCACGTTACTGGAGGTGAACAATAAGAGTCTGATGAGTCACATACTGTACATCCCATGCAACAATACTAAATGAATTCTGGAGGGTTTCTCTTTTATAACCACCTAAAGATGCAAAAGGTAAGAGATTATATTTTTTGACACATAATATAGGCATGCAAAGAACCTACTCTTCTTGGTTCCATCGTGTGAGAACATCTGGAACAGACACAGAGCCTCTCTATTCTCCAAGAGCTCAACAGGTCTGGATAGTAGAGACAGTTACAATTATCATAGGAATTATTGTTTTGTTACTATTATGTAAAGCGTACAGTAGTTGCAGCAGTGAACACTGGGGATCCTAAATACTGCAGGAACATAATTGAATGCAGTGCTCCACTGATATACAAGCTAGGGTTGAATGAGAATGTTTAGGGTTACTGTGCACAAATCACGTTGGCATGTTTCCAAATAGAAATGTATGATATCTTTATAGCTATATTCAAAATTATTCAGCATTTGACATTCTCATGCATACAACCACAAGAAGCGAGTCCATTGAAAAATAGTCCAAGCATTGTTTTTTTTCCTGTGGAAATGGCAGAGAACCTAATGAGACATTAAAACATGTGCTGCTGTCCAGAGTGTGTGGATTACAGACGGGGAAGAGGAGCGAGCAGGGAGGGCTCACTTCTGCATTTCACACTGCAACAGGAGCACGATGGACGGGTCGCTCTTCGCCGCCTCTTTGAACTCTTCCAACGAGATCTGGTCGTCGTTGTTCTTATCCATTTTGCTGAAGATCTTGTCCACCCTCTGCGCCGGTGTCAAACCATCCTCGTTCATCTTCATCATGATCACAGTGCCCACCATTTTGTAGATTGCCTGTGGGTGAGATGCAGAGAGAAATTAGCACAGGACTGATTCTTATGTAACCCAGTGAAGCGTAGCTGGATTGTTCATTTGTTCATAAAGATGGAGATCAGTGATTCACAGCAAGTGGTATTTATTACCTGGGGGTTATTTTTGACTGTTACGGAAGAGAATGTGGAAAGCTTAACAAATGAATTTAGCTAAACCAAAATCGAACTAGATGTAGAGATTGTGGTTTATTTTAAGATATGAGTCCCATACATTTGTGTAAAAGAAAATACAATTGCAATTAGGTATAATGCTCACTGTACATTTTCAAAAACACAAGCCTCCAAAAGGACTGAGTCAGTTTATGTAAACTCTATCTGTAGTAATCAAAGATATTTAAAAATGTGTGAAAGAGCAATGAGTCCAAAAAGTAATGTGAATGCAAAGGATGAATGGTAGAAAATGTAAGAAAAACTGATAAACAGTTCAATATGTTAGCTCAAACTACAGATTGCTCAAAAATGTTAGTCAAGAGTAGTGACAAATTTAAAGTAGGGTTAGATTAGGATTAAAGCAAGGTTATTGTCTTAAAGTCACAAAACTACAGGTAGAGTTTACATAATTGTTAAAATCACAGCATAAATAGCTCAAAATGTTAGCTAAGATAAGGCTAATAGAACATACAGAAAGGTTGAAATTGTTGGCTAAAAGTAATTAATTAAATAGTTGAAATTGAAGAATTAAAGTAACAAATGGTTGAAAAGGATGGCTTAGGGTAAAAAATAGGTGAAACTAAAACCAATGAATAAAGTAAGTTATGAATCAGCAGTTGAAACTGTTAGCTAAAAGCTATAAAGTAACAGCTGTAAATCTTTGTTAACAGGCCTACATGCAAATGAATAGCCTAAACATTTGACATTGTTAGCTTATTTACGGTATCTTAGCTTATTTTCTGAAATTGGGATAATAAATAAACTTTTGAAGTTGTTGGGTTAAGTTAAACATCAACAAATATTAGTACTATTCATGTTTGGGGCTCAAAATGGTTTTATAATAAATGAAACTTCCCCGAAAGTGAAACAAACACTGAATGATAGGATTATGAAAAACGCTATACCACTTTTATTAAGTTGATGTGATAAACAACATTTACTACATAATCCACACATAACTACTATTTGAAACAAGGTAAATAGGGCCAATGGTGTACAACATAGGCTACTTGAGATCTAGTGCAATAGAGATTTGGGACAAAAAAGGTTGGAAATAGTTCATATTGATTCTTTGCATTGAAGCATGGAGCAAATGTATCACTACAAAAATGGTAAATATGCTGTGCTCACTGCGACATATCAGATTTACTACTGATGACATTTCCAGAAATGGCATAAAGTAATTCTATACCACTGCAGTTTTGTCATTGGCGAACTGAACTCAGGGCATTGCAGGTGTGCAGGAAACTGATAACACCAAAAAAACAACAGGCAAGTCCCTCATGAGCAAGGGCTTAATGACGCGATAATCCCTTACCTCGATTATCTCCAGCATCTCCACTCTGGTGATTTTGCCGTCACCATCCAGGTCGTACATGTTGAAGGCCCAGTTGAGTTTCTGCTCAAAGCTGCCGCGGGACGTGATGGACAGAGCGCAAATGAACTCTCGGAAATCAATGGTGCCATCCCCATTTTTGTCAAAGGTTCTGAAGGCGTGTTGTGCAAATTTGGATGCATCGCCATAAGGGAAGAACTGCAAATGTGGGAGAGATGTGTTCAATAATTCAAGGCTTTAATAGTTAAAAGCACCACTTTATGATGCAAAATAGCCATGGCATATGAAGGACCACTGATCTGATAGATGTAAAAGAAGCAAATGATTAAGAGACATTGATTTGACACAAACCTTGACATAAAGCTGCTGGAATTCGTCCAGATTCAGCCTGCCAGTGGGGCAGTCTTTCAGGAAGCCTTTGTACCACTGCTTCAGTTCGTGTTCATTAAACTCTGTGTTCTTCACCAGATCCTCCATCACCTCGGGAGTCAGCTTGCTGTTCTGCTTTCCCATGGTTCCTGTGGTGCAAGAACATGTGAATAATGCATTTATCTATGCTTGAGTGATGACAGTATAACAGCACAGTATGAAAACTGTCCTTTTTATTTCCACATTGAGCATGAACACAGGGTAGATTTGAGTGTTTTTAGGGAGAGGGAGGTTAGGCTGCAAATATGTCCCTGGTGTTCCTGTTCTATTTATGTCCCTGCATCCTGCCTGTGCCAGTCTCTGGCCCGGGTAGCATTGACCTGGATCGTCACTCTCAGAGCAGATCCAGTTCATCAAATGTTCGATCGCCACTATCAAGTTTCCACTGCAAACACTGTTCTATAACCTGACAATGACAACAAAGCCTGTGCTTGGTTGTAAGAGAGGCCCCTGCTGCAGTAAACCCACAGACCTGAGTGAGGACAGCTTGCAGGAGCACACAGTCGGCCTGCTGTAATCTGGATTAGGAAGGAGTATAGCCTATAACTCTCTGCTCTTTATATGTTATAGTTTTTAAGCCAGTTGTGGGTGATGCACAGACTAATCAGACCAGATTATTATGACACTGAAGGACCTCAGTAGCCATCATGGCAGCTTGAGCATCCACACCAGAGCTGCCTCTCAGAAGTCCCACATTCATAAATTATTGACTCATGATGTGACAGATGACATAATGAGTCCAAAATGCACCAATTCTCAATACATAATCACAGAGGCAGCAAAAGCAATAATATATTTGCATAATCTTAACCAAATAGGGTACATTGTGGGAACCTCTTGAGACCAACATATGGTCCACATCTCTGCAGCAGCAGCATGACAGCAGGCTGAGCAGCTCCACCACACACAGCACTGCATTGGCTCGGGCCTTCACACAACAAACAGCAGAAATATGCGCAAACCACAGTGTTTAATATGCACCCGCTGCTTGTCACATAACCAGTCCGGAGGAGCCTGGCTGTTAATTATAGGATCTCATGTCGGGTTTGATCTCTAGACTAGGCTGCAGTAAATGACCTTGAGGACAAACATTTTGCTGGAAGATGACAAAACGAAATTGTTTGACGGAGCGTTTAGCTAAAAAAAACAACAAAAAAAACGGCTCGACATTGAACTGCGCCGTTTGTTTGTTTGGTACAGAAATATGCTTCTCGTGTCTTGCTGGCCACAAGTATGAATGACTCGTTTTGCCCAAATAGAGGCCACCAGATGCTGTTTTATTTCACGCTTTGGGCAATGACATCTGAGATAGTGCTATTAAAGCTAACCGCCTCCTGTGCAGAGCAGAGAGGGAGACGCTGCTGCATTCCGATGGAAACGACGCAGTGAGAGTATTTTCAGATTAGATCCCAGCATCCTGCTGCTAATGACATCTTTGCATGCGCATTTGGGGCGATAAAAATGCAAGAATTTCATAACCAACCAGACCTAATTTTAAAACGCAAGGCAGCTCCCATCGGTGCAACAGCAGAGCCACATTTTTTAGCTCATAAAGCCAATTAATTGCGCCAATGACATTCTATTATGTCATTAAATCATTGCTTTCTGTTCTCTGGTTGTTTCCAGGGCAAAACGCAGGGGTTTATTTAAGGGATGCGCAGGTGCCCATGTGAAAGCCCCTCTACTCGATCCCATTCATTCAAACGGAAAGAAAATGTGAAAAAGAATGCGTGACACGTTCATAACCACATATGTTAACTAATAATGACACATAACACATGACATGTAGCCTACATGTGCAGGCAATCACTTCTTACCTTTTTACCGCCTATATTTGGTGATTCTCTATCGGAATAAATCTGCTCTGGCTTCTGCAGAGTACAGAAAAAAAACAGCCTTCCGATGGAAACGTTTTGCCCAAAAGGGATTATTGTCAACACTGCTCTCTTCCTTTAAAAAAAAACACCCGCTGATGAAATTACTGGATTTTCCCGACGTTATTCCAGATGAGGCGCAGCAGGGACCGATCCCACGCCAGTCTTTGGTTATGCGACTACAGGAGCGCAGCGTCACCCGTGTGCATCACAGCCTGATCAGAAGTTTACTGATGCTCTGCTGCTCGCTCTGGGTTCAGCTGCTGGATCTTGTCACGTTATGACTGGATCCTTCGTCGTGATGATGGGGATGATCAGCCTTACATTTATTCAGCAGAAAATAAACATTTGGGATTCTGGTCTGTGTAGCCAATGTAAACTGTGCTCTAGATTTGTGAGCTAGGCTGAGTCTATTGATTTTGTAACTTGGATCTAATTATTAATTATAGCCTAACTAATCTGGATTTGGATTCTACTAATAATGGACATTCATTTAAACCAAAGCTAGATAACTGGGCGCCTAAGATCCATTTCATTGTGTGCAGGGCCACCTCCATGCCACCCCAAAACTTTACATTAGTATTATTTTAAAATATGAATATAAAGATCGTTAAAAACCTTCATTTTCCTTCAGTGATTTAAATTGGCAAACATTTCACAGGTTTTCACAACAATAATGCATGTAACACTAGCAGCACAAGAGTAAGGGCTGTCAGATGGGACCCCCTTAGGGAGGATTCCCACTGTTATTGCAAACTTTGCACATTTTCATTTTGTCAGCCCTTGGGGGGTCACCCTACTGGCCTGAGGCCCTAAGCAGCTGCCTGTCTTGCCTGTTGACAAGCAGAGCCTCTGCATATAACCACAAATATTCATACAAAAACTCAGCAAAACCACCCATTAAAACCATTTTTAAAAGGTAAGCCGTGAGTAATGACAGTGCAGTCATGAATGTGAGGGGAGGAGTGAGGACCAGAGGGAGGGGCAGCTATGAGGGTCTACCCCCTGTAATTTTGGTTTGGTTGTTACAAATAAAAGCTTTTACGTAGATCATCATAAAAAAGTACAATTTCTTACTATCCACTGAGCTCTAAAAATGCTGAAAATTATAGCAGAATTGAACATGTTTACAACTGGGTACAACAAATGTGGTATCAATTGCTAATTTATTTATTTATGAATTGTACACACTGTAAAGGAGGGGGGGAGGTGGTTTATCTAATCCATTCTGATTTGATTAGGCCTAAAATTTTATTATAAATTTGCGTAGTTAGGAGTGTCGTTTAGGTGACTGAGAGGTGGAATTGTTGTAGCTGTTTTCCAGGAGGCTTAAGGCCCGCCTTAACTCCAACTGTTTCTGATTGATTGAAAGTACGGTTAAGATAGCTTTTCCAATATGTTGACCGCTATCTTTTGGCCTCATATTGCTACTTCAGAAACCAATGAGTTACCTCACTGAGACTATGTCCATGTTTTATTCAGTCTATGGTTGGCAACAATATTGGAAAGGTGTACATTCCTGGCAAACAGTAATTGTTAGCAAGGAGAAGGTTAAATGCTAACATTTGCTGTAACCTTATCCTAATTATCCAAGTTCATTTTTGTTCTATTTATGCCTTTCCTATCTTATTAGGCCTATATGAGACGTTCACAAGGTACTGTTAGCATTCAGACACATCCCAGCTGTAACATTAGCTAGGAAGGCACGGATGCTAACATTAGCTGTTGTCTATTGGTAGCTAATTGGTAGGTAGGTTGTAAGCCGGATAAGGGGGGTCAGCTCTATGTTCCCACAGCCCAATGATGCCACAGCCCTGTTCCCACATTTCTAAGATTTTTCTTAAAATTAGGGTTAAGGTTAGGGAACATAGGGCTGTGGCAATATAGGCATTCTCCCGGATAAGGAGAGCCGCATCAGCTTCGTATTAGCATGACATCATTGCCGCGCGATTGTAGTGTAGCCCGCCAATAAATTCAATGAAGAAGAACGTGACACAGTAAACAAAGGGCAATTTGTGTTTTTCTTGGCATGTGGCAGTTTATCATAAGAAGAAGAAAAGCTTTGTTTGAGTGAAATTACTTTCTCGAAATCCACATAATATTTAAAAATGGCTATTTTATGTTTGTCCTTAATTACCACTGTTGCACGGGAAGTAACGATTATTTCAACCAATCAATTGACTACAAGGTACTCTTGGTATCCCAGTAGAAGGGTAGCAAAAAAGTAGGATGGTATCGGTTATTTTGGTACCATTCCCAATTTTTGACTGTGGAAACGCAAATACGAAACTGAACTGGACCGGACCGCTTGGTGGAAACGGAGCTTAAAGGGAAAATGACTGCTGTGTAAATATAGTCAATAGACACAAAAAAGTAGAAATAAAAAGTCTCTCACAGATATATCTCTGATTACTTGATTTCTTAATTTAATGCTCACATACAGTACAGTATACACATATCCTTTACATCTCACAAACACAAAGGCAAACAGTTAAATACATGGATAACTTTAGCACCAGCATAGAGGACTGATTGGCTCAGCTGTCTCTAAAACTCTTATTCATAGTGATATTCAAAATAAAACACCTTAGCTTGATCTCACTAGGCATGGCTTACATGTATCTTAACAGCAGCATTCACTTACAAAGGTTAATTGATTAAAAAAGGATGCATACTGTACACCTAAAGTGGTATACAAAAGCAGTTTTTTATTATATACCCATTTACATTACAGGTTCGGGTTTTCTTCATGTAACATTTAGATGTTTTGTGTTTTGAGAATTTCTGTTTTAACATTGATAGAAACATAAAAACATCAATTAAAAAGACATGTTTGTTTGAATATACACAAAGAGCCTCTAGAGACAATGGGCATTTATTAATCTTGCATATTGAAACATAAGTATATCGTTAACGTTCACAATACTCTCATTTGCTTTATATATCGTAAGAAGAGAGCACTTCCTGTCTATGTGGACTACGTTTTCTTAAGGTTATATTGTTTTTAAATATTAAAATTATAATAAAAAAGAATGAAAAATCCAATGGGAACATTACTTTTTTTTGTTACACAGTAATGTGAAAAATAGTATCAAAATGATTTTCTAAATCTTTTAATTAAAAAGCAATGCTGTAGTTTATGCACCATATTTCAGTACAGGTATAGATATGTTTTCAGCTTGGTAAACACGAGTCAACAAGATCTTATGCTGAGCATTGACAAAGTGAGAGTTTCTTAAGGTATAAAGTGTTTTCTCTTATACATTTCTGGTCAGATGATGAATACAGTGTATATAGAATGAAATCTGCATGCAGCAGACGAATGTGCTGCTCACAAAGGTTTGTGAGACCAAAATTCTTCTGACACTGGCCTTTTATACATGATGTTAACATGTATGTGTAGAATGCTTTCTACAATCGGATGGTTTTTTTCGTTTAAAATCTGTGCCAAAAAGTAGACTAAGCATGTAAGAGAAGAGAATAGAGAGATGAATTTGTTATCACTTCATGACATCACTGAAATCTTCAGAAAAGTGTGTGAAGAGGGTTGAACTTCGGACTCCAGGTTTGTGAGCCAATGGGAAAAGATTGATTGTAGTTTGGTTGCATGAATGAGGTGGCTCACTTCATTACAGTGTCTTTTTTGCAGCCCTTGATTTTTGATCAGATTTGAATATTCAGTAGTTCAACAGTTTAGCACAAGTTTTCTATCTGACTCTCACCACCTGTTTTTTTATAGCCTAAGCTGTTCTCGAAAAAAAAAATCTAGTAAGATACCAACAAAGTAAGAAACTAGCTGGTGAACTTTTGTCGATTATTAAGCACCTTAAGATTCCGACATTTCCCTCAGAAGACCAAATGGAGCTTATGGAGGGTTAATATCGTAGTTACATTCATCAATAGGACACAAAAATGACTCCAAATGAATGATAACGTTTCAACTAAACTGCTGCATGTGTAAATAAAAAAATAGTGTTATGATATGTAAAACTGGTCAAGCGGCCAACATGATTTCAGGTTAACATAAAGAGGTTTACTGAGGTTTATCTGTAAAAGAATATGATGCAAAATTGTCTTAAGAACTGTGTGTGACTTTGTTGTGTCTTTATCTACCTAAAGCTCTTCCACACTGAACTGTTACCTTTGCATTTCGTACATAAATGAGTGAAATTAACTATAAAACTCTGTTTTCTTTTATACTTTTGCAGGTTAAAGAAAGTGATGATTCTTACCATATAGATATGCCCCTCATGCTTACAGACCCTAGTCTCTTTGCATTGGCTCACACACATGGAGTCGAAGATTGAACCCTTTTGGAAAGTACCGTTAGATTGAAGAGAACAGATATTTTGAAGGTTTTCAGAACTTAGTCTGCTTTAGTTTGTCAATGTGGTAGCAAAGCTTTAATGCTGGCCCCAGCTTCAGTCCGAGGTACTTCATGATCATGTCGCTCTTCAGGAGTAACAAGGCATTTCCGTCGATCTCCTGAAAGAAGCAGAAGAAGAAGAAGACAAGATGAGTTCAACTGCACACAACATTCTGCACAGTAAATCAGCGGAGGAACAAGGAAGCCTGGAACAGACAACGTACATGTTTCCTAAAGATGTCTGCATGGGGGCCGAGAGCATGGGGGTCTGCATCCCTGATGAACCAGACAACATCTTCCACAGACCAGGTGGAGGGGTCTTTATTGGGTGGCGCTTTGGACTCCTGGGACTCTGAAGATGTATTATAACCTCCTGAAAGAACCAATCAAAGACAGGAGCTTTATCTTTGTACAGCAATTAAATTGAAATTGAAGCTCTCAGTTTTGCCTTCTCACCTGTCCGATTGCTTTCTGGAAATGTGTTTGGGCTGTTGGACGACTGCCGGCACATGCTCATGGAGGCCGAGCCATTGGAGAACTGCTGCTGTGAACGAAACCCGTAGGAGGACTTTGGGGAGTACGACGAGCCGATTGAGCTGAAAGCAGAATCGCCGGGATCCACAGAGTAGCGTTTACCGTCAGACTGATCTAATTGGTAGTCTTCTGTTTCAGCTAAAGACAAGATTAGAGACAAAATTAGCTTCAAGAGATGGATGGTATCTGGATGGTAGCGTTTATTAGACAGAATTTAGAAGTACCATCTGACTGGTAGCCACCACTGTGCTGGGTAATGGGCTGATCACTGAAGAGGTTTTCACAGTGCAAGCTGCGGCAGAGTTTCTTCAGAAAACGGAGCACATAGTCGATGCTGTTCACCACAGGGAGGCTGAGAAGGTGTTGCTTCCCATCAAATGTGGCTGGAAGAGCAAAAGAAGAAACAACATGAGAGTTTAGCTGCAATTTCTCACAAATTAGATGTTTACAAATGCAATTGTTTTCAACTCAGGAGCACCATACAGAAATAAGAAAAAGAAGCTGTTGAGCAAATAGTAAACAACACCTGAGGGAGGTCTTTGTACAACACCTGATATTTTTTCTCCCCCGTAGCCTTGCGTGAGGAGGGTGAAGACTGTTTTCTGCTGGAAGGCGCTGTCGATGCAGCCTTGGACGGCCTGCTGGAGAACCACAGAGGGTCGATCGGGTCCGAAGTGATCGGGAAGCTGCTGGATCTTCTTCCTGTCCAGGTTGGGGCCTGTGTTGGCCTGCTTGTTGATGTAGATACAGACTGATGGAGGGAAAACAGATGGAGATGGTTTAAGGGATGGAAAAAGAGAAATTGATCATCATAATGAACTATCCATACCTTTTTACATGACTGGAACTGGATTGTGAAGACCAAAAACACCGTAAATACTTATTTTTTGGCATTAAGAGAGTTTTATATCCTACCTGTGAGCACCTGGGGCGTGGCAGAGTGGGGGATGGTGGCTGCATCCTGAGGAATGGAGCTCATATCAGGCTCAGGGGTGCTGCTGGGTGGAGATATAGCCAATGGTGTCATCACCATCCTTGGTTTGAGCTGCAGAGAAATAAGTTGGATTCATTTTTCTTTTACTAAATCATGAAGGGATTAGGGATTAGAGAATAATAGGGATAGCAAAAATGCGTAAACTGTGGTTGTTTTGAGGCAGATGATGAATTGTGTTTGTATATATGGCCAAAAACAGACATATTTTCTCTTTTGACATAGCAATGTTTACAGCATACAGATGTTAAGTCTCTTTCTGGTACACTGGGGTCCCACAAAACCTGAAGGGCATGGAGCCTGTGTGTCTGTGTCTTTATGTGTACACATGCATTTTTAAACACACTGCATCCACACACACACACTCACACACACACACGTACATAACATCTCATCCCCATGTTTCCCCCTCCATGTGGCTGACCTTGAAGCCTGGCTTTCTCCCTCTCTTCTTTGGCACTTTGAGTGGAGGGAGGGACTCAGGGTAGCGGTTTGGAAAATCCATCTTGGCGACATTGCGGAGCGGGGGTCTCCCTCTCTTCCTGCCCGGTATCTTCCCCGCCTGGCTGGGGATGAAGGAGGGAGCCACTGCAGCTGATTGCATCTCACTGTTGTTGTTGTTGCCGTCTGATTTCTGTGCTGTCACTGCAGGTACACTCATTTGGAGCTGCAGACAAAGGAGAGAACTCAGGCTCAAGCAGAAACCCAAAGAGACATGCACTTTATTCTTAGCACATCAATGAAACCGTCCTCATCACATATTAGAGAGCAGTGTTAGCATCGATTCGGAGCAGCTTTGGTAGAGGTCTACAACAGGAACATGCAAACAGTGAAAGACTGCAGAATACTCAGCTGAGCAATGCGGCTCAGAAAAGCAGCATCAACCGAGGACAGTAATAATCACACAACACAAAAGGCAGCCATGCATAAGCTGAGGCGGAAACAGCACCTCCATCCTGCACTGATAACAAACCAATAAACCTGAGAGAGGAGGAGGGGGGGTTCTGTTACCTGCTGTCTTCTATTGTGAAAGCCCAAGAGCTGAGCCCCTTTTGTCTTAAATGCCAGGAGCCTAAAGGTGACTATAAAGCTAAATCCCCAACATTGCAGGGAAAGCCATCCTGCTCTTGCTGTTTGAGGCTTTGTCCCCTTTTGGTTAACACACTACTACTGCTGCTGCTGCCGCCGCCGCTGCTGCTGCTGTTCGGCACACAGGCTGCAGACATCTCATTAGACTAATGCATTCAGCAGCAGCAGCAGCAGCAGAGGGAGGGAGGGAGGGGGGGAAATTGACTTCACCATGACTACACAGCTATGAATTACCATTACGATGACAGCTTCCATCCTAATCTTTAACCAAAAAAAAGGAGGAAGATGCATTGCAAAAAAAATAGGAAGCATGAGGCACATCTAGCATGCTACACAGAGTGAAGAAACACAATTATACCTCTGAAATTAATCTTATTTTAGGCAGATTTGTCAAAGGATGCCATATGTAAACAAACAATTTACATTCAGCCGGCACTCACCATCCAAACAGATGTGGAGTCTCCCTACGCTCTACTGTGTTTCCTATATTCTCCTGCTCCCAGTAGCAGAGCACGGCACAGTGGATTCCACTGTAATACTGTATATATGTGTGTGTGTGTGTGTGTGTGTGTGTGTGTGTGTGTACACCAGAGACAGACAGACAGAGAGTGACAGTGTGTGTGTGCATGTGTGTGTGTGTGCATTAAAGAGACAGAAGAGCGAGAGGAAAAGAGCAGGGGTAGGAGTGGGGGGAGGCTGCGCTGTTGTCATGGCAACAAGCCTGTAAGCCCTGTAACACCCTGCCGGTTGTCTGCCGTGATGTTTGGTCTGCTCAGCGCTGTGGAAGTATTATTAGACTGAGATTCTGCCTTGAAATTATAATGAGAATATTCATAAGAAAGTGAAGAGTGTGTGGATGTTATTTTTTTCACTTTCTGCGGTTTATTTGGGTCATGCTTTTGTGTGTTTTAAATATCATGCTCATTATTTAAGGAATGATTTGTATCCTGAATTGCCAGAATTATAAAAGACACTTATTGTGTTAATAAAATAATCATTATGGTAATGTTTACAACAAAAATGCCAAACATTTGCTGTTTAAAGCTTCCCAAATGTGAGGTCTTGCTGCTCTTATTGGTCATTTAAGCAATTAAACAGGAAATATTTGGGGAATTTATCTGGTAAATTTTCACATTTCACCGTACAGAAAACACAGAACATTATCGTCAGATTAGTCAAAAATGAAACTAACTGTGAGCTACAGCCCGAGATTTATAATTTAGATGATCTGACGTCACAGCAATATGCAATGATTTCAAGGAGGTTTAATATCTTTCCAAAGCATTCAAGGGAATGAAATCAGTCACAAAAAACAAAGAAATAATACAAAAATAACTATTGTCACTAAGTACTTAAAATGTTAGACTCGGTGTAAACAAGACCAAACAATAAATAAAACATCAATGTGTTTGTGCTTGAATGTGTTTGAATATGGAGTAAAGATATGAGTGAGGAAGACCATTTTACTACCATATTTTGGATTTAACAGTAGCAGCATTGTTTGAGATACTATAGTCTATTCATCTACTTTTTCCATTAAAATAAATCTCTTTTCTAGAAAAAAGAAATATTCTGGTTGCAACTCCTAAATGTAATCCAAGTAATCATTTCAATTTCTGTGCTTTAAACTATTTTACTGTAACCTAATTTCTGCCTGTATATGCCAGTTGTGTTTCTATCTGTTAATAACTTAGACACTGCGGTATATGTTCTAAATTTAACCTGATTGTCACCTCGTGAAAAAACATTCGTAGAGTTTCTGTTGATAATTGATTTCACTTTCTATGTTATGGCTAATGTGTTGTAGTGACTTTAGGCTACCGTGTAAGATTGTGTTTAAACCAATCACACATTAAACTTATAGTCTGTTTTCAGTTAATCATTTAGTATAAATATATGTTAATATATGTTAATCATATAAAAATCAGAAAAGCAGAGAATTATCACATTCAAGATTCAGGAACCAGTGTCAACATCTTTTCTGTTAGTATGGATCACTGTAAAACACATGCTTTTATTTCTTTTTGTCAGGGTTTTTTCTTTCTTTCCAGGGGTTGTTTTATGGTACTTTTATATATGTTTTATGTTTTGTAGTTTTCAATTGGTTTATTTTTTCAAAAGTGTGTTAATCTTGTAAAATTAATTAAAAATTTGATCACAAAATAGATTCAGGAACCAGAGAATATCTGTCTTATCAGCTCTACTTGAAAATAAAATATTAATAGCCCTTATTGCTGCAACTCAGATGAATCCCATTAAAATAACTCTGAAAACCTTTGTGTTTGCATCTACCCTTTATTGAATCAAATCTTTCATTATTCATTAATATCCTATTAATTATTGTCCTATCCTTATTATACTGCATTATACATTAGGCCTGTGTATTTATTGTATGAAAGCTAATTATTATCTGTTGTATTAAATGATAACTTGGGTTTATTATTCACTTTATGTTACTCTTCAAACAGATACTTGTAGTTTATTTTACATTAGGTTTTTAATGTTATTATCTATAGCTTATGTCCTGTGTAAAGCACGTTAAGTTGCTTTGTTGTTGACAGTCTTGGTCACTTTTTATCCCCAAACTGCTTGTAAAATATGATCATGATATTGTTTCGGTTTCTGTGCAGTATATATATATATATATATATATATATATATATATATATATATATATATATATATTGTTCTTTTTAATGAAATCCAGGTTAATGAATTTGACGAAACTCCGCCCCCTACTGGCCAACAGAAGACGCACATCTGTTTGTTGTGTTTTTACTAATAAAGTTATGTTGAAGATATTTGAAACCAAGATGGCGGTGCGCATACCGCTGTCTCTATCGATGTCACCCTCAACTTCTCTGGGATGTAGGCTTCTTCTTAAAGAGAAGTATTCTTCCATAAACCTGTTTAAATCCGTGGCAGAAATGTGCAGACGAGGTGAGGCATTTTTTGTGAGTTGTGTTGAAGTAGACGTCGTCAATAAATGGGTTTGTCCGAGGGAGAAACGCTAATTTATACTAAAAAGCTGATGAAAAGTCGATATAGCTCCACTTTTAACAAACAATTTACTACAGTATACATACTCTAAAAAGGCTACCTGAAACTACTTTAGGTGTCAGGCTTCTGTACAAGCTTACCTTGTTATTTTCACAGTTTTTACTCTGCTCTGTCAGCTGTCAAACGCCCTGCTGTCACTTGCTAACCTTTGGTCTTCGTCCACAGCATTATCGTAACTCATTTTATCGTAACTCAACATTTTTGTGAAGGTCTTAGAGAGTACAAATACGACTTAAAGGGGCTTTTGCTTTCTGTGTTGTTAAAATAAGCTCTTAGAGAGTACAAACCCGAGCTAAAGGGGCTTTGCTTTCTGTGTTGTCATCATGTTTAAGGTTACTCGGTGAAAGCCCAGCAGGAGGCAGAGGAGAGCGTGTTCAGCGCCGCCGGGTTCAGCGGGCCTCTGGATCACTACAGCGGGCTGATCAGAGACGGGACACTGAATGAGGATGAACATCAGAGAGCGGTGATGCAGACTCTGGACCAGCTCCACAAAACACTCAGAGGATACAGCAACACACCGACGTCCATCTTCTCCAAGGTAGAGAGAGAGAGAGAGAGAGAGAGAGAGAGAGAGAGAGAGAGAGAGAGAGAGAGAGAGAGAGAGAGAGAGAGAGAGAGAGAGAGAGAGAGAGAGAGAGAGAGAGAGAGAGAGAGAGAGAGAGAGAGAGAGAGAGAGAGAGAGAGAGAGAGAGAGAGAGAGAGAGAGAGAGAGAGAGAGAGAGAGAGAGAGAGAGAGAGAGAGAGAGAGGTAACTGATGTTCCTGTCAAAGGTATCTTTATTGTCCCCACAGGGATATTAGTTTGCACTGTGGTTCCCAAACATTGTCTGCCAGGCCCCCCACCTTTGGCAGATTATATTACAGTACTGCCCGTCACGTTACACATTAACACAACCTATATCCATGAACACTAAACACTCCGACAGTCACTCTCTTTGATATTCATATTCTTATTTACAATTTATCTCAAGCATTGTCTGCGAAAAGCACAGATACCTACCCCAGACACTTTATGTTACTTTTTAATTTAGATATCTGTATTAACTTGCTCTAAATTTGGAAAAAAAAGGAGCAAGCTTTCAGAGTTGTGTTTTACACCAGAATACAAACAGGAAATGCACATGAACTGTAGCCTGTATTTACTGTTTTCTTGTTCCTCTGACAGCTTTAACTAACTAGTTTTGTAATGATAACCATGTGTTGTATTCTGTTGTGTTGTAGACTTTTATGTGGAGTCATTTTCTAACACCAGGGCATGTATGTCTTTCAGTTCTTCACGAAACCGAAGCCCCCGAAAGGTTACTACATCTACGGAGATGTTGGTAAGAAAGACTGTTTGCAGTGATTCAAATATGAATTCAATTTCTTTGACACGTGTTTCCCTTACCTCTCGTGTTGTTTCTTATTTCAGGCACGGGGAAAACTATGGTGATGGACATGTTTTACTCATATGTGGAGACTGAAAAGAAGAAGAGGGTTCATTTCCACGGCTTCATGCTGGACGTTCATAAAAGTGAGTGCACTTGATGTTTGTACGAAGGATTCACAGTGTCAGAGATGTGAAACACCGCTCACGGTCAAGCATCGTCATCAGTCAACAAGCACTTGTTTGCAAATAAGATGACCTAGCTCTGAGTGAAGGTACAAATGATAACATGAACGATTGTATGAGAGGGAAATTCTGAGAGCACAGACCTTTGCAGAGGCTTTCTTTGTGAGTTGAAAACAGTTTTTACTCCTCATTCAACTTCATGTTAACCCTTCCTTGTCTCATGTTAGAGCCTTTAATGCATCAACAATGTTTTCTATTGGCCAGAATCTTGTTGTCCGCTCTTTTGTTGATATTGAGATTCATTCAAACTACACATAGCATTGAT
This sequence comes from Tautogolabrus adspersus, assembly GCA_020745685.1. Taxonomy (NCBI): domain Eukaryota; kingdom Metazoa; phylum Chordata; class Actinopteri; order Labriformes; family Labridae; genus Tautogolabrus; species Tautogolabrus adspersus. Next base: position 17,880,519 of record CM036552.1, read on the forward strand.
ATAAGGGCAAATATTCTCATTATAGCCTCATATAGCGGACTGTGTTGCTTCGTCCAACAGTTCATTTTGACTTTACGTCTTGCTTCAGGAGACCCTCCGCCCTGACTCTCATCTTAAAGGGATAGTCTTCCGCTGTGAGGTCCATGTGTGAACAGCCAATGAGGATTTCAGGGGCAGTCCTTCTGAAATCCTTTACAAATTTTCAGAAGACTTTCTGCAAAAAAAAAGTTTCATAAGGACTTTAGGTACAAGCAAGGGTGTCTGTGGGGTGTTGAAAAGTAAAGAGAGTTGATAAATCAGTTCAGTGAAAATTAAGTACTTTAAAAAGTTTTAAAAAGCTCTCTCTCTTCCTGATTTCTGACTCTATCCACGGTCTCGTCTCGGATTTAAAAGCATTTTTACTCGTTCTTGTCTCGGTCTCAAACTGGGCGGACTCAAGATTTGAAATCAAGACCAGTTAAGACCACCACTCACAATCAATGTTTCCACCTCATTACTGTGTTTAGAAAGATAACGCCTCTCTTTCTATATAAACAAACCTTCCAGGTGTTACGGTCTAAGTGAGTGACATGCCCCCTGCACACAAGTTGATGATTTTTCAGTGACATTAATGGTCTTGTTGCAGTCTCGTCCTACCTTGGTCTTGGTCTTGGTCTTGGTCTTGGTCATGACTTGGTCTCTATCCCTAAATGTCTTGGTCTTGTCTCGGTCTTGGAGCACTCTGGTCTCGGGTATGTCTCGGTCTCGGTTAGTCTGGTCTTGATGGTCTTAACTTCGACACTACCCTGAGGTTATCCTGCTGAAAAACAGAGAAACAACACCGTAAACAGACGCATTGGTGTGTAATCTGATGAAAAAAGGCTCTGTGAAAGCTGTTGTGTTATATCTGCATGCTGCAGGGGCTACTGAAACTTAAGACGTAATTGACCTACTCTTGATTATCAACTTTTCATTTCATGCTTGTTTATTGTTCTAAGCTCATGTTAGCTGGTATTCATGTATTTTTATGGAACTTTTCCGACGTTGAGAATCATTTCTGCTATGTCGTTGTTCTTCAGGGATCCATCGGCTGAAACAAAGTATGCCAAAGAGGAAAGCAGGAAAAATGGCCAAATCCTACGACCCCATCGCTCCTGTTGCCGAGGAGATAAGTGAAGAGGCCTGTCTGCTGTGTTTTGATGAGTTTCAGGTAATCTGTCATGTTTAAATGCACCGATGTGTAAACAGACGTTTACATTTTTGATCCTAAGATTTGTTTTTAGTAAATGAGCTTTTTCTACACATTACAGGTCACTGATATCGCTGACGCCATGATTCTGAAGCAGCTTTTTGAGAATCTGTTCCTGAACGGTGTTGTTGTTGTGGCTACTTCGAATCGTCCGCCTGAAGGTGAGGAACAAATGTTGCTACAAATCTTCAACATGTTTTTGTGTCTCTTTGTCACAGCTGTCCTCAGTGTGTTTGGTCTTTTTTCAACAACCGATCATATCAACTAAGGATAGGGTTAGGGTTTTTTTAATGAATGTGTCAATCTATTCAATCAGTGGTGTCAGAGTTTGTCTGTTTTTAGTGTTCTTAACATTTCAATCCATCATTTTAATTTGAAGATAATTAATAAATATATACAAACAGTTCTTTACCCACTCTTCTCTTCCTCAGATTTGTATAAAAATGGGCTGCAGAGGGTGAACTTTGTCCCTTTTATCGCTGTGCTGCAGGTAAGAAAGGAGACATGTGTATTGAGAGAAAATTAGATTCAAGTCTTTATTGTAGTCACACCTGTTGCTGATTAATGTGATCGATTACATGCAGAAATATTGCCAAACTCTCCGCCTCGACTCTGGAATAGATTACCGCAAAAGGAACAGACCGTCTGCTGGAAAACTCTACTTTCTGTAAGAAAGAGTTCGAGTAAAACCAACAGTCATTGCATGACAAATCACAAGACTTTTTGATGTGCATGTTTTTAATGTGTAATGGTACATTTCCTGCAGCTCCAGGGAGCCAGATGTAGAAGCGACACTTGACAAGATGTTTGATGAGCTCGCCTTCAAGCAGAATGATAGTAAGCTGATTCATCTGTGTTACCTTTCATATTCTGTGGTGTATTTGTTGTCCTGGTGCCCCGTTTCAGAAAGAAGGTTCAACATACTCTCAGTTTAACCCTGAGAGCTGAGTTTTAGGCGGGGAACTCTGAGTTTCCAGTTCCAGAACAGCAGATTTGAGTTTTTTCATTCAACTCTGAGTAGGTTCACTTGGAGTTCAGCACTTTAAAAAGCCAACTTTAATGGAGCCCGATACTACAGTTCACCATGGCAACAGGTGACAAAAAGAGGTCCTTGTACTTTAACCCTCTCGAACTAAACATCCTCATGCGGACACACGACGAGTATGAACAAACTTTGGTAATAAAAAGTTACACCGCTGCAGCAGCAGAGGAGAGAGACGTGGTGTGCTTGAGTCAGCATGTAAGTTTGAGTGTCTATTAAGTAAATATTTAATCACTCTTATAATCACCCTTATAATATTACAGGTAAAAAACTGATAGAATGGTGTTGAACCTAAAATGTATTTTCATTGAAAAAGGAGAAAAGCGATTTGGCAGCAGCTCAAAATGAAAAATAAGAAGAAAGTAGGCTCATGGTGGTACCTTACTTTAATCATATTTGACTTAGGCCTATTAAAAAAACAAAGTAAATATCATTAAGGGGCTATTTCAATGTGGATTATCTTTATCTCCAACATAATGCTGGTTTCACATGCATACATGTCTTCTCACTTTAGTTCATTCATGTGGCCTAATGAAATGAACATCTCCTGACGTTAATGTAAGTCCCTGTGGAGCCCCTTTATCTCAAGGCCCCTCGAATGAAGGACATGCCATGTTGGACAAAAAAAAAGTGTAATATAGTAAACCTAACAGATCTTAAAACAATCTGGATTTTTATTCACACCAACTGTGAATCTGCACTTACACGTGCGTGATATAAAATGAATGAATGAATGAGGAAATTAAGCCGTGTTTCTGGCTCTGTAAGAGGGAGGAGACGGAGAGAAACTCAGAATTCTTTAAAGAAAGCCTGCTCCTGACCAGGTTCACAGCCTTAGTTACCATAGAAACTGACTCAGAGCTTAATTGACCTCTCTTTCTGAACAGGCTTGAGTGGCCGGACTTTCTGAAACAGAAAACTGGAGTTTCCCTCATTTCAGGGTCAACAGACCTAAACCTGCTGTCTGAAACATGCCTCTGATTATCTTCACAGTAACGCGACCAAGAGTCCTGAATGTTAACAACAGGAAAGTGCGTCTGAACAAAGCCTGTGGGACCATCGCAGACTGTACGTTTGAGGAGCTGTGTGATAGAGTAAGTCTCTCAAATGAATGTAAATATTTAGCAATATCTACAAAACCCTCTATGTGCATCAATATATAATAATATTCTAAGATTGTTTGGCCTTTTAATGGATAAAAAAAAAGAAGTAAATTATGTCCTATTTTTGCTTTTCCTCTACTTGTTTGTTAGCACTGTTTTTTTTGCTCACAATTGAAAGAAAGTTAATTGGGAACTGTATTTAGAAACAATGAATCTCTTCAGTTGTTTCTTTATTCACATCATTGAGAGTCAAAGGAGAATTTCTGTCACTGTTGGGACTGACAATAAAGTTTATCTATCTTTTGTTACATTTGAACACATTTAGTGGTCTCAGCATCTAACATGTAAGAATGAGCTTTCATTTTTTTCTTGAGTTTTGGTGTTTTTTGGGCTGTTGGATGGACTTAAAACACAGAAAAAGTGTTTGGGCTGGAAACTAGTGTTGTAGTCAATAGACCACACTAACCGAGACCAGAATGCTCAGAGACCAAGACAAGACCAAGACCATAAATATCACTGATAATCCAGTGTGCAGGGGGCGTGTCACTCACTTAGACTGTGACACCGGGAAGGTTGCGGTCGTAACCGGGGGTTAAAAAACATTATGCATGAATTGAAGATATTTATTCTTTGAGAAAGGGCCTTTTCCTTCTAATCACAGTAATGACATGGAAAAATAGCCTACCAGTGGTGGTCTTGACCGGTCTTGATTTAAAATCCGGAGTCCGCCCAGTCTGAGACCGAGACAAGGCCGAGTAAAAATGCTTTCGATTCCAAGATGAGACCTTCAAAAAGTGGTCTCGAGACCGGTCTTGAGACCAAGAGCGATTTCGAATACTACAACACTACTTGAAACGTGCATATAGCGAATAAATAATGCTGTGATGATGTTAATGTTCCAGCCTTTAGGGGCCAGTGATTACCTGGAGATGTCCCGGCTGTTTGACACCATCTTTATACGACACATTCCTCTACTCACGCTGAACAAGAAAACTCAGGCCAGGCGGCTCATAACGCTCGTGGATGCTCTCTACGACCACAAGGTACACTGCTGATCCACTACATGTCTACTACACATTACACTATAAAACCAAACGTAAGCTATTCCTGTAGGATTTGAACAATTGTTTTACGATGTCTCAGGTACGGGTGGTGATTCTGGCAGACCATCCACTGGAGGATATGTTTGTACACGATGGGGATCATGGTCATGAAGAGAGCCACATCCTGATGGATGATCTGGGGCTGAAAAGGGTGAGAGCGCAGACTCAGTTTTCACAGTTAAACCAGTTTTTCATGTTTGGGTGTGTCATTCCCTCGTAAATGTAGATTATAAAGCTGGCGACAGATGATGTTGAGTGGAGCTTTTAACACAAAGCACAAAGAGAGCCAGTCTTTATGTTCTCTGAAAAATCATCTTACCATCAACCATTCTAACCAGAACATTGTTTTTAAGCAGTCGAAAATCTGTTTTCAGGGTTGATATCACTCATTTAAAGCTACATGGTTGAAACATTTCTCCAAGTTTTCAGATTTTTTTTAAAGATCTTTTTTTTGCCTTTTATTGATCGGACAGCTAAAGGAAAACAGAAAATGTTGGGAGGACAGAGAGGGGTAGACATGCATCAAAGGGTCAGGACCGGGAGTCGAACCTGTGGCCGATGTGTCAAGGACAGTAGCCTCTGCATAATGGGTGACTGCTCTACCGACTGGGTTAAACCAGCACCCTGTTAACATTCATTTTTAATTTCTGTTATCTTGTATAATAAAATAATCTGAAAGTTCAAAATCTATATCTCTGGATATATTTCCAGAACTTAAAGAATTAAGTCAAATTATGGTTGTTTCTTGATTTAGACATCAGGTAATGACACTGCAGAAATCCAAGATGGCAGACGTAGCGACAGAATCTGACAATGTTTTTTTTTGCCTTTATATCAATGCTACTTGTACAGTTTAAGGTGTAATCACATTATCAACGAACAAGTGGTAAAGAACACTGGTGAGTACGAAGATTGCACTGTTCGCATTGTACAAATATCATCAGCTCTGTCCACTCTCTCAGGGGTAATTGTCCTAAATATCACCTACTGCGTTCACACATTGTCTCTTTGCAATTTAATGCAGACACATTTCTGTTTGTGTTTACACGTGCAGCTCACCCCAAAACTTCCGGAGAAATGTTCAGGGGTCTTATTTATAACCGTTGCGTACGCACAAAACGGGCCCTGAAACTGGCGTACGCCTTTAATCACGCAAAGTCTGTGATCTATAAAAACAAACCTGACGGTAAAATGCGCGCACCGGTAAGCAAACTCTGACCCAGGCGTACGTACATTTTGGAGGCATGGTAAATTGGCGACACAGACGGCGAAGTGGTGAATAGAAGCCTGCAGAATGTTTATTGATGTCTCTTCCACATATTATTTCATTAAATATCAAACTTTGACGACAGATCCACGTCATCATAATCATTAAAACCAGCCGTTGTTTTACTTAGGCTATACGAGCGCATGTAGTGAGCCATTTTCAATTGTTACTTTCAATATGACAAGATATAAACGTAAACAAATTAATAAATAAAAGTCCGCCACATACAGTATTTCATCAGCGCTGTCTGGCCTTCATTATACTGGACGGACCTCAGAGTACCGGACTGTACACTAATGTAATCACTGATGTAGAAATCAGATTTAAACTAACACAAAAACCGTAGCACCACCAGTTTTCATTAATGTCTTTAAATATCATGCATTTATCGCACAGAGCGCACAGAGACACAGCGGTGGCTTCACACATTTTGCCTTCTCGTTACTCAGCACATCTTCATCACCTGCACGTATTTATTGTGTAAATTATTCAAGTTTTGACATTAAGTCGGGGCATCTCTGACACGATCATTAGGCCTAAATGTCCTCATAATTAGTCACAGAGCAGACGGAGTTTCCCACGAAAAAATGTGGCCAACAATTAAAAGTTTCTGTTCATTGATCAAACTTTTGATTAATAACATCCTACAGTGAGGGAGACTGCTGACTGATGTGAGCGCTCTGACAATATTCAGAGTGGGTCCTGTAAACATATAGGCTAAACATTGCAGATATACTCGTGCGTAATGATGAAAAGTTCATGTTTTGGCGCTGTAGGAGGACAGTGTGAATGCAGCAACAACGTGGTGTCATTCTCTGTTTTTTTCTTTAGTTTGTGACCCTCCTGCTGCAGCAATCTACCACTATGTGCTTTCTAATCTTCACTTCATTCACGCCATTTCTGGGTTTTTGGCGCACGTACATTTTTAGTATGGATTCTACGCACTCTTTTATAAATGAGACCCCAGAAGTTTTGTGCATGTGTGAAAACAGCTATAGAAATAAAGAATGATTCACTAAATGTGTGAATTTATTTTGATTCTAATACCTGGTGGGTCAACAGGAAGACGCCAGCGGTCTGTCGATATTCAGTGGAGAAGAGGAACTATTTGCCTTCCAGAGGACAGTGTCTCGACTCACAGAGATGCAGACTGAGGAGTACTGGCTTGAAGGAGACAGAAGCACCAAATCACAGGTGTAACATTCGGAAAACTCCACCATTTTACACAGCCTCCATAAACTGTTCTCTACTCTGCCAAACTCGCACAGACTGAACACCACTCCCATTATGGAACTCCTTCACAGTACGTGTGCAAAAAATTGTACAGAGAATATTATACTTAACGCCTTTTATGACTTTATTGTGACATTGCACTTTATGGATCATTTTTAAGGTATATTGCTTTTAATCATATAGTGGTCCAACTATATTTACTTGTGTAAATCTGTGGAGAAGAGACGCACAACTTGAAGAAATGGATTCCTTAAGGACTTGTTTGAAGATTTGACATTTTAATCTTTGAGCTACGTACTGTTTTATGAAATGTGAAAAACATATCTCAATGAGTTATACATGATTCTTATACATGCTTAAATACAGTGGTGCAACTACGTTTCAGAAAGTTAAGCAGTTTTTTTTTATTCCTGATGGATGGTGCGAACTGGACAATACTGCATTTGTCACTTTCTTTATCTATTGGATGGAAAAGGGCAAACAAATGTATCACAGGGCTTTCAGGGGTGCTACATTCTTGTCTGTCTACATTTAGGGAAACAAGATTTTTGAGGTTAGAATTGTCCTTTTTTCTTTAAAGAGGACATATTATCCCCCTTTTCCACCTTTTCAAACAGTCCCCTGTGGTCTAAATGAAACATCTGTGCTGTGCTTTGGTCAAAATATAACATGAATCAAGGACCAGAGGAGGTTTGTGACCCTGTATAAACCAGCTCTCTCAGAACGCTCTGTTTTTGTGTGTGTGTGTCTCTTTAAATGCAATGAGCCCCTCCCCCGAGTTTTCCCGGTAAACATCACTCCTTCTCTAGCGAGAATAAAAATGGCAGACCTGCACACAAGTTTTGCTCTAGGCTGGGGGTGGAGAAAACAGGGGAGGGGAGGGTATTTTTTTTACTAGAATCCATCTTGTGATGTCACAAACTGAGAACATTTTAAACAGAGCAATTGTCTGTGTTGTAAGACTTATGCAGACCACGAACTAAGGACTGGATGGGTTTATTTCACATTATGTGGGTCAGTAGACCCTCAGGTTACCCAAATATACTGTATGTTCAAATACACTGTAAAAGTGGATTTTTCATAATACAGTATGTCCCCTTTAAATGAATGGTTATTTGTTTGGGACGCCGCTGCATTTCTATCCTGAGCTTATTTTCAAAGTCCTTCCAAAAAAAAACCTCCCACAAGACAGGGTATCAAACTCACACAACAAGAAATCTGTCAAGAGCATGCAAAAAAATAATGCACAGAACAACATAGTATATTGAATTACTAAGCTTTACACAAAGTCAAAAGAGGCTGTGTGGGAATTGCATGTGCTAAAAATGTTTTATCAGCTGTGAATATAAAAAAGAGTTTTATTGGTATAAAAGGACAGCTGTTGGTGTTTTGTTTAGTTCATTCTGGGGTTATATTTGGCAGAAGGTCCAGTGAGGGTCAGGCCAACAACAAAACCATTCCTGTTTTGTTTTTTTTCATGCTGTAACTCATAAAAAAATTCTGTCCGAAACAAACTTCAGATCTTCCACATGTATATTTCATTGTAATAAAGTAGCTTGTAGTTTCAGTTTGAAATTAATATCATGATCTAAACTTTTTGTTACATCAGACAAAACATTATTTAGAAAAAAATATAACTCTTCTAGTATTTCAGTTTTCCTTCATTTTAGTTCCTCACAATTAACACTATTAACATGGATGTTATAATGGTGTATAATTGCTCACATGATCATGTGTTATGATTTCTTTCCATTGCTTCTTATGGTAACAATATGGACATGCCAGTATCTTGTTGGAGAAATCTTTATTTTTTTGACATTTTGACAGTAAATGTTAAAAGATTAGCGGTCAGCTGATTTATTTTACGACAAAACATTTAGTATTCCTGTAATTATGTTATCAGCCAGTGTTTCATTCACATTTCCTGTAAATCTCTTTTCACGCTTCAGGAAATCCTTGGAAAAGCTTCTTTATTTGTTGAAGCCAATGTGGTGGCCAAGATTTTATAAATACCAAAGTCAAATACAAATCCTCAGTTCCAATTCCAACCCCTGAATAAATGTAAGACCCACCAAAAAAGTCTGTATGAATTAGTACTAAATGCTTTCTTTCTTTGCGACTTATTTAAGAAATGACGAACGAAAACAACAAATCATGAGAATAAGCCTTTTAAACCCACCATTTCTTGTGTGTAACTGCAGAATGAAAAGTCTTTATCAGATCATAATAAGGTTGGAAATTCTGTTACCATTTGTAGCTGCAAAAAAAAAAATATGTATGAAAATGAAGATCGGATCTGTGTGCTTACAGTTAACCTGTTGGTTTGATATTGATTCATTAATACGTATAACTGAGTATCATCTGCATAACAACAATAATACATTTTACTGAGTGTTACGTTATGATATTTCCTTGAGAGGATGCATGTATCAAAATGAATGGAATAGGTTCAAGCACCAAACCTTGTGGAACTCCGCGAATAATTTTGGCATTGCATAGAGGGCTAATCATTAATGTGTACAACTGAGAATGATCTGATAAATAGGATTGAAACCAAGTTAATGCGATTCCTTTAATTAAGGAATCCAATTAAGTGTCCATAGCAGGATGTGATGCTCAGTTGTGTCAAATGCCACACTTAGATCTAGCAGGAAGAGTAAAGAGATAAGAAATTAGGGTGTCATGTAATAGAAAGGGGACATGTTGTTGGAATTAGGTCTAAGAGACAGGTTGATGTTTAAATAGGCTTGTTTTTACTTTGTCCTATGAGCAAATGAGATATATATATATAATAGTAGTAGTACACAATATCAATGAAGCAAGAAATTGCCAAATAAGCAAGATATACATTTAAGTATTTTCTGACTATTTTTTAAATTAATTTGAGAGCTGTAAGAATAACAAATTAATATATAGGATCAATTACTTTGGTTAAAACAGCCTGGAAAAAGGCTCTTTTAACAATTGAAAAAAAACTATGTTCTTAGTACGTCTTAAATATTGGTTATGTTCTATGGTCGCAAATTTCCTCTTACAACAACTTACAGTCAAAGTGCACAAAATGCATATAAATGCAAGTGATTCTCCTTTATCAATAAGTCAGATTACAGACGTAGTAGTATTTTGTAGTGCAAGCGACTGTGATGTGAACCCGGTGATGTCACCGGCCTGCAGACATCCCCATACTGTCACTTTAATTTCAGTGCAGTCCAGGGGGCAGGATCGTGTGGATTTTTTTTTCCTCTTCTTGGACTCGCAGCGTTTGCGTGAAGCACAGCAGCAGCAGCAGATTGAATGAAGTGTGTTTGCAGGCAGCTGGCCTCACGGAGGACACCGTGCTGGCCTGTTACATGCCAGAGATGTTCAGCGAGAATGCATCGGTGCTTTTTTCATTGTAGGACGGGGTATTTGAGTCTCGCGTAGCTCAGTTTTTAAAGAAGAAAAGGCGAGCTGCAGGGCCTTGAGAAAGCAATCTCCGCCTTGATGGTATCTGGACAGCAGGCGACTGGCAGCTCTCTGCACGGATGATAAAGAACTTGGGAAAGGAAATGGTCAAGATGGCAGCTATGCACGAAGTGATAAAGCTGATGCGGTGACATTATGGTGTAGTAATTTTCATGTTCTTTGGCATGCACGACGCAGGATCGCGGTGCAGGACGCGGGCGCTTGTGAAGGAACGCCGTTTGGATTCATGTAAGAAGACTGGCTCTTCCTCTATTTAACTCCACATTTCGCGAAATTGCAATGCATGTTGACCAGGGTGTGGGCTGTACAGGAGAAAAGGCAATGTTTTGTTAACGCTGGTCAGCCCCGATCGGATCTGTGTGCTGCGGATAGACGCCTTGCTGGAGGATAGAAAAACGGACACGTGCTGGGACTGGGCTGCAGGCTGGGCATTTGCATACTGTGCATAGTAAATAAACTGCCTCTGTAGCCTGCACACAACATTGATGGAATGCGACCTGAGTGATTTTATAACCCTTTGTGCAGCGACCGAGATATTGCGAGGAACATGGCTGAGGCTCCGCGCGATGGCAACGAGCCCCCCTTAAACGTTGAGATAGATCCGGATTTCGAGCCTCAGAAGCGGCCGCGGTCCTGCACTTGGCCGCTGCCCCGTCCGGAGTCTGGTGCGGACAAACCCGGGACAAATGACACTGACGTAATCCCTGAAGAAGAGGATGATGAGGGGGGCAGCACTGAGAGCGGGGAGGCGCAGAAATCCAGCGGTGGTAGTGGTGTTGCACCCCGGGAGGCGAGCAGCAGCTCCATCTCCCAGCCCGTGGAGGTCCAGCGGGGTTCCAGCAAGGAGGAGGCCGCCGACGGTTCGCCTTCCTCGGCGCAGACCCCCACAGCGGCTCTGGGTGGCTCAGCCTCCCAGCAGCTGAGGAAGTCCTCCGCCCGCAGGAACGCCTGGGGCAATTACTCCTATGCAGACCTCATTACCCAAGCCATCGAGAGCTCCCCCGAGAAGAGGCTGACCTTGTCCCAAATCTATGACTGGATGGTGAGGTCTGTGCCATATTTCAAGGACAAAGGCGACAGCAACAGCTCTGCTGGCTGGAAGGTGAGCGGTGACATGCTGCTGCTGTCATCAAAACAAAGACCATACTGTGGTCATGTAAAAACACATACAAACACACATCTTTTATTGGAGGGGATGGAGGAGGGGGCAAATTCAGGTTGAGATCAAAGAAGACACAGCCAGAGTAAATAAATTTATTATAGATAATAGGTTATATTTTTAGGTTTATTATTTGGGTCTCATCATTAAAAATTAGCTTTATTACAAGGTATTTTTGAGTCCCGTTATGTATTTTAAGGCATATTATAAGGTAAAAATGGGTGCCATTATTTAACTTTAGGTATATGTTAAGGCATAATTACGTTTATTTGTTTATTATGAAGCTAATTCTAAGACTTATTTTGGTGTGGGTGTTGAATATTAGGTTTACTATGAGGCATATTTTGGTGTTTGAAGCACATTATAGGGCATATTTGAGTCCCATTATTCATGATAAGGTTCATTATCATGAGGATTTGTTGATTTTATTAATCTTAGGCTTATTCCAAGGCATATTCAGGTGTCATTGTTTTTTATTCATGTGCATGAACTATGTTCATAATCTAGATGTTAGAGAGGGGTTAACCACAAGGGAATTTGGTGTTGTTTGGCTGTCTGACAAGCACATGGTCTTAAATGACAAATGTCCCAAGTTGTTGTCACATTTCAGAGCTGTTATGGTGTAGGCATGTATGAGAGTCGAGACTCAAAGCAGGCAATGCAAAGTGTATTTCACTTTCAGACTAACTGCTCATGTTGCAGCAGCTGAGGGGCTTCTTACAAGCTTCAGTGGGGCCCTGCTTCTGTTTGATTTTAAGGATTAGTCCGGCCTGGAAACCAATTCATCTGTCATGGAATCAAGTCTGATGAAAGCTTTGAGCTTTGCAGGATTTAGATGGTGGGGGTAGAAAAACTCTGGAAATAGGTTTGTAATCCTGCACAACTGTGGATGTGTGATTCAGGCTGATTCCAGGAGTTTCTTCATGAAGAAATTACAGTCAAGACAGTGCTTTAAAGCTTATCATAATGATGGTAATCGTAGTAAGAAATACAGACAGTGTGTTGGGAAACTAATTGCCACTAATAGCTGATTAGCATGCACAGAATCAGCTGGTTAGGTGATGCTTCAGATTAGTGGCGGTCGGTTTTCATTCATGTTTGTGTGCTTGTTTGCCACCAGATGCAGTCAGGGGCTGCAGGCAGATATTGGCTTGCAGAAGAAAGGGTTAAACTAAGGGTTTCTGAATTGCTGACATCAGCATTTTTGAGGAGATGCTTTTGTAGCTGTGTGACATTCAGCAATGAGTTAAAATTTGGTCAACTGTAAGAGGTACTGTGTGCAAGAAATGTAAGGTATAGACATAAAAGCAGGAATGCAGCACAATATTTTGGATCCTCACTTAGGCAGTCTGTAAAGCCCTCTTGCATCCAAAGCTATTAATTTTGCTAAATGAAAAGACCAATACCCTCCTCAGTCCTACGTTCTTGCTTTACAGGTCGTAAATCCAGACCTGTCACACTTCCCAATACAATCGCTAACCAGTATACAACCAGATTCAATTTGTGTGTAGCTCCAACCTGAGGTTAGAATATCCTCTCTTGTTGTGAATCCAAACAGCTCCAGTAGAGATGACCAGCGACTCAGCTCAGCCCTGCTGTGTGCCACCCTGTCTTTTTTTCAAGTGGCTCGGGCACAAGAATCAATCAGCTGACTATAAATTATGTAGGTCAATGTGTGGCAGTGTGTGTGTGTGTGAGAGAGAGAGAGAGAGAGAGAGAGAGAGAAGCTCAGTGTTTCTCTTTGGATCCAGCTCTGGCTAAACTGGCATCACTCCAGTCCTCCGCTCAGAACGAGGCTTTGCTCAAAGGGTGCTGCTGCAGCAGCGCTGCTATGGCTGCGTGGGGGAGGGGCAGACAGGAGTAGCTCTTTGTGATTTATCTTTGATAGCTGTATGGCTCCTACTGGATCTACCTGAGCAGCATTCAAATAATTAAAATCATCTCTGAAGCTCTTCGGATACAAATAATGTCCACTCGATTTTTTTTTACCAGCAGGCCTGGTTGCGTCAGCTGAGCACTTCTGCACTGTTTGTTTTGTCACCCAGAATATAGCAGGAATGTTGTGTTTTACACATATAGCCCAGGATAAGTATTTACTTAATACCACAGCAAACTTTAAATATCTTGAAATACAAGGTAGACAAATCAAAAACATGACCTTTTTTCACAACATATTTAAATCAAACTCTGTAATAAACACCTCTGTGCAATTAACCAGCAGCCTTTAGTTGCATCAAAGAGGGGACCAATTTTATTCTTTGACATTTTGTAATGTTTTAAGCATCATTATTGTACAGTTCAGTGTAGTATACAAAGTGAAACTGCTGTTGCTCGTGTGCTGTACCATTACACAATCCAATACACTAAGACAATGATTTATGGTCTCATTGTTGACTATAGCATTGATTAAAAACCTCTCTGACAGGCTCATCCAGAATGCAAGCCTCACAAAGGTTCATTTATTTATTGCAGGGCTGTGGTATTAGATTTCATTGGACTGAGCAGGACAGGTGTTACTTTATTGTGCCAACCCTCTCATGTCTTTAAAGATGAAGTCAGTACATTTCAGCATTTATAAAGTACTCCTGTTAAACCATACATTAGAAATGTTTCATTAGACATTACGTGTGGCAGTTCTACCCCTTAAGTACATCTTTAAACATGCTCTTTTTCTATTTGAATTAAATACAACTTAATACTCAGATCCTGCTGAAAATAGGTTTGTATCAAACCTAGGACAGTTTAGGTTGCTTTGGCTGAACATCTGCATATCTGTGACATTTTCAGCACTCTTCCTTTTTGCACTCTTTATTAAAAAAAAAATCAGATATTAATCTAATTTTTTTTATTTACCTTGCTAATGGAAATGGACATACTACACCCAATGAGAAAAGCAAAGTGTTGGTTAAAGCCACTTTGAAGCAGGGTTAGTAAAAGATCAGGCTGCAGGTTAAGGTTGGTGATATATTACTTTTCTTATTACCAACAAAAAGACAAACACTAACAGTCTGTCCATACTTAAAAGAATCATCTTTGTAGTGTGGAATAGGACTCCATTGTAGCTGAAAAACAATCATGAACACAACTTTTGCACTGGGTCACATGTTATTTTGTTACAAAAGGAATGGGCACTGTAGCTACTTTTCAGTTTAGTGAAATACCCACAGGAGAGCCCCTGAGCTGGTGGGGGTTTGGTGCCTTGCTCAAGGGCACCTCTGCAGTGCTTGAGAAGTGGTCTGGCACCTCTCCAGCTACCAGACCAACTTCCATAGTTTGGTCCGCATCGGAACTTGAACCGGCGACCCTTCGGTTCCCAACCCAAGTCCCTACGGACTGAGCTACTGCCGAGTAACTAAAATCTACTGTACAATGCTATTGTAGGAAATAAAAGCTTTAAATTTACTAAATTTGCTACCTGTTTTTGAAAGTAATAGTTTGGCACCACTTTGCGAGACCTCTATGTAATTTTATAAACACATTTAAATATATATTAATTAACCGTATAAAGATTTTTTATTCAGAAGAAACTAATTGGGCTACAGTGTAGAGAAGTGCTTAAGTCTTCACAGATGAACTAGCACACTGGTGGGATTTTACTTAAAAGAATAAAAATAGAGGAACACATAACCTTACTTTTTAAAGTCAGAACTTTAACCTTATGAGGAGATCATTGCTTAATTCTGAGTGATTAGCAAAAGCCTGATGAAGGGCGGTTGTACTCAAAATGTCACTCTGGTGCTATATTCAATAAGTGGATATTGGAGCCCTGCAGTGTGTAAACTATTCATTGTCTGTTTAATTAGCAAAAGCCTACAACACAGTTCAAGCTTATTGTGTTCCATGGTAATGAGCATAAGAAAAAATGTGTAACTGAAGTTTTTTGTTCTTAGAGTCACATGTGTTTTGTTGTTGTAAGTGATGAAAGTGTTTGGTTGTGTTTGGCCTAATCCCGTAATTGGCTTGAAGCAAGGGCTTTGCTAGAAGTTTGATCTCAGCGGGTCATTCCATTGACTCGTTGCCTTCAGACAAGAACAGTGGCCAATGCTCATTTTTTTGTGATCTCTGTCATCTCAAAGCAACCTTATTTACAGCTGCCTTTACAGGATTCATACTGTGAAGGACATGCACACATGTAAGCAGATGTACTTTTGATGTATTTACAGTAGCTTGTTTTAGTGTTTGTTTAGTTTAATCTTCGGAGAGATGGATTTAAACGGGAACTCAGTTTACTCAAGTTAATTCAGGCTTAAGAGAATTATGCTGGACCCTCTCCCGGTGAAGCTTTCCTTTGGGCTGCAGAGATCACTGCAGTTTTCTCCTTGTGTTACTGCAGTGTGACTTATTGAAGGCCAGTCGCGCAGACTCCAGCTGTTTAATTTTGTACATGCTTCGAAACATCTCCAGGAAAATCCTGTAGACCTTTCTGAGCAGCCAGAAATAGGTCACAGTGTGAGGTGCAAAAAAAGAAAACACTGCAGTGATAGTATTGTTGATTGTTGTGATAGTATAGCAATAGCAACAATAAAATTTGATGTTCTGTTCGTTTCCTAATTTTTTAAACATGTGCCTATGCAGATCATCTTTCACAGAAGCATATTAATTATACTAATCAGCTCGAATGGCCAAGTATTTGTAGGCATATAAACCATTCAATGATTTCTCTCTTTTGTTTCATTGCAGAATTCCATCCGACACAATCTGTCCCTCCATAGTCGTTTTGTGAAGGTCCAGAATGAAGGAACAGGAAAAAGCTCCTGGTGGATGGTCAACCCAGAAGGTGGGAAAGGAGGCAAAGCTCCCAGAAGACGCGCCGTATCGATGGATAACAGCAAATACATCAAAGGAGCCCGAGGACGTGCCACCAAGAAGAAAGCCTCGCTGCAGGCAGCTCAAGACGGCAGCTCAGAGAGCACATCCAGCCTCTCCAAATGGACAGGAAGTCCGACCTCCCGCAGCAGCGACGAGCTAGACGCCTGGACAGACTTCCGCTCCCGGACCAATTCCAATGCCAGCACACTCAGCGGCCGTCTGTCCCCAATCCTGGCCAACCTGGAACTGGATGAGGTGCCTGATGATGATTCACCCCTCTCCCCAATGCTGTACTCCAGTCCCAGCAGCATGTCCCCGTCCACAGGTCCAACGGGCCTCTCAGACCTGGCAGGTACCATGAACCTCAACGACGGGCTCTCTGACAACCTAATGGACGACCTTTTAGACAATATCAGCCTGACAGCATCCCAGCAGCCTCCTCCTGGAGAGGAAGACAACGGAGCCAACGGTCAGGGGAGCTCAGTGTTTACCTTCAGCTGCTCAGGAAGCAGTCTGGGTAGCCCCTCTGGCAGCTATGGGCCTAACCCTCTTTTTAGCCCGCCGTCCATCACAAGCCTGCGCCAATCACCAATGCAGACCATCCAGGAGAACAAGCAGACCACCTTCTCCTGCATCTCTCACTTTAGTGACCACCAGACCCTGCAGGATCTTCTCAGCCTAGACTCCCACGGCCACAGCAACGTCATGCTCACCCAGTCTGACCCACTGATGTCGCAGGCTAGCACCGCCATTGCCCTGCAGAACTCCAGACGAAACGCCATGCTGCTCCGCAAAGACCACATGTTGGTGAACCACACTGGTGCTGGTCAGGGCCAAAGCTCTTCAGTGCCTGGTTGGCAAGCTGGCTTGTCAACCTCTGACACAGACGCTGGACACCGCGATGCCAAGCAGCCGCACCTGAAGTCTCCCAGCAAGAACACCTCTATGCAGCTTGGCTCTGGCTTGTCCGGCCAGGACCGCTTTCCCGCCGAACTGGACCTCGACGTGTTCAACGGCAGTCTAGAGTGTGACATGGACTCCATCATCCGCAATGAACTGATGGACGCAGATTGCCTGGACCTCAGCTTCGACTCCTGCCTCACCTCTGCCCAGAGCGGCAACAGGAATTCAGGAAGCTTCTCCAGCTCAAAACAGACCTCCCCTCACAGCTGGGTCCCAAGCTGAGAAGCTCTGTCAGAGCTGTGGTATGAAAAAAGGGGTGGGGGTGTAAATTGGGGTTCATTGTCCTGCATTGTGCAACTAGAGGGAAAATATGTTAACGTGTATTCATGTAGTATTTTTCTGTTATTTCTTATGTGAGGCATTAAGTTTGGTACTGTATTTAAGTGTCTAAGACACACAATGGTGTCTTCAAAGAGGAGAAAAAAATCTTTCAAAAGATCAATGCCTGGGTGGTGTGAACAACAGTATTGACTGGAATGGAAATACAGGACATTTTGTTTAAATATATGAAAAGCATCAACTCGTGTTAGTCTCAGGGAATCACTCAAAGTATCACTAAGTGATATATGAAACTGAAGATGAATTATGTTTCCACCCTGCTTTCTCCCCTCTTTCTCACCCTTTCATACCTACAACAACATTTTTGCCAAACCAGCTGTCAGCCTGTTGTGACTGACGGCCTGTTTACAGAAATAAGCTGCAGAGAATGTTACATTATTACATTCCAGTGGAGGATACTTGACATGCTTTTTATTTTTCAAAGTTTCTTTGAAAGACGTAGCCTGAATGGACTAAACGTTTAAAAAATCAAGTGTTAATGAAAAGCTTTTTTTCCCATGATGCACAGAGTCACACACACCAAATATCAATCTGTAGAGGTTAAAATGTTATCAAGATGTGAACTGATCTACATTTTGTGATTTTTGTATGTAATGTTTTATTTTCATTTAGTACATTTTACCCTGTGATTTTAGTGACATTACTGTGAATATTCCTTCTAAAGAGGTGCATTACTGAAGTCTTGATAATATGGTGTTTCTGCTGCAGATCCCCTTTCACCATCTCCCCCCCCCCTCCTCCTCCTCCTCCCCCTCCTCCTCCTCTTTCTCTCCTACTTACTGCAATATTGGAAGTACAGCTCGGTATAGAGATTTAAAAACCATGTTTAGCAGGAAGCAACATCGTTTAGCTATAGATGACATCATTTAGCAAACACTTAAGACTATTTGGATTAAATGAACCATCCATACAGACTCCACAGCACTCTACTACGATATTTTGGTGTTTGTTAATTTGAAGGAGTTCTTGGTGCTATGAATAAGAAGATAGCAGGGAGTGGCTGCAGACAGAGCAGCATGAGTAGCCTCCCCCTTGTTATCAGCACTAGAGCAGGTGCTGGAAAAAATCTAAGTGTTTCCAACCCTGTGAGAGGAGGTCGTGTAGTATCTTAGAGCCGTCTTTGCCATTTAAGAAAGAAAAAAAACCCACTATTTTAAATATTGCCAAAATATTTCTGCATTTATAGTGGAAATAAGAGGATATACAGTGTATAAATATAAGAGGCCTGTGCTATAAGGGCATAAAAACATCAGCACAGCTTTTGTAGGAACAGCAGGATGATTTTTTTTTTTAAGTTTACATTTTTATCAGCTGGTAATTTTTTCACTGAATTTGTCTTCTGTTTGCAATATTGAAATGTATTTATTTCCTTTTCCACATGAACATATGTTACGCTTTAACCATATGTTGTGTGGCTGAGCTTTCTAAAGGCACTTTTGTTGTAACAGCCTGTTTGACATTTTGACCTGCCCATTCCTTATTGATTAGGACAACACTGTACTGAAAATGGTGCCTGAACTAGCACTTACCATTAGAGTTATTAAGAGAATCGAAATATTCTGCCACGTTTAAAATGAACTGGATCATTTTATTAAATTTTAGATTTTACCAAATATATCATGCACAAAGATGATTAAAAAATATCCCTATAGTACCTTCATGAGGATGATTCATCCCCAAAAAAACAAAAAAACATACTCAAAGCCTAATTTTTTCGCATTGATTTTGAGTAACATCCACTGCCAATATTCCAGCTCCATCTATTCCTATTGCTCCTACAAAACAGAAAAAAGAGAGACATAACGTTGTCATTGCCAGTTGTAAATCCTATTCCTATCTTGGTTGTATCAGAGATGGTGCATGTAAATAAAGCTTAAAGAACCACTGAAATTCTGGACTTCTCTTTTTATTTACCTTTGTTTTATTTCTGTCCCTAGAGGAATTGCACACGACTGCAGAATTGACTCTGCAGTCATTGTGGAGCTGATTTTCTATTGGAGAACATTTTGAGCTAAGAGCCAATCACACTCTGTTTCCAAGAGGAATGGACCCACTAACATTGACTATGTTTATGAATGTATGACTGCTGAGGTAGTTGCAGCTTAATAACTGTTGTGCTTTGCTCAATTTTAAACCTACAATTAATTTTTACCGTTAAAATGGTAGGTATATAAAAAAGCCAACAGCACTGACCTCATCATTCTAGCAAAAGAAGGACTACAGTATAACATTGGTGCCCCCTGCAGGTTAAATGTAGCCACTGTGTGGCTGCTTGTTTCCATAGTCACACTACAACAAGTCAGGAAGTGGAAGCAGAGATTTGGCAGGATTT
The DNA here is from genome assembly GCA_020745685.1 of Tautogolabrus adspersus. Lineage (NCBI taxonomy): Eukaryota > Metazoa > Chordata > Actinopteri > Labriformes > Labridae > Tautogolabrus > Tautogolabrus adspersus. The sequence goes on from CM036552.1 coordinate 17,900,562, forward strand.
AGGGAGATCTATTTTTCAGTGTTAGAAATGTTTGGATTTCTCTCTTTCTGAATGTGTCAAAACTATATACAGAGAAGGTATGTCATGTCTGACAGGTACAAAGTCTCATCCTCTGTTAAAATGCAGCAGATGGAGGCAGAACTATCACAGCAAATCTCTGCACTTAAGGCAGAGATTGAAGAGAGTGGATTTTCCAGAGGAGCAGCGCCTTACAGGTGTGAAAGGTATGGAAGATTTGTTTACTTTGTATTAGGGCAGAGCGATATGTCGAGTTTTTGAGATATTAGGGCTGGGCAATATATCGAGTTTTTGGGATATATTGGTATATTTTCAAATGAGATATAGGTTATACAATATTGTTTTTATTGATTTATTATATGTTGTGTCAAAATAACTTTCAGACATTTCTTCTGTACAGCCGCCAGTTCGCCTATCTATCCCCTCAGTGTCTGTCCCTCTTCACCCTGCTCCGCCTGCCTCAATAACTAAATAAAACGCCCAAATATCAAATTACACAATGTGTGTGTATTATGCAGGAAAGGAACAATTTATTTTATTTCATGTAAGGATCATTGTTATTTAATGTGATTGTTTTTTATTTCATAACCAGGTAATTTATTTTTATGCTCACCTTGGTATGGTAAACTTGCCAGCTGGCTGTGTGACTTTTGGCATTTGGCCCTTGTAAAGTAAATGTTAGTCAGTGGTGTTGATTAACATAGCCAACACCTTAAGGTACCCCTCCACCCCAGAAAAGATAAGGTGTAGGCTGCCCCCCCCCCCCCCCCTTTAGCTTAAGACATGTAGGGGGGATTCATTTTGTAATATCATAACTTTTATGGATGTCCGCCATTGTCCAAAATGTTGTAAGCGTAAATATTCTTAAGAGATATTTTTACATTTTAAAATGATATTTTTAATGACCAAATACTTGCAAATATAACCAGCGTGGTTCATTCTCATTAGCATGCTTAAGTGCTAAACTATGTTGGCAGTGGCACACCGTTAACATTATTTAGAGGGTAATTTAATTCAAAAGGTTTTAATGGTGTGAATATAAAAGAAAACAACCAAGAAACAATTTCTCCATAGGACAGTACGAAATGACAGTTATATCAGTACATTGTAAGTTAGCATACTCGGTACCTTTTTTTTTTTAAGTTTACATTTTTATCAGCTGGTAATTTTTTCACTGAATTTGTCTTCTGTTTGCAATATTGAAATGTATTTATTTCCTTTTCCACATGAACATATGTTACGCTTTAACCATATGTTGTGTGGCTGAGCTTTCTAAAGGCACTTTTGTTGTAACAGCCTGTTTGACATTTTGACCTGCCCATTCCTTATTGATTAGGACAACACTGTACTGAAAATGGTGCCTGAACTAGCACTTACCATTAGAGTTATTAAGTGAATCGAAATATTCTGCCACGTTTAAAATGAACTGGATCATTTTATTAAATTTTAGATTTTACCAAATATATCATGCACAAAGATGATTAAAAAATATCCCTATAGTACCTTCATGAGGATGATTCATCCCAAAAAAAACAAAAAAACATACTCTAAGCCTAATTTTTCCGCATTGATTTTGAGTAACATCCACTGCCAATATTCCAGCTCCATCTATTCCTATTGCTCCTACAAAACAGAAAAAAGAGAGACATAAAGTTGTCATTGCCAGTTGTAAATCCTATTCCTCGGTACCTAGCTAAAAATGTTGCTTTGTTTAGCTGTTAGCATTGCTTTAGACTTTTTGGTTACTAAATAGTAGCCTATTGCTAAAACCATTGTTAATTTTGATCTGGTCTAAAACCCTACTGAAAAACATCAAAGTAGTTGTTCACGGCAAGAAGTTATTTAACTTTTGAAAAACAGCTTTTCGATTATTTTACTTTAAAAAACAGGGAATAATTGAAATAATAACATGTAGGCCTATTAGCTAACATTAGCTACCATGGTTAAGGCTAATAGTCATTACCAGACAAAGGACTGTACAGTATTTACAGGACCCCCAAATGAGTTTTGTACAGCAATGGGGCGTTGTTTGCTTATGAATTTCACCTTTAATTTATATGAAGATTTAGTATTTCTTCTTAAGAAGTTAAGCTTTGTCTTGCTTTAAATGCTATTATGCCAAACATGTTTCAAATGATTCCTTAATTTATTTCAGTTCTGTTCTACCTCCAAAGGATGTTTCCTTCTTCCGAGTGGAGAGGGAACATGCTCTAAGAAGAGGACTTCAGGTATGACTGAAAATAATCTGTATATTTTAGACTTTCTGAAGGCTACACAAATATTCTGTTTCTATTTAATTACAAAACACTTTACAGCTCCTGGACAAGATATCTATAGGTCATTTTCATTTATTAGCGCCACTCTCCTCCTGGTTACAGGTGGCTGAAGCTTTACCTGTTCTGCCTTCGACTGACGTCATGCAGAGAGAGCTGGAGAGTTGCCTGAAATCAGAGTACACTGCTGACAATCTGCCTTTACTTCTGCACCAGGTGAGGACTGTACAAACACTGACGGAAACAAAAGATCATAAGAAAGAGAGTTAACGCAGCAGAAAGAATAAAGAAAGCAAAGAAAGGTCCATTTCTTTTTGTGTATTTGTCCACAGTTCTACACGGACAGATCATATCACATGGCTCAGATCAAATATCTGCTCATGCTGAGATGGAAGAGATTCTGCCGCCACACCAGCGTCATTGAGAAGCTTTATCCTCATTACAAGGTGACATCCTGAGCCTCATTCTGGCAAAACATCAAAAGACATAACAACAGGAAGTTTTTTTCCCTGGTGGCTAATCCTTCTTGCATTTTATTTTCTACAACTGCATGGGCGTAAGGGAGGAAATATAAAGAGGCAAGAAGGAAAATGACCTCAATACTAAAGATTCAAAAAAAAGCTTTTTATTCATTTTGTTGAGTTAGAAAGCAAGATTACAATTATTGCACTTTTTTCCACAGTTTGTTAACCAGTTAAAATGAGAAAGTGTTTGCAGGAAAACCCTTTCTGTTTCTTTATTTTGCAAAGAACAAGAAATAGGAAAAACAATCAGGACATGTCAATATAGGAGTTTTTAACTTTCTATTCCCTGCACTCTACTCTCAAACTGATTCGTCTTCCCCATATCTCACTGTACTTATTCATCCTCAGGATCAAATGTCATATCTGACGAGTGAGTACAATGACTCTGTTCAGCGAGCTCGCAGACTGTCGGTGAGCAGAGACAAGATCCTGACCACCAGAGCAGATACAGCCAACCTGCTCACTCAGGACGATGTGCTCATTTACCTTCGATGGCTCATCTGCCACCTGCACTCTCTTCAGCCTGTTCACAACTTCCTCAGGGTAAACATTTATAGGCTGATTCAATGCATCTGTTTATGATGGTGTTCATTTTAAAAGGTTGATTCCCTTTGAATTGCCATGTATCTTATTATTGCCATCTATGTATCCTATTCAGATGATGTGTTATACTCTTTCAAAGGTATAAGTAAAGGTAAAGTAAGTCTAAAAATCCCTCTTTCACAGGTGCTGCACTACATACCTGCATGTGAAAGAAATCATACAGAACTCCTATCTAAAGGATTTGAGGAAACTTCACATAAGACTCAAGAATGTGATGGTGAGAGCCTTTAAATGTACATTTGCAGACAATGTCAAAGGATTTCAATTTAAATAATCAAAGATTATAACAATAAAAAGACTAAGAACATTCTAAATAGTTAATAATACTAGCCAATCTATCTTTTTTTCTTTGTTCTGTCTTCTGCTTTTTACTGTCTGGACTTAAAAATGTCACATTTGCCCAGAGGGTCACAGTAAAGGAGTCATTAAAATGTAGAGAGCCGAGGTGACGGTACCCCAATGGTTATGTCGCACGCCCAATGCACTGAGGCTATAGTTCTCGTCGTAGCGGCTGTGGGTTTCAAATCCAACCTCAGTCCTTTTTTGCCTGTCATCCCCCACTTTTGCCTCTTAACATTTCCTGTCTCTCTTCAGCTGTCCTACCCAAAATATGGCCAAAAATGGCCTAAAAAAAACCTTAACATTAACACATTTGGAAAAGTCGAATTTATGTACAAAATGATCTCATCACAAATTGACGCTTTAAAACCTACATTTTTATGAGCACTTGGTAAACTCAAAATCATGTAATATGATCAAAAGCCCTGAACAGCTACTTAATGAAGCTTGTGGTGAGATTATGTTGTCAGCTCTTGTCTCTACAGTCAAGATAGCTCCAAATTTAAAGTGATTTATTTACTCACACACACACACACACACACACACACACACACACACACACACACACACACACACACACACACACACACACACACACACACACACACACACACACACACACAGTTCATAGCCAGAAGTTTCATGAACAAATAAAACTCAATTTTTATTCACAACCCTCTTTTTAATAGATTAGTAATTGCTGTGACTTTAATAGAACATACAGTAATGTTGAAATGCTACTGTTTTAAGATCCAGATTTGTAAGACAGAAATAAAACACGTTTATCACATTTTGACATCAACCGCAGGTGTCTCAGGTCAGGCTGTTCCCCTGCACACTGTTCCACGGGAGGAGTTTATACCTGAGCTGCAGGCTTTGATCGATAACTTCAACCTGTCTTACGACACTCGGAAACTCGGGACCACTGCAGACGAGATGGAGTTATTCAGCACGGTAATGTATCCAACTGAGCACTGATCAGAGTTATAAACCAGCAGTATCTATGCATGTGCGTTTAAATGGCATCAATAACACTGAATGGTTGCCTCTGTCTGAGCAGGTATGGAGGGAGTTCAGAGAGATTTTCAGACAACAAGAAGAGATGAAAACATTCCCTCAGTATGATGGTACGGATTTCAAACAGAGCCAGTGGGGGAGGAAGAGTCCGAGCCAGGCTCTGAAGAAGGAAGCCAACTGGATCCCTTTCATACAGGTTACAGAACATAAACTGAAGGATGAAAAATGTTTCAGAATAATGTATTTTATTTTCAATTTCCTGGCAGACAGGTGGCTTATAGTTTATCAGAAAGTAACAGAGTTTACCAAAAACAGCTTATAATGCTGTCAGCCCTGTTTCTATGAACTACTCTAGTACTCGGAAAACAAAAACAGACTTTGTACTTTGACTGTTTTTGGCAAGAGTGTAGGACTTCATGGTCTAAAAAGATCCCTGGGATAATGCCTTCATCTAATCACCTTGTCAGTGTGTGTTGGAGGGTGAAGATGCTTGAGAACATGAGTCATCAACAACTCATGTTTTGGATTTAAAACTTTGGTTCGAAAGAAGCCAAAATAACTGTTCTCTATTTGTTTACATCACTTTGTATCCTCAAGAACATACTCTCTAACTGTATTTGTTTCCAGTTGTTAAAGCAGAAATTTAAGGAGTTTTTGGAGGTGGGAGGAAAGTAGATATTGACTGTTTCTGTCCCGCAGGTAAAGCCCAAACAGGATCCGTGGCAGCGGAAGCTCATCACCAAACTGAAGGAAAAAAAATCTGTGGATGAGCTGCTGAGTATGCACAGCAGGTTCCTGCAGGTAGCAGCTTTAAATCCATGTCTCCATGTCCTCAAAGTTAACTTTGTTTTTTAAACATTAGTTGATTGAGATATTCTAGTTCTTTATTGATGCGAAAGTACAATATGTTCCTGTGATTTCTAGAATTCAGTCACTTGATCAGTCTGTTTTTAAACCGTCTGTCACAAAGCTTATGGAGTCTATCTCGGGTGTGTTCTGTGTGTCTCACCAGGTTTCTGATGTTCTCCATGTGGCTGCAGCTTTAAAAAAACATGCCGCTAATGTCGGCAATGCACAACCTGCTCCGACCTCATCAGCGTCACCCTGCAGTAACACAAAGCGACACAAGATCTCTGAGATCTGGACGAGTGTTTACACCACTGCCGCTTTCACTCAGGCATGTATCATCTAGTTTTCTGCTCACAGAGGCTTGAAAAAAACAAACTCTCAGCCTCCCTCTGTTTGCCCCGTGTTGGAAGAAAATATATTCAAAGTGACATTTTTGTGTTTTTGTTAGGAAACAGATGATCAATCGAGCAGATCTGGAGGCAGAGGAGGTCAGGATAAGAAAAGTCAGAAGAGTCAGAGCTCAAGTGCAACAAATAAAGGGTGTGTATGAATATCGCTACACCAAAGTGTACATTTCACTAACACATAAAACTGCAAAGATCCCTCAGGTCGGCTCAGCCTGCAGCAGAACAGATTTTTGTGTCGGTTTGAAGCAGACACTCTCGGATATGGAAAGTTCAATGACTCCTGTGTTCGCCAATCCTCATCTACTGCTGCTAATCCAGAGCCCACAGCGCCGCAGGAGCCACAGGAGCCACAGGAGCAAAAGGAGCTCTGTTTTTAGCAACAAATAAATTAAAACTAAAGTAAACCTCTCAGACTGATGTATGACACACAGGAGCATTGTATGAAAGTGAAAGTTTCACCTGTCTTTTCTTCCACTTTAAAACACAGCTACTCTCTGGAGGACAGCCTGCAACTACTGGGTCTGGATGATTCTTTAGAGGAAGGAGTCTCAGATCCAATCACAAACACAGGAGCATACCTGTCCCTGGTTTATCTACGTCATCTCAAACTCAGACAGCTCCAGGTGAGGCATGAACATGTAACAACCTTAGTGCTGGCTGATGCTTGCAAAATAAAAAAAAACACAGAAGAATAAATGCTTCAATTCCTTTCCATAGCGCATCTCTCTTGGTCTGCTAAACTACCTGCGCTCTGTGGAGAGGACTCTGACTTTTGAGCTGGCAGGTCTGCAGATGGAGGAGGGAGAGCTGTGCAGCACAGCAGAGGAATCAGGCTGGATGAATGCAGCCAGAGGGGGAGGAGGGGAGGCAGGAGGTCTCGGGTCGCTCCAGTTCAGCTACAACAGCCCTGTTGACTTTAAGGTAAGTACACGTTGGAATATTATACAGGGATGTAACAGATTATCTCAGAACCTCTAGACTAGCGAGATATTGTGTCTGATTCATTTGTTTCGTAAAAAATATAATAATCTGAAAATCTGTTTTGAGATTTTAAACAGATTTTGATTTAGTATGCATATTTAGTATTCTATATTGTTAGAATATAATTGTCTTGATATAATGGCACCAATGAGATGAGGCGAGAAAGATAGAGAGCTGCAGATGACGCAGGTTTGTACACCGTTGCTTCGATTGGCTAATGGTGTGCAGGCTAACCCTGATTGGTTGTTTGATTCAGACTAGATAATTAAAAAAAAACTAAAAACAAAGGGGCATGTGCTCACAGACTCAGATCAGACACATTTATTTAAAGGAACGCTACAATAAAATATTGTCAGTGACATGTAATTATCAAGATGTGTTATTCTAACTTAAAGGATAATGAATGTATGCAGCCTGCTGTAGCTTTAATCATCTAACGTTCTATGTAGCGCATGTTTGTTGTGGTTTTATACCTCGATCTTTTTGTTTCAATACAGCTCTGAATCCAAATGTGTTTTTTTCCCCAACATTTTTCTAATCGAAAAAACACATACCAAAAATGGTCACTTACAAGTTTTTTTTTTTTTTTAACAGTTTAAAAAATTGTTGAATGAATTAATGGACTTTTTTTTTTTTTTACAATAAATAGATTAAATCTTGAACCTCCTTAACAAGAGAAATTAAATGTTTCTTCCAGAGAAAATTGAACTCTGAACTGTGAAGACATCTCTCACCTGACGTGTCACTTTGTTAAACTATATGTCCAGTGTGGAAGTTCATTATTTTAGGCATGTCTTACTTCCACCATGATCACTAAACATCTGTCAATGATCCCTCATGTTTATTAAATGCAGCTTATAAATTCTTCATACTCCAGGTTCGCTGCTCAGAGTTCATGGAGTTTGCCGAGGTTGAGAATCTTCATGATTTCTACAGCGCAGAGGAGCGGTTCATTCACACACAGGACCAGAGAGGGTTTTACATCGTATATGACGCGGCTCTGAAGGACCTGCAAGAGCTGGAGAACGAGCTCCTCCTCATTGGCTCACACTTTATCCACAGAGACAGGATGAAAAAGATGAAAAATACAGAGAGCGCTGACATCTTCTCCTGGGCTGGGACCGACATCGATCGTGTTGCTGTGATTCTTGACTTGTGGACATGTGAGACAGAGTTTCTGGAGAGCAAAGTAGAGGTAGAGTCATAGAAATGTCTTTAAGTTTGTAGGATTAGTCTAGTTAGTATTTCTGAGGCATATTTTTATTTGATCTTTTCCTTTATATCTCTCACATGCAGTCTGTATTTGTTGATAAAGTCTTTTTGGATGAACAGGACATTTATCTTCTCATCTCATTAATGTTTGCTTGGATCTTTAGCTCTTGAACTGTTACTACGAGGCATACCAGCACACAGCAGGGAGTGAGGAGAGGTTTGCGTTGGCTCGTGTCATCACTGACATCATGCACAGTAGACCACATCTGGACCTGAAGCAGGACTACTTTGTTCAGGTCTACAGAGCAGAGATCGACTGCCTGCAGAGCCACCAGCAGCTGATCAGAAACATTCTGGACCATCAGGTAAATAATCTGCGAGGATTATATTCACTGTGCAGATCGCAGCGGTATATTTCTGCTGTTAAAGTAAAAGATGCGACAGGTAGTTGATCAAACTAAATACAATGGGGATTAGTTTCGTTAAGTTGTTTCAATTATTTTCCAGAGCAAACTAAACAAAAGATGTACTTCTTCCAAGCTCTGCAATATTCCCTATCATTTATGTATTTAGTCATATATAAAAGAGAATTTAATTAGTTTATGTTTAATCACAACAAGTGATTTGAAGACTTTTTTCTTGGCTTCACTTTAATATTAAATTAAAAAAACCAAATCAGACAATCGATCAATATTTTCATCGTGTCAGTACTGTAGAAATAAATGTTTATGAAAAGTGTGTTTGTGTTTATGTAATTTACACTTTATTTAATTCTGTCAGCAGTTTGCATTGTGTAGATCGTGTTTTTTGTCTCATCAGATTGATAAACAGCGGCAGTACCTCCAGCGCATCTGGAGAGATGACCACAAAGGCTCTTTTTATGACTATGGTCTTCTACCAAACTTCACTCCAAAACATTTGGTCTCACTCGGAGGCAGCAGGCGAGTTAAAGCACTTTAAGTCTAAATACCTGGACGCTTTTATCCTGCAAATGTTCATTACAGTTCTACAACTCTATAATTACCTATGTGTGTTTGTGTATTTTCAGACTTGCACTGTTGAACGTGTTCCTCCTTGAGCTTCACCCGTCTCTCTGCCTGGTCTCTGCGGTCTATCACGGTTTGGTTCAGGCTCACACTGAGCTCTGTCACCTGCATCGAGAAACGAGCAGCACTCACAAACTCTGCCTACGACAGAAGCTGCTGCAGCAGGCTCTGCAGAGCTGGAGAGATCTGCCTCCGCCTGGATCCTCCTACAGCGCTCAGATACAGAAGGATGTGGGTTTTCCTCCCTTAAGAATCTATGAAAATCAATTTACATAGAATAAAAAAGCAAATATGGCCAACTTGTTTTTGTCTACTCTCAGTTGTTCTCAGATGTGTTTTTCGAGGACCCCTTCCTGGTCCAGAATGTGGGGCTGACTTTAGTGAGATCTGCAGCTGAGAAAGAGATGATGCAGGGACGAGAGAAAGAGGCGTATGCTGTGGAAACTTTCTCAAAGCTGTTGGAGCTCGTCACAATCCGCCATCGTCTGCTGGAGTCGGCCTCAGAGACGGCGCACCTGGCACAGTTAAGATAACACTCGCAGCTGGAGGAAATGTGCACTTGATAAGACTGGACTGATTGATTTGAGTACATTTATACTTCAATCTTTGCTTAAATTAAACTGAGACAGTAGAAGAGAACACCTTGTGGGGGCTTGAAAATAATCCTCATAAGTACATACAGTCCAAGGCTTTTTCTGCTCGGAGGTGGTCGAAATTAGATTTTAACTAAAATGATGACAACACAATTAATACAATCTTTATACGAAGGTCTGTTGGCTAGAAAATTGGAAATAAATACAGTTTATAATCATTTTTGACTGCAATGTATCTCTATTTGTGGGGGTCCTGGGGGGCTCAGCTTTCCTTCGATACAGTTAGCGGGGGGCTCCAGGGGAAAAAAGGTTTGGAACCACTCTTCTATGGCAATGACAGAATTGGACCTGTAATTTAAACACAGTTAATGTTCAAAATAAATCACTGAAAAGACTTTTCAGACATCCCTGAGGACAATACTATGTGCAGCATGTTAAAGTATCATTTTTACCTATGTTGTTTTGTAATTTCATTAAATTCAGTATCATATCAGACTGTCACATTTTTTTATTGTTCTCAGGTTGTACAGAAATGTGGCTTCAGAGCTCGGCTTCGATGAATTCCACCTTTACCTGAGGCCGCTGCAGTTTGAAGTCGCTGAGCAGAAATACAAAACAGAGCAGAGTCCTGTTTTCATCACAGCCATACTGGAGGATGACAGCTGTGTGGACAGGTTCATAACTACTATACACGTTCTGTTGACATTATCAAAATCTTGTATTCAATATTATACTTCTTTTTTTAATAAAGTCATTTTGTAGTTCTCGTTTCAAGAAGAGGATTTGTTTCAGAGGTAACCAATAGATACTGTTCATGTTTCCCCTCTTAGCTTCTGCCTCTCTGTGCTCCATTAGAACTGATTTTCTACCAAAGCAGTCTGTTTGAAGTCTGCCTTGAAAGGTTTTTTAAAGTGCTCTCTCTGCTGCAGGTTCATCCCGTCACACCTGCCTCTGAGCATCCAGGAACTGGACGAGAACCAGATCGGGAGGTTCAGCTTCAGCTCCGAGGAGTCAGTCACTCATGTGCGTCTAAATAAAATAAAGAAATGAATAACTTGAATTGTAAACCATCCTTTAAATTACTGAATGGACTGTTTTGTCTCTTCGTAGCTTCTGAACAGACACAGTTTGGAAAACCTGCAGGTGACTCTGGCCTGTCAGGTCACACAGAAGAACGCTCTGATGAGTGCAGTGAAGCTGGTTTGTCTTTGTCACTGGGCTGAGAGTGAAACGTCTCTAGCTGAGGTTGGTGTTGTTGATTAAATGTAACTAAGTACATGAAGTCAAACACACACACTTCTACATTACCAAATTACACAAGGAAATATAAAATCATACTCTCACTTCTTTACTACATTCATCTGACATCTGTAAGTACTAATCAAGTTAAGTTTGATCATATGACAACATGACACAGTTCTAAAAACTTGTTTCAAAAGCAACTTTTATTTCCATGCAGCTCTTTTTACTGTGTTCTCTCTGTATTCAAGCTGTTTCTAGTTTGGGCCCCTTGTCACATTTAAATAATTTGTTAGCAGTTCCACCAATGAAACCTTTACATGTTCATCTTTTGTCATCAGTATTCAGAGACCAGCAGAGATTAGAAAAAACAAACAGTTTTTATTATCTTCTTTTGCCTCTTAATAATTCTACGACTGCACAGATTTAGCTTCTGACCCTGTGGAGAGGGGTCAGGAACCACAGGACTGGAATACTAAATTGTAAATAAAGTAGATAAAACTATCTTCACCTGGACCAGTTACAACTGTAAAATACTGCTTATGCATTAATGCACCAGCAGTAACTATGTCGATAACTTATGTGGACCGTGATATCTGATTTTTGGGATCTGCCATAGCTATTATTTATTACTTCTACAGCACTGCTGTTGTTGATGATTCTTAAGGTTTATTTTTTTTTTTTAGCTTTTTATGCCTTTATTTAGAGATAGAACAGTGGATAGAGTCAGAAATCAGGGAGGGAGAAAGAGCGAGTGGGAAATGACGTGCATGAAAGGAGCCACAGGTGGGAATCAAACCCGGGCTGCCCCGTTGGAGGACTATGCCTCCGTACATGTGGTGTGTGCACTGGCTGCTAGGCAACCATCGCCCTGTTGTTGTTTTTTTACATGAACGTGTTTCTCTTTATGGAATGTGATTTATCTGTGCAGATGTTTTAATTACTGTATTCAAGTCTGTCCTTTCAATTTATTTAAACCAACTAAGAGTTCAATTCTTAGTCTCGTTGTATCCTGTCATATGTTGCAATTAAGACTTTCAATTCAATTCAACCCACAACAAGCTCCCAAATAATGTCACATATTTTCAATGTACATTTTGTTATCCTGTTGATGTTTAGTAATGTGGACCCCAGGAAGAATAGCTAAGCTCTAGGGTACAGCTAATGGTGATCCTGACAAATCAATGAGTACACAAATATATAATAAAACATCACAATAATGCAGAAAAAGGGACGAGAGACTTGTACTGAAGTACTGGATCACAATTCTTCTTTAACCAATGGTTTTGTTTCCTTCACATAAATTAACTGCTCCTCTAACACGTTCATTTTTACATTTTATTTCAGAGTGAAAGAGTTGATGTTCTTTCTGATAAAGATGTGAAATTTGACTCCAAACCTGAAAGCAACATCAAGAACTCCTCACCCTCCAAAGGCTCAGGCAGAACTCCGGCCACATTGAAAAAGAGGTGAATTTTCCCACTTAGAGAACAAAAAAATAAAACTTGTCTGTATGACATGCAGCACTGTTGTTCCTGCTCTTTAATGAACATAATCTTGTGTGTTTCTTCAGGTTCATGGAAGCCTTTGTGTCCATCCAGCTGGAAAAATGTGGTCTGCGTGACAAGATGCTGAACTCATTTATGGAGAAGAAACGAGCCATGGGAGGTCTCATAAAAACTCCTGTGAGTTGCACACGGTGGTGGATTTTCAGGCGGCTGAGCAGAGTGATGAATGTGATTGGCTGTCCATGAAGTACAATTTATTTTTCCTTCATTGCAGGAGGAAGCTGCAAAGATCAAAAGGAGGCTCATAATCGACTTTCTCAATAAGTATGTCCATGAATTTGGGTTTCTTTTTTTTTAAGACAACACCCAACATTTTATACTAACTCTGGATAACATCACATTTAAACTTAACACTGTGTTGGCCTGTTTCTTTGCAGATTCAGCACACAGATATCTCAGTATTGTGTGAGAGCACAGATTGTTGCATATTACTACAGTCTGAGCTCGATTTTAGAGGAAGTCCCGTCTGTTCGTCAGTCCCACTTCATGATTGGGCAAGCAAGCGATCCCAGAGTCACTCTGAATTCAGGAGGAGACCCTTGCTCCGATCAGAGGTACGTCCAACTGGAATTTGAAGAAATTATAAAAGTGCAAAAAAAATAAATGTCTAATTAAATGAACATTACATCAGTCTTGTTTGTGCATTGACTCCAAACCACAACAGACAGCTTTTCAAAGGACATCAGCCGCAGGCAGTGGGGAACATTTTCTCTACTGGATCTGAAGGCAGAGGGACCTTCACTTTGTTTTATCAAACATATGGGAAACAGAAAGGGCACTATGGAGATTTTCTTCAAGCATGAGGGCATCATGTGTTCCCCCCGCTAAGCACCTAATAGTTCAAGTTCAAGTTTTATCATCTATTAGTCATTTTACACAGGGTCAAAGTGAATAACAGCATTAAACATAAACATCTGCTAACAGAAAAATATATAATACTGATAAGAAATATTGAAAATACAAGAGGTTGAATAAAATATGAGATGGTTTTCATGAGTTAAAAAGAGGATTGAATATCGAAGTATCACACAATGATGAATGCTTCAGTCCTGATACAGAAGTACAATTTAAAAAGAGCAGGTGAACAGACATACGTTGTAGATTAAATAGTTTGGTGACTTGAGAAGCTCTATGGCGTGTTGGTGTAACCTGAACTTGAGTGAAGTTGTAGGTACAGCAACACTTCTGTGTCTGTGTGCCTGATGGTAACAAGCAGAACAGACTGAGAGCTTAGCTGGACCGCTCTGAGGACCCTGTGAAAAATGTTGATCTAATATACAAGAGGCAATCTATTCCAAAAATCTAAGTTAATGTCAAAAAAGGCACATGTTGTGTCACATTTTAAAGGATGAACAGTGTGTTTGTGATCAAGTCTCTAACATGCCAAACCACAATTTAAAAAATGATAAAATGAGATACATGGTGCAGTTTTCACCTGACACGGTGGTTCATCCTTTCTCCCATCAGGACCTCTCACTGTCAGCAGCAGCTCTTGTCTCCAGATGGCAAAACTCTCCAAAACCTGTGGTGTGTCCCTCACTTCTCTGAAGTCCTGCACATGTTCAAAACACTTCATGTATCGGTAAGAGCCTTAAACGCCTCGTTTGAATATGGCAGTCAACACACGATACATTTAGCTGCTTTCACTGTCATGTTTCCTTTGAGGCTATAAATCATTTTGACTGATCATGTTCAGTATTTTATAACTATCATGGAACAACAACACAAGTGGTTTTTATTCATTTCATTATTAGAGTTGAAACTTCTGGATTTTCTTTTTCTTGTGCGGTTTATTACATCACTCCTCTGTTGTTCTTATTCCAACAGGCCTGTGCTGCAGCTCTCCATCACACGCTGCAGATAGCTTCAGCTCTTCATGACATCATGTATTACCTGGTTAGTTTCTCCAGACTGGGAAACATAGATGACTCGTTCAGCTGCAGGAGAGGAGAGGAAGCACCGGGCGCTCTTTCAGCTGACTGGGGAGGAGCTGAAGGCATTGGTATTAAGAATGTTAGAAATCATTGCACTTTCCTAAATGTTAAATGTCAGTGATGTTTTCCCTTTAACTTTACTGAACTTAAGCAGAGTAGCTTAACCAGTGCTTCTTCTAATCACCGCAGCAGATATGAACTGTATATAAGCTTTAACCTCGACCTGCTGCAGGCTCAGTTTGACCTTGTTTTAAAGTTGTAAAGTTCACACAACACTGAACAGGCTACATTCAGTGTCTGCTGACCATTTCTCTGTGGTTTCTGTACAGGAGCAGAGCTGCAGGAGCTCCAGCATCAGGTCGGCTGTCTGTCTGATCCCAGCAGTCCGCAGTCTGTCAGCCGTGTGCTGCAGCTGCGCAGGAACGTCCTGCTGCTGCAGTTTGATACGGCTGTGAGAAACCTCATCAGGTCAGTGTGGAGCGGCGTCTTTAATTTTCTTTTTGAAGTTATTTTTGGGGCCTTTTTGCTTTTTAGATAGGACAGCTGAAGAGAGACACCTGTTTGAAACAGCATTTACAAAGTGCTTTCCATAAAACAACAATACAACAGGGATATAAATACAACAAATCAAACAGGAAAAAAATAACAAGAACGTTAGTTATATGTGGTTTAGAAAAGTACTACTGAAATCACATCAGCAGACAGAGATTAAAACAGTGGTGCCTTTGTCATTTTATGAATTCTACTGTCGCCAGAGGCCGTCAAAAATGCAGCTTGATCTTTGTACAAACAAGTACAAAGCAGTTTTATTGGACAGTTTAAATGCCACCTTAAATGTAATTACCTTTTAGGACCATTAAGTCCAACATCTACAACCATCTGGGGACATGTGTGTCATTTAATCTCTGCCAGATCAACACACACACAAATAGTACAACATGACACAAAACATAGTCAAATGTATCTTCCTTTCTTTGTGCCATGTTTCCTTTGTTTTCAGGGAGGAATTCCTCTCCTCTGGTGATGTTGCTTCTTATCAGAGTGTCAACGACAACATGGTGACTGCCCTCTCTCTGCTGAGCAACAGCATCCAGTCCCACCTGATCAGTCTCACACTGCCTGTCCCCCAACCTCTACAGACCCCCGGCTGTCAGGTGGGTTTAATTCACTTCTGAAATTTCTGAATTCTCTCATTTGTGCTCCCACTTTACTTCATCACTTCTCTGTTTTCTTCCTCCTGATTGTCCTCTGAGTTTCCACCCTGCGTCTCATCAATATTTTCTGCAAACATATCAGGCTCATGGTGGGTTTTTTTATGATGTCAACGAGACAAGTATAATCTCATATCTGTTCTACGTTTCCAATAACATGTCAAGGTTTTGATAAGAATGAGATTTTTGTATATCTCATACGTTTCGTGTTGTCCTCCCCTGCAGGCACGGACGATGTATCCATGGAGAAGTTTCCTGGCCTGTCATGGATTGTTCCCTCTGCATGTTTGGGACGTTCCTCCCATCGAATACTGCATGCAGGTTAAACAAATAGTCTATTTTTCTGCTCATGATGTGGCCGAAGAGCGTCTAATTTGATCAACATGTGCCCATGAACATCATAAGTTGAACAGTTCACTTGATTCCCTGGGCTAGGGAACCTGCAAGTTTCTTTATAACTTCCAATTACTCTCAACATTACCTGAGTAGTTTAATGTCACCATAAATAAACAACAATTGTCGACTGTAGATAAAACACATGATGTTTGTTTATCTGCAGCTGTGTCTGAGCGGTCTGAGTGATCGCAGCAGACTGCAGGCCAACGCAGCGATCCTTGGTGTGTCTCTGCTCATGGAGGACATCCTGAACAGCGGACGAGAGGCAGAGCCTGTTCGTCTCTATGGCAACAAGGATGACCTTCTTCACAATGGAAAACAAGAAGAAGTAAAGATCCTGTTATTAAGTTGTTATTGCAAAGGATTATCTGTACAAACAGGGATGACTCCTTTAATATGTCTGCAAGACTTAGTTTGGTCGTTGTTTTAGGAGGATAAACTCTGCACGGAAACTGAAGAAGAAGAAGAAGAAAAGGCTTCTGTGTCGGAGTCCCTTCCTCTTCTGCAGGGTCCTATCCGAGTCCTGTCCGTGCTGAGAGGTTTCCTGCTGTTGATGAAGCAGCTGCAGGTGTTTAAGGAGAGCTGGGCTCGGACACATCTGGGGGTTCAAGTGTTCACGACGCCCAGTTTGTATCAACAGTTTGTTAAACTCTACAGGTACAAGATACATCAGACTGCCAAGTATAAATGTGGTTAGATATTTTGATGATTTGATCATAAAATGATCGGCCAATTTGATAATCAAATACTCACTTCAGTCATTATTCAGATAGATAGATAGATAGATAGATAGATAGATAGATAGATAGATAGATAGATAGATAGATAGATAGATAGATAGATAGATAGATAGATAGATAGATAGATAGATAGATAGATAGATAGATAGATAGATAGATAGATAGATAGATAGATAGATAGATAGATAGATAGATAGATAGATAGATAGATAGATAGATAGATACTTTATTCATCCCCTTGGGGAAATTCAGGTATCCCCAAGGGATATTCAGACAGATACGACACATTTTCTTGCTCCAGTTTCTTATACGTGAGGATTTGCTGCTTTTCGTTTTCATTCATGAAATTAAATTAAACATTTCGGGGATTAAAACTGGTGGTTCGACAAAAGAAACATTTGAAGACACTGACTTGTCCTCTTATAAAATGTTCATGGTATTATTTTACACTGTTTGACTTTTTGAAAAATGATTTTCAATCAAACACGAGACTGATCAGCATATCAATTCATTATGAAAGTAACTCTCAACAGTTCCCTTATTCACATTTTAATCTTATCATATGATCCGCTAAGGAGTTATCATTCTGCAATAATTTAAGTTGCTTTATGAGCAGACGTAGTATGCTGATTTATCATTTAACGGTTGATGATTCATTTTCATTTTCTGAGGACATACGTAGGGGACTAGTTTAAGTGCAATTATATATATATTTAGTTCTGTTAAATATTTACACTTTTAGAAACTAGAAGAACTTCTTCTGCTAACACAGATCATAGACTATGATGACAAACTCCACACAAGTGTTATTATCTTCACAGTTGAATCCCATATTCAAACTGGCTGTACTTTACAATACAGAGCAGAGATCTTTTACCCCAGTATGAGAGCTCTGGCTCGACACATGGGGAAAGAGCAGGACTACGAGGTGTTACTTTCTGGCAGCCAGTCGCTCCTGCCTCCTCCTGGAGCTTCAGAGGGAGATGTGAAAACCTGGCAGGTACAGTACACCTACTTACTGCATAACTTATCATCTTGTGTGTTTGCAACAAGACATCATTACAGTTTCATGCTCGCTGACTGTTATTCAGCTCCACAAGCTGCTGGAGAGCGCCGAGTGTGACATGATCCGAGCGGTGCAGAGGAGGATCAGCAGAGAGACGACTCTGGTGATTTCAGAGAGAACTCGACACCACACAAGGCTCCCCACAGGTACACACACACACACACAAAAAATCTACCTTTCACTGTGAATTTATCCTGACCAGAAACTTACATCATACTAACATTTTTCTGTGTGTGGTCAGATCTTTGGAAGACTTCCTCTGTGAAGTACAGTTTCTCTTCTGAGCGTCCGCAGATGGTGGAGACGTTTATCCAGCAGCTGATGGAGGGAGCGGAAGAAGCTGAGGGACAGGTGACCTGCTGCACAATAACTGAATTTAGTATCCTAATTATTGTTCAAATACATGGAAAAAGGTTTCTTTTAATAGATATATATGTTCATTGAAGAAATACGTAATGTCTTCAATTCACTAAGCAGACGCTTTTATCCAAAGTGACGTACATCAGAGAGTAAGTACAACACAAGGAAGGATCTATGAAGGAGGACACTACGTCAGGAAGTGCAAATGAACAGCTTTAAGTCCGATCAGACACAGGAAGTGCACAGAGGCAAAGCACAACATTGACGGCTGTTCTTGAGATCTACTCAGCATAGAAACCATCCAACATCTCGTCATCGTCAGTGTCAATGTCATTAAGTGCGTAGGTATTCATGGAAGAGCTGGGTCTTTAGCTTTTTTCTTTAAGGTGCAAAGGGACTCTGTAGATCGAATGGAGTTTGGTAGTTTGTTCCACCACCAGGGGGCGACAGAGGAGAAGAGTCTTGTTGGAGACTAAGGGCCTTATTGTGAAGGTTGGATCAGACGCTTTTCATTGGCATACTGTAAATACTTTACACTCAAGAATGAACTTAAACAATTCATGTAAGAAATCAAGCAAAGTTTGAAAAAAAACTTAAGAAGAAGTACTTAATGATTGTACCGGCCCATTTCCCATCAAATGATTGAAATATTACAAATCATGGACAACCAGCCCTGGAGATTGTAGTAGATATTATTCTGCATGTGTAATGACCTCCTACTGATGTTTACATGCAGAGTAATACAACTCCAGAGTGTCTCTTGTTCCAGCTGCGTGTCTCTCAGGATCGCCTCCAGCAGAGTCTCACTCAGCTCAGCTGCTCTGTGATGGAGCGAGAGCGTCACAGCTTCCTGCTTCACTCACAGTTTTATGAACAGATCCTCCAGCAGGAGACTCAGCTGCTGTATCACACAGAACAGGTACCCCATCATTTAATACAGGCTGTTTTATTGGATTTTTTGTGTGTGCTTTGAACGGCACCATTTTCATGGATCTATGGCTTACAGAATCATATCATTACTATATTGTTCTTTAATGTGCTGTATGATTTATTTTTATGTTTAACCTCAGGATTTAAAGCATCTACAGACCTCTCAGGCCAGCAGCTCTCAAAAAAAGGTAACTCCTGTAATTACACCTCACTTTGTGGGTCACAGAAGACAAGTAGGAAAAATATATTTGAATAAGTGAAGCAAATAAGAATTGTGTTTCTGATGCTGAATATGTCTTAATTTTAGGATTTTATTCTCTCGGTGGATTTGTGAAGAGCTGATATGTGCGTGGCTTCAGGGCACCAGACGAGAGGGCATGAGACGAGAGGTCTCCAGGCTGCAGACACATGGGGACCTCATGCCCTCTTGTCTCATGCCCTTTATATTCCAAGAGCTCTAGACGAGAGACCACCAGACAGGAGGTCTCCAGGCTGCAGACATATGGCTGCAGCCCAGAGACCTCTCGTCTCATGCCCTCTTGCCTCATGCCCTCTAGTGCCACGCCCCTCGCTCTTGTCCGGGCATTTCCAATGGAACGTAGACAGGGTCAAAAATACAAAATCGCGAGTTATTTTCAAAATGGTCAGCGGGTCTATTTGTTGCAAACAAGTTTGAATTTGTTAAGCCATCCAGGTAGTATAAAGTATATTAATTGTAATTTTCAGGAAACTGGTGATTTACCAATATCATATTTTTTCATAAAAAAAGTCCACAATTTAGAAAAATAAAACAAACACCATGTTTAAGATGATGTTGGTGATCTTTCTTGAACAGTATTTCATTTACAAATTTAACGCATTATTTTTTAAACATTTTTAGCGTGGCTTCATGGCACCAGGCTAGAGTGCACCAGACAGGAGGTCTCCAGGCTGCAGGCTGCTGCCTGGAACCTCTTGTCTCATTCCCTCTCGCCTCATGCCCTCTCATCGCATGACCTCTTGTCTCATGCCCTTTCGCCTCATGCCCTCTCATCTCATGCCCTTTCTCTTCCAGGGGCTTTGGACGAGAGGGCAGGAGACGAGAGGCTCCAGGCTGCAAACATACACTCTTAGAAAAGTTGGAGCCATATCCTACTTCTTTGTGCATGAATT
The DNA here is from genome assembly GCA_020745685.1 of Tautogolabrus adspersus. Classification (NCBI taxonomy): domain Eukaryota; kingdom Metazoa; phylum Chordata; class Actinopteri; order Labriformes; family Labridae; genus Tautogolabrus; species Tautogolabrus adspersus. The sequence continues at coordinate 17,921,020 of CM036552.1, forward strand.
GCCTCAGTAAACATTCTTGTGCCGTATTGCTGCTCTACAGGTGTCTGATGTGTGTCGTGGGCTGATGTTGGAGGTCTCGGCGCTGCAGGCTCAGGTCGCTCACCTGGAGGAGGAGAAAAGAGCTCAAGAGGAGAGACTCAGTCTGAAATTCAAAGAACGATATGAACCTTTGATGCGACATCTCTGCTCCACCTGCATCCAGCTACAGGTGGGAACATTTAAACTATATGTTTTATCCAAATGATGGGTGAAGGATATTTGAATCAAGACATTTTTATTTATTTTCAACATTTAAAAAAAATTCTTTCAATTTAATCTTCAAATTTAGAGGATTACGTGTCTCTGACTGGGGTTGACTGGCCGCTGGAGTCACAGTGAAAAAAACGTGATTCGTATAATGCATCTTTACCCTTTTATGATATATTTATATACAGAAGATCCATCAAATGAGGTTGCCATTTTCTCCAAGCTATTCACTTGAGGTTTGCTTATTTAATAATTCAGTGTCCAAAGTACAAATGATTTGCCTCTTATTTACTCTTTGAGTCATTACAGCCCTCTATCTGTCCTCTGTGGCTGTTCTCATCGTTTTTATTGTCATGTCTGTTGATCTGTTGATGTTGTAGATCTTCCTGCTTAGGGACCAAAGATGTAAATAGCTTTATGCTAACTCTTGCCCAAACAGTTGTGTTGTTCTTGGTCCCTGCCAAATAACTAATCAACTCAACTCAACTTTGTATCTCAGGGCAGACTTGATGAGCAGCAGCTGCAGATGAAGCTTGATGTGAGCGAGATGGTGAGCAGAATAAGAGGCGAGGGAGTGGACCGAATGATCAAGCTCAAGAAAAAGTACGGCTGCACCAAAGACAACGATGGACTCAAACTCACACAGTTACAGGTGCAGAATCAGAGATTTGGATTTACAAACCAAAAGACATTTATTATGTAGAGAAGCTTGTTAGTTTTGTCATGAAAAACAGCTTTTTAGCAAGAAACAAAAACTTGATTTATTTACTTATGATAAAAATAACAGGATGAACCACTTAAATCTGTGTTTCCTCTTTCATCAGTGACATTTGGTGGTTAATAACTGAGTCTTCTGTTGTACAACAAACATAAAACACACTCTTTGTATTGCTGTACACAGACTTTAAAACCTACCTGTTTGTCTCACCTTGGTTGTTAGAAAGAAGAAGTCGATGAGTTGCAGCAGGAGAACAGGCGGCTGAGCGTCCTGATCTGTAAACTGAAGACGTTGAGCCGCTGGAGGAAGCTGGTCGACCAGGAGAAACTTCACCGACAGCTGCTTCGAGCTCAGCAGGTCAGCTGCACAATAATTAACACTCAGATACTAAATAATTAACACTCAGATATTAAATTGACCTGAGCAGGAGCGCGACCTAAACAAGGAGAAAAAGGGTTCAAACAAAGAGAACTAAAGGAAAAGAAAGCTTGAGTGTGTTTTCTTCAGAGTCCTATTCTTAAGTGTGCGCTCTTATCTACCTCGTTTTACCCTTTGAATATCTGCTATAGATATTTTATTCAAAAAAGTTGAATAATTTAAAGCCATTCAGCTCAACATGTTTGATGAAAACACAGCTTGTACATATTTTTTAAATGTGACCACATTAAGATAAGATAAACCTTCATTCATCCCACAACGGAGAAATGTACAGTGTTACATCAGCAGAGAGCAAGGACAGCCACAAACGAGCACACAGTGCACAATCAAATCAAAAAATAAATAAATAAATGAAAATAGTTGAGGAGTATGGATTTTGTGATATGTGTAGAAGGAGATCACCAGTCGCTGCGAGGCGCTCAGAGTGAAGATGACTGCAGAGGAGGAGGTGGTTCTCCTGCAGGAGGAGCTGGAGGCAGCAAGGAAAGAGTTAACCCAGAGCCAGACCGAGTGCAGCCGCACCAACAACCTGCTGGATAGGAAGGTAATTAAAGTTGATCGACACGTCGCTGCTCCACAAAGATCATCATCGTCTTTACATTTCTACTCAGCCTACATCGATAACTGCTTTTTGCAGATTTTGTACAAGTCTTGCATAAATGGAAGAATACTCTGAACGTCTAACCTGTACATGACATGATTTTTTATTGCTTACCACATTGTTTCCTACAACTGAACCTTAGGAGTTTATTATCTACTAAATAAATGCTTAAAATAATTGAAAAATAAATGTTCTTTCTTTTGCTTCGTCATGTAAATATAAAACATATAAACATTTAAGGGTTATTCCAGGTGGCTAAGGCTTTATTGGGAACTATTGGTGAATATGTCATGTGTAAAGACTTTTAGATATATACCAGTTTGCTCCAATAAACGTAGACTCATATAAAACTCTATGTAAGCAATTACATAAAGGCTAAGAAACTATAAAGCAGGTTATATCTCTTAAATCCCTGTTGGTTCACAGACAGAGGAGCTGCGTGTGGCCCAGCATCAGTCTGCTCAGGACGCCCGCGGTCGGCAGGAGCTGGACAGCTATCGCGTGCAGAGTCTGGAGCAAATGAAAGCTGATGTGGAGGAGAGAGAGAGACAGCTCAGAGCGCTCAGCGAGCAGCTGGACCGAGGCAGCAGGATGAACCAGATACACAGACAACGCAGTGCCAAAGAGATCCAACAGGTGTGTGTGTGTGTGTGAGGGAGGGAGGGAGAGAGAGAGAGAGAGAGAGAGAGAGAGAGAGAGTGTGTGTTATTTAATGCGAAAATAGTTGAACATGTTGAAGTTTTCGTCTTCTGCAAACTACAGACCTTGACTTTTATATTTAAACTCTTTATTGCACGAGTCAAACTAAGTTTTCAGTCTCATGGTCTTATTTTATTTTATTTTTTACAAAATCTCATTAAAGGAAAGCGTTTATTTAGAATTTCTCAATTTCTCAGTTATATCCATCTTTATGTGTAAAGAGCAGCAGGCGCCTACATTGATGCTGACGTGTGCAAAAGGATTTTTAAACATGTATTTCATTTCCACTTCACTTAGTGATGAACTTTATTTTACAATAATGGGTGAAAGATACAATTTTTGATGATTTAAAATGTGTAGTTTTTCTGGAAGGCATTTCCCACTGTTACACAATGACTTCATGTTTTCTGCTGTGTTGATAAAGGTGAGGGGGAAGCTGCAACAGGAGCGCAGCTTCAAACAAGAAGCCTTTCAACAGGTGGACAGACTGCAGATTCAGGTGAACGACATGGAAGCAGCTCTCAGTAGAAGCACCTCCACCACAGGTACAAATGGACAGAATCCATGTGTCTCTCTCAGTTTCTCCTGATAACTAAGTTTCACAAGAGTTTCTCCATTTGCTTCAATGATTTGTCCTGACACTTCCCCTCCTGTTTCTGTCACAGGGCAGAGCAGGACTTATTACACGATGTCGGTCAGCAGATTGAGTGCTACGAGTCCCTCAGCAGGTACTGAAGCTACCACAGACTCACCTTCATCTCAGAGCAGTGAAGTGATAATCTGCTCACCAATCAAACTCCTGACTTTTATTTCGAGTTGCTCGTGCGGTTCAGAAGTTAAATTAAAGCCATCATGTTCTCCAGAAACTCATAGCCTTTTTATGATGACATTTTACATTCCATTACAGATTATATCTTCACCTCGCTGGGTGGAGAAGTAAAACTCTGTCTCTGTTCTATTTCTATCTCAGGTTTACACCGGGCCGCTCAGCAGTCCGCTCTGCAGCTTGGCAGCCTGACAGACGACGCCACACTTCAGGACTTGGCTGCGGAGCAACGACAGCAGAGAGCAGAAACAGCCAGGAGCCGTTCACACGCTAGAATCGAGCGGCCTAAAGCAGTGAGTGAGCTGCAGAAACACAGAGGATAGTTTAAAAAGTTCAACCAAAGTTTAAACAAAATTGAAGACCTATTTTTATTGATCTTTTACAAGTAAAGCTGCACTATCTAGTGGTTTATAAAATAAAACAGCACACTGTACTGTCTGAGAATGTTTTTAAATCAGACTATTGGGATTAGAAATACATGGTGCTTTTCCTGCTGAGGCTTCTTTGAGTTAGGTATTGCTAGATCTTAATCAGCAGAGGGAGTTTTTCAGTTGTCATAAGACTATCATGTTGGGGTGCTGGTGGCTAGGTGGTTGGTTCATGTGCCATATGTATGGACGCTGCAGTGCTCGAAGTGGGCGGCGAGGGTTTGGATCCCACCTGTGGCTCCTTTTCTGCATGAAGTTCCCCACTGTATCTCTCCCCACATTTTCCAACTCTATCCACTGCCCTGATAAAGCTTGTGTGAAATATTTTTTTGACACCAACAAAAGTAATCTCTAAAAGAGTGAACTGCCTGGCAACATTGAAAAGTCGTAAATGATTTTGTTTGCACAAGCCCTGGCAACCAGTTATCTGTGGGTCACATATGAATCAAGTTAAAGAGTAACATTGCTGTTAGAGTCTGTGATAAAAACACTATCAGTGTTCACTTCAGCCTTCGTTCTTCTTCCAGGATCCAACTCGCCTGCGTGTCCTGACTGCTGAGACGTCCTTACCAGACCTTTGAGATCTACCCCGGGGGATTTTTTCTAAAGCGACACCAACTTATTTAACAAGTTAGCTGCTGTTTGAGATTCAGAGCGCTCTGGGTTTTCTGTGCTAGCAGCTGAATGTTTACATTCAACTGATCCCAACATTAACTGCCCTCCTGGAATTTTATTTCTGAAAATCCCAGGAAAGCCTGACCCTTGAAGTCTGTCTGAGTTGCTTAATTACACATGGCCCTCACAGTGTTAAGTTTTCCCGTCGGGCAGAAAGAGGGGGTGTCCTAGGAGGCAGGACATTAAGAAAAAACGTTGTTTTTAAAAAAGGCGCTGCAAGAATCCAAGATGGCGACGAAGAAAAAGAGTGATAATTAGTCAGTTTGTGTTCACACATGCAGGTCAGCTCAAAACTTAGGTGAAATTTCCTGAAGTTTTGTACGTGTGTGAAAACACAATTTTTTGAGCACAATCATATTTATGTAATCCTCAAAACTAAGAGATGAAACCTTGGTGACGGTTTGGCTTATTTTTCTTCAAAAAGGCATTTTATTACAGTGTATTTGAGAACTTCATATTCCACAGTCGTTATTCAGTATACACACAAGAGTGCAGCACCAACATACTGCTTTGGTCAATATCTCAGTCCCACACCATGATGCTTTGTTCATGTGTAATCCTGATCGTATAATAGTTCATATGATAATGTACTGTCTTAATCAAATCTGTGTATTTGATCAATAAATATCCACATGTTCCTATTTTCACAATTTCTTGTATTTATATTTACTTATGACCATTTTCAAGTATCTGACTTATTCCTTCATTTCTTTTATCCCATGGTTTTGATTCATGTCCAGCAGAGCGTGAAAATCAAAAAATGTGCATAAGACGGTAAAATCCATTTAGTTTCCTCTCCACATTCAAGAAGTTCACAGAAGATGAAAGACATGACAGCTTGCCTTCAGACCAAAGTTTCCTCCATGAAAAATATGACCAACTTCAAATGAGGCTCTGGTATGTTTTTGCATTTCACTGTTTACATAAAATAAATGTACAAGAAATACAGTATGTTGCAATGTCATGTAATTCATGTTGCTCTAAAATATCAGCTTTTTTATGTCCGGACCAGACTTTGATCTTCAATCTGGATACTTTGATTCTTTGAGGTTTTTAATGAATTTTTATTTCTTTTAGCAAGTCTTTGTAGACAACGGGAAAGGTCTTAAATATGACCCTTTAAAGCTCCTGTGAGGAACTTCGTAGTTGTTTTGATTTTGGAGCCTGTTCTTACTGTTTCTGCATTGTGCTGTAAATCCTCTCGTCTAACACCTACCCTGGTGGCAATTTTAGAGATGAAAAACAATATGGATTAAAGCCGTCTAGTTGAAGATGGTCTTGTTACGCAGGTCATAAATAGACATGAGTATTAATTGCAGTCTTTTTTATAACTAGCAAAATACTCATCACAGGAGCTAAAAAAAAAAGGTCAATGTCTTTGACGGTGCACTGACATGAATGGAAACAGTGGTGTAGGTTAAAGACTCTTGTTCATCAGTTACCGTGTTATTAACCTGGACTGCAGCAGCATTATCAGACAGATTTTGGCACCCTTCAGTCACCCGGCTGTCACTCAGCTCTCCTGTAGCCCGGTGGTGTACAGATAGGAAACGGTCCCGGCCTGGATCTGGAACGTCTGTCCCTGGATGTGATGGCTGGAGATCTGCTGGCTTGTCTGGCTGATGGAGATTGGCTGGCTGCTCTGGCTGCTGATGTGAATGGCCTGACTGTGTTGTTCCCGGCCTGATGTCTCCTGAGTGACAGAAAGCTGCTGGGCGGGCTGATGCATCACCTGCAGCTGCTGGACGGGTCTCTGTGCGATCTGAAGGGGCTGCGGGGGGCCGTGATGAGCCTGCAGGTGCTCCATGGCTTCTTTACTCAGCGTGATCACATGCATCTGCTCGGGTTGGTGCGTCACCTGACCCTCCAGCATGCTGATTGTCTGGATCTGAGGATTCTGGTCCACAACACCACCTTGTGTGACCAGAGACACGTTCTGTATGTTTCCTGACGACTGGGTGAGGAGGGTTAGTCTGGGGTGGGCTGATTCTGTCGTCTCTCCCTCTGTGGTGATGATGCTGATCTCCTGGTTCTGACCCGGCACAAAGTTAATGTCGTCCACGTCTGCTGTGACCACCAGCTGGATCTCCTGTTCAGAGGAGGAAGGCAGCTGGTACGGCTGCAGCTGCAGGATGTTTCGCACCTCCTCCTGTGACGCTGCTGTGTCCGTTTCTGCGGAGTCTGATGAGGCTTCTGTTGATGCAACTCTTTCCTTGTTGTGGGATTTGTTGTGAGTTTTCAGATTGTCGAGGCGGGTGAACGAGAGGCTGCAGAGGGAGCAGGTGAAGGGTTTCTTCCCTGAGTGTGAGGCCACATGTCTGCGTCTAGCGCTGGGGTCTGAGAAGGATTTGTTGCAGATGTTGCAGTCGTACGGTTTCTCCCCTCTACAAAAAGGAAACCTTGATTAAAAATACAAACTGAGATTTGTATTATTTTCATATTTATAATGGAACACAAAAAAGTGTGAATAAATTCAGAGGATTGTCAGAAGGATTCTTTCAGCTCAAAGGAGTGCTTGGATATTTTTATTTGGTTTATAGATCACCACTCCTCTATTCGCTTCACTCTCAGCATGCCATGTCCAACCACAGCAGGCAGTTCTTTTTTCTTAAGATTTATTTTGGGGCTTTTGTGCCTTTATTGTAGAGATAGAACAGAGGATAGAGTTGGAAAATCAGGTGGGATTAGAGCCCGGGCTGCCTGCTTGGAGGACTACAGCCTCCGTTCATGGGGCGCATGCACTAACCACTTAACTACCGGCGCCCCAAAAGGCAGTTATTTTGAAAACAAACCTCTATAAGCCCACCAGCACCACACAGCAGACAAATAAAATTATCTTTTTAAAAACTAGCCGGTGAAGAAGTGACGTCATTTAGCAGCTAAAGATCCAATATTTTCCTGGATAAGACCAGAAATTGAACTCAAAGCCTCCAAATGAATTATAATGTTTATCTTTGTTTTATAATAATAATAGTACAGACAATAATGTTAATTAGCCACAAGAATAAACCGGCAGACAATAGGAATGAAAGAAAAACAACTTAAAAACAATACAAGAATTGAATATAAATATCATATCCAACCTTACTGCTGGGAGCTTGATTTCATGTCTCAGGTGTAGAATACATTTCTCACCTGTGGATTCTGATGTGAGTCTGCAGAGTGCTCTTGGCTGTGAAACACTTCCCACAAATCTCACAGGTGAACGGCTTCTCGCCTGTAACGACATTATTAATGTCAACATCTGGCAGCTGCAACTGCATCCACAGACTGAAGTGACACACTGAGGTTAGCAGCTCCAAAATCTTCCAATGATTTTCAGACATGTTGAAACCTTGTCAGACTTTACCTGTGTGCGTTCTCAGGTGCTTTTTCAGCTGAGCCGTGTCCAAAAACTTGTGATGACACTGAGCACATTCAGGTAAGGATTTTCCTTTATTAAATAAAAAAAAAGACAAAAAAACATCAACTTTGAACCTTTTAAGTTAACGCTTCTCCTGAAACCTGCTGCTTCTGAATGGATTTCTTCTCACCTGTATGAACTTTGTAATGGCTTTTAAGCTGCCGTTTCTGAGTGAAGGTCTTTCCACATTTATCACAGCTGAAGGATTTCTCTTCTGAGGATGTTTAAAAAAAGAGAAACATTTTTGTAGAAGTGAAAAACTCTGGCAGCTCAAAAGCTCTCATTAATTATATGAATAGACATTCATAGTTTTTCTTCCATCTCGTTTCAATTTTCAACTTAATTCAAAAAATGCTCATTTGAACAAAGACAATCGATGAATTGCTATTAGAGATGCACTGATTGGGAAAATCAGGGCCGAATCTGATACCAATGTTCCAAATAACAATTTAGCCGACTGCCAATTCTGATGTTTGTTTCATGACTTCATTTGGTGTAAGACTCCCACAATGCAACATTTTCTCATGTTTGACAATGAAAACAAGTAAGAGTTTGTTCAACAGGTGACTTCATCTGTCTTATAAAAAAACTTTTCTCTGAATCAGTCGTTAGGTGTACTGGATGCCGACATTAGATTGATTTGGCACAACTAATAAACATCAGCTACTGACATCAGCTAATGCCACATGTTTTGCCGATGTCTGTCAACAGGGCCAATGCATCGGTGCATCGCTACTTGTTATGATGGATTCATAAAGATGGGGATAGGGACAAAATTACAATATAACATACATAGTGCATAAGACCAACAACAGCAGAGAAGAGCAAAGATGATCAATTCATTAATAACTTCATCTCATTCCTACTTTCATGGAGGTTCATGTGCTCTTGCAGGGAGTTTTTGGTTGAGAGCGCTTTGGAGCAGATCGTACAAACAAACGGCTTCTCTCCAGTGTGCATGCGCTGGTGAACCAGCAGAGTGTTCTTCTGGGTAAAACACTTCCCACAAACTGGGCATCGAAAAGGCTTCTCTCCTGGCAAAAAAAGGAAATACAGTCAAGTGTACTGTTGTATTCAGAGAGGTATGAGGTTCTGTATGGCCTGCGAGCAACATGTAGGCAACTTTTATCAGCCGTCAGAGGACTGTATTTGACATTTTTCTATAGTTTTTTAAGTCTTACAATATAGTTTACTCTGGTAACTTGGCTGAAGAAATGTTTCAATGGAGGTTAATTATTGAAAACATGTGAGAATCACATCTTTAAAACATCTCTTAAATCGTAACTCACGTGGCAGATTACCTGTATGAGTCCTTTGGTGAATCTTTAGGAAAAGAGGGTTTTTGAACGCTTTGCCACACTCCTCACATGGAGACTCTGTGTTTGGGTATTTTCTCTTCCTGCCTCTCTTCCCCGGCTCTTTGTTTTCTGCTGCCTCACTTCCCACCTTGTAGCTCTCAAACTTTACCGGCGGCCTGATTTTGCGTCTGCTCTGCCGGCTCTGGTCGACTGCTGGTTTATAATCTGCATCGTCATTCGGCTGTGACTCAGTTACTGCAATATCACAGTCAACCTCTCCATCCTGCTCCCCTTCTGCGTTCTCCTGTGGTTCGCGTCTCCCCTCAGGCTCTGTTACAGGTACATTTATGATCTTCCTTGGTCGTCCTCTTTTGCGTTTTAACATATCTGGCACCTTAGGATTGTGTCCCTTCTCACTTCTACCAGCTGCATCAGAGCGTGTGAGTTCAGTGAGCACCTTGACAAGATCACTGACCTTCAATAGACGAGCCGTTTCTAGGAGCTGCTCCATGACGCTCTCCTCCACAGACACCTGAGCGCTGTAGATGAAGTCCAGAACTGCTGCAAACATCTTAGCTGCCATACCATCCAGCCTGAAGTTAGACTGACCTGAGATCTGGTTTCCTGCCGTGAACATGAGGGAGAAGAACTCGCTGCTTGCTGCCAGCAGGGCTTTGTGTGCCTTGAACTGCTTATCTTCCACGACTAGAGTGATATCACACAATATGTCTTTTTTCCTGAGCTTGTCGAATTTGCTCAGGATGGTCTGCTTATGTGAATCTGAATGAAGGTCCATGACAGATGAAGTCCTGGTTGTTACTTCCTCAGACATCTTTCCCTTCAAACATTCACCTCATTATCTGTAGGCAAGACTGAGAATAAGAAAATGTGAACAGTCGTCATTGTGTTGATTTGAACTTCCAGCTTGTTACCTATGAAATGCAATGTCCTCCCAGCTAGGCAAAAGTAAAGTAAAGTAAATCACCGTGCTTTAAGGCCAGAACTAAGGATCTATTCTTTTGATTCATCGGTCATGCAATGCTTGAATAGTGAGTCCATTACTTGGTTAGCAAATTAACAGAAATTTTCCAAAAGAATTCTCATATTCTATTAATGATTTTAAGCATTTTCTCCTCACACAAATCATGTTTCTCCAATATGTGATACATTTAAATCAAAGGATTGCATTTATTCTGGGATTGTCCATTAATGTTCATGTTCTGGTCAAGAAAGGTTTCCTTTTTCTCTGAAGACTCTCTCTCCTGACAGAGACTGGACTCTTCTTGAATGCTACCTTCACACATTCACACTTCTTAATAAAGTCGATCTTCATACTACAAGTGTTGCTGGAGCATTTTGACCTCTTCTAAACCTTTCAATCTTCATGCACCTTGTCAGTTGGTGAAGTTTGTGCCAGAAAATCCTCTGCTGGTTATTGTCATCCTCATCATTTGGGAACTTACGATTTCAAATGTAAACATAAATGGGATGAATCTTGGGGTCCCTTGTGCATTGGACTCATCTTCACAGCATTTGTATTTTTATAGATTGTCTTCTTTCATTTTTGTATGTTTTGTTTATCGATAACTTCATGTGGAAAAGTTGGATTTAACAATAACAAACGTGTATAATGTATACTATTAATAATGTGTAATAATATAATATGTTTGCTTCTTGACACAGGGTCAAGATTATTTGTACCCCCGACCCCCCAGTTGTAAATGTGTGTGGGTGTTTGAGTATACTGTAGGTGTTTGTATCCCTGGGTTTAATCTTTACAGTCTATGGTTGTGTTTGGTTTATTTGTTGTAATCAAAATAAAATTAAAGTCAATAAATAATAATTATTGATCAAAGTTTGATTGAGTGTCACTATTTTCAGGCAGTTAAAAGATTTAAACGGATAATGACAATACTGTAGGCTATTAATGAAGTGTTGTGTATTCCTTTGTGGGCCAAAGGTAATGTAATCAAATTGCTCAACAGTCTAAACAACATTTCAGACAAATTAATTCAAGGAAGAAAGAAAGTTGTGCAATAAGACAGTGGAGCAATAATCCTTACGTGTTTGATATACTACATGTGTTATCAAAATTGTCAATGGCTTATCGATAAATGAAAAAGACTTCAAAACTGGTGTTAGCAACTATGTCTCCCACACATCACCTTTATGGCATCCTTAAGATTTTTCTTTCTTTCTTATGTTTGGTCTCAGAGCTACAGATAAACCCTGTAGTGATGAAAACAACGTGAGTGTTAGCAAGCAGGCTAATCCGCATCGTCTCAAACAATGCAAACGCAGCTAGCATGAATGAGGAAACGGCCAGCAGGAATATCACAGTGTGAGACAGAGATAATCTGTCAAATTTAATGAATTTCAGTGACACTTGTGTTGTAAAGGACCCGAGTGGTTAAAGCTTACAACAAACCGCGGTGTAATTTTAAAATAGTGAGCTTTGAGGACCTTACCTTCTGCTGTCGCTGGACGGGGACGTAAATATACAGGAACTTATCGCGATAGTTTGGTTTCTGACGAGATCCACGCAGTTGATGTACTAGTCCTAGTGCTGTGGATCGCCCGTTACTGACAGGTCCGTGCAGCTTCAGAAGTGGTGGGATCAGGTAGGTATGGCTATAATGTCTTTTTAACCGCAAGGCGTAACTTTAAAGTTATCGTACTGAATTAAAGTTCGCCTTGGCTATTTTAAATTTGCCCTGTGCTGTCTTAAAGTGTTATCAAATTACCTATGCTCACATTACATAATAGTTCATAGGTCCTCGTTGCACCGTGAATACAAGTGCCCTCAGTGTCAATAAACTGATTTTACTATCTGTGCACAGGAACAAGTTCAAAGATGTCGTTCACTCCACATGATGAACCATAAATTAACTAGTACAGTGGAAATGATCAATCATTTCCTCACGTTTAAGGATCCTAGTCTTTTTTACATATTACTCTGTACATTTTCAATGTTTTGTGAATTAAAAATGGAACAGAGGTGCAAAGGTGCAGAGTGGTCCGTGTACGAAGTATAATTCATTTGCAATAGTTCATGTTTTATAATGAAACATGCCAGTTTAAGGGGTATTGCCTAATTTCATTGTCCGACTTGGCGAATGCAAATACACGTTTTCGCACGTTTACTCATTCTCCCACAGCCGACTCAGTGTAACGTTGTTAACGCTTTGACTGTATTATTGTTTCATTGAGCGAGGACGTGCAAAGCTATTCAGCGCAGCTTGTTACATTATTCAACTTGTACAATGAAAATTGAACCAAGGAAGTCGATAACCGGAAACAGACACAGCTCGCCTTAAAAGTTGGGCGCTATGAAGCGGCGTTGGTTGCCGTGATAATTTCCATAGCTGTTGGTCGTGAATTCATTCGCCAGTCGGGGCGAACACTTTTATTAGCCTAGTTATTTGAGTCATGTCAATGTATTCGTCTACTTATTTGATTAAGAGAGTGTGACTGCTAGAAAGTGTAGCATATTAGCCTACCTACTTTTAACTGTATATATTGCGAAAGGACTGGACAGGAGATCATCAAAAATGCTGGCGTCTGCAGTGCACACTTCCACTTAGTAGACGAAGTTCAGATTAAAACAGATTCAGTAATGCAGCGCAGCAGCGTCTTTCAATGCTGTTTAAACTGCTTATTTCCGTGAATATTTTCGCCGAACGGCTTGAACAACGTTATAACTTTCGCCCTTTATTAAAAAGTTTAAACCTTCTTTAAACCACTAATACCTAACCTCACCTGCACAATCTCTACCAAATTAACAAAACCGAGAATAAACAGTAACTTTACATTAAAAAAAGTTTGTCCTCAATGAAAACATATGCAACTAACACGATTCAAAACGCACAGCTTTTATTTTGAAGGCGAGCTGTGTCTGTTTCCGGTTATCGACTTCCTTGGTTCAATTTTCATTGTACAAGTTGAATAATGCAACAAGCTGCGCTGAATAGCTTTGCACGTCCTCGCTCAATGAAACAATTATACAGTCAAAGCGTTAACAACGTTAGACTGAGTCGGCTGTGGGAGAATGAGTAAACGTGCGAAAACGTGTATTTGCATTCGCCAAGTCGGACATTAAAATTAGGCAATACCCCTTAAACTGGCATGTTTCATTATACATCATGAACTATTGCAAATGAATTATGTTCTGTAAAGGGAACTACAAGGGGTTGTTGCCATCCGGACAGTTTAGGTGTAACACAGGAGTTATGAGTAAACGTTCCTGCTGAGCTTACACGTGATTCTCCGTGTCTTTATTTTATATTGTTAGCATAGTAAGGTTGCTAACATAACATGGTGTCAGAAGTAAAAAATTAACCAAGAGTGGAGACAAACTAAACCTGTACAGAACAATGGAAGACGGAAGAGGAGTGAACGCGCCACAGTTGGCGCCGTTGTCACCGCCAGGCAAGTTTGACTTCACCAATGCTAATGAATGGCCGCGGTGGATGAAGCGGTTTGAGCGCTACAGAATAGCGACGGGACTGGATAAGCAGTCACAGGAGTTCCAGGTGAATGCCTTCATGTATGCAGCCGGGGATGACGCCGAAGACATATTAAACGTGTTGCCGCTGACAGACGAACAGAAAAAGACGTACAATGCGGTGACAGAGGCTTTCACAGCACACTGCGTCAGCAAGCGGAACGTTATCTTTGAAAGGGCACGCTTCAACAGGCGAAATCAAGAGCCGGGTGAGAGCGTAGAGTCCTTTATAACAGCAGTACATACACTTGCTGAACATTGTGAATTCGGGGCCCTGAGAGAGCAGCTAATAAGGGACCGAATTGTTGTCGGCATAAGAGACGCTAGACTATCAGAAAGTTTACAGTTGGATGCCGACTTGACTCTAGAAAAAGCCATGACTAAGGTGAGACAGAGTGCAGCAGTGAAAAAGCAGCAACCAGTGCTACGCGGGGCAGAGCCAACAACAATGCATGTTGAAGAAATAAACAGAAAAAGCACAAAGATGACAAAAGCGGTGAAAGAAAAAACAGACACAAAGTCATACGGATGCAACAGGTGTGGAAATCAAAGAAAACACCTCTGGAAGGACTGTCCTGCACGTGACGCTGAGTGTCGGAGGTGTCATAAAAAAGGACATTTTGCAAAGAAATGCAGGTCAGCCAGCAGCATCCATGACATCACAGAGGCACATGCAGAGAGTGAAGAGGACGGAGTCTTTGCTTTCCTGGGAGAAATGTGCTCTGAGGAGGAGGAAGAATGGATTGAAACACTGCATTTAAATGGAGAAAAGACTGTGTTTAAGCTGGATACAGGCGCAAGTGTAACAGCAATACCAAGCAGCAGCTACTCCAGTGGAAGACACGAGACTCTGCAGCCGCCACATAAGGTGCTGTACGGACCAGGAAACCACAGACTGAAAGTTAAAGGGCGCTTTAAAGCGGAGCTGAACATTGAAGATAAAACAACAGAACAGTACATTTATGTTGTTGAGGAACTTTCCAAGCCACTACTTGGTCTCCCTGCCATTAAAGCACTCAGACTGATTAAGAGAGTTCACTCCGTTCAAGCCCAGCAGCAGGACTTTAAAGCCCAGTACCCCACAGTGTTTGCAGGCTTAGGGAACTTGAAAGAGCCATACAAAATTAAGTTGGATCCAGGCGCAGTCCCATATGCACTGTCGTCCCCACGCAGAGTGCCTCTACCTCTGCGTGATAAAGTGCAAGCAGAGCTGAAGCGTATGGAGGAAATGGGGGTCATTTCAAAGGTGACACAACCCACACCCTGGTGCGCTGGCATGGTTGTAGCACCTAAAGCTCAACCGGGAAAGATAAGGCTGTGTGTGGACCTGACACACCTGAACAAGTGGGTGCAGAGAGAGAGACACATCCTCCCAGCAGTAGACCACACACTAGCCATGATGGGGGGGGGCGAAGGTGTTTACAAAGTTGGATGCAACGTCCGGCTTCTGGCAGATTCCCCTGTCGGAGGAAAGTCGGCTCCTAACAACATTCATCACCCCATTTGGGCGATATGCATTTAATCGCCTACCATTTGGGATCTCTTCGGCCCCGGAGCATTTCCAGCGTCGCATGTGGCAAATGTTGGAGGGGTGCGAGGGAGTAGTGTGTCATGCTGATGACATTGTCGTGTATGGAGAGGACATGCAGCAGCACAACGAGAGACTACACCGCGTGCTGAGGAGGCTAGAGAAAGAAGGGCTCACTCTGAACGAAAAATGTGAGTTTTCAAAAGACAGCATCATGTTCGTTGGCCACTGTGTCACAGCAAACGGGGTGACACCCGATCCAGGCAAGGTCAGAGCCATCAGGGAGATGCCTGAACCAACCGGGGTTGAAGGTGTGAGGAGAGTTATGGGAATGGCTAACTACTTGGGCAAGTTTTTACCCCACCTTGCATCATACACTCGCCCCATTAAAGACCTGCTCAGTGAAAAGAATGAATGGTGCTGGGGAGCGCCACAGAGAGAGGCGTTTCAGAGGCTTAAAACTGAACTGAGCTCACCACGGGTGCTGGCTGCATATTCACCTACAGCAGAGACTTGTGTGTCAGCAGATGCCTCATCTTATGGCCTGGGGGCGGTCCTCAACCAACAACAGTCAGACGAGACATGGAGACCGATTGTGTTCATCTCCAGAGGCCTGTCGGAGGCTGAGAAACATTATGCGCAGATTGAAAAGGAGGCTCTTGCTGCTACGTGGGCATGTGAACGACTGATGCCTTACCTCCTGGGCCTGGAATTCAAGTTGGAGACTGACCATAAGCCTCTAGTGCCATTGCTAAGTACCAAGGCATTAGATGAGCTCCCTCCCAGGGTGCTCAGGTTCCGGCTAAGGCTGATGAAATTCACGTTCAACATTGTGCATGTGCCCGGTAAACGTTTGATAACGGCAGACACCTTATCAAGAGCCCCTGTGGAACACACACTCACACAGGAAGAGACAGAAAACGAGGCAGAGGTCAAAGTGTTTGTGGATGCAATTGTCCAAAGCCTCCCTGCAACAGAAGAAAGACTGAAGGTTATTCAAGAAACACAGAAAGCAGACCCTGTTTGTGCAAAGCTCATCAGGTATTGTAAAACAGAGTGGCCAGAGAAACACGCCCTCCCTCCAGAGTTGGGGCCATACTGGCCCGAAAGAGAGACCCTCACTTTAGCAGGAGAGCTGCTTCTCAGAGGCCAGAGAATCGTGATCCCCCACTGCATGAGACAGGAAATTCTCAGCAACCTCCACAGTGGGCACCAAGGTATCGTCAAGTGCAGGGCACGAGCTCGCCAGTCTGTCTGGTGGCCAGGACTTTCAGTATACATCAGTCAGCTGGTGGAGAACTGTGATGCATGCTCACAGCACAGAGCAGAGCACAGAGAGCCCTTGCTAACCACTCCAGTGCAAGAGCGACCCTGGCAGAGAGTGGGCACAGATTTGTTCTTCTGGGAGAAAAAGATTTATCTGCTTGTAGTGGATTATTTCTCACGATATATGGAAGTAGCCCATCTCTCTGTTGCTTCTGCTAGTACCGTCATTGCGGCTCTGAAGGCCACATTCAGCCGCCATGGAATACCTGAGACGGTTGTTTCCGATAACGGGCCACAATACAGCTGTGAGCTCTTCAAAGACTTTTCTACAGAGTATGGATTTACACACGTGACCAGCAGCCCAAGATACCCACAGGCGAACGGGGAAGCGGAGCGTGCAGTGGCTACGGTGAAAGGACTATGGAAAGGAGGAGAAGAGAAACTGAAAGCTTTGATGACATATCGTGCCACACCTCTGGAATGTGGTTATTCTCCTGCACAACTTCTTATGGGCAGACAGCTGCGCACCACCATACCACAGCTGCCAGCATCCCTTCAGCCCCGATGGCCGAACATCAGAGGATTCAGGAAGTTGGAGAAGCGGGCAAAAGAGAATCAGCAGCGCATCTACAACCTGCGTCATAGAGCCCGCACCCTGCAGCCACTACAACGTGGCCAAAATGTGTGGCTTCCAAGAGAGAAGACACAAGGGACAGTTATTCATCAGGCTACAACACCTAGGTCATACATCATTCACACAGATTTAGGACAGGTTAGGAGAAACCGCACACAAATGCGCACTCTGAATCATTCACAGCCTCAGACACCACCTGAAGCAGTTACGACTTCAGAGCCAAGTAACATAGTGACACACACTAACATCTCCGCCGACACAAACAGTCACAACCATACAGACACAACAAGCAAATCATATGTGACAGCCTCAGGAAGAGTGTCACGTCCTCCAGAGCGTTTGGATTTGTAAAAGATTGTTTAGAGTTAAAAGAGAAACAAAGAGGACAGTTGTAAAGTTAAGACTGTGACCTTGTGAAGAATGCAGTCTATAATGTTTGAATGAGTTCTTTATGTGATGTTCTGTAATATGAGAATAAGCATAAGAGTTTACCTCTGTGAGTGTTAGTATATGTCACAGGTGGGGATGCTTGCTTAAGAGGGGAGGTGTTCTGTAAAGGGAACTACAAGGGGTTGTTGCCATCCGGACAGTTTAGGTGTAACACAGGAGTTATGAGTAAACGTTCCTGCTGAGCTTACACGTGATTCTCCGTGTCTTTACGGACCCAGAGTGTAATTTTCTCTCATTGACATTATATGTTTATGATGAAGATTTGCAGCTTCGACTGTGACAGGTGTACGAAGTTTTGCTTTGGTTCCACCCAGTGGCGTCACTAGGCCTATTTTAGGGGGGCTGAAGTGTTTGTGTTTTTATTTTTATTTTTTTAATTTATTTATTTTTACAAAAAAGTGCTGACAAATTCAATATAAAGTGGCCAGAATATGAGTTAAAATAAATAATCATACAACTTGTCATTATTTACTTAAATATGATCATAAATCTGTCTTTTGTTGATAATGCTGTAAACATACTGTTATGTGCAAACCTGTTTGTTCTTGTGCCATGGGCGTAGATTTCGGGGGGGGAAGCAGGGGATGTCCCCCCCCCCCCCCCCAATATTTACAAAAGGTAGATTTTTCCCCCTCAAAAAAAAAGATTTTTTTTTAAAAAGGTCGAAAAAAGAGGTATGAAAAAAATGTCGGGGGGCTCAGCGGGTGCATCCGAATTACAAAGTGCCTACTCAATCTGTCAGTAGTCAGTAGTCAGTAGACAGTACCTACTATCCGTGCTGTATACTGTTAGTACCTACTATTCAGTAGACAGCACAGTAAGCAGATATTTGTGCCTACTTCATTTTACAGTCAGTAAATAAAAACAAAATCACAATGTAAATAAAGTTAAAAACCGATTAAATAATAAAATAACACACAGTACATACAGAAAAGAAAGTAATACACAGTATATAATGTAAGATATAACAATAAAGACGCAGATATAAATATGAAAATCATTCTTTAAATAGAGGGGGAAAGGTTTAATAATAATGCACACATTTGTTACATTTTCTGTTCTTAATTAAAAGGAGCGATTTTAGAAGGGACTCTTATTCTAGATTAAACATTGATTCAATTAATCCATGCCATAGACTGTAAATATTACAGAAAATATTATTAAAAATATATTAAAAATTAAAATATATGTAAATATTATACGATCCATGCTCGTTTGTTTTGATTTGGAGGCGCACGTGAAGTGACGTTTTACGTTTAATTTCGCAAAGCATTGTGGGAGGTAAAATCCAATTCATTTCCTGATAGCATGCATCCGATCCATACTGCGGGTGCTTCTCACTTCTCTTATTTGCATCGAGTGTCCTCCGAGTTGTCTCCTCCACTTGCGTCTTAGTCCCTCCCACCAGAGATGCATGGAGGAAACGAAGCAGAGGAGAGAGGAACGAGGAGATCTGTTTGAAGAGACATGAGACGTCCTTTCCTCTACAGCGTCACGTGAAGCGACGTCTGTTTGTGATGATAACATCAGCTGATCACGTTCAGCTGTCAGTCGGCTTTAACAGCTGTTTATGTCCGCACAAATACACACTGTATTATTTCTATCAAATACACACAGTAACAGTGTTCAGTCTGTGTACTTTATCACATGAAGAACAACCTGCAGTCTGCTAATAACCAAAAGGACAATTTCTACTGACTAAAAGATTTCATACTGAATTGATGAATTTATTCTTTGTATTAGTTTGGATTTATAATTGGACAATGAACTCTGTATTTTATAAACACATATATTTATGTCTCAGGAATACTGAAAATGATTGATGAGGTTGTAAATGATAGAAACTTTGTGAAGGTAAATATGATGTATATGATTGAAATATATATGATTTTGAAATTTTTAGTCTGTAATGTTGTTATGCAGGGGCAGTTTAGAGGGGAGCAGGAGGGGGAGTCTGGGAACTACTGCCTACAAATAATACAAAAAACAAAGGCCAGCAAATATATATTTTTTACAATTTCTCAATTTCCTGATCTGATGACATGATCGAATCTGTGACTTAAATTTGTGATTGATTCAACAGAACATAATGCACAAATAAAGCACATAAAGCACAAATTGTTGCATAAAAATTCACCAGAATGCAGGAAATGAAGTGTTTGACGCTCAAAATTCTCTGGGGAGGGGGGGAAGCCTCCCCTGTCCTTAAAACCTAGTGACCCCCCTGGTTCCACCTTCTCCACCTCCTTTTTAAAATTTCCTTCAGTAAGAAAAGGGAGTACAGAGAGTGAGATCTCCCTGTGTCTGTGTGGCACAGTTTACAATGTCTGTTGCATAACCCATTATTACAATTGCAGGCGGTTCGTCTGAAGTAGTGCTTTATGTTATTGATCCTTGGACCATGCAGTCAGTTAAGGTGAACATGCAGTAAAGCTGTAGGTTAGTGATGTGATTATACTTTAAGATTAAAGGTTGTCCAACAGTATTCAGGCAGCATTTGACAAAACTCTCTCCCTTCTTGATTACCTCTAGTCTGAAACGCAGGCCGGTTTAGGATGAAAAGTGTCAGGGTTGCAGTGGTGGGAGCAGGTGTGGTCGGCTTCTCAACAGCTGTCTGCATCGCCCAGGCTCTGCCTTACTGCTCAGTCACTCTGCTGGCTGAGAAGTTCAGTCCAGACACCACCAGTGATGGAGCTGCTGGGATCCTGTGGCCTGTAACGTTTCCAGGTATGCAATGCAAATATTGCTGTGTTTAAGAAACAGCCTCACACTAACTTGTTTCAAATGTTGTGCAGTGAGTCTGATTTTGCTAGGGTGAAAATCATTTCAAATGCAAATATTTGTAGCCCATCAACCATTCGTTTTGCATGTTTAAAAGGATAGACTTGACTCTATTTCTCTTTCAGATATTCCCTTGGAGAGACAAAGAAGCTGGTTCAAGGACAGCTTTGATCACCTGTTGGCCATTGCCCAATCACAACACTCTCCGGAAGCAGGAGTCATACTCAGCTCTGGGTAACAACTTTTATATTGTGTTATATAAAGGGGCAAACATACAGCCAGTCACTTTTATAAAAGATTTCTTTTTGTTTGTGATTTTCTCTCTAGCTGGAAAATTTTCAAGGAAGGTCCGGCCAATATAAAGCCTCTTTTTTCAGAGCTTGTGATCGGCTTTCGATACATGACTGATAATGAAATGAAAAGGTTTCCAGACCATAAGTTTGGCTATGCGTTCACCACTCTAAAGTGTGAATGTTCGAGCTACCTGCCATGGCTCGAGAAAAGGTTAGTCCTCTGTATATATCTCAGTCATGTATAATTTTCCCACCAAGTTTTAATTGATGCTTTGTTACTACTGAGTTAAAGGTGAATGGAGAAATTCAAGATTAATTTTGTTTTCAAACAGATTCAGAAAAGCTGGTGGTCAGGTTGAAAAGAGGAAGGTCAACAGTCTTCAAGAGCTGAGCAACAGCTATGATATCATTGTAAACTGCTCTGGTCTGGGCGCTAAAACGCTGGTGGGTGACTCTGAGGTTTACCCGGTCAGAGGCCAGGTCCTCAAGGTGGAGGCCCCCTGGCTGAAGCACTTCATCAGAGACGGAGATGGAAAAACCTACATCTTCCCCGGCATACACTCCGTCACCATAGGTGGCACGAGGCAGGAGGATGACTGGAGGTTAAACGTTGACGAAGGAGACACACAAGGCATCCTGGAGCGCTGTAGCCAGCTGGAGCCGTCGCTCAGGAAAGCTAAAGTCCTCAGTGAGTGGGTGGGACTGAGGCCGGGCAGGAAGCACCCGAGGGTGGAGAGGGAGGTGGTGCATCTGCAGGGTCGCAGCGTGCCTGTGGTTCACAACTATGGCCACGGAGGCTGGGGAGTCACCCTCGCCTGGGGAACCGCCCAAGATGCACTGGGGCTGGTCAGCCAATGCCTCCATGAAATGAAGCTACAGGCTAAACTGTGAAAATCTGAAAGTAAATCATTTTACTGTATGAAGAGAACACTTTGGGATGCAAACTACAGGTAGACACAGAATCAAGACTCAATGAAAATATCTTAACTATTTGCATTCGATTTGATCATTTTGCACAATGTATATAAAGACATTGTCCATGTAGGGAAAATGAACTTAACAGTGTGGTGTAGACACAGAGGGACATCTTATGTAATGTAAATACTGTTTTCTAATTTCTATTAGCAACCAATAACAGATGCTTAACAGAGATCTACTGTTAGAGTTAGAGTGAGTGTAAAGGAGTGATCAACAGCCTGTGTGAATGTATATAATGCACATAGAAAATGAAAGCTTTATTAATTTAATAAAAGTATTTTACTTCATTTACTGACATGAAACTACTGGAGATCAACATCGTGCACATGTAAGAAATCGCTTGCTGGGTAGTCAACTATTGATCGACTGCTAAATGGCTGAATGTTTGTCAACACTTCACATAAAGATTGTTTAAAAAAAAGTGCAAATTAAACTTCTGAGATCTGCTGACGGTGTTCTGTGTCATCAACATTATCATATCGAGTATTTCCAGTGCTTCATCGTAAGGTTGTCAAGATACCAGAATTTTAAACGACATTTTTAAAAAGATATGATACTAGTGAAAATTAAACCTAATTGATGCCTGTTTGTTTGGTTACCATGGCAACACAAATAGAAGTACTATGCACCCAGTAATTGGTAAATCTTAATATTTACAGACTATGGTAAATCCTTGTTTTCAATTATCAAATACACAAATATGTTTCAGTACTGAAACCTTCTCAGTGTATTTGTGCAGTTCAGACAGTACTCTCTCTCTCTCTGTTTCCTTCACGGCAGCTTTGGGTTAAAAACTCGGCTGAAGATCTGTAGGTTTTTCAAAGCTTCAGTACTTTACGATTTTACTGAGCTTTAAAATGACAGAGACTATCATTTTAAAAAAACATTTCAGAGTACTGAATATTGAACATTTCCACTAACTACATGAATTTCTATCAATACTTCTAGTTTGATAACACTGAGGACAACAAATGTTTTTAGTTATCATATTAAGAAAAGTATGCGTGTTACTTTTTACATCTACAATGTCTCCGTTTGTTTCAAGTGTCAAAGTAAGCCATGGAGGTGTCGTGTCTGAACCATTGGTATGTTTTCTCTGCTGTGCAGCGAGATAAAACACTTGGATGTTTCTACTAAAAACTGATATTTAAATGACACTGCTACATTTACATTCAGGCTATTATTGGAAAGTTTACGACAGATAGTAATCAAACAGTTTTTTTACTTCAGAAAAACAAAACAAAAAACAAATCACACTTAAAACAACAGATTTGAAGAAATGGATGGTTAATTTGAAATTAGAAGTTACAGTTCAATATTTAAAAGCTCAAAAACAAATATGGTTCTGAAGCCGCTCATCGTCCAGCAGCCTCAATAAACATTTACAGTCTTCTCTTTAATGTCTACATCCTGCACCTAGAGTCTTTCCTCCACCAGGGAACCCAGAACTACTGAGTTGATCGATTTCTTCTTGTTCCTCAGTATTTTCAGTCTGCGGGCTTCAGAAGTGGCAGAAATGGAAAAACTCCTCTTGTCCTCTGACAAGATGTGGTTTGTATAGATGTCCATGCAGGCACTCTGTGTTGTGTGGGTCTCTGTGTGTGGGTTTGGTGAGGAAGGTGTAGTTAAAGGATGATTTGAGTTTCCTGCTGGGACTGTGGGTGGCAGCTGGAGGTGTGTGCTCTGTGTTGTTTCTGCTTGTTTATGTGCAGAATCATTTTCTGCGTCTGTGTTTAAAGTGCTGCGCTCAGTATTAAATGATGCTGCTGGAGACATGAATTCACTCTGTTTTTGAGGATTTACTTTGTGCTGTATGCTGGGCCTGACACTGTGGGTCAGATTCCAGTGTCTGGGGTGGATGGTCAGGGAGAAGCTCCGCCTCAGCGGCTCTGGTGATGGGAGTGTTCTCAGCTCCATGCAGCTCTGGCTCCTGCCAATGGCTCCACTGGGAAGATGACCTTTAGGTGGGCTTAGGAGGCTTAAACTGCTTGTAGGGGGTCTTAGTGGTGGTGAGACACAAGGTGGACATGCTGGTTTACTTTGAAGTGAAGTCTTATGAGAGCAGGTGGAGGAAAGGGGTTTTTGGGGAGCGGGGTTCTCTGGGGATGGGAGGTTGCTTGACTCAAAACCTGAGGAGGACCTGCTCATGGAGGAAGATGTCTTTTTGTCCCTTCCTGAAATAAACAAATGAAGTGTGTGCAGATGATGTGTTTGACTTGAACAGAACTTTAACAGCTGAGAATTTTGAAAACGTGTGGCGCTTGTGAAAGGATGGCCAAGAGTTCAGAACTAAAAATCTACATGTGCGCCAGAACATGAATGATGCATGAAAGAAAAGAAGGAAGCAGTCGAATCAGGTCAAGCATGGAGCAGTTTATTCCTCACGCTCAACCGTAACAGAAGCACACTTCAGAAAATGCTGAGACGTCAGACCCTGCCTCACACGTGTTAAAGGTTGTCCTAAGCCTGCATTTAGAGTGCATTTACATTTATACAAAATGCCATTTTAACAGTTATACCATGAAGTCAATATTTAAATTCTTCTGCTGCTTGAAGTTTTAGGCACATGATAAAATATTGTGCAACGTTATATTTTACTGGACTAAAAAAATATACACAGAAACAGCAAAATCTGGAGAGAAATACACACTTTCCAAGTGTGGCTGTCAGAGCTCTAAGCACATGATGTTTCAACATTCACAAGAACCTCTTTCACAGTGAGCACGACCACGCATTGGAACCGTTTTTAGACTGAAGCCTGAACACAATAAGCATGATATAGCTAGTATACAGCACGCATTCACAGTTATTGTGTATTGCAATAACTGAGAGCTTTTTCAAACTATTTATACTGTTTCACACGTACGTTCACCATTTTCAGTAAATGCAAAAACCACCACAGAGCTCAGCTCACAGCTGAAGATCTATTTGTGAGTAGACCACCGAGCTGCTCCACATAAACTGCGCTCACGGCCGTCTAAAATGTCTAATGAGGTCAGTGCTCAGTTTCACATGATGCAAGAACTACTGTTAGCCCATTCTGAATATTATATAGAGAACACAACGCTCGCAAAAGAAAGGCAAGTAATGTCAATTCTCAAAAGCACCAAGGAGACAAAAAAAATGACTCACTGCTTGATTCGATGATGCAGAAACATAAAGTAAGACATACAGAAGAGTTAGATGCTAATGGGAAAAATAGCAGAGCACCAGAAGAAAGAGTGAAGATAAAAAAAGTCTTTCCAGAAGAGCATGACAACTGAATGCGTCGGCTTGTAATGCTCGAGCGCCGAGAAGGACTGAAAACCAGGCGAGTCTGTCTAGTGAAGGATGAGGCAGAAGAGGAGCAGAGTGTTCACAGGCGACTCAGGCTGTCATTACCGTTCTCCAGGTTCTCGTTACTCTCGTAGCAGCCGGAGTCCCGTGGGGAGTCTCCCACGAGGCCACGCCGGTCCAGGAGCAGCTTCTCCTGGGAGCCTCCAGACTGACTGCTGCGCTCCAGATCGCTGCTTCCTGCAATGCACAACACCACCAACAGGGGGCAGACGGTTACTTCTTTGGGATGTTAATGATTTAAATAAAGGCTTAAAAAATTAAAACTAGTGTGATTCAAATGTTCTTACATGGTAAGATATGTGGTACTTGTGTATTGGCTTTATTTGAACCTTGTAAATAAAATATTGAACTTGGAAATTGTGTCTCTGCATGTATTTGAGAATACTTGTGAGTCTGTAGTGCTGTGTAGGTGTGTACTCTGGTGAGATATAACCTGAGCTGATTACCTGAACCACCGTCATACTCTTGCAGCAGCTCCACAGCAGTGAGCAGCACGGCTCTGTGCTGGGGGTCTCTGATGTTCAGCTCATCCAGGTCTTCTTCCTCTAACAGTTTGAATGTGTCCAGATCCTCGTAGCCGTTAAAAAGGAAAGTGGGAAGATGCTCCTGAGGAGAGGAGAGGAGAGGAGAGGAGAGGAGAGGAGAGGAGAGGAGAGGAGAGGAGAGGAGAGGAGAGGAGAGGAGAGGAGAGGAGAGGAGAGGAGAGGAGAGGAGAGGAGAGGAGAGGAGAGGAGAGGAAAATGATGCACAAAGAGATCAGCAGAAATCTACAAAGGGAAATCATTTGATCATGAAACACTTTTGTAAGTGTACAAGTATTTTGAATTGAGAAGTCTCCTAACTCTGTTGTTGACCGCACTAATCTTTCACGGAACAAATATTGTCAAAGAACACTTTGGAAGATACTTTAACTTCTGTGCTGAGATTTAGGGATCAAGATCAATACATCTTGCATGTCTACAAACATGACAATGTGGCAGGATGATTACTCACAAGGCTAGCTGTTTCCCTCATCTCCAGTCTTGAAGTTAAGCTAGCTCATTGTTTTAGCTTTTGATTCAGCATATAAACTTGAGAGTGGTACGATCTCTTACAACTCTTAGCAAGACATTGAGTGTAGATAGACTGTACTTAAAATAAAAGGACACTTTTTATCACATCACTCATTGGTTGAGCTTTTTTCTACAAACCACACTCCTGCAGTGATGTTGTTTACAAAGCTCAAAGTTATGCGTTTGATTCCTCACTATTTAATCCTCCACTTGAGTGTGACAGATGTTGTTAAAATACTGAGTTCATACTTTGAGGTTGATGCGATCGAGGAGCTCCTCTACAGAGGTGGGTTTGGGTTGCCTGGCCTTCCTCCTCCTGCGCGTCTTTTTGGGCTTCACCTCCTCTTCATTCAGGACATCCACATATATAAACTTAAAGGTGCCCACTTTCCCATTGAGCATCCCCATCCATGTACCCATCGGAGGCTTACTGATGACATCAATGACGTCCCCACTCTGCAAGAGAAAGGATGGCTGAGCTTTAGTTCCTCAGGAGAGATCTGCTCTTTTCTGTTTATTGTGTTTTCTTCTTCTGCTGGATGAATAAGGTGGTCATACCTTCAGCTTGAGGGAGTCTGTGTCGTAGGGGCTTGGGGTGAAGTCGGTATGAACGAGAGCGCGTCCACAGAAGGGTCCGCGGTAAGGCAGCTCATCCTCCTCCCCGTCCTCAGACTTCACGCTCTCTCTGTTGCTGTTGGAGGAGTCAGTGGTGCCCACAGTCTGACCGCCTACACAAACCACCAAAAGACAAACGAGACACTTCAGTCAGAGTAGAAGAGATGTTAAAAAGATTTTTCAAACGATCACAGACCCATGCAGTCTTCATGTGCCAGATACAATACAAACTCCAGTGCAGACAAAAACAATAAAACCTCAACGTTTAGACTATTACAAAGACTATTTAATGTCCTTGAAACACTTTCCTGAAAAACACCACACATCTGGTGTTTCAAGGCTAAGTTCAAACAAACACAGAGATATTTACAAGGACACCCAGCTCTGTCTCATGCACACTGTAAACACGGACTCACTCATGGAGCTTTGTCCGCTGAGGGAACTCCTCAGGCTTTCCACAGATCCTCCAAGCTTCAGTTTCGGTTTCTCCAAAGAGTCCGAGTCCGTGTGAGGCGAGTGAGGGCAGCTAGATATGCGGTCTGGGCTTGACTAGGACATGGAGAACAAAGGAATCATTACATGTGCTTCACAACAATACCGACATACTGACAATCTATACCAGTAAGAGTGCTACATACCTGCTCAGAGAGAGAGCAGTGGTATCTCTTGGATATGTGTTTTCTCATAGTTTCTCGCACAGATTTGACTTTCTTGCCGAGGGAAATACGAGATGTTGCCGGAGACTTCGTAAGATCCCTCCCACTGTCTCCATCTTTATTCTTGTTTACACAAAAAGAAAAAAAGAGAGAAAGACAAATAAGAACGAGTTCAACTAATTTGTTAAATTGAAACTGAACTGCAATCGATGATGTAGGATGGTTACGTACAGTGTTATCATGATCAGGGCTGACTGCGTGCACTAAGCGGTTGGTCAGGTCAAATCCTCCAAAGCTACAAGCTCTCTGTTTTAAAATAAAAAAACGCAGAGATGAGGGTGACGTTTCAGATTAAGCACACATACAGGTACCGAGACACTGAATTCCAAACATCTACAAACATCTTGGTGATATAATCGACCCATTGGTGGAAGCAGTGAGTAATCACTGAATCTAAATTTGGTGGATTGATCTCGTTTTGTGGAAAATTGTGGAGACAACTACAGGGCATTTGTAGGAACAATACATAGAGCCTGTGCTTGGAGGAGGACATATAAATCAGAACAGAATAGTAAAGTATGAATGATCATTAGGAGACTGGATCTCTAGTGACAACTGGGGACATTTCAGGCCATACAGAACTTCCTGTGAGCTGGATTGTTGGTGTTGTTGAGGTATGGTGTGATAGTTCACATCGACTTCTCTAAGCAGAAAGCTTATCAAAATGATTTATTTACTGCTGCCTTCTTAAAGAGGTTGAAGGATGGCACTTATAGTTGACTGCCTGAGGGTAACGTTGATTCATTCAGAACAGCAGCTTAAAAAATAAATCACTTCCCAAATACAAACGTCTCAACAAAGGCTCCTCTGTACTCACCCCGTGGTTGCTGAGCGGGCTGAGGATTCGATGACGGAGCTCACCGTCCGTAACGGAGCGAGCAATTTTGGGTTCTTCATCATGGCAAGCGTCGGCTTCAGAGAAGGAGGATCCACTGCCCTCACCCGCCTCCCTCACCTCTCCTGCAACACATGTCTCCTGATGAACCGGGCTCCCCGCAGATTCTCTGAAGGCCTGGAAGATCTTCTGGCTGCTGCAGGTGTCCAGGCTGCTGGAGGAAGGGGAGGTGGTCAGACTGTCAGAGTCCCTGTCATAGGTGAGCTGCTCCTGCAGGGCTGAGGCCAGGGAGTCCACGGGGCAAACAGCAGGCTTCTTGTGCACACCTGAGTACAGGGAGGCCGCGGCATCTCCACAGAGAAAACTGTCTATGTTGAAACTCTCTGGAGGGAACAAAGAGGGGAAATACAAAAAGAAAAAAAGAATGAAATGAAATCTTCATTTCATTATTAACTAGTCTTGCTTTTCACTACAAAACTGTTCAGTTTAATATAAAACCAAATGATACATTTGAATGCACTGGGCTGCACGGTGGCGCAGTGGTTGGCACTGTTCCTGGTTCCAATCTTCTTCGGACAGGGCCTCTCTGTGTGGAGTTTGCATGTTCTCCTCGTGCACGCATGTATTCCGCCCACAGTCCAAAGACATGCTCGTTAGGTTAATTAGTGACTCTAAAATTGCATGTAGGTGTGAGATGTCAGTGTGGCTGGTTGTCCGTCTCTATATGTCCGCCCTGTGATTGACTGGCGAACAGTCCAGGGTGTAACCCCCGCCTCTCACCCAATGGCAGCTGGGAGCGGCTCCAGCGACCGCGAACGGGAAAAAGCAGTAAAGATAATGGAGGGAGGGATGGATGAAATTTTGTTGCACTAACATCTCAACCCCAACATTACATTGACCTTGGCAGTAAAGAATAATGAACTGTCCCACCACTGATTATTTTTATGTTCCATCAGACTATATAACCTGCAGAAACAGATGGTAAATACTGTTGTTGCAGTACAGCTGCTGAAACAGTAAGTCGATCCAGCTACTGATATTGTGTCTTGACTCTGCGTCACATTTGGCATTGTGGTGTTCCAGATGTTTTTAGTTTGTACTTGGTTAACCCTTTTAACATCTAAATCAGGTTTCCTGGCAGAAGCCGGAAAATCTTCACAATCTGAACGTTTTGACAAAAATCTATCAACAAAGATGGGCGGCATAACAACTTGATGGCTTCTTAATGAAGTTGGATAATGTTTTTAGTACCGTCTGCTCCGGGCTTCTTCGACTCGTCGATTCTGATAAGCTTCTTCTTCACCTTCCGGGTCGAGTTGACCAGTTTGTGGAGTCTCCTGAACGTCACAGGGTCCTCTTGTTCGTTGTCTGACAGGTCACAAGGCTGATGGAAAAAGTAGACAGCATTTAAAAAAGCAAGAACACTTGCCCCATCAAAGCACTGTTATGTTCTCAGTAGACTGTCAACAGTTGTGAGGTCGAGTATTTAGGATAAAAAAAGAAGACAAAATTAAACTTGATACACTTTTGTTGTCTTTACACACAGATTCATTACACAAGATAAAAGATATATTGTGTGTTTTACAAATTGTGCTCAGCTTAAAGTATCTCCTAAAATGGTTTGTAAGCTGTGCTCAAGCAACAGGTAACTTCACAAGAACCTGCTGTAGGAGCTATTTGTAGTCTAATGATAAAGATGTGGTAGGAAACCACAGAGATGGCGGTGAGGCTCATGTAAACAGCTCTCCCACATACTCAGCTTCACTACACACTAGAAGAGGCTTTCTGTACGTGGGAAATAAAAACAAAGCTTCTTTGAAACCCCCATCACCTTGATATGACTAGATGTTCACAGAAAAAGATCAGTGGTTTTGTGAACACTCGGGGCATAACCTCAGGTTTCATCTGTTGACCAAAACATACGTAGTATAGACATCCCAGAACACCCACCAAGTCACAAAGTGAAAGCTGGTTAGATGTTTTTGATGTTAAAGTTTACTTGTATGTAAAAAAAACCATTGTCTATTACAAAAAAAGCAACAGTGGAGGTATAAAACGATCAAACACCGTGAGAGAAAGTGACAGGAGAACACACACACAGCAAAGAGAAACAGTCAGGCCATCCAGATGAATCTGAAAAATGTGCCCTGAACCTGAGCCCCCTAATCACCCCACCCATGCATAAAAGAGCTGTGCCCTGCATAACACAGCCCTGTGCTGAATCCACCCGCTCAGTGCAGCACAATAGGGGGTTAGCGCTTTGACAGCGATGAATAGAAGTCCGCCCTGTGCCCTGCAGTAGGGAGAAGGCTCTGAGCTGCAGAGCTTTAGTGGGGCCCCGGTTCGTTGCCGGGAAGGGGAGAAAGAGAGAGAGAGAGGGGCTGTCAACAGCTCAGCAGCCTTGGCACTGATTGATCTGAGACCTTCACGCACAACACACAGCCTCAGGTTGTGATTCAGTATTTAAAAAATCAGCTAAGGTGCTCTCGGACTGGGAGCTGTAAAACTTACGCTGCAGTTGAACGACTCATTTGTGGTGGGACTGGAGGGATCGGTCCACTCTGCGGGATATAACCTGCACGTCTGTCTGTTCTGTACCTCGAACTCCTTCAGCTGCAACAAAGGAGAACCCTGTTAGTCATAATACAGAGCTAGTACATCAATCTACTAGCTGTTATTTAGCATTGAACTGCTGAAAACATGAAAGACATTTTCTTCTCTTCATGCAGATAAAACCCATTCACTTTAACAAAGCTCAAAATGATTTGAATCTCTTCACACAATCACACATTTATTTCCTCTTGTTTTTAACGTACACATGTTTTCAGATGTTCAACTGAAAATGGTTACACTTGGGCAAAAGTAGAAAAACACAGCAGCCGGATATTTATCATGACACTCAAATGCAGGATTTTGTGATCGTACCCGTGCGAGGGCTTCTTCTATAGAGATCATGTTCTCCTTCACCATCATCATCAGCTGAATGCGCTCTTCATCACTCATTGTGATTTCACTGGCCACAAAACCAACATCATCACCTGCGGGTCAAAGGGAGAAATGTCCGCCAGTGTAAATGTTTGAGTGATCGTTTTGTGGACATTCACTTCATTGTGCTTTAAACTTGACAAACCTTTGGAAATCTGACGCGTCACTCCTTTCTGCGACTTTCGAAAACTGTGCCAAAAAGACTTGCTCTTCCTCTTTCCATCCCATTTCCCTGAACAACACAACGATGCATTTTCATTTAGAGCGTGAACAAATAAAACGTGTAGAACAACATCATCTTAAAATGTTACGTAAACATCCGTGTTATAGGGAAGCAAAGTTTTAGAGTCGTTTTTAGCACCACCAGTTAATTAACAATCAGGTCATGCATATTCTTCAAAAAAATGTTATGTATGAAAGATTCACTCCAAAGTTTCAATAATTCTATGAAATAAGCTAAACAAAACAAACAAGCAGGAATTAAAACACCCACAACAACGAATACACAAACACACATATCTGTAAAGATGTTAATGTTAAAGAGCTAGTTTAATGTCAAAAGGCTTTTACATATTTGTAAACATGATTCTGATTTCAATAAAGATGATGTAACGAATGTACTGAAGATTCATATTAATGACAACATACCTCCAGACCCATCATCAGAGCTGGATTTGTGCACAGGAAACCTGAAAATCAAACCAAAGATTAACTTCATTCTGAGAGTCAGAATAAGGAATGGAAGCTCTGAACAGAGCGGTACCTGTTATCCAAAGTTATTTTCTTCATTTTCCCTGCTACGCCACCATCTCCCTCAACAATGTCTGTCTACCTCCGCCACTTGCGTCAGATTAAAAAAAAAAAGAAAAAAAGAGCGAGTCACAAAAGCGTTCTGTCTTTCATAACACTGCCATCCCAGTGAAGGGAAATCAAAGTAGTCCAAACTGATGTAAGAGACCGGCTGCTCTTGGCTGATGAACAGAGGTCAGCGCTCTCCGGCCATCACAGGAACAATAGATCCCTTTTTCGTGTCCAGTCAGGGTTTTAGCAGCCGCAGCAGCGCTAACGTGGCCTCTGCATTCTCTGCACACTTTCACCCTCTCTGTCTGTCTGTCACACAACATCTCTCTGAGCTGTTTGTGGTTTATATCAGTCTGTTTCTCTCTCCCCCTCTCTCACTCTTCATCTCTCTGGGCTGTTTGTATCTGTCTCTCTCTCTCTCTCTCTCTCAGTGGACACTTGCTTGTATGGGTAAATGTACTTTGAGTTTTTAAATTGATTTTTTATTGAACCTTTACTTAACCAGGTAATTGACCCATTGGGATCAAGATCTCTTTCACAAGACACTGGTGGTCCTATAACCTGGAGTAAATGTACTTCTTTAATCTTACCATTTGAAATATTCCATTTGACGCAGCTCAAAGTTGTTAACACGTCCAGAAATGGACAGAACCTGATTTTTATAAACGATATAGTGCGTGTCTCTGGAGAATGTTAGTGCGCACTCCCCATGTATGGGGGCTATAGTCCTTCAAGCGGGCAGCTCGGGTTCGAAACAGACCTGTGGCTCTGTTCCCACATGTCATCCCCGACTCTCTCTCTCTCTCCCTGATTTCTGACTCTATCCACTGTCCTGTCTCTACAATAAAAGGCACAAATAAATATGAACAAAAACCTTGTTTTTCTGGACTTTTTTAAAGGACCATAGAAGAGGTAAAAGATTAAAGACGCCGTCCACATAGACTACGCTGGTACACTCTATTCAAGGCTACAGAAAGTTCATATGAAGGCATAAAAAAGTCTATAAATGGATATTCCTTCTGTAGCTGGTAAACTTAGTGCACCATAATAACACTGGAACATTCTAGCATCTGCTCTATCTCGATGTCAATGGGAGAAAACAGAAAATGATCAAAAACAAATTGTTTTTAACTCAAGTGATATCTTCTAAAACAGAGCCTAAAACATGTGTAAAAAAATGTTTCATCAATTTGTACTTGTCCCACTAGGGGGCGGTGTTAGGCTCCTTTCTGAGTAGATGTGTCATAAGAAAAGGACATCTGTGTGACTCGCTTCTGTCTGGGGTTGTGAATATTAAAGGCTTGACTCTTCAACAGTCTTAATCAAACCATTATGTTGCTTTAGTCATTACCAAATTCCTTTATCATATTCGACTTTCCAATGACAAAATATGAGTAACCCGAGAAATCCTTCAAATCCAAACAAAGGGGGGAAGGAAGGAAGTTTGGAGGTGACACAGAAAGGATTCATAAATGTGATAAGAGGGCACAAGGAAGGAGAGGAGAGAAAGATGTCCTCCGGTTGACACAGATAATAGAGGGGAAGCAGGTCAGATTAAAAAAAAGCTGTGATATATCAAAGTCAATGCTGAAAGGTGAAACACTGCGGGATCACCTGGTGAAATAACAGTCTCAGCCAGGTTAGGTATCATAGTATTTACTGGTGCTTGACCCTCCAGTCACATACAGTATGTCTCTGTTCTAAATAATGTTTCACACACTGCCTCCCCTCGTTTACGATGATGGGACTCTAGTGACTTCACAGTGAAATGTTGAAGTTGTGGTAATGGGTTAAAAAAGAGACATTTTAGATGTGTGTACCTTCTCTCCGTCTCCGGAGTGGAAGTGGTACTGCTGAGTCCAAGAGATTCCTAATAGAAATAAAACAAAGTGAATTCAAACACATGCAAAGACAGTTCTTCATTTCAATCAGCTTCTTTGTTTATCTTTCTTTCTCTCTTTTGTGAAACAGATAACTCTATAAAAAAAGGATTATTTCAGATTTTTTAAGAAAGAGGAAAAACTACTTTATGACATTTTGTTATCAGCAACTTGTTATATTTGTAAAGAATTCTTGTCACTTGGTAGCAGCATAAACACACTCATTATAATTAATTAGTCAGCTACATTTAACAAATCATTGATCATAACCAGGATGTTCTTCTTAACATTTAAAGTCAGTCTCATGGCCGACTCTCTGCATCATTCAAACATCACTTTTTTAAGTCCACTTCTTTGGTTTTGCTTAAAGAAAATCATGACCAAGCAACTCCTCGGCCTCTTATCAGCCGCTCTGCTGACGCACGTAAGAGGAAGTTGCCTCCTCTTGGGGGTCTGACACACTCGGAGCTGGACACTCACCTGGATCTGAGAGCGGAGCAGCACTGATGTGGCCACTGAGTCAACCTTTCCCTGAAACACACACACAGGCAGGGGAAGCGGAGGAGTAAATTATAGTGTCATCATAACACAGAAATAGATATAATATTTAGTTGACTGACTAACAGCCCACATTATGGACTAACAGCGGTTCACAGTTACTGGTTACGGCCTCTGTAATCGCTGTACAGGAGAAAAAAAGGAGTTTGAACTTCTTTCAAATTCACAAGCTGGTGAGAATCAAACAAAGACTAGAAGTGAACTGTTAGAATTCATCAATTTAAATCTGACTGTACTAGCAATGTCAATAAAGGCTTGTTTTTTTTAATCCATTGTCTCGAGGCGGAGTAGAGAAAATGCTTCTTATGTTTGAAAGCAAATAGTCATAACACATTTAACTCAGACACACAACACCGCACGAAGCAAGGACAAGTTAAAGGACGAGTTTCACATTTAAAGAACCATGCTCATTCAATGATTTACCAAGCATAAGACGAAAATAATGTTACCATCAATCTGTCTGTATCACAATAAAACAGAACCCACAACCAACAGCGGGATAGCTTAGCTTAGCATACAAACTGAAAACTGTCAGGCTGGGTAAACGAACAAGATAAAGAATGTTATTTGATCTCTAAGGTCCTCTGATCAGGGTTTGCTGGTAGTTCCACACTCCACACTGAAGACCAGACTGTGCTTTTTGAGGTCGTAGCGTCAACACTTTGGAACGCTCTGCCTTTGGGTCGAAGATTTGTGGAAACTGTTGACCCTTTAAAAGGCAACTTTAAAAATATGTGTTGACTCGCTTTGGCTTTATCTGTTTTGTAAATTGTTGATGTTTTCTGTTTTTCTTCCTTTTGTAAAAACACTTTGTGACTCTCTGTTCTTGAAAGGTGCTTAACAAATAAAGTTATTATTATTATTACTAAGAGAGTTTGAATGCTGCTGGTTGCCAGATGTAGTCTTTCGGTAGAGCTAGGCCAACAGCTCCCTCCTGTTACGAGTTTTTATGCTAAGCTGGTGTCAATCTTTCCGTCCAACCCTCAGTGAGAAGGTAAAACTCCTTATTTTTTACAAGACAGTGTGTAAATAACAGTAGCAGCATTAGCAGTAGCCACTTCATGAATTTAGAGCAGAGATATCAGTTTATTTTATGGAAGTTAAGACATTTTACCATCTCTGCGTCTTGCACTACTTTGCGTTTCCGCAGCTCCTCCATCCTTTCACACACGTCGCCGAGGGAGGTGCCGTAATACTGTGAATACTCCTGAACCAGGTCATCAAGGTTCCCCACCGAGCCATCCTTAAAAGAGACAAGAGAGACGTTCAAACAGATATCACCACAGACCAAAGTGGAAAACGACACCCCAAAGAGGTTAAGCTAGACGCCAAACAGCAGAACACACTGTGAACACTGACCACTGTCATGATTAAAGGCATTGTTTCAAGGTTTAGTACAGTCACCAGCAAAACAAACAGACAGGAAACACTTTGATAAAGCACCAGCAGTGTAAAAGTATTGCAGACTTCCAGCTGTGATATTGCCTCTCACTCCGCCAGCTTGTTGTCTTCCTGCTCGTTGACCCCTTTCAGCTCCTCAGACCTCCTCAGACCTGACCCCCCCGGGAGGAGGAAGCACCTCGTGACGTAGCTACGACTCTCTCTACGCTCTCATACAGTCATCAGAGGTCAACTTAAGAGGCCACGGTTCAGTGTACCGTAAATCACATGGAGTAAGAATCACTCAGCCAGATGAGTCTTTGTCCTGACACACAGTAGATTCTCCTGGATGTAACCTCTTTATGTTTCCTACAATTGTGCTACTTAAAGATATGTGCATGCACAAAGACACCGAAGAGATAAATCATTTGGAAGAATTTTGCTGAGTTTGAGGACATAGAGACCTTTGGGACCATATTTAAAACAAGGGCAGGTTTCCTTGACAGGGGAAGGTCTGGACTAAAGAGGCCTTTTAAAGCAGGTACCTACCTGTAAATAGAGGCTCTAAAGATTCTTCTAAATACTGACTGAAGCGACAACAACAACTCGGCTGACCAAATTCTGTTAAAACCCTTATTAGACTGTATCTCCTTTTTATTTTTGGCAAAGAAATTTTACTTAGATGCAAAAAAAAAAATCAGGTGAAATACATTTAGGAGGAAAATGTATTTAACTTGTTTTATATCAGCACTGAAGACAAAGTGCTCAGATTCATATCCAAATGTTTGAACTGATATGGTGTGATCACTAAGTTTTCTTTTTCCTCGTCAAGATTGATGATACAAATATGACTAAGCCTGAAAGAATCATTTTGTGGCCACTGAAGACAACAGAAACAAGTCATAACCTCGTACAATTGTTCTGCTAATGAGAGAGAGAGAGATGACATGTGGGAAAGGAGCCACAGGTCGCCCTCTAAGAGGACCATGGTCTCTGTACATGGGGCGTGTGCACTAACCACTAGGCTACAGGTGCCACATTTCTACCAAACTGATGATTACAAATATGAACTCTTCCTTTGTTTGGGTCTCCTCCACCTCCTGGAGGAATGATCTAACTAGCAGTATAATCGATCTGTCTCTACCTCAACCAACGAGATCTTATTCAGTCTGGAAATGTCACTTTTAGATCATCACTGACATTCAACACAATGGTAGATTTTCAGTCCACAAAAAAAGAAAACAAAGAATAGAAAGACATTATGACCTTCATGTATTATTATGCAGACCCCAGGGAGAATAGCTTCTCACTATGCTAAGCTAATGGAGATTTAAAGAAACAGAAACAGAAACATAGCCACCTTTAAAGAAGAAACCTCTGCAAAGTCAAGTCTCAGAGTGAAAGGAAAGCTCTTCTTGATGGTTGTAGATTGAGTCCTACTCATACGGCTCAGGGCCGTGAAGGGTTGGGGTAGCTGGATTTAAACAATTTAAAGATGTCTGTCCAGAGCTCACATAAAGATACATATTTTCATCAGATCAAAAATGTGGATTTTCCCTTTATTAGATTTGGAAAAAAAGCGAATATTCTGAAATGATATGACATTGTAGAAATGTGCTCCACATTTTTAAACATGTTTTAGTGCTGTGTAAAGAAATGAAGACTTCTATAGTGTTAATGCAGAGCAGGGAGACAGCTTGAATAAACCATGACTTTAACAACCACAGATAATACGGCTGCTGAATTATAGGAAGAGTTCTTTAAAGTGTATGTAGATAGATAACATAGACCTGGTGGTGAGTTATGACTCTATAGACGAATGCAAGCTGTGTGTGATGAATGAGAATCCAGTACGTCCATAAACTGTTTTACACTTGGTTATTATGATTTGACTTCAGTCATGTCGTATCCTGAAGGTATGCAAATGTGCCCTCTGAAAACAGTCCTCTGCAGTGAAAAGCAATACTGTGGGCTCACTTGTCTTGTGGCATGATAGACTGTGACTGGCTCAACTGTCCAGAAAAGAGGGCCATTCATTTGGTAAATGACATGCCCCCGGGTCCAGAGACAGCCTGACAGTCTGGCTGCTTTTCATACAGTCAAGAAACGAGGCTGAGGCCGGCTGAGAAACTCCGCACTGTGCCTGGCTGCGGCTGCTCTTCTGCCTCAGACTGCTGCTGATCCACATAAACAGCCTATTGTGACACAGCCACATGATATTGCATGGCACTGAGTGCTTATTAGAGACGGTGCGTGTATACGTCCCGGTTACAGTTAACATAAACAAAGCTCAAGCATAGAAAACAAACTGAGCTGAATGTTCAATCAGATGAACAATGACGAGTACCATTTACCAGCCTGAAATACGTACAATGTGGGAAAATATTCCAGCGTGCTTTATATTTCCCTGTGTCTCCAAATTAATGGTCTCAAAGCCAAAATTGCAGGCATGACACATCAACCACAGAGGCTTGAAAAGGAGAGTGTGGTCTCACATTTCTCACGAGCTGAGCATCTCATAGGCAGACAAAAGATCCACGTGCCCCCGGGGCCCCGAGTGTCTAATGAGTGTTTTTACAGTTCCTCTGTCCTGGCTCACCCTTTCAGCAACCAGACCCAACCAGATACTTTGGGTCACAAAGTATCAGCAAAGAGTATCACTTTAACTCGCTTCAACACCAAAGACGGTGGAGTATCGTCTTACCTTGAAATTCAATGCAAAGATTGTCAGAGGATAAAAAAAAAAAATCATTCTATGACTCAAATGAGAAAAGTTGTGAGAGTACATTTAAGTTCATGTTTGTCAGGAATTCCACAGAACATCACATCTGACTGACGAAGCACTGCAGCGTGATGAACACGTCGGTGAGCAGTAAAAACAAATTGTGCTTTTATCCAATTTGATATTATTTAGGAAAATACATCTCATGTTGAAAATGTCTCTAGAAATCCTCTTTAAACACTTTCTACAGCTTTGTCATCAACTCGTCATCAATACAACTTGATCTTGACCAAATGTCACAGAAGGATTTTGAACTCAATGTAGCTCACCGACTCGTCTGTACTTTTTATTTAACAATTTCATGAACAAACAGCCTCACAGGGGAAGATGCACACCATCAAAATGTCCATTGAAACGAGGCTATTTGGAGGAAGTTTTCCCAATGAATCGACAGGAAACTACCAGCGCTAACCATCGGAGCACATTCCAGTACAAACATAAAAATACACTCACCACAAACAGGCATCAGGCTGCACACAGTATACCCAGCACTGCTTTCTCGTCAGTCCCACAACTGTGCTGTAAGTGAACGACACTTTCGAACTTTACTCTGCTCACTGAGTGGAGGACAATACATCCTGAGGTGAAGGGGAGGGGTGTCCGGCACGCACAGATCAGGGGGGGGGAGTTTGGCTGTGAGGGCGGGGGGGGTGAGAGGGGGAGTTGCAACCACATGTGACGCTGGTGCTGTTGGGTGGGGCGCTCCACTCTCTCCAGCTGCGGCCCACAGGGACTGTGTGATTCACATGTTCAAATAAACCAGCAGTTCTTGGCGTGTGAGAGTGAGCCTGCATGTTTATGTCTGCAGCGGAGATAAAGTCGATGTGTCAGGGCTTTCGAAGAAATGTGAAATACAGGTCAGATATGTCTCCCTCTGCTGAGATGGAGGTTTCTCTCAGAGCAGAGTATTGAACAAAGCTTATGGATTTTTTAAACATCTTTGCACTTTTATTCCATTGATTACATTATTATAACTTTATTATTTAATGGAGTATTTTTGTAGGCAACCAAAGGTGGGTTTACTTTTTCGGTTCTGTGGGGTATTGCAATGCTGCTTCTTCTTCCTGTGTTGAAAACAGAACATTTCTGGAGTACAGTCAGCGTTTGTATGAGTTTTCATGAATTCATGCATCTTGGTAATTTTGTGGATATACCATTTCAATCTGTCTACCATCTTTGGGTAATTCTTCCTCTAGGTCTGTGTAGCTGTAATATATTTGTGTAAGACATCTCATAGCAGCGGAGCTATATTTGGATAGGAGCCAAGTGTTAATGTTGTGAGCTGAAAGGAAATGTGATTTGCTGAAGTTGAAGAAATGTATATGTCTGACATTTACAAGTCAAGGTAACGTCTTCTTCTTCTTTCTATCCTGTTAGAAGTGTTTCCAAATGGAAAGGAATTTGTAGGCTGTACCTGCTAACAGAAAATAAGCAACACTGTCAGCCATGTGTGTTCTGTTGCTGTTGTCTGACCTCGGCCGAATACATTCTAAAATAATCCAGTCTTTCTCACAATTTCCTCATTGAACCTTTACAACAGAAACACCCCCACCTAACAGTCCTCACTACACAACAGAGTATCTCAGTTCTGTCCTTGTACGCTGCAAACAAAACTCTGAGTTGCTAATATCTCCACCTCTAGTTGAGCGCTTTAAATCTGTTCCTCATAACTGAATGATGCTGCAGATTTACACTGAAAATATTGAAGAGTATCTTTGCAGAAGTTTTCTGAATATTCCCAGGCTTCAAGTACCTTCAATGTTTTTTTTCCCCCCAACATTAACTGTCTCTGCACCAGAAGATGGCAGCAAAGAGTAACTGTTACATCTGTGTCATTCAGTTACTTAGTGATGCATCATCCACACACAGCTGAGGGCCGTGATAGCAAAACTGAAAAGCCCAGTCAATTAAACACATGTGGAAACTAAACATTAAATGTACTGTGTGTAATTTGTTGTGGTTAAAACTTCCACTCATCAGTTTAATGGTATTTAATTATGTCCGACTCTCTGTGCACTAATGAACTAATAAATATTCAGGTCAATTTGCAACCGGTTGAGCCTCGCAGTGATTTGATTTCCTCCTCTGCTAGTGCGTCTACATATCAACAGAGGCATCTTTACATGTCCTGAAGGCATTAAGTATCAGGGTGGTGACCTCGTTTGCCTGCAGCCTTAGTCTGTGAGATTAAATGTGAAGATATAACCCTCAGCATTATTGTGCACTGTGACCCTACTCCCTCTAATCTTCATCTTTAGTAACCGACTTCTGACTCCAGAGCAGTGGGCAGCAGCAGCAGGAAGTAACAATACCAGTGTCAGATCTGCAGCAGGGGGCTGCAGATTAAACTGAGCTGCAGATGGATGGTGGAGATGGCGGAGTGTTGCATTCTGCATATGATGCCAAAGGGCTGAAGCAGCTCATGCCAGAAAGGGCAGTTTTCCGCCTGGCTACACAGCGGCGCTCCGCTTGTCACATCGGGGCACAGGGGGAGACGGAGACAGACGCCACTCCTCCCTGTCAGCCAGCTCCTTTCCTATCAGCATCAAGGCACCTGATTTCTGTCTGTGCCAACCTGAAGCGCGTGAGCACTCATCTGATCTTTGATCCCCGGGGAGATCCCTCTGTGCTCAGCGGAGTGAAGGAAGGTGGAAAGAGGAGCGCGTATGATCAGGAGGTTCAGCTCTGTATCATATCACAGAGCTTGAGATAGCAGAAACAGAAAACCTGAATTTAACTTTCAGTCTTTGTTGAGTTATGGTCTGTTGAAACAAGGTTTTGAAAGGGTCGTTTAAGGTCATTTTATAAGACATCTGAAAGTCCAGAAGTGATTGAACTTCAAATAAACTGGAGTCAGAAGATTTTAATGGGAACCCTGGGATCTGTTTTTTTTATTTTATTTAGAGAACATTTGACATCATCACTAAAAAGTCTTTGTATGTCAACTAAAAGTGTTTTTAAGAAGTGATGCAGCTTCACTTCACATCATATCACTATACCAGCGTGTGTCTATAACTTATTAAACATGGATCATGAACACAATAAGAAGGTGATAAACATTTTGTGGTTTTTTTTACATTGAGTGTTTTTGAGGGTTTTGGCAAATGAAAACAAACATTTGAAACTCGTTTGCATCCTTTTTTTCTTCTCGTGTTTTTCAATGAGATCAATAAAGTTTATTCTGAATGAATATGTTGATAATCTTACTTTACCAAGTGTTGAGTTATAATAGTGAGAAAATGCTGTTTGACACTTGGAGCAGTCTGTATATTTAATGTCTTCTTTAAAGTGTGACAGTAATAAATGTTCGATATCCTCAAATGAATCCTAAAAACTTTCACCAGCTGAAACGGGACAGAGATGTATAAACTCATGCAGGTCTAAAACACTGTATTCATCATCAGTTTCATGTGACTGCAGTGATACGTTATAAACCTAAGAAACGTGTGTGTGTGCAAGAAGAATGACTGCACTTCCAGAGTACCCGAGGGCCCAGTCCAGATCGACAGCCCCGGGGCCCCCTGAAGAGAATAAGGGGATCAGTGAATCAGAGGATCTTAACCATTCACGTCTGAGTGGTAAGTGGGTTTTGACAAGTCCCAAATGAGGCTCTGATGAGAACGCTGGCAGTGTGACATGCATGCTGTCAGTCATAGCAACGGGCACTGAATATAGAATACCTGGTCATGTTTGAACTGCTTTAGTGAGGTCAGGTATACACCGCTCTGCTTCCCCTTTTTCATCCCGTCAGTCACTGTGCATATCACTCCCTTCTGACAGACACAAAGACAAGCTTTCTAATGATCTCTTTCTGAACGGCTGATGGGGAAAAAAAAGCCACAAACTGTTTTTGAAAGAAGTTTTAATGATAGTAACCCCACTGACTCACTGACTGAATCTGAGGATTAGTGGATAAGGATTTTGTTTAAGATATGAAATATGTGGAGGCCTATTTCAATAAGAGAAATGAAAAAAGGGCTTTGTTGTTTTCTCGCGTGCAGCAATAAATAAAGATTCATGACGCTCAGGGCAACCAGCCCGGAGTCAGGATTATAAAAAAGGACGCAAAGGGAAACTCGAAAAGAAGATTAAAAGGGCAGACAGGAGTCACGGAAACAAACCTTTTGTCTATGGCACTAAATCTAAATCTGATCAGGGATTTCAAGCATTAGTTGAAAACACATAGCCTTGATTTAAAACGAGGAAACTCACATTTAACTCGCCTTTAAATGAATCACATCTCACATCTGTTAATATAGCTCAAGCTATTATTGCACAAGCACCCTGTGTAGCTTCTGGATTGTCCCTGTTCCTTTGAGCATGTTTAATTCAGCAG
Source organism: Tautogolabrus adspersus (assembly GCA_020745685.1). Classification (NCBI taxonomy): domain Eukaryota; kingdom Metazoa; phylum Chordata; class Actinopteri; order Labriformes; family Labridae; genus Tautogolabrus; species Tautogolabrus adspersus. Next base: position 17,964,062 of record CM036552.1, read on the forward strand.
AGCAGAGATCAAAAAGAGAATCATCCCCCTTTGATTTCACTTCAATTGCACACATGGAAAATGGGTGTGTATTAAATCCCCTCTGGATGGCGTGGTGTGTTTTTGCAGTGGCAGATTGTTCCTATTCCTTAGAGCATGTTTAATTCAGTGGTGCTGAAAACAAATACAGTCCCAGACCTCCCTTTTAAATTCAATTCAATTCACACCTAAACAGAGCTTGTGTATTCCTCAGTTCCTAACGGCTTTGTGAATGGCTCTGGGCTGGCAGTGAAGCAGCCTGTGGATTGTGAGTATTCCTTGGACCATGTTTAATTCAGAGGTGCTGAAATCATTTCAACTGCCCCTCACCCCCCTTTCTGGAGTAATTACCCTCGTGTGACTATGCCGTGATCCCTTAAAACACGACTTCCAGCTCACATCGTCTCCGGCTGTATTATCAGTGCTGCAGCTTAGTCCTCACAAGACCACAACATCCACTGATCCTCCTGTGAGACGCAACGCAGGAGTCAAGGGCAGCTGTCAATCATGCAACTTAAGATCATGGGGCCCCCAGAATGAGGTCATTCAAAATGGTGAGAAAAACAAGTGGATTGGTGCAATCAGGAAAGAAAATACCCTCCGGACGTTTCTCTTTTGAAACTTTTCATGTGAAAAACATGAAGAGGAGACATTGAAAAGAGTTGTAAAATAGAAAAAAAAAACAGAACTATGGTGCGTTCCATTTGATCTCATTAGTCGAAAATTCAGAGTCGCCAGTCTGATACGTCATCGGGAACGCCCCCCTGAAGTCAGAATTCCTATTTGGAAACCTTCAGTAGCCCAATTAAAATCCAACATGGCTGCAAGGTACATCAACAACAACGTAGTTCTCTTTTTGTGTAATTCAATCAATCACACCGATAGTATCGTGCAAGTTCTATCTGTCGACAAGTTCTCATGTTGTTTTCGCGCACAGACTATCACGTAGTGTGTTGTTATCGCCTGCTATTAGCTGACAAAATGAAGGTACTCCTGCAGGCGTCCATGTTGCTTTTCCAACTTGTTGCCAACTCCCAACTGGAACTCAGTTAACCCGGTTGTGACGTAATTCCCAGCTCCGAGATGCGAGTTCTGAGGTCAATGGAACGCACCATTTTCTGACCTGAGAAGTGGGTAATTTAAAACTAATCAACTGTGGCGCCTTGCGAAAGGATTCCAAGCAGAATGGGCGGTTTACTGGTGTCAGTATTTGAACATTATTCAGAAAGAGTGGGGGAGAAAGCCACAGCTGATCTGATGTTAAGCCAGAAGTTGACAGACATTTAGAAATTTCGAAGCTCTTAGTAAGATGTTTCTGACAACACTTTCCTCTGTTGACTAGTCAGAGCTTGTATCTCTGCCAGCTCTCTCTCTCTCCTTTGGGAAATCTGTTTCTCACAGAACTGGAAAGTAACACTTGGATCATGATGTACTTTAAACGTTCGGATTGTGCTCACCGATCACACATGCCTCCTTTGACAACCACATACACCCTTACAGACCTGATGACAACATCTCCTGTCCAATTCAATTTGCCTCCTCCTCCTCTGAGCTCTCAGATGTTGCGTCTCCTCCCTCTCCATTTCAAAGGACATCCACCTTACAGAAACTACATCCATTAATGGATGTTAACCGCAGCAAGCCAAGCATGCTCTGACATCATAAGAATTGCATGAGGATCTATAATGAACCTGAAGACCCATTCGACATGAGTGGGTTCACTTTAATGTTTGACATCTCTTACATGACAGATGAGATTTGTGATCTGCCTACTGTAGTGTTGTGACTAAAGCTGCTGTAGTTTCATACACTTTTCTCAACTGAAATGTATACACCTTGGAGGAACGACTTCAAAACAAAAAGTCCATAGAACTGACATGTGGATTAAATATGTAGAATCACTCATTGGAATTGATCTCTTGGTCAACATTTGGCCCTTTGTTGGGGCAGACAACTGATCCGAATGTTTTAAAACCCTCAGACACATTTTTCAATCAATGTGCCTCATTTATATGTGAATAAAAAAAGCACATTGAGTAGTAAAATACTTTCATGGGTTCTAACAGTTTAGGTCATACCTCTCATTTTTGTGATGAACGCATAATTATAAAGAGAAGTGTGGCAATGTACCAACTAAAGATGTCCTACTTCTGCAGTCTTCATTCCCTTTAAATGATATTCAGTGTAATGGATTTCATTAAAAATATGTTGCCAAATAAAAGGCACAGTTGCCTTTCCATTAATGTAGGTATCTTTAAGTCAGAGTTTCTTAGAGACCCTGCACGAATGCCTTAATGGCCCCCCTACATTTGTCCGAGTCAGAGTATGAGCTCGGACTGAGAAAGCTGAACAAGGATTTTTCCTGGGTCGCATTTAGAGGAACCGAGTGGCCATGTTGGAAAAAATATCATACAAACTTTAATAATGCAGAATGCTTAAACCATATTAAGTCAAGCAGAAGCACTCAGGAATAAAAAATTCAGTGATTAAATTCATGCACTATAAACCTCTCTCCCTGCAGTAGGCTATACAGTTTATGTAAAATGTGCTGTGGCAATCCAGTTTAACTGATATAATGAATGAGTCCTCCTGCATGAGTCATGACCAATTTACAAACTAATGAAAAGTGCTTCAGTTTCAGATTTCAGCATTAATATCTTTGACACAATATTAAAGAAGAATACGGCACCATGATGTTCTTAGTAAGTTGTGTTAATAACCAAACATCAGCAGATTATCTACCATCAGTCACATTAACACTTCAAGCATCTCTTAACTTACGTGGATCCATTTCCTTTACGGTAGCACCAGGGTTGTCGCGGTAACCACAAAAATGACCACGATATAAACAGGCCAACTGCGGAGCATCGTGGCAACTGAACCTGAAGTCACTTCACCCCGCCTCATGCTATTTATTCTTTATTTTTTGTAGGCTAAAGGCTAAAGAGGAGGTGATGCTGGAGGTAACTGTGGCTGCCATGACGATGTTTGAGCACCAGGTGCTGTCCACTCTGCAACGGGAATGTATGTGTCTATCACTGATTATCATGGCGCTGTTGTTGAGAAATAATACGATAAATAAAAGTCACAATCTAGATAATCTTGCGGGCCAGATACTAATGCTAGGTGGGCCCTATTCACAAGAAAATGTGTTAAATAATAAAAAAGGTGGTGCGATAATACCGCATACGCTATTGAGCCACCCTGAATCACCGCAGGGGGAATCACACCAGCGTGCAGTTGACAAGTTGGGGTTGAATGCTCATCCAAATCCAGTCCTCGCCCTCTCAGAGGCATTTCAAGCTTCAATGGCCCATGGATGGTTTTCTAAATTGAGATCTTGACCTCACAGTCCAGCCTTTTATCACGGCAGGCTGCCCATTAAAATTACCACATCAATGAAACCTTCTAATCTCCGTATTCATAACTTTAGCTTTTCTTATCTTTTATGTCCCACTTTTCTCTTCTGTGTTTTACTTTATCTCTCTTCCCTTAGGCCCAGAGTGTATGCCTTATTATTTCTTCACATTGTCACCCATTCTGCTGGCCACATTGGGCTACAGTTGAACGCCTGCATTAGCTTGATGATGCATGAAAAGAGGCATTAAACCGTCATTTTATGTCATAAATGCCATTCTTAGAGTTCTAAATTATGACTATGCAAACATTTAAAGATTTATGCTGTTGGACACTGGGGTTCCATAAATAAAGGATTTCACTTGCAGGGGCTAAACAAAGGCCACAACAAGGTGAGGAAGAAATGAGACAAGAAAGGAATAAGTAGGTGGTGATGAAACAGCTAGTCCATGGTGGTAGGCTATACCTCCAATACCACGGACCAGGTAGCAGGAAGAAAAATAAAATGAATGTAAAGTTACAATAGAGCAGATGAATGAAAGTCAGGACTCCCTTATTTAACGATGTGTGACAGACTACATAAAAAGGTGACACAGTTTCTTAGCCAACATTGTTTTGTGTTTGAAAGTCAAGGACACTTCAGAATTTAAAATAAATAAGTAAAGTCAAGTTCACGTTTTCCTAATAAAGCACATTTAAAAAAACCATCATCTGCTCCAAGTGATTCACAGACAGGCGCAAAAAAATAATAGGTGAAGATCTTAATAGACAAACAATAGGGGTGTTTTCGGACCAAACAGTTCTGGGGACTTCTTGAAGAGGAACTTTCCACTACGGAGTTCCCTGAGAACTACACACCATGGGAACTTTATTTCTGTCTGCATTCGCACCGCCATGGTACCTACTCTGAAGCAGGAGCTAAAAAAGGTTCCTCTAAACGGGGTTCTAGGAAATAAACTGTTCACAGTTCCTGCAGTGTGGAATCAGTAACTAGGAGGAGGATTCCAACACTTCCTAAAGAAGTTCCTGCGGTCAGAAAAGGCCTAATATTAAACCCAAGTAATAGTTGCAAATAAAGATGAGTTTTTTTAGTTTATTGGTATATCTGAATTAGGGACAGTGTTAGTCTCAGAAGAGAAAAGATGCTTTGTACCAGATGTAGCTAACTAGCACATTTCCATCTGTTGTCCCTGGGCAGATGATGGCAGCTTAAAAAGGTTCCTCTTAACGGGGTTCTAGGAACTCAAATAGTTCATAGCTCCTGCGGTGTGGAGCCACTAACAAACAGGAAGGATTCCAACAGTTCCTAGAACTATGAAAAAGTTCCTGCGGTCTGAAAACGCATCATGTTATCTTACAATCAGCTTCCAGGAAAATACAGTGTTGAAATGCAGACTCTGCTCTGATTGTCTCAGCTCTGTTTAGCAGTGTGATGGTGTGAGGAGAGATCTAAGTGAGCAGCCTGGAGGTTTAGCCAGTTACTTCATGACATTGGTCATGCAACCACTGCATGATCCTGCTTATACAAGCATACGCTGTAATAATCATAGATAGAGCTAGCTGACATATAACATAAGATATATTTTGACATATGTTGAACATACTGAGCATTGACATTCAGTCATGTCATGTTTTAGGAACTGTTTTTAGTAAAATGATTGAAGACATTTTTTTACAATTACTAATTGTAATGCTAACTAATGGTTATAACTTAAAGCTAGGGTAGGTAATTTTCGAAAACTAGCATGATTTTGAAAGTAGCATTTTCTCCGTGCTCCGTCTTCACCAACCCCCTCCCCTCTGTGCTCCCTCAAAAGCAGCGCCCCTCACTTACATGCACTAGCACCATTAGTCCAGAAGTGGATTTCAGCTCATGCTTTGAGTGTGGGCTCGTGCATGCATGGGGTAGAGAACGAGCAGGGAGACAGGGAGGCATGATTGGTTCATAAAACTCGAGCCGAGTGCAGACATTGGTCGAAGTTTTTACGAGTTTACAACTGCTACAGATGACAGATTTTCTTTGTTTCTTTTTCAGAGCAGATGAGTTATTAAGTTCTGTCAGGACCTAAAGACAATTTCAACCAAAATCTTAAAAAGTGTATCTGGAAGAAATTACCTACCCTACCTTTAATTTATGGCCTCCTGTGAGTCAAAAATAAGAATCGAAGAAACATATATATATATTGCTTTTTTATCATGTGTTTATTTGCCTGACTATTTAAATGTACAATTACTAAAACCTTAAAGGGAGGTCGCCTGCCACCTCTGGCCACAACAGGGGTCAAAGGGGACGGTTTTATTTACTTTGTCCCTCCTGCAGGTCGAGCAGATACAATAACTGTCAAACAACTTCCTGTAATTTCTCACAGAAATTGCACATTCTGCACTTTTTTGTAGCTTTCCCATCAGTTATCATCATCACCACACTCACAGTCGCTTCCTCTTTTAAATGTTTCCTTTGTACTAACTGGTAGACAGTTATTATAAAACACCATCTGTCAGAGCTCATTTAGTAGACATAATCCTTGGGGGAGGGAATACATGACAGAACAGCACCGTCGTGGTTATCTACTGGTACTAAACACGAGGTTCCTTTTTTAATTAACACAATGTCTAATTCTCTTTATTGTTCCTGCTCATGTTTGTGTCTGAGATTTTTTGGGACACGCTGCTCATGAACAAACTACTTATTTAAAAAGTAATGCATTCTTCTGTTTCAAGTAAGATACATAAGAAACCATGACGGACAAAACATCTACTTTCAAAATAAGGTGGAAAAAGAGCTCATTGGCACTTTTATTTCTAATGTTTAAAATCTGGGAGCCACGTAGGACACTAACACAGATGTCACATGTGCTACAAAGCTGAACATAACTCTTGTTTCAGGGTGAATGTTGTCCAATGAGCATCTTTAGCTCATAAACTGAAGGTGAGAACATTTGTGGCCACAGATGTTCTCATCATGCTTATATAGTGTGTAACTGATTATATCAGTTGAACTGACAGTGACCATCTCAAAGGGAGCTCAGATTCTGAGTCATTTTGTTCCATTCAAGGTGATTTAAAAAAAAAAAACGCTAAGCTGCTGCCATTGTCAGGACCCTTTGATGTGAGCTAATCCATCAACAAGACCAGACTAAGTCATGTTGTGTCTCTCAGCAGCGGACGCTTAGCACGATGCCGGGCTGTGTGGCCGAGTCATTTGAAATGAGTCCCATTAGTGCGTAATTATGTATTGATTAACACAGGAAGTCAAACCTAATCACAACTACATTCAATGTATGAAAATTGAGGACAGACACTGGAACAGTTTCATCAGTGGCAATGGTCCAGACACTGTCCTCAGAGGAATATCTGTGTAAAGGGGACACAATTAGGATCCAGTCTGATGATCACCAAACGGAACATCTTTGGAAAACAACTGGGATTTCTACATCAGTTCCCCTCATGTGTTTTGAAGCATGCCAGTTGATAAGAATACAACAAAATTAGAAACGTAGCATCATAGCAAGGTGAACAGTGGATACAAACAGCATCAGATAATCCAGTTATACATTCTGGAAATGTAGTTAAAGAAGCAAAAGTAATGTTGTTCTAAACAATTGGAACTTCATTTCTAGTCTGGAAGGGAAACCTACCTTATATGAATGACTTCTAATAACAGTCTTGCCTTTAGTCGTGTCTTTGTAAAGCTCGTCTAAGTGTCTTAAAACATTCAGTATTGTTCAAACTGCATGTTTTGTATGCTGTTGAATGTTGAACTGTACGGTCATTATGGAGTGTGCAGTATGTGGTGTATATTATGTGTCTGCTGAGCAGTGTTTCTTACATTCTTTCATATAATTGTATCAATAATGGTAGTCTGTATATCAAAGTCATACTGCAGGTCAGTATAATGCAACACTAAAAAAGAACTGGATAATACATACTACAAAAAATGATCATGATGTTGATGACATGTTTATGGAGTCAATCCACCAAAACATGTGACAAAACCTAGATTTTGCAGTTAACCTCATCAGCATAAGACAATAATATCGTCATGGCAACTATTGTGACGGCCCTCTCGTCAGCAGGGCCACCTACAGCGTTTAGTTAGCAGTGTCTTTCCCTGTTTGTTTTCAGGCCTTAAAGGTTTAATATGTAGAATTTTTACACATTAATAAAAAATGTACTAAACCTATGATATATTTTTTTTTTGTTGAGTACTTACATTGGCACAAAATATTTCCAACAGCTTTCAAAGCCAGAGAAATCAGTAATTTTGTAGTTGTAACAATCCGTGTGTTGTCATAACAGAGCCGCCATGACACACAACATGTTTATCGCTGCCCAAGAAAGGCCGGATGTTAAGTCAAAGGCCACTGTGTAAAGAAGGAGGAGCTGCTACTGAAAGCGGCCATACTGTTTCTGTAGCTGATGCTGTGATAAAAAAAAAAACGTCATGTATATTAAACTTGGAAACATTAGCTCGTTGGTAAACATATTCTCTTTCTCAGGTTGGTTCGTCTTGACTACGGTCAACTCTAGTTCATTTTCATGGGGGGGGTGTGGGGGGTGTGGGGGTTAATATCCTTTACCCAACCTCCACATTAGATTTTGTTACACAAAGGACAAAGGAAGTAAATGAAAAAGAGAAAAAACAGTTTTACAGCATAATAAAAAACCCAAAGGTAAGGCATTCCAGTTTATAAAACTTCTATGGGGGAAATCCATCAACATGTCATTTTGCAGAGCTAATGAGATAATAGATGAACACAGTCACGTTTCTCATATAGACTTTATTGGCCACCATGGAGGCAATTAGGGATACTTTCTAATAGGCATAAGAGGAAACTGTGTGAGTTATGGGGACAGTGTATAGACGTGGGTTTAACCTTGACATTGACATTAAGATATGGAAGGTAAGGCAATCTATGAACAGCATATTTTATACCTTCTGAGGCACTAATCACTTCCCACATGGATAATTAACAATTTTTCAAGACTGATCCTTTATACCACTTTGTTCTCAAACACAGTTAACAAACACTCAATAAGGGAATATCAGCGTCTTTAAAAAACAGTTGATCCCCCCGACCCCCGACCAGTAAACACACAAAATGTATTTTCCTTATCATCCATGAAACCTGTCTGGGTCTGTCTGACTCATGTCATCCATGTCAAATGTGCGGCACTTTGGATCAATCTTTCTGCCAGGATGCCTCAGCCAGGAACTTTAAAAGGCTGAAAGCTAAATGTCAGTGGCTCTGACCTCTCACTTGTTTACTTCACTCTTGATCCAGAAAGACTTTGTAGACGAACATTTGAAAGTTCAAGCCATCAAAGTTTTAACCGTGTGATTGCGTGATGAGCATCCAGTCAGGATTATGAGTAATGTTAGTAATATGTTCAGACACTTAAATGCTTGAGCATGAAACATGAAGGCACAGTGGATTCGAGCCACAAATAGATTCATCCTGCCTGCAGGCAGACACTGGCTCATGGTGTGCAAACAAGACGTCTTCCAGGAACCGCACAAACTCATGCCATGCAATGCATTTGAAGAACCACAAATAACTTGAGAATGAAGACAGTGAAAACAGCTATCTCAACACAAGAACTAAGTTCAACCACATTCATATGTTTGCGATTTAAAGAGGTTTTTTTTCCTGGTTTCCCGATAAAAATTATAACGACAAACATTTGTTTTAATTGGAAAGGTAACACATGTACATTTTTGATGGCATGTAGCTGAAACAATAAGCAGCAGTTCCTGTCAGCAGCAGTCATTTTGAGTCTGTACTTGTCAGTTGTTTTGATTGGCTATCGTGTATCCTGATGATTACAGCAACAAATGCAACATACACTTTCCTTAGAGGCACGCCCCCCACCCTGCCCTTTAGATAACCCCCATCTATCTATTTGAAAAAAATAGATTAAAACAAATGCTTACCATGTTCACTTGAGCTAGATCCAACTGCAATAATTACATTTCTTCCCCACACCGTTTATTGGTTTTTCTTTCTTTCCTGTAATTTACAGAGATCCTCAACCAGCTTTTGTTTAATGCTGACAGTATGTTTCTCAAATCAAGCTGACATTTTACAAACATGAAGAGGACACTATGTTCACCATCAAACCAAGCAACCCTCCACAACCTTTCTCCTGGATTTGAAATTTAAATGCCAATAAAAGCTTGGTATAGTTTGTAACGGTGGCGTAAAGACTGACATTTAAAGACGTTCCTACAAGAAGTAAACTGTCTACTTCCATAATACTCAAGAAGAATGCTGAGAATCAAGTCCTAAGATCTCTCCTTTTCCAAAAATGTTAGTTTTAAAGTCAGTGGATGTGTAACTGGAGGCGCTTTCACTTTCACTCGTGATTCACCAGGACTAGAACTCAGCAGACTTGGAGCCAGAGGCCTTGGTATGGTGGTAGGGTGGCCTCATTGTGCCATATGGAATTGTTTTCTTTCCAGTGAAAACCAAGTAAACGCCAGCAGACATGCCAACTTCTGAACCTGCGAGTGCAAAGGTGATTGCTGGGCTTCAGTGTCTACCACAGCTGTCATATGTGGGCGGGTGACTATGGGTGCCTGCAGCAAAGTGGGCACCAAGGCAGGCAGAGGTTAGTCATGAATGCAATAGCCAATGGGCATCCTGTCAGTTATCCAAAACAGACTCCATCAGGTACTAAACCAACTCAGGCGCTCCACCTACAGGGTGTCATTGAGCTAATGACTACCCAGAATCGACCGCTCTACTGAATAGCTCCAGCGGTAGACTGGAGACAGTTTGTGTATTTTGGCATAATACGAGTTCAAAGGACAGAAAGTATTACCGACCCAAATATCTGTATACTGTAATCCCCAAATGACTTTTATCAAATCCCTCTGTAACTTTGCATAAATAAGAGGTTAGGCAGAGGTGGGGATGGATTTAAAGTGCTTCATATTATTGGTTTGTCACCATGCCAAATTTCAGTGTTTTCACGGTGAAAACTGTTCAGTGAGGCTTGTGGATTATCCTTTTTAACGGGCATATTTCGGACACACTGTTGTGAGTCCTTCAAACATCTGCCATGCTTTAAGCAACACAAACTCAATTTCTACATTTTTCATTGTACCGGGGAATTTCAATGGAAGCCTCAGTGTATCTGATACACATTTTTTCATGATGCTGCACCGCCACAGTGAAACACCTTTTAACCTCTGCATTGGAGCATAAAGAAAGCCAGATACTGCAATGCCGCTTCCCCTGGTTCTGTATGACATTATCACATCACATCAAGGTCAGCCACTTGAATCGCAGTGTCGTCTCTTCAGCCTGTATTCTCAGTAACATACAGTATGTCGTCGTCTACACACACCTTTCCTAATGGACAGTATCAGATTGAACTGCAGAAAGGGAAATCTTTGCCAGGCTCAGGGTAAAGCTTCCTGACCAAAATAGAGAGAATTACATTTAAATAATGCAAAGGAGTGCTTGAAAGTAAGAATATCACGAACTCTGCAAATGCACCCCAGGACCTAAGTGATGCAATAATGTGATTTTGGTCAACAAAAGAAAGTGGAATAAGACAAAGTTAAAATAATGGCATTCACTTCATGTTTACACTGTAGAGTTAACCTAAAGGAGATTATTTGGAATCAGATGCTTATTTGTCAGTCAACAATGACATGCATCAGTAGGCTTTTGGGTGCAGACTTTCAAAGAAGACGATTTGGGTTCATTATTCAGTACGAAGTTGCCAAGTGTAGCTTTACGATGTATAAATTGTTTACATTGATTAAAGTTTTCTATTGATGAACAAACAGGTCTAAAGGCATGTGATATCCCTGGTTTTGATATAGTGAGAAAGGGTAGGATGGTTGCCTAGTTGTTTAGTTTGTGCCCCAAGTAAAGAGGTTACAGTCCCCAAGCGAGCAGCCTGGGTTCAAATCTGACCTGTGGCTCTTTGCCACGTCATTCCCAACTCTCTCTCTCTCTCTTTGCCCTGATTTCCAACTCTATCCACTGTTTCTCTACAAAAGGCATAAAAAGCCATTACAGCAGGACTAATCACAGTGAGCGTCCATACTGTTGAAGGTGTTGTATTTCTTTCTGTGAAAAATACTACAGTCACCATGTCTCTCCTGATTTTTCTACACAAAAGATGTTAAAAAAGGTTGGAAAAAGACTTCCAGCAAATAACAGGAAGTCTGCACTACAATTAGGCAAACTGTGTGGAATCAATATAACTGGGCCAGAGGGAATTCCCTAATCAAGAGGTAATTGATTGTATCGAGCCAATTAAATCCACCCTCGCCTGGCATCGCTGCAGTTTCAAAAAGGAAAACTAGGTTACCACGAAACATTTTTAATCAGAACTCGCAGTGTGAGGTTTAAGTTTGTACTGCTTCTAGATTTAAATAGATACTTATTCACTCAAAAACAAAGCAACCTACTTCAACTGAAATTGATACTTATACTTATAGTGAGGTTCATTAAGTGATTAATTCTTTGGGCAGCCTAGAAAAAAAAGCTGTTGACCTTGTCTGTATAAAAAAAGAAAACAGTGTTTGTACCTGGGGAATAAGGGTTTGCTCTCTTCAGTATATGCAGTATGGGTCATTCATACATAATACATCTTATTCTAACATTTCACAAAGAACCTTGAGACACAGGCCAGAGGATGTTTGTAACATTTATAGACATTCTGGTGTTTGAGCTCTCTGCCTGCTGTTCACTGCTGTCATTTATTAAAGCATCTCAAACAAGCAACCTGTGATACAGGGAGTAAACACAGAGTCACACTAAGCCAAAGGACTAAGGTGACCAGCGTAGAGACTAATGGTTAGGTTTTTGGCCCTTTTGTCCATTTTTTCATCTTTTTTTTTTTGGTCATGTTTATTTTTGTTTGGACTTTACATTAGTGTAAAAACAAATTGGTGTAATGTTGAACTGTAATGACTGTGGGTGGATTTCACTGCAGCACCCCTGGGTGGGTTTTTTTAGGGCACCTTAGGGCTGAGCATGAACACAGACGGAGTAAACTGTGAGTCTAAATCAATCTCAATCAGGCAAAACTAGCAGGTTAAATCTGTGTGCGTCAGGAAGATGACTGTAGTCAGAGCAATATAACAATGAAAGCTAGGGATGTAAAGATTAATCGTGAGGCAGTTAAAAATCGATTCAAAGCTGTCAAGGTTCACATCGATTCTCTGAAAAATGAATCGCAGTAACAGGGTCCGAAATCCACACCCGCCAAGCGCCAAATGCGGGTAGATTTTCCGTTTGTTGAGTACATTTGACCAGAAAGTCATAAAAACTATGCTATGAGTATTAAGCACGTTTTATTTAGCTGCAGCCGGCTTTCCCTGCTCCTCTCTCTGCTGTCATGACTGAGAGCATCGCGGAGCACGCTGCCTGAGACACACCAATTTCAGCGCAAACGCGCGCACACACATACACACAGCGCGCGCGCGCCCCTTGTAACTTAAAGTGCATCAGCACGTAGCCTACAGTTGATCCGTAATCCGTACGGACCGAGTCGGGAACATGTGATCCGGTCAAACGGTCGATTCGACTTTTCTCCGTTCACTCGTCTGCAGCTAACATAACGATAGCAACGTCCTCTCACCTGCTGTAGTCTCAGTCTGTGAACGTCTCCAGTACAGTCTACAGTAAACAGACGTCAGAACGTACTGTAAGCAAAAAGAGAAGGGCATACAAAACCCTCCTGCTCTGCCACGACTACACAAACAGGCACTTTAGCCAACGCTTAGAGACGTTACTAGCACCAACTTTGACATTTCCTGAGAAAAAGACAGAAGGAAACTGGACAGAACCATCAGGTCCAAACTGCAGAAGGGTTCATACAGACATAAATCAATATTTCAAAACAAATACTACTTCTAGTCGGATATGTTGCATTGTAAAAGGTATGCAACTTTTTTTTGTTGCCGTTGTCAGTTTGACAGAAATATCATTTTTGCTCTGCTTGCCAGTGTTACAGTAACCTCTGCGATACACAGTCATACAAAACTATTACAGAAAAACATCCACTCACTGTCCTCCTACACTCTACTTTCCCAAGAGGCACAGACGCTTTTTTAACGGGAACAAGCTCCTGGACTGTCGCTAAGGCAGGGAAAACAGTGACATACAGTATTCAAAGAGTTGTCATGTGTATTCAGATAAGATGAAGGAGATATGCAGCCTGGAAGCACCTGAGGACACTGATGAGAAGTGACACACAGATAATCCACAGCTGACTGAAAACCTTGAATACAGGTCCCTTTTTGTAAACAATGAGAGGTTTTTATTTCAGCAAGTCTTTGGAGCATTGATAAACGGATAACTGACAAGCTGGATGAAAGATAGACGATTCAGTTCAAGATTCACTAACTGCTTAAAAAATATTCACAAGTGGCTACTAAATATTTCTCAATTACTGCCAGCTAATGTGAGCGTATACCTTATTAACAAGTTACAAATAAGTATGGTATTCATCCTGAAAAACAGTTCCATTATAGCTCTAAAAAAAAGTGGGTTATTACAATTCGTTTGAGGTTGTGTCAACAACTAATCACTGTCCCGTCACACCACGCTGCACAGTGCTGCTGTGAAGACACTAAGTTAAGAAACAGCAGTTTTAGTTCCTTTATTGCGTGACTTCAGTCTTTCGTACTTAAGTGGTACCTACTGTTTACCCTTTTTTTTATTTGCAACACAGAAATGTAATGTATATTTGATGAGGGGCAGCAGAGGTGCAACATAACACACTAGCAGTGTGTGAATCAGTGAGACATAGAACTGTCTCATCAAAGCATTCAGCTCAATATGACAACTTTATAAACTTAATTTAACCCCGACAGCTGCTCCCAAATCCCTGCTGCCCGAGTTTAAACTACACAGCCTTTAAATGTATCCAGACAACATTGAATTTATGGCTTCCTCTTTGAGAAAGGGAGGAGCTTACATTGGATGTTTTAGTTTCATTTGTTTGAATTTCGGACAAAAATTTGATGCATTGGTGCGATTTAGTGATTTAGATAAAGGTTGCGTGATCTTGCAGGCAGTGGATCAGATGTTCCACTGAAAAGGTAGGCCATGATTTTCTATGCTTTCTGAAAAAAAAAAAAAAAAGACTTACATAAGCATGCACACAGCCAGTCTCGTGGACATCAATTACACTTGCTACTTTTTGACTGGGTTGTTGGGAACTATTGTTAGCTCAGGTTTCCAGCCTATACAGAGAGAAGGTTTGATGCAAGATGACGAGGATGGTAATCATTGCTCTACTTACATTAATTTATTACACTTAATATTCCTTTCACGAAGATATTTGACTCTCATTTTAAAAACTTCAGAGACAATTATTCAGCAGGTATAACATTTCATGTATGCCTTCCACATGGCTAACAAAATGACAAACAGTTCTTAGCGCTCAGAATAGTCCACTGAGCCTGAAAAAAAGCCGTCTAATGGCTGAACCTGAGGCAAACACACAAATGTGCTACAGCTGCTTTGTATACTACAGAATCTTGAATATATCTTATTATACATTATGTACGCTGACAAGGGGATATGAAGCACATTCAATATTCCCAGGAAACCAAATGCATGACTACAGCGAATCAGTCCTGAATTAAATCCTCTTAATATCACATGTATGAGGAATACAAGAACTGCCATACCTCATGCAAATGGATCACCATCAGCTCAGCTAACAGTTTGTTGTGGTTAAGTGTATGCAATAGTGTCAGTGGACTGGTCATATGTAATTCATAAGGGAGGAGGGTCTCAGCTGATGTGGAGAGGAAGAGAGGAGAGGAAAGTGGGTCATGTTGTGAAGATACAGGATTCACTGCACTGCAGGAGTGTGACCTTGGCTTCTATAAAAAAAGGCCCACAGCCCCAATGAAAGGTCAGGTACAATGCTGGCTTTACAGCATGAAGGCTCACTTGCACTGGCAGACCTTGCGCTGGGTTGACCAATGGCACACAGCTGGATGGAGTCCAGTGAACTCCTGTACTGTAGACTACCAGCATCTGACTCTGTTGGGAAGCTGCTACATGGGACTGCCAGTCACTGGACAAACTAGAACTGATGTGAGACTGTTATTCCACCCTCCGCCTCACAGTGGGATTTACTCTAGAAAGGTCAAAGTGCAGTTGTCCATTTAGAGAATATTACTGAAATATTGCATCTATGACTGTTCTCAGTGGGGTAACTTACAAATATCACATAAATAGAAATATATTTATAATGCAAACTGTATTATAAAGAAAAATAAGAACACAAAGTAGGGCTGGGCGATATGATCTCAAATCAACATCATGATTAATTGGACATTTTACCTCGATTACGATTAATGAACGATTATTTCATTTTTGTTTTTTTGCCCTCATAGTTCACTGACATGCTCTCTACTGTAAATGTGCTCAACTATTACAGCTGAGATATTTGTTCTAATGAGAGAGTGCATACTTGATGAACTATTTTGTGGTTATTTATTGAATATTTCGAACTGAAATCAAAGCATCGCTTGTCATGTGAATCTGCCCTGAAAATAATCGAAATATTCGACATGGGCAAGATAACGTCGGTTACAGGTCCTGAATGTCGGTTTCGATTAATTTTCGATGAATTGCCCAGCCCTAACACAAAGACATTCACATTTAGACTGCTGTTTCTTTTCTTCAACTCAAGTGATCCTTACATTCACTGGATGATACTGTATCTCACACCCACAGTATTACATACTAAAACCAGAACAAAAAAAAGAGCAACCATGACTCCTCCTGACTAAGATGGATGAGTGTCATGTCATGGCACATTGCACAGGCTGTAAAAGTGCCGCAAGTCTAATCCCCTTGGCCCTTCAGGGCCATATCACTAATGGGCAAACATGTCACACAAATGGATTCGAGGCCTGAGCTTAAAGCTACTAAAGTCAAATCACGGCATTTTCCAATTGACCTCTTCAGAAATGTTTACATTACACATATGAGAAATGAACACATAGAAACTGGAGTGAGTGAGCTGGAGCAGGTATGTACCAGCTCCTAATTACGCTGCTATAGGCTTAGACTGCCGGGGGGGCCTGGCACCTTGAGCTCCTCTCTCCCCCCCTCTATCTGTGCATTCACTTCCTATTACTGTACGTCACTGTCTGTAAATCTTCATGTACCATGTAAGTTACTGACAGTATATCTCCCTGGGAGCTCCTGAGCTACAACAATAATATCAGCCTTACATCTATTATCATTCATATAAATATTAAAGTGAATCTCAGAGCTGCTCAGCTTTAACCCCTGTAATAATCAGCCCTCCCTGTTTCCTCATCATTACACTTGCTAATGTTAATAATTGATTGATCAGTTTATTATGATACGTAGTCGTTACTGCTCATACTTTGACCATTATTACTGACATTGTAGCTGTAAATCTATCTTATTCATTGTTGTTGTTATTGCTCTGTTTGTCTATGTCAGGGATGGGCAACTCTGGTCACAGCAAGGGCCACATTTATTTAATTCTCGCAGCCAGGGGGCCAAATTGTAGGATACAGAAACGATTACAGTCAATCATTTCTTAAATTTAACTCAACATATACCTGTATCAAATATTATTAAGGACATATTTCTGGTTTTCATGATTTCATGGCAGATTTTGTCACGTTTTCTTCATGTTTCCAATTAATTGATATGTAGAAATTGACCTGAGGGCCACGTTGAGGGTTGATGGGGGCCGTATGTGGCCCCTGGACCCCCAGTTGCCCACCCCTGGCCTATATCCTTCTTCTTCATGAATCTCCCTCTATCCCACTTGTGGAATGTGGTTTGGAGACATTGGAGATGGTAATACAGAAAAAGCGAGTTCATAGTCAGCAGTAAAGAGACAACTAGATTAACAACTTATCAATATTTTACTTTGGAAAAAATACTTTAATGTTGTTTATTTTACAATTAAAAATGTATTCTCCAATGTCTCACAGGCAATCCGACAGGATGCTAGAGTAGCTAAGAAAACTAACCTACTGAGGCTTTGACCTGGGAATAGTTGACGTACTAGTTTCAGACAACCCAAGAGAGGCAGTTAGCTCAGAACTGTCTCTGAGCATTATTCAGGGAAGATTTTAGTGTTACTAGAAGAGAGCAAAGTGCTGAGTTGAACAGCAAGAAAAGCTTGAAATAAATTCTAAACCTGACTGCCAAACATCTGCAGAGATTTGTCATGTCTACTCTGTAGTTGTCTTGTTTCTTTTAAACCTTTTGCATATTGAATGAGCAGCGGGGATCTTCTGTCTTTGTGGAGGAGATGGAGGGAAAGGCAGATATAAATGAATTCAATGAACTAGACTAAAAAATGGATCAGGTCTTTTTTTATGTTTATGTATATCATATTCAAAGTCTGGTAAAGTGCAAATAAATGTCAAAATGATGACGTGATTTATAAATTCAATGGTAACACGTCTCTATATTGAGCTCTGACTTGTAAACCAAATGGCTGCTTCTCTGTAATTCTTTACCCTCTTACTACTTCTGATCAGATTTAGACTTGAGGACTCTGTAGGATTTAATTAGAAGGAAAAATCAATATCATGATTCACAAAATAGATGCTCTGTTTGAGGATAATCTGGGGCAGATTAGTGGAGTTAATTCAAAATTCAATAGCTCAACAGCTGAACACAAGGCAGCGATGCACTTTAGATGAAAATACTACAGCATTAGAATTAAAGTATCAACTTTAAAATCAAAAATGAACTTTAACTGCACAATCCTGCCAACAATGTTATTCAGTCTAAGTATCAGTCTTCATATCCTTTCCATAACTCCTTCGCTTAACGCATCGAACGCACAGTGAGTCACATTATTAATACTGGCCACATGGAATTAACACTAATGTACCAAGAGAGTCTGAGCATGTAAACACATTAGAAGCTGCTTTCCATACATGACCTATATTTCAAAAGAAATAAGAGGAATTAAAAGCTTGCAATGTCTTTAATGATAATCAAAAAGAAAGCAAAGTCCATTTTATTGTTACGTGAAAATGTGACTTCTGATGGTTTATTGTAGTTAGCTATGGCGTCTAGACCGTTTAGTTAGGCTTAGTCTCAGTACTGGCTTAATAAATCTGAAGAAATATGTAGAGACTGATTGTGCATGATCGAGTCTATACCACAAACAAACTACTAAATATTTGCTGTTTATGTCGTAGTGCCCTTAGTATTAAATACATACCAAGAAAACTGTTTCAGATTTGAAATGTTGTCATGACAATAAGCAAGATGAACAGTTCTATTAATGGAATAAAAAGGAATGCAACCCTCTAAATGACATCAGGTCTTTGCAATGTACCGAAACACTGCATTCAATCATGCAAAATGCACAACCTTATGCATTCATAAATAACAAAAGAAGAATAGAACTGCATTAGTTTTGATGGTGCCTCTCTTTGAAAGGGTAGACCTCTAATCTTCCTCTAATAGTAAGGGTCCTCTGCATGACTGAGTGAAAACACTGCTGAAATGGCCCCATCTTGCACATGCAGTAAAAATAGCCCAGCAAAGAGCATGGATCCGACCCTTGTGATGAAATGTGATCAAGGTCAATGTAATATGGCTCATGGACCTCCAAGGGACCTATTTTTTTTCTTGTAAATGTAAATGAACCAACTGTTAACCAGCAGTTTCCTTCAGTATTTTTTCTGCTTTACCTGTTTACCCTTTTTGGACACTTACTATGAGAATTATTGATAAATTCAAACTGCTGGACATACACATACTTGTTTCTGGGAAATTAGGAGTCTAACTATATTTTCGAAATCTACTTTTTAAATGAGAAATCAAATTCCCTGACCACAACAGTGTCTCTCAATCTGTTATTCGTTAACATCACAAACACAGGATTAGGAAGCAGAGCATTGTGCTGGCTCAGTTCTTGCTCTGATAGAGTTGAAAACGTCCTCTATCTTTTCTGTCTCGTGTGTGCGTCTGCCACAAAGCAAAGGAGGCTTTGAACAACACGCAGTGATTTAAATTCAGAGAGTGCTCATTAGTTTCAAAGACCTACTTAGCATCGTTATACAATAGCTCAAGCAAGAGAGACTAAGGAGTGCTTCAAAAACAAAATATTGTTTACTTGAAGAAAAAACAGACCCTCCTCATTTTAGTTTCCAAAAATGTAAGTGCTGAATAATAATAATGTGTTTCTGTGTATGTGATTCAGTTATCTAAGTGTCGCTGGCCTTCCAGAAGCTCTCCTGAATAATTTCTACTTGAAAGCAAAGCTACATGAAGGCAGAAGGCTGTTTGAAAAGAAAATGAACTGGATAGAGGAATATACAAAGAACAATGAGCTACTTGGTACAAAGCTCTTCAACCTTTAGTCCACTTACCCTGGACAACTCTAATCTGAAATTCACAGATATAGGTCAGTGATTACAAGAGTTTACATTATACATAGCTCAGTATTCCCTGTGTGAACAACACATGCAGCTCTGATAGCACTCAGCAGTGATGTGATGTGGAGTGGCTGAATGTGTGCTGGTACAATCACAGCCGTCCTTGTACCGTCCTGTTTTTGCAAAGGAGAGGGACAGACAATTGCATGAGAAACATGCTGGACACGAATGTATCGAATCCCAAACTATAAGCGACAAGCATGTTAATGGCATGTTAAGCTGCTGAGTGCTGTGTACGATACTGTGCGACCCCCCCCCCCCCCCCCCCCCCCCCCCCTTAGCACCATCAGTGCAATAATCCAGCAATACTCCTTTAATGGTCCAGTAGCTTCGCTTAATCTATACTGACATAACATGAATCAAGACCATAAGTAGGCCTACCCTTTGGTGCACTACATGGTAAGTAAGATGATGGTGGTAATGGATAGATCACCATGTAACACAACCCAATGTGAATATATAGATTAAGATGTGAATTGTGATGCACAGAGCCTGATACAGTAGTGTTCGGCTGGTGCTATTTAAATCAGGAAAAGTATTTTTATCGTACTGTTACTATAAAAAACATGTGGCAGACCTAAATGTAGTCAAAATAACTTAGCTACTACTAATAATAATCAATGACATTTAGCGATGCTAGTTTCTATTTCATCTGACTTGTGTTCAGAGAGCCTGATGTAAGAAAAAGGTAACATGCAAACTCCAAACAGAAATGTCCCGGCTCTTCTCAAACCCAGAAACTTGTTTTATAAGTTGCCTTATTGAAAAGTGGAAAAAGGTTGAACATCTAAAGTAAACAGAAGAAAAACTGATTGACGTTATCAACCCTTAAACCAAATAAACCACTTCTCATATTTTCTTTTACAGGTCGTCCTCAATGTAGCACCAGTCCTCACAGTGTAATCAGGGCTGGTGTTTTAAACCCAACTTTGTTCAACAAAAACACTTCCATTCAGTCCCTATTTTATTTCGACAAAAGCAGCGACAGCTGTCAGCTGCTGCAGAGCGTGTATTTTGCCAGGTTCCATTCAGACGGGCTTTTCTTCTGACAAAAGAGGCCTGCTGGTTTTGCTTGTCCTCCGATCCTCTGGCAGAGCTACACAGGGAAATCTTCTGAACAAACTAACATTTGTTGCCCATTCTGAGGATGTTTTTTTTTCCAGGCTGGGCTCTGTGATGAGGCCTTCTAGGGATTTGAAGCCCTTTGTTAAGACCGCTATAAAAGGGAATCCTTCCCCATCAGGGTCTGGACGTGATCCACATAATAAATGTTTTAATGTCAAAAGACAATGCTGATTATTTAATGCATGTTAAGAAATCATTATATTCATCTTTAAGAAATTAACAATCAAATTTAAAAGAAACATAAGGCAAGATGTTTCATTAAGAGGGAAGGGAGCATGGGGGACCTCTGCATATTGAACCGCTATTTTTATTTGAGCAGAAGCTTATTCTAGAAGTGTTTGGCATTTATCCTTTGGTAAGGTACATAACAACATAACAGATTCTCACATTGAGCAACTTGATTTTTATGTATGACAAGTTCACTGCTGTAAATGCCCAAGGATTTTTTTTAGGTAGGACTTTTAACATGATGCTCTTCCATAACCTGTTTTGTAGAAATCCCAAATACACATCAGTGAAATGTGCTGTGCCATCGTTTAGATCAATTTCAGCTCAACCAGCTTTTATCGCATTACTCTCTCTCTCTCTCTCTCCTCTATCTCCTCTATCTCCTCTCTCTCCTCTCTCTCTCTCTCTCCGATAGGTCCTGTGGGCCTGTGTGAAGTAGTCATGCGTGCAGAAGAGTCAGGAAAGCATATTGCACACTGGAAATTGATTGCACTATCAAACCAGAGAAAAAGGCATTTTGGGATTACAGATCAAAACAACTGTGATACCCGATGAGCAGACAGAACAGGGCCTGAGGATAAGCCCCCCTGTTGTAGGATCTCAGAGATTGAACACAAAACTGTCATTTGGCCCAGAGCTGTTTCAGTTCAAGCAAAGACGTATACACTCACCGGCCACTTTATTAGATACAGCTGCTCAACTGCTTGTTATCAGCCTATCACATGTTAGCAACTCAATGCACTTAGGCATGTAGACATGGTCAAGACGATCTTCTGAAGTTCAAACCGAGCCCCAGAATGAGTGACCTTGAATGTGGCATGGTTGTTGGTGCCAGACGGGATTGTCTGAGTATTTCAGCAACTGCTAATCTACTAGGATTTTCACGCAAAACCATCTCAAGGGTTTACAGAGAATGGTCCGAAAAAGAGAAAATATCCAGCGTGCGGCAGTTCTATGGGCGAAAATGCCTTGTTGATGCCAGAGGTCAGAGGTCAGAGGAGAATGGCCAGACTGGTTCGAGCTGATAGAAAGGCAACAGTAACTCAAATAACCACAGGTTACAACCGAGGTCCCTGTGTACTAACTGAGCATCATTTAAATGCCACAGCCTACTTGAGCATTGTTGCTGACCATGTCCAACCCTTTATGATCACAGTGTACCCATCTTCTGATGGCTACTTCCAGCAGGATAACGCACCAGGTCATAAAGCTCATATCATCTCAAACTGGTTTCTTGAACATGACAATGAGTTCACTGTACTCAAATGGCCTCCACAGTCACTTTTGGGATGTGGTGGAAAGGGAGATTCTTCTCATGGATGTGCAGCCGGCAAATTTGCAAAAACTGTGTGACGCCATCATGTCAATATGGACCAAAATCTCTAAAGAAATGCAGCACCTCGTTGAATCTATGCCACAAAGAATGAAGGCAGTTCTGAAGGAAAAAGGGGGTCCAACCCGATACTAGTAAGGTGTACCTAATAAAGTGGCTGATGAGTGTAGCTGGCAGAGCCAAACTCAGTCTAGAGCGAATATAAGCAATTCCTGATGACAAATTCAACTTTAGTGATCTTCATACTTGCATTGTCCAACTCTAAAATGGACTAAATTGAATGAAGCTGAAAGGCCAAACTACTCTGTTTTCACAGAGCCAAAATCAACTCTTTACTAATGAGCTGCTCTCAATCAAGGTTGTTCTCTATATTCACAGAGTAAAAGAAGTGATCGTGCCTCGATTCAGCAAGTACTTAGAAAGTAATGAGCCATAACGTTTGCTTATTTCTTACAAAAATGCAGCAAGAAGACACTCAACCAAATGTTAAGCACTCCAAATCTGAAAAAAACAAACAAAGTTCAACACTTACATTCAAAGATTTTTAGGGAAGATCACTGACACTTTGTTCACGCTGCATCAGCTTACTAGTAGAGCATAAACTTAGCTACTATCCCATTCACCACTTTTAAATTTGGCTCAGTAACCCTCAAAGGTTTCGCCCTGTGAATGAACTTAAAATCCATGTGCTGTATGGCTGTGCTTCCTCCAGCTGCTGATGCTTTCAAGTCTGAAGAATTAAAGAAACTTCACGAATCTCACTGTGCAAGCACTGACTGCAACCTAAAAAAGGCTGGACGTGAACCACAAAGTGCCTCTGCACTTAGTAGTTTATAGCGTTTGAATCTTTCATGAACAGAATATGCTTGTATCTGTGAAACTGGCCAGAAACACACAGTACTGTAGTAAAATGTTACTGTTGTAAAGACAATGGCACCACAGAGGGATAAAATAACCGGTTCCAATTAGATTGTCATTATTAGAATAAATCAGAATACAAAACACAGTATCATTTTCCATGTGGGGTACATCAGGCTGCACTAAAAGAAAAGCTTGTATAAAGGCACTCAAGTTAAGTAAAGTTCTGTCCTGGCTAAGTGCCACTGCCGAGAGCAGGAACTGTGCGTCCGGTCTGAAAGAGTAAAGATATTCTGGGTATGTGACCAACGCTACCTCTTCACACGGATTCATTCTGACAGTCTTTAGCGATGCAGCTGAAAGTGTTTCGTAGCACCAGTGCACCATGTTTTTGTCTAGTGGTTAACATCAGTTTCCTGTGATATAATCAAATACAGCATCCATCAATCACGCCTTCCACTGACACTGACAGATTGTTAATATCAGGCTTATGTGCCTCTCAGCTGGCCTCAGACCAGTCACTGAGTGTATTAAAGACTGATTGGATTTTTACCATAGCAGAATAAATATCCTCTGCAATTACATTAACTGACGGTTTCTGCGGTAAACACATACTGGACCATTGTCAGAGCAGAGAAGATCCCCAGAAATTAAATGGCATGCTGTCACTACATGTATGATCCGTGCAGAAAACATCTGTCATCACGGCAGTCTGATCCATTGTCCCACTGATCTGCCCGCAGAGGTCAGTGGATCTTTTAACCCTGTCTAATGGCTGTGTTAACTGATGTATAAGGATTATGTGAAGCCCTTCAGTTACTAGTTGGGCTGTCTACCAATAATCCCAGATTCATTGGAAACCTGAAGTCTAACCTAAGATAAGAAAAGCAAGATAAAAAAAAAAAAGGCAAAACATTAGCAGCTAGTGTTTAATAGCACGGATTCTAAGATCTAAAAGTTTTCAAACTGCTTCTTTTTTTAGATTTCACTTTTGCACAATACTTTAATCTTAAAGTACAGAAAAGAAACCATGAGGAAGAAGAACTTAAGAGTGCTCACTTCTTGTTCAATCTAGGCTCAAAAGACAGATTGCAATGCAGCTTCACGGCATCTCATGCTTTTATGAAAGCATCCAAGTCAAGTACCCTCTGATTTCACTCCCTCTTTATGCTGTCACTATTGAGCTCACCGTGTGATAATGCAGCTCAGTGAGGTCTCCTGATCATTCCTGGGAATGATGGTGCCAGCCAGTGATTTAAAAAAAATGTTATAACTTACAGATTTAGATTTTCCATGTGATTAAACAATGTGTACATGTGTCTTTAATACCGTATTTTGTAATTGGAAATGATACATCGTTCAGAAAGGAGGCACAGTAACAAACAAGACAAACAGCTTTGATGGGAAAGCGCTGAACCTGGTGGAATGCAACAAGTTGAACAGAAATTCAGGAATTAAATGAATAATCACTAGTAATTTCGAGCAGCAACAAGAGAATACGTCTTCGTGAAAATTGTTGCAAAACATTTCATGAAAACTAAAATCGACATAAAACCCCGATGCTTTCCTTTATCCAAGTTTAGCTGGGATGTTTCAGTCCAGTGAAGATCAGAAAGAACTGAGAATCTTGTTTCCCTTCTCTCTCTCTCTCTCGCTCAACAAAACTGATTGATTATGGGTCAGTTACCTGATTATCAATGATATTAATCAACACTATGTTGTATGTAAGAAGACCTTTGACAGTGAAACCAAGGCCAACGTTGATGCAATACAGAAGAACAAGTGGACGTCAGCACCATCACAGAAATTTGCCACACTCCTCATCACAAACATTACATAATAAGCGTATTAAATTCCACAAGACAGTGCTTGAAGAGCCAGTATTTAGTGTCAACATACTGTAAACAAAGGATGGGAAAATGACCTACCTTATGGGTGTAAGGTGCCTCTCCCAGGTTGATCCCATCTTTAGCCAGTTTATCCCTTATCAGCACCTTGAGCTTCAGTTTGGGATAAGTCACAAAGTCATTACAATCAGTGAATCTCAGGTTATGGTTTCCAGGACAAGAAGCCTCATGTATTCTTGAAGCGTGTGAGTGTGATCCCGACGTCCTGAAGTCTTTTTCTCTGTTTGGGTCTGAAGAGTGGTCGCAAGCAGAAGTTCCAAATGGCTCCAAGGTGAAATAGTAGCTTGGTGCTTTCCTTCTGTCTTCATCCTTTAGTTTCTGCACTGCTGCAAGGAGCCTGTGTCTGTGGTACTCGATGTGGACACCTATGGCATCCAAGTCTGGTTCTCCAATCTGTTTGCACACTTCCAAATCATCATACCCATTGTCAATGAAAGACTCCAAATATGGAGCCAGATGGAGCTTAGAAAGCCACTCCAGGACAAGGTTTGGCCCTTGGCTCATTTTGAAAAAAAAAAGGATATAAAGAAAGCCTACCTTATGTGTTCAACATAATATCCATTTACACTTCTGCTGGGATGTTTGCAGAGGAAATCCAGCAAACTGGTCCAAGTATATCCCACCTCAAACACATTCACCTGTTTAATTCCACGTTTCAGAGACATCTATTAGGTTCTTGTTAAAGCATTAGACACACAGAGGATACGTAAGGAGGTTTCTGCATGCTAGAAACAAACTAAAAGTCCTTTAGTTGAACAAAAAAAAAGCCCTTCTGAAGTTCTCTTGATCAACATAAACAGGGTCATGCTGTCCTTTTGCCGCCTTTCACATTTTTAAGAGGCAGGATATTAAAGTAAAAGGCAAACCCCCCATTAGGAGGAGGTGGGTTGTTTTTCAGCCAAACTAGACCAATGTTCAACTTCTTTCACCTTCAAACGCATGCTTACGGTCAGTTTGTGTAGTAACTAACGTTATGAAGCACATTTGCAGTAGTCGCCTGTCGTCGACGTAACGTTAAAGTTTACGAAAGCTAGTGAGAACAGACCTTTACCGGGTAGACCACGTTTCCATAAAGTTATCTTCTGTCAAATGTGTTAAGAGTTGGCGTCTTCCAAGGCTGCCTTTATCGTCTTTGTTTCATTCATCCCAGCGGTTACAGAGCCAGACACGCAGGTCCATCAAACATTCATCCGGAGCTAAATGTTGCCGCTGACGCTGAAGCCAAAGCGATATATGACGGATATTTCCGATAGACACGCTCCTTGAGAAGCAATAAAACATGTGAAATCATCCAAACGTGCTCACAGCGCACGTGCTGTGCATTACTTTGTGTTTGCCTTCCACCTCTCTCAACTTTGTCGTCCCACCGCTTCATCCGCTGATTCAGTCCAAGTGAGGATGCTGCTGCTGCTGCTGTTCAGCCACGGATTCACTCACTGCTGTGGTTTCAACCCCGATGGACGACGGGAGTTCAAGGAGCAGCGGCGCCACCTGCAGGGGCTTCTGGGAAACGTAGGACTCGTTAATAAAATAAAATAAACAAATGATAACGACAAAAACTACACATTTAAATAACATTACAGACAAAAACATTTCAGTGTTTTTAATGATTTTTATACTGCAGTCTCTAAATACCCAAACCTTGGATATTTTATTTTTAATCCCAGTATATATTTTATTTAAAAAAAAATGGAAATACTCTGTTTTATTTTATGAAGCATATTCTAAAAAATAGTTTACTTTAACATTTCACAAAAAAATACAAATTATACAATTTAAAAATGTACATTTACTTTTTGTGATATTGAATAATCTCTACCTGTCGTTGCACAAAAACTTTGTATAATGCGTTCGACGAAAATATTGGCATAACAGATTTTCACTTTTCAGCAAATGGTATTTCAGTGTAAACGCAGGGCATCTTTAATTTTAACATAAAATGACATTAATGGAAATAAAAAACACTTCAGAAAAAGAAAAGTATGTTATTATACATAATAAAGAAACATATGAAGTGAAGTCAATAGTATATTCTTTAAGGGAATAAAACTTCCAAAACCTGTTTTTCACAGGAAATGTGTTGAGAAAAAAAAGATTTTCGCCACTTTGTTGAGATGTGTAATGTCTTAACTCTATTCAAATTGTGCTTTAAATTATTGATGCACCAGGCTGTAACTCGGGATGCTCAAAGAATTGTTGACAAGACAATTCATATATATCTGACCTCTGACCTGCAGTGGGACGTGTCAAGAAATAATTTATGTACAAGTAATAATGAAACTTCATCTTTGAAACAAAATCAGTGAACAAACAGGAAACAATGAAACAGAAAACACAGGACAAAACATGGTATGATTGGTTTTACATTTATTTTCCATTGCACAATAATATATATATTTATATACTGTATCTACAGTCTAAATTGTTTGTGGCAGCAGATTAAGTCAGACATCCATGTGAAATTTATTTTAATAAAACTGTACAAAAATTGCCTACTATGAGAAAATACTGCAACTGCACAGATATTCATCCCAGAAGACAGAAAGACGGATGGATGGATGGAAGTATGGCGACTGAGAAACCCTCGAGCTCTCCTGCACGCTGCTCTGAGCCAAACTTTGCTTTCTATGCATTTCTACAGCACAGGGAAAGCAAGAAGTTTCCATGGAGCATACAGTAACATAAACAGATGTACCAGTAAATAAATAAATCCTCTCACACTTATACAATTGGCATGATAAAACAGCAGTGGGACAGCCTCCGAATGTGTGACGAGAACTTGAGTTTTTGTTCAACATGGTGGTAAATACAAACGCCAGAAGAGACAATCTCTAAGAGGGATAATACATGGTTGTTTCAAGTTTGTAAACACTTAATATCATGCATCCTTCAATGTGCAATAAGGGACCATTTAGGACATATATGTTGCAAACTGAAGCACTTTAAAGTTGAGGCCACACTTTGTAGAAAGACTCAGCGGCCCACCAGGAGGAGATGACCCTCCTGCAGTAGCAAAGCTAGATTCGGAGATGAGCATGTTCAATATAGAACCAGAAAATGTTTGTTGTCATGTCTGGATGATGGATCCTTATGCACAACCATTGTTTGGACAGTAAATCTCTCCCCATAATAACATTAAAGGTATCTTTAATAGATTATTGAAATCAAAAGTATATATATATTTGTTTTCAAATATATAAATATATCATATTAGATATTAACCTGACATTGAAAACAAATCTGAGAGTGAAGCAATCAGCATAATTGGCAAATGACACAGATAAGCATAGGTTTTTGTCACGTTTTGGTCCTTTCAAAAACAAGAAAATGGGACAAGAAGAAATAAATAGATTAAAAATCATACTAACGAACTTCTTCTAAATACAAAAAAATAGTGCAAAAACCCACTTGGCTGCTCATTTTCATGGGTTTATATTAGTAGTATACAGTAGAGAAGATTCAAATCAGTCAGCTAAAAGTGAAGGGTTTTATTCCAAAATGCTGTACACCCATCTTGGATAAAACATTTTTGGTGTGATTGATAGCTGATCATCTCCTAAGTACACAGCGTCTATCTAATACTCTCAAATCTAAGTTAATTGATCAAAAAAAGTCTCACATGTTTTGTTCGTGCCTGCAACCATTTTCCATGAGTCCTTTGACATGATTTTCTTTGGTGGATATCTCATTTTGGAATGAAACTCTTCAGATTCACCTTGCCTGTCCTCTGAACACAGCAGTTAGGGTAATGAGGTTGGCATGCCCACAAAAATATCCCAAATCCAATCAATCTACTTTCTCCTCCTTACACACAGCAGACTTCTTGACAAAAAAAATTAATCCAGACTGACTCTTAAACTTGTTTTTGTTTTTTTTGTTTTTTTTGGGGGGGGACTCTAGACAACTGTGTGAAATCAAGCAACTCTTTGGTGTCGTAAAAGAACACGGCCGCAAGCATACAGGATGTCAAGTTGCCTGAACCTGCACTGTCAGATTTGTGTCCAGCTGTCGTGTATTTTACAACATTTGGCAGCAATCTGGACCGACAAAGTCTTGTCTCTCTTTTTTTCTTCAAAACAAAAGACCAACAGATGATGCTCCTACATTGACACAAATAGCAGCATATCCTTGCACCTCATGAAAAAGAAATCTAATTACATTAGAACTCTAGTTAATCACATTGAAAAAACACTGTCAAGCAAAAACAAAAACCTCAAAAGACCTATTGTAATACACTGCATCTATGTAGTATTATAAATATTGGCGCCCATACACATATTCCAGAATATATGTATGTTCACAAACACACAGACATACACATAGGTAGAGGTTAGCATATATGCGTCATGAGGCAAAGGCAGAAGAGAGTTTTTTTTGTGTTTTTTTTTAAGTGAATGGTTCAGAGAGAGATGACCAATGGCACTGTGTGGAACACTCAAAGGTGCTTGGTCATTTCTACTGGCAGCTACGAATACAGACAGCATACCTTTACCATTGTGCTGTAAGAGACGCATGCTTTTTTCCCCCCCCTACACATTGAGAAACGAGACAAAAATCGACTCAGGCTATGACAGGATAGCGAGAAAAAAAATCTGAGTAATCATGAATAGATAGAATCTTTATCACAAGAACTAAAAATTGTAACCAAAATATACATTTTATGCTAATCAGACAGAGGACAATCTTTGTCTTGCCCTTCAACACGTCATCTTTCTCTAACATGATTAAGCTACAGCCCCAGGAAAGCAATACGACCTTCACAGGATTTCCAGTGTCTCAACTCTTCTTTTTTTTTTTTTAATGATAGATCAATGTAAACTCTTTATCAGGGGTAAACATTTTCAGCACGTTTTTGTGCACTTAATCAACAAAACAGATACATGTAATGCCCTTAATACAAACTTATTTGACTTCCTGTATATTACACTGCTCCAATAAATAATCTAATTTTTGAAATAAAGCCGAAAGGGACTCTCAGAAAACTCGCCGTTTGTTTCTTTCTCACCTAAAACAACTTGGTTGGTGAATGCTGTAAGAGGAATGGTCATGATGAACTAGTGTTCTACCAGCCCTTATTCGGTGAGAGGCGATAATTCATCATCGCTCATTCTACGTTCTACGATTTGAAGTGCTTGAAATGCCTCTTCTGGACAAAAAAACAACAACAACTAAAGAAAGAAAAAAAAAATTCAGACTGGAAAAATAGACATACACAAGTCCTTCATTGATTCAACCACTCCTATAGATATATACATCTATATTGACTTGATTACAGTCGATTTTGAAGGACGACGGGTCATCAGACTTTTTTTCCTCGTTTAAGTCCACTGTGTTTGGCAGACACCATAAAGGGCAGAGAAAGGAAAAGAGAACACTTGCCATCAGGCCACCACAAGTACAGGTTTTGCAGAATTGTCTTTCCTCTTTCAGAACGAAACAGCAGGGTGTGTAGATATATATATATGTGAGATATATATGAGTGCATGGCGGATGGATATGAAAGGTCCCCTCTCTCATTCCTGTTTCGCAGGCTCTCGTGAAATGGAAAGAGAGATTCTGAAGGGCTTCTCTTCCTCCATTTCTTTCCATTCTCATTCTGTTGGTTCGGCCAGTGTGTATTGGTGGCAGTCCTCTGGTGACCAAGGTAATGCCATAGTGTGTGATTTTGTGCTGAGAATAAAAGCATGAGCCTGTAGAGCAGAACCCCCCTATGTGGAGAGAAATAGAGAAAAAGATGAATTGGGACCTGCAGCTCCTCAGAGATACTGGCGTGCGTGATTACAGAGTCCGATTCTCCACACGCTGCACATCAGAGCTGGTACCACTTCTTATCTTTGTACTTCAGCATCATCTGAAGAGAGCAAAAGAGAAAAGATGAGAGTCAGACGTGAAAAAGTTGATGTGAGAATATTCTGAAGTACTTAATGAATTCTCAAGAGCGTACATCATGAGCATGTTTGGAGAACGAATCTGCGCTGGCCATCATGGCTGCTGTTCTTTCATCCAGCTCGCCCAGTTTCTGCCCTCTCTCGTCCAAAGCTATTCGGGCTCTTGCAAGGTCTCCGACGACCCCGGACGCTGCACCCTTCATGCCCTCCATGCCCCCAGGGCCGGGGATGTGCTGCGCCAGGCTGCGGGAGGCTTTACCGGCAGCTGTTTCACCAACTACCAAAGACAAAACCAGAAATCCAGTTAACAAGTTATAAAATGTAAACATTCATCTTGAAATATAATCAGTTATTAGAATATCAATAATAGAGTGTCAAAGTGAGCCAATATGTACAATTTTAAGTAGGTGAAAAAAAGTTATAATATGATACAAGGGCGTTCAGTACTCACATAGGTCCTCCCGGTCCAGAGATTGAGCTCCTCCCCCAAAAAGGCCTTTGAAGAAACCTCTGTTAGGAGCCTCTGGTGTCTCCACAGGAGTGAATAACTCACTGAGCATCTCCTGAGGAAGACACAAACATCCGCACTTCAGCCTACAATGCGTGTGGAAATAAAGACTGACATATATAAAGTATACTACCACAAAAAGAAAAGGTCTTTAAACCCACATTTTAGTTGTTTCCTGCAACATGGAAAGTATTTTCTTTCCAGACTTAGAATGATTGGATTTGATTGTAAATCTCATAATCTACTTAAGGGTGTCCTGACCTGCAGGTTATCACGGGTCTCCAAGAGAGTCTCATTCACTAGTTCAAAGAGTATCTGACCTGCAGGTTATCGCAGGTCTCCTGGCTGTAGGTGATCCTCTGGATCTCGGTGGGGGAGGTGAGGTACAGGGCCTGACCCAGGTTAGAGAAGCAGAACGTTCTGGCTATTCTCATATCCGTCAGCGGCAGGTAGTTCACGTCAAGCAGAGGCCGTAGACTGGGCAAACTGTCAGGATGCAAAGGGGGAACAAATTTTTTGTAATTTGGGGGCTTTTTATGCCTCAAATGGAGAGACTGGACAGTGGATAGAGTTGGAAATTGGGGAGAGAGAGGGTGGGAGACAACATGCGGGAGAGGAGCCACAGGGCAGATTCAAACCCGGGCCGTCAACTCTGAGGACCACAGCCTCTGAACATGGGAGCCTGCAAACTAAACACTCGGCCAACGGAGCCCTAGAACACCTTGTAATTTTTTACAACAGTGATAAACAAATGTTTTCATTATCTATTTGATCTTTAGAAGTACATACTAGAGGGTTTACCTGAGAGTCATGATATGTCCGTTAGCACAGAAACACGCAATGCAGTTAGCTCCGGCCATCTGCACCACATCGGCCCTCAGCACAAAGGAGGTCTCTGTGATGTTGTGTTTGTAGAGTCGGGTCTGTGAGGGCATAGCCAGCACTTTGGCCTGTTTCTCTGAACACAGCACCGCAAACTGGGAATCCTGTCCCTCTTGTGACGAGGGAGGGGAGGCTGGCCTGCGCCTCCGGCTCTTCTCCTTCTCCTCATCTGATGCATTTGCGTCATACCACGGCTCGTAGGAAGGGGGCAGCAGAGCTCCAGCGGCGTCCAACAGGGCCATCGTCATAATTCCTCCTTTGAGGCTTACCATGGTGCCTAAAGAACACGTTTTAGAGAGGGATTTTTTTCATCTTGGATTAAGAGACAGCCTTTAAATTAGCACAGAATGCCAAGCAAAGTAGATCTCTCCATTTAGGACAGCTGCACAATAACTGTGATAAAAAAGAAATGACCCAAATGCACAATTCACCCTACAACCCGCCCAGTTTCTTATTGTCATGTGATATACCTTGTACAAGTACTTGGCATTTTTCCAGTAAAAAACAAAGGGACTGCACACTATATTTGGACTGATAAAATGATACAGTGATCCTAAAACATGACTTTGGCCCACTGTTAGCTTGTTTTTAGCAGAAGTCTTTCTTAAATAAATTAACCACGCTGTTCTCTTATGTTTCTTTATAACTTAATCACATCCTTTTTAATATGATCTAAAGGCACAGAAGAACAATAACGTTTTTTGCAAAAAAAACCTAAAGCCAGCAATGATTCGTTTCAGTTGAAAATCCCATCATGAACCCTCTGAAGCCATGTGGACCATGTTACATTCACTGTTTTATTAACCTTTAAGTTCTGCTTAAAAAGGTAACATACAGCTCTACTAGGCAAAGCACTACCTGTGGGGCTTTGATAATGAAATCTTGCTCATGAATATACAATAACTGCCTCACGACTTACGTCACAAGTAGCAGCAGCTTCAGTGATTCTACTCACTGTTTGTGCAAACTAAAGTTCTAGAAAAGATATTTCAGGAGACCACTGTCCCTCTCCTTAAACACTGAAAATATCAAGTTCAGCAGAGCTTCTTACCGCAGGAGGTGATGCCGACGGGTTGCTGCAGCCTCTGGTCTCCGCCGGGCGGCATGCTGACGTCCACCATCATCACCGAGCCCTGGGTGGTTCCCACCAGCAGACAGGGGCTGACCAGGCTGTCATTCTTCCTGGGGAAACTCTCGCAGAAGTGAAAGGAGGAGATGGCCTCTCGAGATTCTCTGTCTATGCTGGTTACGCTTGAACTACGTGAGCGGGTGAATGAGTTGTCCTTGGCGTCTGAACAGCAGGAGTGAGAACAAAGGAGAAAAACGGTTTGTTTTAAGGTGAAATGAAGTTGAAGCAGGGTTCTCTGCGCAAACAGGAGAATAAGAGGTGTTAATGATGTCAAATTCACCAGGTGAAAAAAACAGATTAACATGCTACAGCCTTGATTTATGTTTAGGGGACAACATCTCTCATTGATGCTATTGTCTTTTATGGGAGTAAGTAACCCAGTGCACCCACTAACTAGTACTCACCAAAAAAAAGCTTTTTGACATTGAGATGCTTTTGCACAATTTGCAATCAGGAGTGACATTTTTTGACAATAGTTTCTATAATGTCCTTTTGGTGATTAAATCCTACAACAACAATCTCAATGTGAAAAAATGCAGAAGAAATGCATGTAGTCCTACAGGGACTCCCAAGGAAGAACTGGTATTTAAGGAGCAAGAATTATTCATGGCTCATTACTGTGCTGAAGGCAGCTGTAGCACAAGCTTTTACCCTCTTTAAAACAAGCTAATGATGGATCCCAACAGAAACACAGAAAGATCTGTGACACTGAGGGAACCGCCCGACACGTGTGTTCTTCACAAGGAAAAACTGAAAACAAGAAAAGCAAGTTTTTAACACTTTGCAGTGGAGTCAGCCAAGCTTCCTCGAAAAGAATCAAACAATCATTGTGAGAAGATTAGTGTCATATGTCAGCCCTTTCAGAATAAAAGCCCCAGCAGCAGTGGGGGGGTTAGTACCAGTTATCCCACTTCAGACCAAGTCAGACCACGGCTGGTCCACTCACTGAGGACGGAGACTGACATAGTTCTACAGACGCCCCCCTTCCGGCTCAACTCCGCTTCCGCTTTGTCTTCGTTTACACAACAAACACGCTTCTTACATGTCAGAGAGCGCCAACGCTGGGACCTCTCCTCTGCTCACAGTGCAAACAGAGACAGAGTGTTTGTCTAAAGTTACAGTAAACATCCCAAAACAGCAGAAATCTCACAATAAGACCAGTGTGCCAGAAGAGAGAAAGAGTAGCACTCTCTCAGGCTTATCTTACGCTGTGAAATAGCCACAAAACAGCAGAAGTTGACAGAAGTAAAAAAAACTGTAAGAAAAACATTAAGATGGTCAGAAGCTTAGATTCAGTAGTTTTTGGCTTACCCTGGTCGAGAGACGAGCTAATTTTCCGTGACATCTTGGCTGTAACAGAAACAAATATTCCTATTTTATGAGATGAGAATGAAAGCTAATAGTGATAGAGTTTTTTCAATCTATAAGATAAGAAAGAAACGTAATTCAAAGCTTATGATTCGATTTTAATTAGTTTCACAGTAAAAAAACATTGGTTTGATGAATTCTTAAGAGTGGTGATCAGACTGAAAGACAACTGTTTAGGGCATACATACAAAATATAATGTCTGACATGGGGCAATCATGTATTGCTTTAAGAACAATATTCTTTTTTCTCTCTTAACTATTTGACTTCCTGTCTGCTACCAGGAGTGTCGCCAATCTTTAGAAAAAAAACACCCAAAAGTTGTCTGTTGCAGTCTATAACCACCCTTAGAGAAACCCTGAGAATATAAATGAAGCTGCGAGGCATCACAGACAGCAGCGGGCCTGTAATATCAAACAAAGCAAGAGGCGGACAAGAACTGAAGTAATTGCAATTCAGTGAACATAGTGATGCACAAGGAGAAGGAGGAGGAAAAATCAGCAGATAGCCAAACGGTTAAAACACGGAGCTGAAATCCTGGAATCAAAATCACAATCAAAGAGACACAGTCCACTTTAAGGGACACGGTTAGATATTAGTGCTATAAAGAATAAAGGCATGATGCAGATTTTCTATGCGTTTGATTAAATTGCTTTCAGTCCAGACTATGAAGCAACAGGCCTCACAGTTTTGTCGAAATATAAAGACAAAAAATGCATAAAAAAAATTGCATAGAAAATGTGATGCCTGGATCTACAAAGAAATCCTGTCATGCACTTGATAAAGAATCCTTATGAATTTCATAAATCAGCTTAAAAAACCCCAGACCATGATTAGTAAAACAAAACATTTCATAATTGCACATCTTTCTTTCATTGGCACAAGATGCACAGATTGACGCAGGATTAAGGCACAGTGTGGTTAGATTGCTGTTATTCAGAGAGAAAAGAACGAATAATCAGAGGATCATAGAACTGTATATATAAAGTGGATGTAGCCTCAGAGTCGGAAATTCAAAGCTACGTAATGCAGCAGTTTTAAACCTGCATTCTATCTAATGGCCAGCAGGGAGCGACTCCATTAATGTTCTAAACAAATGTGAGGGTTAAGAGGTCTAAGAGAAAATGACAGTACTTCCTTTTGATTCAAAGTGTATGGTCTCATTCAGTAATCGAAGTTCAAGTCTTCTTCAATGCTGCATGGTTTTCTGTCTATAAGTTAAAATTCCATTTAGATTAAAATACATGAGAAAAGGGAGGTTATGGTGCTGCTACTTCATGATTGATAAGATACCACAGCAACCAGGAAAGTGTCTTATGAAGTGTTAACTTATAAAGTAGTTATTCTTATATAAAGCCTTCTCTTCTTTAGCCAAAATAAGCCTCCCAATTCCAGATGCATCTTGCTAACAAAGTTAGCACTCGTCAAGTGTTAGCTGAAGGCAAAGCAGTTGCAGCAAATTTTGATTTAGATGCCAAGTCCCCATAAAATCAAAAATATATTTTCCTGTGTTTAATCCAGCGTTAAATGTTCATTTATCTGTCAAATATACATTTCAATAAAGACTTTTTACATCATAATTATTATGTATTTTCTCTTCCTAAACAACGTTTCAAATTTCTAATGACTCATCCTGTACTACTAATTTTTTGACCAATTAAAAAGCTTTGTTGACGCTAACTGTCCTGCCTTCTATCTTGTGATTGGTTCTATCCCGTTTTAGTTGGAAATACTTAATGACAAGGCAGTTAGATAATCTCAAAGTTCAGTTATTGGGATTTAAAGCCTTGTCATGGCTAGCCAAAATTAGCCTCCCAATTAGAATCAGTTACAGTGAATTTTCGAGTGCACCCTCCTAACTAAGCTAGCACTAGTTCAGTGTTAGCTGATGGTATAGCGTTTTTTTCTCATTTCGTTAAAAGTCTTGTCTTTGCTTTCAAAAATAAGCCTGCTAATGAGAATGACAGTTACAGCTTATTCAAAATGCACACTGCTATCTAAGCTAGCACAAGTGTTTAATCATGGTAAAGCATTTACTAGCTTATTTTCAGCTCCACACTGTCATCCATAATTTCATACTTTAAAAAATCCAACATGGCAAAGGCCAAGATGCAAAACTAGAGGCTTCAAAATGCCAAAAAGGAAAACTAGTACGTCACGATGGCTACGTCCACTTTAAATATACAGTCTCTGGAGAGAATACATGTGGATGATACAGTACCAAAGTCATTGGCAACCGTCTTGGAAAAACGTCTGCTTTTGAACTTCACTGGAAATAAAGTTCAAAGAGACAAATCAGAAAACTGCAGCTATTTTTTTTTATTAAACAAAGGAGACATGCAGCTTTTCTAACATACAGTACCCTTCTCTATGAACTTCTGCTTTCGTTCATCATCTGAATTGTTAGGTGAGGTAGATCCTATGTGACAAATGGCAGCATTGAAATAAAGTATTTAAAAATGACATTTTTCTTGGAAGGAGACTTTAAGGAGACTTACCTGAAGTAGGTGATTTGCAGCGATCTTCTGAGGGGTTGGCCCCATCGTTGGAATCACAGAGCGCTGCGGGAGGAGCGAGAGTGACATTTAAACACAGCAGAACTTAGTTATTCTTTAAGAATAATCTCTGCATGTCTATGCCATTTCCTAAAGTGAATATAGTGGAAATAAGAAAAGGGTCACCTATTTGAGCAAAGGCAGGGACAGCTACCCAGACAGTGTAGGAAAAAAGCCACACTTGAGTTCACTTCACAAATCTAGAACAAGTCTGATGGCTTAGGGTGCCAGCATTGTTTGTCGAGGAAAATAGATAGCAGGATTTAAAGATACACAACCTGATTTTGTTGAAGTGCCCTCAAGTCTCCCAATTTCCTCCCAGCTCACTGTCAAATGTTTTCAAAAGTCAATAGAGAGGATTTGGGGGATTTAGGGTTGCTAAATCAATAACAAGGAGTGTATCCTTATGAGAAAACAGGGAAAGTTCAGAGGAGAGAAACGATACTTTAAGGGTGTGGGAGAAATTCTGACACAACATGACTTACTGAAGTGAGATGAGCGTAGTTTTTTCACAGAGTCAGAATACATGTTTGAAAGTCTGGACATGCAAGAAGTCACAGGTGGAACGTCTTTACCACAGAGAGAGAGCGACAGTAAGAACAGTGACACAGGAAAACGATCAACAGTGCAAACGAAAAAGAACGTTACGAGTCTCAGGGGCTTGCTGCAGGATTTCAAATTAAAGCTAAACAGTAATCAGAATAAATTCTTCAAGAGTGCATAAATTAAACTTTGCTACTCATGACAGTGCACTTAAATAAAAGAGTTTTAAATGTAGCGGCAGACCACTGAGACTGAAAATGAATGAGTACCAAACAAGACGATCAGGCAGAGACAAAAACACAGTAATAGACATGACAGAAATGTTCACAGTAACAAACTAATAATTACTGTTAAAAGAATCAAAAGTAAACACTGCTGCAGTGATACAGCTTTTACTCTCACTGCAAAGATCATTTGGTCTGTCCAACTGAACAGATGGAGAATCTGTCAGTGATGCCCCCTGTTGAGGGACAGGAGCTACTGCAGGGGGCGGTGCTCATGGTGCGAAGTCAAAGCTGCTGCCAAGTGTCAGCCCTGCATCCTTAACCAACCTCTAACAGTCAGAGTCAGAGCCCTTCAGATAAATATTTGGATTGCTTAATATAGGGTACATTACAAATATTTAAGGTATTTAATTTTAGCTGTAAATTGTGTAAATTGGGGCAGAATGTGTAAGTTCCTTTACCCCCCGAAAGTGACCAATAGAAAAACATTGCAAATCACCTCCAGAGGGCTGCCGTTGTTTGCGTGGGGAGAGAGGCTGCCTCTGGTAGGGGTCAGATGGGCTGTACAGATCCGACGTGCCCATGTTGAGGAGCAGAGTTTTCTGGAGGTAGTCCACCACAGCGAGACCACTACTGTTTCCAAACACCACTCTGAAACACAGGAGGAATGAGTAACAGAGTGGGTCTTGGGATTAAGAGGCTATTTTTGCACTCAACTTCTTACAATGATACAGACAGGCTGTATATTGAGTTTCTCTGTTTCTAGATGCAACTAAAGCTTCTACATGCAGAGCTTTAGCTACTGTACAGGGATAACCATCACTATCAAGACAAATATGTGTATTAAGTCACTGTGATCTCTTGTCAAAACATCATGTGTGCTGGCTGTGAGGACTTACAGGCCATAGGAGGAGTTGATAGCCAGGCTTGAGATTGGCTGAGGTGGCTCCCCGCTCACCCACACCAGCTGGATCACCAGCTCCACCTGGTAGCCCGGAGACTGTTTCAGCGGGGAGCTCCGCACCCTGCATCAAACACACAGCAGGATGAGACAGCAGGCTGCACATGACACTGGAAAGATTTATCACCTAAGGGGTGAGTCACACTGACAAGATCATTTTTCATAACCGATATTCTCCCATCAACCCTTTTCACTGACAAAACATTTTTATCTTTTTTAATATTTTTGTAAAGAGGATTATTTCCCTCTGGTGTGCTAATGTGGAAATATTTTGAAGGGCTGAGGACTGAATGGATTATTTACTCAAATAACCTTTTCAGCAACAATTTTAGGTTTGTTCACTCTGACCTACATAGCTGAGTAAAACTTTAAACATCTTGCAAAAAAAAGAATGTTGTAGTCCTTACTGTAGGCATGGTATATTGTCACGGGGTCCATCAGAGGAGTTGCTGCCAGTGGAGGGCTGAGTTGGAAGCTCGCCCTCCTGCGGGCTGGAGGAAGCTCCTGGGGTGGGAAGGGTGGGAGTCTGCTCCCCTCCTGGATCCGGGGAGTCCCCGTCGCTGAACTCACCCTGCATCCGCACCTCCAAAAGCTGAACGCAAGACATAATGTCTCACAAAAAGGCTGTCACATCTCAAAAAAGCTGTAAATGTTTCTTTTTTGACCACAGATAGCCCATGAACTATCAAAAGAGTTAAAAATAAGGTTTAAACAATGATAAATATGTATGACAATAAGTTGACATGTTCCTGATGACACATTGCAATGGATTTAACTGTATACCAACCTGCACATCTTCAGTGGTGATCTCTTGTTTGCTAAACCTGTAGACGATAACATGGGCGGACACACCGGCCACACAGAGCATCCTGCTCTCTGGGCACCAGGACAAGGTCTGGATTGCAAACGGGTCCTCGTCTACTATATCCGTACTTGGCTTCTCCTCCTTACCACGAGTCCTTTCAAACACCTTGGCAGTCTTCAGCTTGTACAGGACTTGAAGCATTACTTTGAGAGACAAAAAACAAAGGGGTAAGAAAGAGATGATGCAGTGTGTTTAAAATGATAAACAACAGTTCTAGGCAGCATGAAGTGTGTAGTTGACATGCCTACTGGATCTGTTCGAGGGATCATTATACAAGCAACTTCTCGTAACAGTTTTGGGGACCCTTTTTACGCAGATGACACCATTGTGTTTACACAAGAGATGTTTCCAGGCGACTAATTTCCTAGTTGGTTAAATGTAAATTTAAATTCAGACTGACTAGTCTTAATGTAAGAAAACACTCAGAAAACGGTCTAGATTGTGCGTCATTTATTCAAACTTGTCTAAGGGTAAACAATGTAATTTAGTTTGCAGAGTGTGGCTAATGTTAGCGGTGCTAGCAATACCAGCAAGTTAACATCCACATGCCTGTGCCAAACGTGATTACACACTGCTTTGGCCGATTTGCCAGTTTAACCTCACACAGCCTTACACACACATTTTTATCTCAGTTTTTGAGAACAAAATACTGCCAAACCACGCTGTTCTTAAATGTTATCTGTTCACTGTGCTTGTTTACATCCTGGTAGTAGAGTGCGGAGAGCAGGCCCACAGTCTATGGCTACAGTTTGAGCATGAGGACCAACATGTATAAATATTTATAATTTGTCCAACCGACTAGTAATTCTTGTTCCAAGTTCCAAGAGGAAAGACCGTTTAGTCGACTAAGATAAACTTTAATTAGTCTAAACTAAACAAGAATCCCCTATACAAATGCTTAAACAGTATAGTGAGCTACTTCAACGCTTACCGTGGCAAAGACAATCAATCCAAGCATTATCAATTGTATCCTAAGCTTTATATGAGTATGTTTAAATGTGCCTCTCTTTAATGTGAGAACCATTTAAAGCTAGCTCCATATCAAAACAAACCAAACTCAACTGACTGAATTCAAAATTATTTGTCTATTCAGTTCATACAAAATATTCATTTCCCTCTGAATACTTTGCAACGTTTGATTCTTTCAATGCCGTACGTTTGAAAAGGAGATGTATAAAAGGCGTTTGTGTCTGTAAATCCAACATTTCCAATCGTCAATATAAACAGCCTTGTACTATCACAACACTATACTCTATAATTGTGTCCTGTGTTCAATATGTCGAAGGATTTATTCATACCTAATAAATCTCCACATTACACATTGGAAACCTTTTAAGATTAGAATATTTAAAGAAATAAGATAGTGAGGATACCATATGTAGATGACATTGGCTTTTAAACCTTTCATTAAAGCAGACCTGAGGGTCAAATGTTATAATCCTGTTTATTTGACTTGATGATATGGAACTAATGTATTATAACTGGACTGGTTGGTTATATACATATATATATTAACCTGCCATATGTCTTCTAATGGCAATGAAACCTGTACTAAATGTAACAACAACCCAGAGTCTGAAAGAATCACACAAAGCTGTGTAAAAACGAAGGAAACTACTCACATGCAGAAGCATCCCAGAATTTGATCGACCCGTCAGCATGTCTATTTATTGGACCAAAAAGATACAAAATATGAGATCATTTGGAAAATGCCAGTGATGGTATGTGTATGAAAAGAACACATTTAGAACTCAATCCTTTGATAATAAAACACTTACCCAGTGATTATGATCTCTGGATAACTCTGAGAGCCTTGGCCCCAGTTTCCTCCACTAATGGGCCATTCCTGTCAAAAGGAAAACAAAACACATGCTAGTTAATAAGTGTTTTTTTTAAAAGGCCTCTGTTAGTTTTGTTACCAGTTTAAGATCATATCTAATGTATCCAGAAGTCATTTCCAGTGGCCAATGCACTTTAAACACAGATAATAAAAGTTATTTACCTTCTTGCTGTAGCCTTGTCTCTTTTGCCGGCTGCCGACAGAGTAAAGTGCAGGAATGAGTTCAGCAGGACAGTCGGCAAAGTACTCACAGCAGGTCACCGGTGACTCATGGATAGACAGAGGGTACGGATTCTCAAATATTGGGTACCTGCCAAGACATTAAGCCATATGTTAGATTGGAAAATGACCACGTCTGCATGTTATCTGCACTTGTCTTTCAACGTGAGAAGCAACGACTCTTTGCAATACTGTTGCTTCTCTTGACTGACCAATCAACAAGTTTAAATGTTCCATAACATTTCTATGACTTTGTATTTACAGATTTTAACAAATAAATGTTTGACATTGAAACTGAAAGATCTAGACTGTGACCTCTGACCTCTGACCTCACAGATACGTGGTCATCTTTCACCTCAAATATTTCGGCTGATGATTCAAAATTCCCTGATAGCTGACAATGAACTGAGTTTCAAAACATCAACAGTGAGCTGGAGGAACTGTTTGGTGTTGGGAGATAAATCCAGGTCTGCATCTTCTCTATTTATGGAATATGTTGGTGAGCTGCCCTTAAGTAATTACAATAACTGGATGAGTTTTAATATGCACCCACCCACACTGCATAATGCAAGAGCAATAAAAAAAAACAAAATCAAGAAAGAGAAAAGCCTGGGATTTGGATTTAAAAGTATCTTACGGTATAATTGGAATAAAATGGTAAATAGAGGAACAATAAACCCAGGGGGAGAAGTAATAAATGTTCACATTAAAATAAAAAGAGCATAATGCCTGCTTGACTACAAAACGTTTCCCTCTCGTACTTAAAGTGAGATATTCTGGGGGGGTTTTCAGGAGCGTTTAAAGAACAGGAGTGACAGGAGTCTACTTTTAATTTAATACTGTGAATACGTCCAATGATATAGTGATGATATAAAGATAAAAAACTGTTGTTGTTGTTGTGTCGGACTTTGCAGGGAAAACTTTGTGCTGTGAGGGATAGATGTGAATAAGCAACTCAGGAAGATTTCAGGGGCAGGCCAGAGATTTCAGGGGGCTAGAAATGTGAAATCAGCTTTTGCAAATCCCAAGATTTCCTACTGATCTATATTAAGAAAGCAATATAAATACCCGATCTGTCCGAGGTCTATTACAACTAAATCCTTCTCCAGGAGGACGACAACAGCATAAGGTTCCTGAAAGTCTGGCAAGAAAATAAAACATGAAATGAGCAAAGTTGTCATTTCAGGGCGTTAACATAGACAAATGAACAAAATGTGCAGGGATGAGTGTGGCAGCTTACCGCTCGGATATGGAGTTTCACACAGCGTTAGGAAATCCACAATGGGGTAGTCCATCTCCAGGACCGCAGTGCTCTTACCATGCATCACAGTCAGACAGGCTCTCCTCCCCACTGTATCGTAAGACAGACCTCCTGACAGGACCATGAATGGGTCCCTGAGCACAGGAAAGAAACACACACACACACACACACACACACAAACATTTGTAATTGTTTATTCAATAAATTCCAAAGCTACATGGTCCAATCAGAAGTAAATGGTTATAGAGGGAGACTCAAATTTTACCCTGGTGCTTCCCCTGGAGACACTTTGCCCCCGTTTTAAGAGCATCTACAAAAGAGCTAGCCTACTTTTTAATTATAAAGACAACTATATTAATCCCTGTCCTCTAATACCTGAGGAAAAATCTAAGGGATAATTAGATCGCCTTCAGTGAAATAGTTAATTTTTTATGTCAAGGGTTTTTTTTTTTTAAGGGAAGTTTTGTCTCTTACTTTGTGACCTTGAAGCTAAAACCTTGTTCTCTTCAGATAATGATGATTTTGTCATAATAATCAAAACACAATTAACATGCAACCTCAACGGAACGACGAATCATTTGTCATGATCACGAAATAATTTAGCTAATTATCGCAACAAAGCAAAGCCAGTGGAACATAATAATGATACATGGCCTTTCCAGCAGCAGAAGGTCACTGCCAACAGGACCAGCCTGTTTTACACATATGCTGTTTGGACAAAATAACAGGAAAGAGCACTTTTACAACAGGATATGGATTCAAACCAGCGTCGGTTAAGACACAGGATGGGTGGGAACTTTTTACCATCACACTTACCCCGCCCTTGTTGTTTTGTACTCCACCTTTAGGATAGGCTTGCATGGCTCTGGCTTTTTTCCATCTTTAGGCTGCTTTCCTAGAAGATCAAATGGCACGAATGCATTTTATTTCAGCGCGCACAGGTGCAGGTTATATAGTGTACAAATGCTTAGGTACAAGCATAGACATG
This sequence comes from Tautogolabrus adspersus, assembly GCA_020745685.1. Lineage (NCBI taxonomy): Eukaryota > Metazoa > Chordata > Actinopteri > Labriformes > Labridae > Tautogolabrus > Tautogolabrus adspersus. The sequence goes on from CM036552.1 coordinate 18,008,558, forward strand.
CAACCACAATCACACATTTCTCACAAGTAACACTCTAAGATTAGAGGGACTCTGAGCTTCAATATGTGCTTTTAAAGACAGCTGGCTTCTACTCAATACCCCTGTGTGTGTGTGGGGTGGGTTGGGGGAGGTGTGGGTGTGTGTGTATTAGTATAAACAATAAAAGTGTGTGTTAACAACAGTCCCTACCATGTGGTGTGATGATCTGTGCAGCCTTTGCTGGGGCTCGTATATTCCATGTGGTCAGCGTGCCATCGGAGTGGCTGCAGACAAACTGTTTACCCTCGTGATGCCAGGCAGCGGAGTGGATCGCCTGAAAGACACACAGCGGCATGTCATTAGAGTGCAATAAGAGTGCACGCAAACATTTCACAGCTGTACAACAACAAATAGGATGAACCTCTTTAAAAGGATGAGCCTGGAATTGAAGATCATTCTTGTTTTCAACAAATGCTACTAACAAGAGCAACGTTTTGCCCCGTCTCACAAAACTTCCTCAGCCTCTGTGGCACTCTGGGCTTTTAGTTTCTAGTGAAGTCTTAAGTCTTTAGAAAATAGATCAAAAAATGTACTTTGATCGTTAAAGAAATTGGTAATGTATTACATACAACAGCTGCTCACTGTAGTTTTAGCTAATCTGACTCTAACAGAAGAACAGTGTCTTCCTCGGGGAGAGGGGACTACTTTTAGATGAGATGCGTATTAATAAACATTCGTGACTCTACAAAGTAAGTTTGGCAGCAGGACGGTGTAAGTGGACACAGCTCAAATATTACATGGTGTGTGTTAATTAAATAAAAGAACATGTTGTCTGGTGCAACAGTCTGGCTCTTTGAAGTGTTTTTAGTCGTTATTGGAACACAACAGAGCAACACAACAGAGCTCTATGGCACAGAGGAATAAAGCAACGCTTGTTTCATTGTTGGTTTTTGGTCTTTAAAGGATTTGATCAGAATACACACGAGAGTCCCTGAAGGTACGTCTACAAACCTGCTTCTGTAATGCTTCTCTTATTAAAGGGAACTTGATTTTGCACATGTTTGCATCGTCTCATTTCATGTTGTTTGTACAATAGTCTAGATTTTTTTTTCCACTTCATTTGATCCACTGGATATCATTCTTGAATATGTCTGTATGGTATATAGAGGACAAGCTTCACGATGTAAATATTAACTTAAACAACAGTCCCCCAACATGAAAGTTCCTGAGACAAAATCAGAGAGGTTTAACGGGACGCAGTTTCATGTCTCATGAGGAAACATTTCAGAGCTACAGTCATCTCACATGAAATCAAAGTGACAAATATGCAAAACCTACCCAGACCAGACATGTCGATGTGACAAAAGTGGGGGGAAAAAAAGTGGACAAATTAACTCGTAACCCTCACAAGAATTGAGCAGAAAAGGAAATAACGCCTTACCTCATCGTAAGTGTAGCGGTAGTCAGCTTTTTTGCACTTCAAATCCCACATCACCACAACCCCGCACTCAAATCCAATCAGAAGCTGCAATAACAAGAAGAGCAAAGCACAGCTCAGCTGACTACAGTGAAAACCACATTCTGCACATGTAACTGGAGTTAACACGGCTGTATCATCATCTACACCTCTGACGGTCATAGTATGGAACACCGTTAAGAAGACTTCTTGACATCACTCATACTTTGTTATTTAGCTGGACTGATGCTTGAGAAGAACGGTGTATGTTCGTATTCATTACATGAAAAAAAGTCAAATTCTGACACAAAATTTGGTACATTTATTGAATGACTTGTAAACACCAACAAAGTGTTAAAATAAACAAGATCAATGGAAACCCATATATTATTATTTGCATCAGTTAACAGTATTTGACATCTATTGTATTTCTTATTGTGTAGTTGTCAGTGGTGAACCTTTATATGTCTCATACAATTCTAAAGAATGTAACATGTGTGTTTGGTGGCAGTAGCTCAGTCTGTAGGAACTTGGGGTTGGGAGGAAGAGGGTCGAGTTTAAGTCCAAGTACGGACCAAAGTGTGGCAATTGGTGTGCTAGCTGCAGAGTAGGCAGTACACTTCCAGAGCACTGCCGAGGTACCGTGTAGCCTGGCATCGTACCCCTAACAGCTCAGCTTAAGTGACCACATCTGTAGGGTACAAGTATGATAAAAATGTTTATAATGGAACCGATGAGCTTCTCTTTGAAGGCTTCACAAAACTAAATTGGCGGATTACTGGAGAAGAGGAAATCGTAAATGTCCCAAAGACGCCCTTCACTTTATTAGATTGTTTCATAAAAGAAACACCTGTGATTTTTCTTTCGTTTTAAATCTATATCGTAAAAACACTGAGACTACGGGTGACTCAGGAAGTTGTTGCCTGTGATTCTGTGCGATTCCAAATGAAGTTAAAAAAAAGGCAGCATAAATGTGTTGCATTAAATGAAGTGGTGGGTGGATGAGCATCAAGGTTTGTTAAATGATCTAAATATTTGATGAACACTAATAATGTGTGGATATGGTCAAGGCCACAGAGCTCACTTAGAAGACAACGTGTGCAATGCATTGTGGTCTCCATCTCTTCTGTGTGACAGTTCCAGCGAAGGATGAGTCTAAAAAGGCTCTTTTAATGGTTGATTAAGACACCAAAAACATGATGTTTAGTATTGACAGTTTCATTAGTTGGAAATGTTCTGCTTTCCTTCTCCTCTGTAGCTGCACAACACTTATTGACATCACTGCATCATCTGGTGACAAAACCTGGTTCAGTTACGTTTACGTTTTTAGCTTGAAAGCTTAAAAACAGGATCTACAGATTGTGTTGAGGTCAGCTATTAGTTACCTTTCCTTCATCCATGGGGTTATCGCTGATGTGCACCACAGGCCCGGGGTGTGTCTTTGTGGATCTGAGCAAGTTTGAGAGACAAAAGAGAATAAAGAGAACAGAGATTGAAGATGTGTGTGTACAATTCAAAGTATTTATGAAGAGTAAAATGTATCTAGTAAATTCTCTCTAAATTTGATTGTCTAGCTTTCAAAGGGGAGAAAACATTTAGGGAAGTAATCAGGAGAGGTACCTAACAAAGAAATGAAATGATGAAAAGCAAGAAATCTCTGGTTGAGCACAAGAAGGGAAAAAAAACAGGAATATAAGATGAAAATGTGCATTAGTGCAGCAGGAAAGAGACAGAGATGACATATGAGAGACAAATAGAGGGGGGGGGGCAGGGTCACTTGAGGGTCTGTGAGAGATTATCGTGTGTGGAGACAGCATCACCGTGGCAACAGAGCAAGGGCCATGGAGGAAGTGAAGGTCTGGCCAAAAGAAAGTGTTGCTGCCTCTGAATGTGGTCTGGCTCCACCGGCTAATGATGTCATTGCTGCTGATGAGTCGATACAGTCGCAGATGTAGCGAGTGAGTAAAAGGCAGGGATGGAGCAGAACATCAACTCCAGCCGCCGGTAATCACAACATGATACACCACGCATATAAAGAAGTGATTTGAATGTGTAATGACAACAGATGTTTTCATACACTGAGGTTTAGAGTGTTTAGACTGTAAGGTAAAGTTATCCTCGTATTAAAAACATTCATAAGTTAAGGTGAGCTTATTTTCCACTTCGGCACTAAATATGAGTGTTAAGGATTCCATTGGCTGTTTTAAGTATAAGACGATAAACTACCCCCTCCTTCCACACCCTCCCTGAACCTTATCTTCCATTTTTTTATGTCTGTCTGGATTTTTTTATGTCTGGAAACAGTATCGCTTTTAAATGTATATCTTTGTTTTATTGCAAGTATTACAGCTGCAGTAGGGCTGGGCGATTTGGCCTCAAAGTGAAATCTCCATTTTTGTCAAACTAAACTCGATTTAGGATTTTAATCTTTTTTATTTTTCTTCCTAGAAAAAACCCATAAATGCCAAATTAATGACTAAAAACAAGTTTTGCTTTACTTGCATCAATACAATTTGACATAAGCAAACTGAATTTCCCTTCGAGGATTAAAAGATGAACCTGAATTTGTCTTTTGGGGTTAAAGTACAAGTTGTAAACTTGTCTTTAAAAGTGCTCTGTGCAGATTCAGGGTACAGCAACAGTACAGATGAGGCAGAGCAACTTCAGCCAAATACTTGTGGCTGGGAGGCCATCCAGCCACTCTGTAAGAAGAAAACGAAGGGGGAGGATGTGAACTATCCAGCCAGCCCTTGGGAGCCCAATGAGAGCAGCGGAGCAATTGGAAGAGAAAATCTAGATTTTCATTTTTGAAAAAGCTCCTTGGCAACAAATACGCTTCATGGATAAAATGGATTCATCACTCAGCCCTAAGTTGGAGTAAAGCTTGTTTTTATTTTCATTTTGTTTATCATCTACAAACTATAAAGACACAGAAAGGGAAACTTGTGGAAAGGATTGTATACGTATAATGTAACTGAAATAAAAACTGAGATATAACTCAAACTGTTCTCAACAGGTGGGTCAGGACCCAAAAGTGGGTCATGGAGCCCGCTCTAATGTACCTGGAAAAACATTTAGTCAAAAAGTCTATGAACTCTTTTCAAACATGTCTGTTTGGTTACGTCACGTTTTTTACAGTCTGAGGTCCAAACTGCAAAAATGTATCATTAAACAAATCTCAATGGTTGTAAAATATCAGACATTTGGGTCATGATTTGAGTTGGTGTTGGTTCCTGAGGCTGGACCGGTTTAGAATCACTGAACTAAAACACCACACACTATGAAGCAGAAAAGATTTCATCACTGCAATGGAATCTCATCTCTTAAAAAGACCCTCCATGCTGTTATTTTCAAACTACTTGATCCGATATGTGCGTCCTGACTCCTGACATCCCCAGCCAACAATCTACGTATGGTGTTGACGCAGCTATCCACTGTGGAAGCGTGATAATAATGGAGCTCCATCAACTCAACATCTAAACAGTCACACTGTGAAGTCACCGTGCAGACCTCCTACAGCGTAACACACAAACTGTGTGATGGAGGAGCAGCGTGAATTCTATCTCCATCTACTCTGATGCACTTCGTTCAGTTGTGTGCTGTGTTCCAGGGACCGCTAAAGATGCTTTGGAATCAGATTTGAGCATCGAGAGCTCCCACACTCAGGCACATTTGTAGAAATAAGAGAGGAACTGTGGAATAGCAAGAATTCATAACAAGTAACAAGTTACATTTGCCAAAACAAGGATTTGGACTGACACTCTTAACTAAGGATGCTAAATATTGAACTTTTGTGCAGATAATGTGTCATTTCTTTCCAACTCAGTTTGGCAGATTGCAGATGCATTGGCCCATTCTTTTTCCTTCTAATTGCACAGACCCTTCTGTTACTTCTGTAGTGGAATCAACTAATTAGTTTGTCTCGTCTAACGGTGACAGAGGGCCCAATACTGTAAGTACATATTGACATAGAACACATTACTTTTCTAAATGGACGCACTCTGCATACAATGCTGAGGTCTGATCCCCTTCTGGTGCTGTTTGGAGTCTCTGATCAGTTTTCCAGGCTTAAGACATTTCAACAACAACTGCTATTCTGGGCACTTATCAAAGCAGAGAGACTTCTCTTAATGTCCTGGAAGAAAGCAAGAGCCCGACCTGTTCAATTACAGCCGAAAGAAATAATACAACGCTTTAATTTGGAGAGATTTCGGTTCCGGCTATCGAATAAACTGAGTCATTTCAACAAGATGAGGAATCCCCTTCTTTAAAACAGTGAAGAAGAAAACTCAATAACTGATAACTAAACAACACTGATCGCCCCCTTTGGAGTGACAGGGAGTAAAGTCCCAAGGAGGGGGGGAGGGATATTTGTGAATGATCTTCTTGTTGCCTTATTAATTTCTTTTCAATTTGATTTGTTGACTTGTTTGTTTACTTGTTGTTTTCTTCATTTAAAGGGAGGACAAATCTGTTACATTGAATGTTTAACTACTGCTACTTCAATACAAATATTTGATTTAAATAGTACACACTCACATGGAGCGTTAGCAGAACTATTCACCTGCAGTGAAGCTGCGTTACATATCTGAATATGCACATGTTGCATGAGCATAAAGCTTCATTTTCTCACCCTGTTATATCTGCAGAAATGCTCATTAAGGGCGGATGCCAATCTTTTATTTTGGAGCTTTGACCTGCTGGTACAGATGGCGTACCTACCTACCTTTATAATTAATGTGCAAAGCTGAAGGTCATAAAGACTTCTCTGTCAAAGATCGCACAACTCTTCTACAAAGAAACGACTGAATATTTTGTTTTTAGATTTCACACTAATGCCAGGAGCGCTTTTCTTTAATCATCTGCACAGTCAGACAGCAGAAATCATTTCCCGTCTCCGCTGTCTGTTTCACAGACATTTATCTGAGCTGATAGCATACTTCAGTGTTCTGACACTTTCAACTCCCAGATCTAAAACAGCAATTTATCAGATTCACCAGCTGCAGCAGCACACACACACACACACACACACACACACACACACGCACACACACACGCACACACACACGCACACACACTTACTCTGCTTCCAATTTCAGCTGCCAGTCAATCTGAAGTTATTTCTCATAGCTCACTGGCAGGTGAAGAAACACTTGTAAAGAGAAACTTTTACAGGCTAAAGTTTTGCCTGAGAGTTATTCTCACATAATTTATTTTCAAAAGGCTGTTTCATTCATAGAATCAGCCACTGCAATGCTACTAAAACCAACACAATCTGAAGATATTAGTCAGTGTTTTTTGTGACAGTGAAATCTAATTTCACCTGAATGCTGCGCCAGCCAAGTTAAATCTGCAGAAAATGTTCTACATTGCCCCGTGCTCAGGATGTGATGTCAATTTCCTTGTGATTCTGACAGTGGGTGTTTACACGGGGGAGTGGGTGACACACAGAAAGTCACTGGGGTTATCTAGTGGGCACTTCCTATCACAGATGTTCCGTTAAATCAGGCAGCAAACACCTCCAGAAGTCTCAGCAGCAAGTTCTGGCGAGGCACAATCACCACCTCCGTGCCGCCCTCACACTGATCAGAGCTGCAGTATTCTCCGCTAACAGGACACGCTGTATCTGCAAACACACTCCTGTTTGTTTCAGAGTTTTCATGGTTCAGTGTCAACTCACACAAGTGCACAGAGAAGATATGCAAATAGGGAGTGAGCAGAGGAGAAAGGAAGAAGCAGAGTTGGGAAGTACAAACTCACAGTTCGATGGCTTTGTTCCACATGATGACGTAGCCTGAGAGAGTGAAGGACTCCACGTTGACGATGTGGATGTTTCCTCTTTCCGTGCCGATGTAAAGCCATTTGCTCTGGAAAGGCAGGTGGCAGTACGTGATTCTGCGAGGGGAGATCAGGAGAATCCATCACAACCTGGCTTTTCATTATTATCATGACTCAGTCGCATCAAAGAGTCCCCCCCAGTCCTTAATCATGCTGCTCCAACTGGAAGGAGTAGCGAGTGACTAAGATTTAATTACAAAGGCCTTGCTCTGTGTCACACTAATGAAGCCAGACTATATATAGAGCAGCAGGGAGGAATAGCAGAGTAAACACTGCTGTCTTTTCTCAACTCCTAAGACTCATTCAGACATACACCACATGTGTAACATTAAACAGACACGGCTGCAGTTTACTGTATTTGACTCTTAATCCATGCACAAACCACCGATGGAAAGTGCATCAATTATTTGAAATTTGCGATTCACTTAGCATCCAAAAAGATACAAGTAAAATGTATATTCAGAACTATTGGGACACCCAGTTGTTGTTTCGAAACTTGGCAGATCAAGTTTTTCCCTGCAACAGACAATCAGTGTAGTGTAACCCATAATTGAGGCAGAGGAGGAAGCAGCACACCAGTCACCTGATCATTATTTATATCCAAATGTCATCGAATGATGACTTACAGAATGTTTTGCTATCCATATTATAGTAAGCAGCTAGCATACCCATGCAAGGTTAACCAAGAGGTTACTCTTGTCCAGTAGGAGAACATCTGGGACATCATCCTGCCGCTTGTACACAGTTACATTACTCTGGTTACTCAGTTAAAGACCTGTGATGCTCGGACATTCAGGTCGTATTTTCTGCTTCTACAGTGGCTCAATTTAGTTCATCCTGTCGCCCCTTTTGTCTTTAGTTCATCAGCCACCAGTATTATATCTCTAGGTTTGTTGCCACGGCTTTTCAGCAGTGATAGCCAAGTTAACTTTGCGTTCTTTCTCCCTCTTGTTAATTTTAACAAGACTATTTGCACTATTTGCACTCAAAGCTATGACCACAATGCTAAATGATAGCTCTTTAGTTAGCCTAGTGCTATATTATCAAAGACCCCTCAGCTGAAAATAGCTGCTGATAATCACCCACCGGGGACGCTCCAGCTGGTTGTAAAAAAAAAAGAAACTATAGCTATAAGGCCAACATGATGAAAAAAACAGTTGGAAAAGTTTTATCTAGTCTTTTGATATTTAAATAAACAGATTACCTGTTATTATTTTGTTGAGCATATATGCAAAAACATCTGACATCATCTCCTCACAAAGTTGTTTCCGTTCTTTCTAATGAAAACACAAGCTCTCTGCAGACTCATGTTTCCTGCATCGTATAAATATACAGCTGATTTCATTTCACACATGCACTCCTGAAATGTCAGCACAGCCTGTCCCTGAAATCTTCCCTGAATTGCTTATTCACATATAAATACGGGGAAACAGCGGAATATTTTGTTTGGAAATTTCACACTGAAGCCAGGAGCTTCTGAAATGTCAGCACAGCCTGCGCCTGAAATCATCTCTTATTCACATATGTCCCTCACAGCGTGAAGTTTTCCCTGTTGGATTAGGAGGGGGAGGGGGGAGGGGGGGGGTCTCAGGAGGCGAGACATGACATAAAAGCTTCATTATGTGCATGCTCGTGAATATTGGTTTGAACATTGGCTGATCCTAACTTCACCAGGGAATTTTAACCAGGGTGCTGGCAGGAAAGGGTCGAGGGAAATCCAGGGTTAAAAATCAAGCTGTTTGCGTTCATAAGTGGAGATCACACCTAAAAATGATGGGTAGTTTTCAGGAGTTTTGTGCTTGTGTGAAAACAGCACAAGTTCAATGTCTACTGTCCTTTTAGCTTTGTTATGGTCTCCACCAACCCTGAAAAAAATCTTATGCAGCAGTCAGGTGTGATTATTTTCCCATTTAATGCTGGACTGTGAGCATACTGAAGGTTTATATTAGAATCATATCATTTCAAAATTGTTATTTTACAGCCTTCAAAGTCTTTACTTCTTATCATCTTTTTTTTTTGCTTTCATGCCGATTTTTGATAGTTTGAAGTTTTTATGTTATTATTGTGTCATACATACATTTATATGCCCAGCCCACATGGGCTTACATGACACCATGAATTAAAATGTTCCAGGATCAGAGTGCATAGGAGGTCTATTCATTGTCATGGAACAAAAGGAGAAAGCTAAAGCAAGTCAAGCCCTAATGAAACACAATATCTCTTCTTTTTTTCCAAGCTTTTGAGACAAAATTAGCTTCAACACTTCAAAGTTAAACAGCCAATCCAGTTTTTGCACATCTGTCCACCCCAATATATCCCGTTTTTGGTAAGTGCTACATATAAATCATCGTTGTTCTTATTATACCAGTGAACCCCAGAGTGGGGTTGTAATTCTCTGCGAAAATGACATCTTTCACTTTGCACAGAGTTGTTTTGATTCACTTTTTTTTAATTGAGAAGTGCAGCTTCAGAGATCTACCTTTGAGAAAAACATGACTATTGATTAGCCAGTACAGAAGATCAATTTTCCCTAAACCAATCTGGTGCTGACTGACCTATGTGATGCCTGTTCAACCTGTGTGAGGGTTTATATGATCTTACTTATACGAATTAGGGAAAAATTGCCAAAATTCATGGTTAGAAATGAGCAAAAGACTTGCAGTGCCAAAAATAAATTCTCATCCAAGTAAAAACATTTTTGGCTACAGAGCATACCAAAATTTCAAGACTACCAAAGAGAACTTGAATGCATCATTTGTCCAAGACGTTATGGCAACAATCCTGCCGATTATACAACGTGACCTCACTGCAGATAAAGAAGCAGAGAAAAGAAATCGAAATACTGTACCTCTCCCTGCTGAACTTGAGAGAATGCAGGATCGCAGGGATTTTTTGCCTCAGGTTCCACAGGTGGATGCTGTCATCAGCTAAGGCACTCACCAGCGCCCCCTGTGGCCAGGGTCAGAAATACAGCGTTTTATATACAGTTTGAAACGTGTTCTACATGTTTGTATCATGAGGACACAACTGTAAAGGTGATAAAGAACATATGGGTCACAAAGCTGACATAACGGTTTCATCAATGTGTTCACTAACAGCACAGTTCACACAACTACCAGTAATTCCCGGCCAAAAAACAGCGAATAAGCACCAGTGCCTGCAGTACCTGCTGCTAAGAGCAGCATAGACAGATGCAGGAGACAGATGACAGACCCGGGAGTGAAAGGTTGAGGAGGAGAAGGAGAGAGAAAAATCAAACAAGGAAGAGATCGTGACAACAAACCTCGTTGATCAGGAACTGAAGCTGGATGACAGCAGCGCCGCTCTCATGCTGACAGTAGCACTCCACGCCTGCACGGCCGAAGCTAAAAGTCAACTCAGTTAAGGGAAAAACGGACAGTTACAGAACTTCATGCAAAATCGTAGGCGAAAACCATGTCACACATAGTATAGATGATCTAATACACTAGTTTGCAGTCTACTGTGAGTATTATGCTTCCTCCTACATCAACAGGAAGTTTCCCAAGCTCTTCCTTTTTGTGACTAAATATAAGTTAGCGTTTTCTTTTTGCATTCCAAAACAGGAACTGTGCAGAACATGAAACAAGTCAAAGTAGTGGGTTATAAATAAAATCAGTGGGCCCTGTCTGTCTGATTTATTTATTCACATGCGTCAGCAAGTATGACGGCAGCGTGATTAACTGAACTCTCCCGTCCTTCTACATTGCACAGGTGACTTCAGGTCAGAGAATCCCCAGCCAAGCCACCAATTCAGCAAAAACTTAACGCAGGGATTCAATTTTTGACCTGTGTGTGAACTAAAAGAGGAGCCAACATGTCTGCAGGAACACCACAACGCTCCACATGTGGCACCAGGGCTGAAATGTATCCCAAAGAATCCTCCAGATACTCCCACAAACAGAACAGATATGAGGAGCATAATGAGGAGAAGCTTCTTCAAGCAGCCTTTAATCACTTTCACAGATGGATAGTGTGAGCACCGATCAAGCACACCAACAAAGGAAGAAAGAAGCAGCGTGAGATCAAATCAGAGAGAAACAAAAAAGGTGATCTGCTTCTCATTCTTTTAATGTGATAATGCTGCTGCTGATGAAAAGCTCCAAAGACAGACAGCTGTGTTCCCTATCTGAGTCCATCCTGAGCTGACACAGCACAATACAATCTGAACAGGATAAACCCAGCTGTGATCAAACAATCCCTCAGTGCCTTAAACAAACTAAGGTGGGGTTTGCAGGAGACTTTTTCAGGACTCGACAGTGGGCTTTACTTCTGCACAAGGATGGAGGCAAACAGACTTTCAGACTTTAAGCCGGCGCCATCCGCGGGCTGCTATAGAAACTGAACTCGCATGCACCCGTGACCTTTTGAGTCCACTTTTCGCTCCTGGCCCCAGAAGTTCTGTAAAACATTTGTCGGAATTATTAATCATGTCCGCACAGGTCCACAATGGAGGAGGAAGAGTCATTAAGTCTGTTTCATAGCTGCTGGTTGTGAATACATAAGCATGGAGCAGCCGTCTAAAGAGCAGAAAATGTTAATAAGAAACACTGGGGTGTAGGCTAGTCTCCATACCAGAATAATAAACTTCAATACTACACGAAAGATGTTGCAATGCAATGAGAAAATAAGAGACAAATAAGAGACAATAAAAATCAACAAGACAGAATATATATTACAGCACTCTATGCTGTCTCACGTCATTACGTCTTTTGCCTCAGTAGCTGAATAGACGGACACGATGGAAGCAATGAGATATTTTGTGGTTGTGAATGCACCTTCTTGTTTTAAAGTAGGGGTGCAGGAGCCAATGAGAAGATAAGGGGCAAGACAAAGTCGGTGTGTAAAGATATCAGGCGAGTGATGAACTACACAAATAGCATGACCAAAATGATGCAGGGCATGAAACTTTAGGTTACTTTTGTAACCCCGGTTCTCTGAGTAGCATGACATGAGCTTTAGTGAGACATCGAAAGGAACGCTATGATAGCGAACTGTCGAGACGCACATAAAAAGGAAATATGCCGGTCCCAATAGGACCCGAAAGATGGTGATATGCCTGGGCAGGGCGAGGGAGGGGAAACTCTGGTGGAGGCCCGTAGTGCCTGACATGCAAATCAGTTGTCCGACCTGGCGAAGGACTGATCGACTAAGTTTTTATACAGTCCAAAAAGCACAAATAACTTGGGATGTTTGCAAGTAGACACTGCTCTCTCATTTGTGTTAAATACATGACTTAAGATCTGTAGCTTCAGCACATTAAGATGCTACCAATCATTAAAATAAAGGAAATTGTATTTTTTTTATGTGGTATTTGTGAATTCATATTCCTTACAGCAACTGTTTCAGGCTCAACACCCACCACCAACTCCTTCCTGAATAATGGCCACCCAAATTTCAACCAATCAGATGTATTTGTTGAGAAAATGTGCAGTTTGGACCTTAGACAGCACAAAACTTGGGATAAAACAAAGAAGCGGAATAAAACAAACACGTTTAAAAAGCTTTTTAGAGACTTTTTGACAGATAACAATTCTAGGCACACATGGCGACCCACTGCAAACGGATCAGTGAGCAACTTTCCAGTCCCGATCCACCAGTTGAGAACCGCTGCCTTACAGCATGTAGGATTACTTCAACAGACTTATAACCAATAATACAAGGTGCTGTTGCTGCCTGTTCATTTTCTGTGTGTCATCATAAATTTACATGTGTGTCTGGAGCCTGATCTGATCTGATGCAATGTAGGTTAATGGTGCTGCTGAGCCCAGTTACTTTCTGGGCTAGCAGGAAATTACTAAGACGAACCACAAAACAAGATTTCATCACAAGTAGGGCATTCTGTTTGCACATCCTTACACAATTCAGGCTCCCATTTTATTTATAATCGTTTAAGTCACACTGTTAAAGACTGAAAGACGGATTTTTCATGGACTCACTTCGTGTCGTTGAGTTCTTGTGCTGCCTGGGTTATTTTTGATGTTTGGGTGAATTGTTTTGGTTGGGTTCTTTTTTTGTTGTCGATGGTGTTTGGGTTCTTATTTTGATCTTTGGCTTCTTATTTTGAGCTTCTTGTGCTTTGTTCTTATGTATGCTTTTCTTGTGTCAAAGCAGAGCAATTTGTAGGGATGTAACGATTCACTAAAGTCACGATACGATACGATTCACGATACTGGGTTCACGATACGATTCTCTCACGACTTATTTTACAAAATGAGACTATATACAAATTATGACTGAAAAAGATTCCTTTAAGGGCTGCTAACCTGCTTGTCAGTGGGGTTTGGCCTTTTAATGTTTTTTTTCTCACAACAAGGTGAGGTGATTGGAGCTTCTCATTTTGGTGTGGATTAAATGCTGCATCATGTTGGTTGTGCTATCTGTGTAGTTCCCTGTCTTCTTGCAAGATTTGCACACAGTTTTTGTAAAAGTTCCAAAAATGCAAAACAGGAAATTTGTCTCTCAAACATATGATCACTATTCTGCGTCACATTCGCCTATTTACTCTGTGAAAATTGGCCCCCTCTGTTTGGCACACAAATGGGAAAAGATAATATAGAGCTCTCAAGTGTGCACCCTTGGTCGAGGATGGTGTGATTTAGTGAGTGACTTGGAGTACTGGCCAAGCGTGAAAAGTTTGGCGTGTGTCGGTGTGTGCGCTGCCTGCAGTCAGTGATGGAGCTGCTCGGTCACACTGTCTTTTAGCAGTCAACCATGTCACTCACTGTGAAGCTCTTCAGTGGAAAATGTAAACAAAGGCCATTTCTACCTGTTTGACAGCTACCCCACAGCAGTGTTCACAAGCATTTCAAACCACTACAAAGAAATGATCAGTCTTGTTGCTAATGGTCTGCTTTGCTTTTGTAGGTTATATGATGGCATCAGTATCAATTTCAGTCTTTTTAATAACCGACTGAAAACTCCTCACTGGAGCTTTAACAAAGTTCATATAATAGTTCCCTTTTCAAGCTTTGGATCATGTGATAAAATAAAAAAAAAGGTTCAACTCGCAGTGTTTGCTAAATAAATAATTCATTTAGATTGATGTCCTAGAGTTAGAGAAGTGATAGCAAGCAGAATATCTCAGAGTTCTGGACTGTTGGCTGGATGAATATTTTAATTTAACTTTTTAAATTTGATGTACTGTATTTCTCCTCCAAAATTCAGTTTTTTTTTCTAGAGACAGGACAGTGGATAGAGTCACAAACCAGGGAAAGAGAGTGGGGGATGACATGCGGGAAAAGGAACCACAGGTCGGATTCGAACCCGGGCTGTCCACTCTTGAGGAGTAAGCCTCTGTACTGTATGTGGGGCACATGCACTAACCGCTAGACTACTGGCACCCCAGGAAATCTGTGTTTACACTCTGCTATCTAGACATACTGTATGCTACTCAGAAAACAGGACCTATGGACATGTATCAATGGAGAGCTGTCAGAGTGAGGGGTCTGCACACAGGGGGGTTCAGTGCCTTGCTCTAGAGTACCTCTGCACTTAAGAAGTGAATTTCAGCATCCACACCAATTTCCATACCTTGGTGCTCCTGCCACCCCCGAATACAAAACATCTTATACTTCAGATCAAAGAAGGTATCTAGAAAATAACCCACAGATTAATAATATAGAAATAAACAGTTACAGGCCAACCTTTCTTTCAACACTGTTTTCACAGGCTCTCAAACTCTCATAAGGATCTAAACATGCATACTTAATCATCTCCACTGAAACATCAACACTTCCTCAATCGGTCAACCAACGTGGTTCACCACAGTGTTTCAACATCAGCATGTTTTCTTGTGTAACCAGCTGATAATCATCGTGACAGGATGTTATCTTAATCATGCTAGCTCAAAAATGAAACGAGAGAAAATGTTTTCTGCAAACTTCTCTTCAAGTCTTGAAAAAAGGAGAGGAAGCTACGGGTTGGTTGTCTCAGTTTGACAGCGTTTCTGTGATGGAAGGTCATCATGTGGTTATTCAGCTGCAACTTTCCAATCCAGTGTGTCAAATATTTTTAATTGCCATTTTGTTTTGATCTACACAAAAAAAAAATACTTGCCAAAACTTAAGGGCACACGTATTAGAAAGAGGAGGAGGGGGAAGGGGAGGGAGGGGGTTAGTATCTACAGTTACACTGATTAAAACACTGTAGTAGAGACAGATCTTGTAAAAGCAGACATTTATTGCTTGTAGACACCTCATTGAGCTTATGTCTACTGAGCTGTGGCAGCGTTTCCAAACTCTGGGGGCAATGAGGTGGATCGATGCAGCCTGTCTTTTGATAAATGGACCTATTGCCTGAATGACAGTAATCCCATCAGCTCCACCTCACACATTAGGACTACATGGAAGCAGTGTGCGTGTGTGTGTGCGTGTCTGTGTGCTCTCTGGGTGTCGCCTTGTAAACACAATGCTCTCTTAATCTGAAGAGTGGATAAAGAAGAGGACAGATCCACTTGGAATGAAAATCTAAATAAAGCACACAGGGCAGGATATCACCACAAAAGGGAAACCCTGTGTTTAAACCCCTAAAGGGCTAACTCTGAAAAAATGTTGCAACCAAAATAACCTCAACATGACCGTACTATCACATGCAGTGTTTAATAGCCTGGAATCCAAGGGTAATTTTTGTTGCTGTGACTCATGGAAGCGACTTGGTTAGCTGTAAAAACAAATTTTCATACTTGAATACAAACAAAAACTGACTCCCAGCTGCCCGAGGGACAACACAGCACTGTAGCAGCTTGATTGTGTGTGTGTTGTGCAGGTCCGGCGATGTTTACAGCACATATGAAGTGGCATCCTGGCACAGACTGGGCAGCACAGTTGATGAGGTTGGCTCCTCGGCATATGGCGGAGGAGCTGTTCATGCTACTGCAGAGATAGCGCTAATGAGCCTGGTGCTCCAGGAGAAGGAGGCTGCTGGTTGCACTGATACACACCCCAGCTAGCGTCTACCTCTGAGCCCTGCACCGCCC
Organism: Tautogolabrus adspersus; assembly: GCA_020745685.1. Classification (NCBI taxonomy): domain Eukaryota; kingdom Metazoa; phylum Chordata; class Actinopteri; order Labriformes; family Labridae; genus Tautogolabrus; species Tautogolabrus adspersus. The sequence goes on from CM036552.1 coordinate 18,024,826, forward strand.
TGCTGTGTGGTTAGGATTTTTTTTATATTTGTTGTGTTTGACGACAGACGTAAAAAGCAGGTCATTTACTGCACCAGACTTTTTGAAATGTTAAGGCACGGCTTTGGTGATATCACATTTTCAAATATGATATCAGGAAGCTAAGCACAGCATGTATTTGCGCCCGCGTGTGTGTGTGTGTGTGTGTGTGTGTGTGTGTGTGTGTGTGTGCACAACGGAATGCAGGATGTTGTAAAATCACTGGAATGATCCAAAGCCGTACTTAACTTGTGTTGCTTTCTTCTTTTTTCTGTGCAAAGAATAAAAAGGATACAGCCTCAAAGCTCCAGCCTGAGTCCCGACGGCCAAGATTTTCTGCACGGGGTCAAAAGCCATTGAGGATGGTTGATATGGGAAACCATGACGCACAGTCTGCAGGAAAGAGCAGAATTTATATTAGAGCTCCAGTCAGATAATCAATCATTTTCTACACAGTCACGCTGGCAAAGCTGGAGACCAAAATTATAATAATCTCCCAGAACTGTAATCCATTAACTGGAAAGTTATGATCAAAATGAGATAAAGCATAAACATGAGTGCAAATGGGGACTTAGATATGTTTCTGCTTTCTGCCACACACACATGTGCGGGCTTATTAGTAATACATTTATTGTAACCATCCCAAGCTAACACTTGTAGCCATGGAGTGCACTTCATATCCTGTATCTTGCAGCCCCCCCCCATCACTGCCACCAAAATCATATCATCATCCATCTACTGTATAACTCAATTATTTCAGGTTGGAAACCTTGTCCAGCCATGCATGAGCTGCTCGTAGCGTACAGCAGCATTATGTAACAGGTAATGCCATGGCCCTGTAACCTGGGGACCTGACCTGTTCTGCTCCCCGCTGAGGCAGCAGTAGCTGGTGGGCTGGCTCTCTATGATGATGTTTCAATATTTCACACAAGCGGAAACCTTTCCAGCGAGACCTTGTGGGCTGGAATATTCATCTAATATGCATGATTTAAAATGACATTGAGGGTTAATGTGTGATTAAAAAGATATGTTCACATTTTCAAGTCTGTTTTATAATCCCTCCATGTCAACAATAGCCCTCAAGAGAGTGTATTTTCATGCAATTAATGTAATTGCTAAAATCCAATTTAAAAATATTAAGTAAATTGAATATAATTGATAACTCTGTTGCTCTATATATGACTTTTACAGAACATTTAATGCTGAAAACAATGCTTGGCGTTGTTAAGAAAAACATGTCGTCATGCTATTCTCACAGCATTGTCTGCATCGCATGTAGCAGATCATCCCAGTAAAGTTGGGTTTTCTAGTCTTCTGACTACTCAGAGCACTTCTACACCACAGGTCACACCTACCCATTCACACCCTGATGGCAGTGGTTGCTATGTAAAGTAGCCATCAGAAGAAACTAATCTCATTCATACACCATCACACACCGCTGACAAAGCAGCTGGAGCAACTTGGGGTTAAGTGTCTTGCCCACGGACACATCAGACATGTGAATGCAGGAGCTGAGGATCGAACCCCCAACCTTTCCGATTGAGAGGCGACCGAGTCTACCAACTGAGCCACAGCCGCCCCTTTAATGCTATAGTTGTTGAAAAAAGTAGTTTATTTAAGAAGACAGCGTTCTATCTATCTTAGCTTATTCATATACGTTTATAATCAGTGCATTGTCCGTGAAATAAAGATGTTATTTCACTCCAGGTGACACCTTTATTGTATCGGCTGCCAAATTGCTAATCAGTGAGGTAATAGCCTTCAAAAATAGAGATCTTAATGGTGTAAAGACAACTCTGTCAGGCTCTTTTAATACAGTTGAGTATTATTTATCAAATCCATGTAATCAGTAGCCATTGGTGGACCTTTTCATTGACATATTGCTGCAAAATTGTTCCATGTAGCAGAACAAGTCTATGTTCATCACAAAACAAAAACATATTGAGCTATAGTAATGTTTGGTTTGTTTTTTTCCACCACTGAAAATGGCCAGGCTGTAATTCAATCATATCCACTTGATTTGTCATTGTCAGACTTCTCATATAAGCTTGAGCTGAACAACAAGGATCGTGGATTTTGTTCTCCGTGGCTGAATAATTATCGGAGGAAGGGATCTCTTCTTCTTGACTGGAAGGGAGAGGGGGGGGGCTACATTTTAATTTACATAATTGGCATGTTTTATTAAGATGCATTGAAACATAGTGAGTCTATAGTTATACTCAAACTGCACAGAGGAACTCATCGAGCTAACTTGCAGTAATGTTATAGAAATAAAAACAGTGACTTGAGGCGACGATTCAGTGCAGCGCAAACAGACGTGGTGCTCTGACAGCCCGGACATGGGACACAGCCAAGCCACTAACTAAAAACCATTCCCTGTTGATTACTCCATACATCTCACTTGTGCTTAAATATCTTCATTCCCTTGTTTTTCTGAGCGGTGAGTGCTGCATACATTTAGTTTCAGTGCCAGTAAGCAGTGCATGAATGAAAACAACCCCAGTGTTTGGTCACGCTACTGTCATCTGACTGTCAGTGTGCAAAAACAGTCCGTTAATATTAGCTGCTACTAAACCCACCTTGCAGAGCTGGAAATGCTCCGACTGGAGAGTCTCCTGTACGACATCGTTTTCCTTGGGAGTACCCGGCTGGGTAGTTGAGGAGGAGGAAGAAGAAGCCGCTGTCAAGCCGTCCAATACCTTCCTAATGTTAAACTTCTTCATTTTCCCCCGGTACAGACGCGACGGTAGAAAATACAGATCAAGCCAGCTACCATAAATTGGATAGAAGGGGGTAGCCGCTAGCTAGTTAGCCGAAATAACGCACAGTTAATATCTTTCTGTAAACATCTCACATGTTACTGAGGGTGTTGCCAACGCACTCTCCAAAAGCACCCGAGTCTCGTACATTGATTTAGCGAGTCCTTGCCGATATCAGTGTTAATCCGCCATTTACGTGGCCAGCTTTAACGCTATTCGATCGGGATCAGTCGTTTCCGTGAGCTGTTTCCCCGGCCAGGGCTCAGCGGGTAGCAAACTGGCTACGGAAACGCAGTGAACTGCAGCGGAGATTGAGTCTGCGCAGTACTGTCACCCGGATGCTGGGCCGGTGTAAGGGTGAATATTGTACACCGTCCAATTCTGTGACAACGTTAAGAATGGCAATGTATTTTAAAAGCTATTCTTCTTGTACTTCTTCTTGGGGGTTTTTTTCTTTCTTTTTTTTCTTCTTCTTCTTGTGATTCTTGTAACGATGATGCATCATCATTATTATAATAATAATAATCATCATTATTATTACAATATTTGGACAGCTTTACATGCCACACATTTCTGGTGTAATGACATTTTCAGCTGCTTTTTAAAGGGGGGTATTGAAAATAAATTTGCTTTGAGGCCCCCTGGTGGCTGAGGAGCAGCCTTTTGGTTTGGGTCGAGAAAAAAAAAGGAGCTCTTTTGTGACAGATATAAAATCCTTTAAGTCTAAAATATAAGAAATACTTAAACAGTGGCACCAAGACCAAAATCATAAAGTTGATATTTGGAAGAAGTACAAAAGCACTTTCCTCTTGCATCATCTTCTTTACTGAAAACCTTTCCCACAGTAATGTGATAGCAGGGTAGTTCTTTTGTTATCTGTTAAGTTCCCAATTCAGGATCCAGTCTATTGTGTGTGCTTGGAAAATAGGCCGTGTTTCCGCTTTCCTCTGGTTCCCAAAGGAGGAAAAATTAGGTTAATTGATCTCCACAGAGAATTCGAAAAACCAGAAAAATTAGTTAGATAAAAACCAGAAAATCTAGTTAAACGATCACCTTTGTGTGCTTTCATTTTGGATTCCCATCATTTTTATGGCACGACATTTCTCTACTTTATTTGGAATTTAGATGATACAAATTTGAATTGGATAATTTAGATTGTCAGGAATTAAGAAGTATACCGTAAATAATACATCTGAAACACACAAACAAAATAAGAAGAAGATAGTAGGATTTTTGGTTGATTCCAACAGTGGTTTAAAGCACATGTTATCCTCTGCAAGGACTTTGGAACATTATAGATTAAAGATCTAGAGAGACACACAAAGGAACGAGGATTTTTTAGATGAGTAAATTGTTAAAATAGCTTTTGTGCTATTTTTCGGAGTATTTGATTTGAATGTCCTGCTTCATTCAAGGTTTTATTTTATTTCACTGTAGTATTACTAAATCCCTCAATGTTGCACCAATAAGGTCAATAGTATGTCAAGTTTCATTACACAGCTGGATTTATGCAATATAGACTTTATTTTTTCATTTTTACAATTTGATTTGACTACTTTTATGTAGGCAAGGCAAATGTAATTATACAGCACAATTCAGCAACAAGGCAATTCAAAGGGCTTCACACAAGATATCAAACGCACGACAAAGGGAAAAAGAGACATTAAAAGAAAACATTTAAATTTAAGATTCAAGATTAACTTTATTGTCTCACAAAGTGAGAAATTTGTCTTGGGCTCTTCATGCTGCAGCCATAAAAAAGACAACAATCAACATCATTCACTTATCATTCAAACAAACCATTAACAATCACAGAGAAGATTCAATATGGAGTAATACAAAATAAACTACAGACTTACAAACTACAAATTACTCAAAAAGGATTCAATATTTATAATAAGTATACATAAGGTCACAGATTTCCAAACAAGATGTCTTCTTTGACATTATATCCTGTATTTCCAATATTTCTTTATATAGAAACGCCAAAGCTTTACCCTTGCACATGCATCGCTTGACCACTAGATGGCGCAGTCTATCAACATTCTTACTGCAATCTGGCTTCATATTGTAGGGGGCTCCTCTTAAAGCCAACATCCCGCACCATGGACAGCAACATATGGATTCCTTGCCCATGATTTGGTTGCTTTTATGGTACAGGATATGTCCTGTTTTTAATAGTCGGGTTCAGTCACCTCTTGGCATGTTTTGCACAGACTCATATTTTCAATTTTCACGCTAGAGAAAGCTGGGACATCAAAGAATGAATTAAACATACAGTTTATTTGTGTGATAAAATAACAGTACAGTATCTCTGTCTACTTCCCACAAACAGTTAATATTTTACTGACAACATCCCATAAAAAGTGGGTCACTCAGGGCACAATAGGAGTGTGATAAAATGCATAGCAAGAGACATACACTGCTTCACTCCTCTTCAACCTATTCACAAGTTTGAGGAAGTTGAAATTTTCATGCAATCATGAATATATGAAAGAAGCTGCCAGTGAAAAATGCACACTGGAGGGCAGATAAAATAGGGCAATATCAATAATGCAAAGTGATGGGATCTGTTGAAGAGAGTGGGGCCTCCATACAGACCGTCATATTTATAAACAACAAGTCAAAAGGCAGAGCTTTTGTGTCCGATGTGAACAAAGTATCGGGGCTATGCTTCCCTGTTTGACTCCTGAATCTAGGTCTCGCCTATCTGGGACATAAATCCATAATTAGCAGTTGTGTCTTTCTTCTTTCCTCGCTTTCCCTCAGGCACAGTTGAGGTAAACTACCGTCCTGGCTCGTATTTCATAACTCACTTGTTCAGCAAAATGTTTAAAGATGGTGTTACAAAGCAGTAAGGGGTTTCACACGTAGACTAGTCGAAGTTAAAATTAAAACCTGACGTACACCGATGGGGCGTGAATTTGGACAAAGCTTCTGTGTGTTAGGTATCAGGCGGCGGGATGTAGAACAGTTCCCAAGATGCACAGCAAGGACACTGAAAAGTAAAACTACAGGACAGCAAAGGACGGATAGGTGTGCAAAAATAACCTGTTTCATTTACAACATGTCAGTGAGCACAAAGGACGACCAGGTTTCACTTTGCCCAGATATCAATAAGACACTATTGAACCATATCGTTTGAAATGGCAAATTAATCAAGAGTATTATTTGCATTCAAATCATCCGGTTGTTCTTAGAATAGTGAAAAATAAGGAATTTTAGTAGCTTGAAATATCTCTTACTAGATATATATATAACTAGATATATTTAATAGTGGAAATAAATTGTAATTAAATCGGTTTTAAATACAGGAAATTGCTAAATTAGAAAAAATCAAAAAGATTCAGCCAATAAAAGGATTAAAAACCAGGCAAACTAACAAACCGCAAAACTGACCCCAACCCAGTTTTCTTCAGGGTCAGGTGTGCTGTGCAACAAAAGGACATCACCAAATATCTGTAGACATGGATTTCTAGACAAAGACAAGCAAATGTTCACAAGTATCTTTAACAAATAAGAAACTGACTCGCTCACCACCTTATATAACTAAATAAGAAAACACAGTACAGCATTTAATAACTGGAACACATAAACATGTCAGCACAACCTCAAAATGACAGGAACTCAAAGAAAAGGTCTCAACAGAGAACATGTATCAATGACTTAAGTGGAGAGTGTTGACGACAAGAGGATCGATCTCAGCAAATTCACTGAACTCACATTTCTACATTTTAAACCACCAGAGAAATATCCACATGATAAAGCTCTCCAATCGAGGTTGCATTATTTTCTCTCCTGTAAACTTGTCTTGACAAAGCACTTTAGAAGAAATGTGTATTTTTTCAAGTAACTAGTGTGCTTCAGTGACATTTTGAGGGACAGGTATTGTACTTATTATAGCTAAATTTGTTTTTTCTGCTTCAGTCACACATTATTTCTTTTTACTTCTCAGCAGTTACAATACAATGTTAAATAACAGTTATACAGTTACAGGAATAATGTCGGAGATCTAACAATAGGTTTGTGTTATCTGTTGTGGCTTTGTTGCCGTACGTATTTCTCTCTGTCTGTCTGTCTGTCTGTCTGTCTGTCTGTCTGTCTGTCTGTCTGTCTGTCTGTCTGTCTGGTTATATTCATGTCTCTCTTCCTCAATCACACTTTCTCAACCAAGACGGCTGTTCACCACCAGTCCGGTTCTGCTTGAGTTTTCTGGAGGAAGTTTTTGCTTGCCACCTCTACTTAGCGCCTTACTGCTGCCAACGGCTTTGGTCATGGTGGATTAATGTTGGGTGTCTGCAAATAATAGGACAAAGAGTACGGTCTAGACCTGCTCTTTTGGGGGAAAAGTCTTTAGATAACACGTGCACTGGCGCTATACAAATAAATATGGATTAACTTGATTGATTGATTGTTAAAAGTAGGGTTTTACTTGCCACTGTTACCAATAGCTTTTTAATGGGGGATTTATGTCTTTCATATCAAAGAATACAGTCTGGACCTTCTGCTTTTGTAAAGTGTTATGTAACCTTTGTTATAATTTGGTCCTATATAAATACAAATTGATTGATTGCCTGATTGGTTGATGCTGCAGAACCGATAGAAACAAACACTGTCCAAATGCAGTCATGCAGTTGTGGCTGACTTCCACTTACAGAAATAAAAAGTGAAACCATATTACATCTTTTAGACATTCATGGTCCGTCACTGATTAGAGACAGCATAGGGAGTCTACTCCCTGCAGCTCAGCACACTGCGTCCTCTCTGGGTGGTGTGTGTCAGTCGCAGTGTGGCGCATTTTCACATATTTCCTCACTCCACCAAAATCAGGTCATGCTGATAGCTCTGCTATTGGCCATATCAAGGCGGAGCAGCGCTGCTTATGCATGGGTCTCAGCTCATCTCACTGTGAAGTGATTAACAGATAATTATATGCATGGGTTGCATAACACACAAGTAACACTCACAGCTAGGATTGAATTTGTTGTCATTTAATGGGGAATATCTGACAGATTTTATTTAGGATTTTTACCAACATTTTCTCTCTTTCTGTTTCTGTTTGTGTGTATAGCTGAGACAATGGCAGTGCTTAGTGAGTTATAGTGTTTGGCCTCATTACAGTAGGTCAAACACAAGCAAGTCTTGGTGTCAGGGGGGTGTCACAGACTCTTTCCCAGCAGGATGTGTGTCGTGCTGATTGCTTTATTAGCCTGACAGTGTCAGTGGATTATCAGATAAACATGTTTATGAGGCAGCCCACACAGTCAGCACCTTATTGTGTAATATAACAATGCGTAAATATGAAACTGTTTATCTGCTGTTGTGTGTCTCTTTGAATCAGAGCTGTGGTCTTCAGCAGCACAGTGTCCGGCTCTGATTCTCCTCAGGAGGTTGATTCAGTTTGATCCTGCCCCCATGGTCCTCTTCATTAGACAGGCCAGCATCGCACCGCATCATTTGTTTGACAAGGAAGGCAAATGCCTCATCAATATTTACATTTTCCTATAAATGGTGCAAGGGGGAAATGATTTAGAATATTGTGTATGCATCTGTTGAGTTAAGTGTTTGGCTAGGTGTTAAAGCTTGCAAGTTGTTCCTGCTTTCCTGCTTGTTAATGTTTTATGAGCAGGTTGTATGGTTGTAGTGTTAAAGTTCTCTATTACAGCATAGAATACCTTGTGCAGTTTTACAGTGAACTATATGACCTACTGGTGAGTTTACAGATTCAGAGATTAACTTCAGAAATGCAAAACAAAGAACCAAGAAAAGTATCGTCCAAGCATAAAATAACATAAATAGGCCAATAAGTAAACCAACCAGCCAGTCTGATGTTTGTGTATGATAAAGAAAAGAGTAAGAGAGTCCTTCTACTTTAAAAATAGCCACACATAAGATAATGAATAACGTGCACCTGCTGAAGGTAGAAGATTAAAGTTTTGCTGATATTTCAATCACAAGTTATATACAAGGGAATAAGTTCAAATTGGTCTGTAGCACACACCTTTGCAGAAGTCTCAAACCAGCCCGTGAAGCTGTTGTCAGTACAGAAGCAGTCCAGAGAGCCCTCCACATCGCTGTCTTTTCCTGTCAGGTCACATTTGTTGGCCAGCAGGACAGCAGGCACCGGACGTCCGCTTTCCAGACACACTTGGCTATCTAGGTCCTGTTTCCATTCTGAGGCAGCCTCCAAGGTGGAGCTGTCGCTTATGTCAAAAACAACAAGTGCTCCCATCGCACCTTTGTAGTACACTCTGGACATCTTCTTGAACCTCTCCTGACCTTAGAGAACAGAACAGAAATGTGTAGTCTTCACCTCAAAACAGCTTGTGCTCAAATCCGAAGTGGAGAAAATCTATTTTAAACACATAAGTTGATATATGACAAAATAAAGTTCTTTGGTTTGAATTAAAGCCAGGTTTATTGTGAGACAGGTTCCTTAGGTCTCCCCCCCACAAGCAACAGACTAAAATAAAGCTTTTTTTAATAAAATAAAAGTTTGAATAGCTCAACGTGCTATTTTCTCTGAAAATAAATAAATAAACACATTTAAAATAAAATCAACAATTAGTTTTCTTTTAGATTTGTCACCCTATTTAAATAAAATGTTCTACTGATTTTTTGCAGCCTGTATTTTACAGCTTAACTGGATGGATATTTTAACAACGAGGGAAAACACATACTTGCATTTTTTAGGTTTAGCTAAAGCTAGCTGACTCACGCTAGCCTCATGATGATGTGGTCATTCAACATGCCCACTTGTCTTCTCATCTTCTTATGGTGGCAGACTTATCAGTACAACATCTTTAATTATTGTTTGAGTTTGAAATGTAATTATGTGCTTTCATTTGAGGAATTCTTTGTTCCTGGATTAAATATTTTACTGTGGAAATCTGTTTATAGTCATTATTTGCACTGAGCTAAGGTCTTCAAAGAGAGCTTTAAAGTTCCCCTACTGTTCATGTGGCCACATTTTTAACATAACTGGTTAGAAAAAAACAAGTTTCATTCATGTAATATCTGTCCTCTTTAGAGGCCAGAGAATTTCATTTTTGGCGTAGGCCTACAGTGAGTATATTTTTTTTGGTTATAGTTTGTCTTTTTTATAGCTGAGGGAAATGTTCCCTTTGCCAGGATTCCTTCTCTCTTTGATTATACCTTTGCATTTCACGAATCAGTTTACCATCTTTCTACCTAGCTAAATTGGTAGCCTCATTTAATGCTAGATACCGACAGTCAGGTTAATTAAGCGCCCATGTTACTGTTCTCTAGCAGCATCTCACTCATGACTTGATCAGAATTAAATGCTAAGCATATCGTGCCACAACTTGACCTTTAAACTTGACATGTTCACATGCATTTCATTTAAAGGCAACATATACTCAACTATCACAGTCCAAGCCAATTTAAAAGAGCTGCCTTTTGGGTGAACACTGCAAGCTAGCTAACTTGAGGCCCCAAAACATTGTTAAGAAGTTTAGTGCTATAGGGTCACATATTAGGCTGCACTTAAACTAGCTTTCACCTGATGAAGTGAGCTTATTTTGAGTGCAGTTGTTTTTTGTTGTTGTTGTAATAACTGCAGATTGCACAACATTGTATTAAATATCTGCAAGCACACGATTTTTATAAGTTTTGACGCATGCTACAGAGTCATGTGTCTTTCTGGCTTTGTAGGGCAGACCACAGACAGAATCATAACTTTTACACTCACCTGCAATATCCCAAAGCTGCAGTCTCACCACTGTACTGCGATCCCATTCGATTGTTTTCAGAGCAAAGTCAACTCCAATAGATGACTTGTAATCCTCATCAAAGCGTTTGTTAACGTAACGCAAGATAATACTGCTCTTTCCAACATGTTGATCCCCTATGACTAAAACTTTAAACAGCTTTTCTTTACATAGTGTCAAAGAGCTCCCTGCCATGATAAGGCACAGGTATACCCTTTATCCTGATCCTCTACAAGTCCAATAAAAAGTGTTAGTCTGCAATTCTTTCTAATTATCTACTAAGCAAAGCCATAAATCTTTGACCTTTGGTTAAAGGTTTGGTAAAAACACTTATTGGAGTTGATCAAGTTCATTCTACAGCCTCTTAATGTTTCACCAGGAAAAACAGGAGACAAACCCATAGAAAACTGACTTTACTCCAGTTAAACAAGTGTCCTGTTAAATGTTCTACAGTTAAGATTTGTTTAAATGGCTTTATTAATACTGCGTATATCTCAGGCTGCAAATACCTTATTCAAGTTGTTCTTTTAACGGTAACATTAGCACTTCACATTATACAGTTTTGATAGGCTCTTAAAGTCTTAATATTCAGGAAATTGATTGGCGTACACAACCAATCACACAATGGAAGCATACACAGCAAATGAGTTTATACTGTAATGCATAAAGATAACATCCTAATACCAAAATATGAGACACAATTCATACATTCACAAAACATATGTATGTCATTTCTTATACATAAATCTATACAATTATGAAATCAGACGTCTTAATATAAAAGATACAAACTTGAAACTACTCTAACTTGCATTTCAAGACCATAAAAATTAGATAAACATATAAAACAACAAAGAATTTGATGAAAATGTGGCACTTGTCTGCTGCTACATTCGTGATACAGTCAATGCGTTGCCTGGCAGTACTGTATCTGTCAAAAAGATCACGGATAATTTATTCTTTTATCAAGTTTAACATTTTGGGAATATGCTTATTTACTTTGGAGCCAAAGTTAAGATGAAAAAATGACCCAAATCTTACGTCTATACCCTGATAGTGAAGCTAACGCCAGTTAGTGGTTAGCTTAGCAAAACCAGTTTAAACTGGGGGAACAGCTCACCTACATATCTAAATATCACACTGTCACCCTATCAGCACATTTGAAAGTCACAAATAACCACTTCATGTGTTTTTGTTTTCATCCATACAAAAACCAAAGTGCAAAAATGACACTTTTGTACAGAGCACAGCTGTTTTCCCCTGTCTAGTCTTTTTTGCTTAACTAAGCTAATAGCTGTTAGCTGCTGCTTTGTCCTCAGCATACAGATCTTACAATGCTATAAATGATTTCTCATCAACTTACATTTTGATTTTAGAAAGCAAATACTCATATTTTTCAAAATATCAAACTTAGGCATCTAAGTTTCTTTCGTTTCCTGGTATACGAAACACACAAATATTGTAAAATACTGTTGACAAATTGCAACATTTTACATAGCACACAAATGATATTCATCCTAAACTTGTCCTGTTTAGAATCATTAAAGTCATCAGCTTGTTTTGTTGCCTATTTTTTCTTGTGAATCTAGTCATAATAATAAATATACATACAGATAATCTTAGTTGTTTGTCTTATAAGCACAAAATCTAGTTTCTCTTAAAAGCTTATGTTAGCATATGACAAATCCTTTCATATTGTAGACAACATTGAAAATAATTTTAAAATATGGCACCTTGTTGTTCACCCTTATCATGTAAAAGCTATATTACAGAGTGAAAAATGACCTGTCAATCCACAGAATGACTTTTTCCTTATCATCATATACAACACAAGTCATTATGAACTCCTGGATATATTACAACAGGTAATGATTGGTGAATACACTCATAGAGTTGAGGAGCTTTGCTTTAGGTCTCTGAGGATGACAGAGGCGTATGTCACATTTGGAGGACTGCACAAAATCGACTCAGACACAGGCGAGTTGGGAAAAGGGCTCATCGGAGGAGCAGCGCAATCTCGAAAAGGAGAGGGAGGCATCAGAGCCAGAGAGTCATCCACGGCTAATTTGACCTCAACAAAATCCTCCTCGTCATGAATCTCAGAGTTGTTGTAAATGTAGCCGTGAAGAAGGCCAAACTGCTCATTCTCCATCTCATCCTCCTCCTCCTCTAGAGGGGAGTTGGGCTCCTCATCGAACGGGTCGAGGTGCAAAGGAAGAACTTGTTCCTGCTGGATGAGGTGGGCCTGGTGGTACACAGGCATGCCACCACTTACAGCTTCAGGCATGCTTATCAAATCATTAAACTCAGGGAAGTCACTGTTGAATTTGCCAACCAGCCTCTGCTCCTGCAGGTGGTCCATGATGTTGTGTTGGGAGATAATGCTTAGTGGCCGTAAATGCTCAGGGGTATACAGCTCTATCTCATGTTCCTGATCTTTAAACAGCCCACAGTGGGGAATCTGCCCGTGTGCCATCATGGGGGGAGTGACGGGGGGATTGTAATTGTATCTGACGGGATCACCCTCGTCCTCCTCTGCCACATTGTATAAAGTCTTAGTGCTAAGGTCTGAGAACTCCAGGCCTCTGTTTTGGTAGGTATTAGTTAAGGGTTTGATGACAGCCATCTGATTGGAACCTGCTTCCTGTCTCTTCACATGCACTGACAGTCTGTGCCACGTGTGATCCCCTTTTGGAGGATGTCTTGCACCTGGTTCAGACCATGACACAGACTTTCCATTAGAACTATGAACAAAATAAAGACGGCTGTTACTGCACAGGAACCCAGAAAAAGGAGACACAAATAGCATCTGTGGTTCATGTAAGCAAAAATTAATTATTAAAATACATATTTATATTCATCCTTATATCATACATAATGTTCCAGGGTATCTGCAGTTCTTTGAAATTCAACCCCCCCACCCCCCTCGCTAAAGCCAGTTTACAAACATTAAGGGCCTGTGACCTCTAATGGCATTTTTTGCGATGGTAGTATCTTTTTTTAATACAAAATCACTGCAGTGTTTTAAGCGTTCAGCATACTAAGTGCAAAAAATGCCCTAGGTGTCAGCTGTTTTTTGTCATAAACTCACAGCGCTCAAAATAATTTGGAATATTGCCTCACTATTGCCTCACTCGTCAATATCAGTTTTCTCTCACCTATCAATCAAAACCAAATAGGGGTGGGACTTCTGATACCAAGTTTGTCTACAACAACGATGAAGGAGAAACTAAAGGCCTGTACACTCAGAATTGTTTTGTTCTTGGTTGCCATTTCCAGATCTAGAGCTTCTGTCAACCAGTACACAATACTTGACATTGTTTTTATGGTGGAAGTGCCGTGAGAAGACTTGCATAATCTAGCAACAGTCAGCGCTAGTGACAAACGCTCTGAATGTGAGGTCATGGGGGCTGCCAGTGCAAAAAACGCTGTTAGGGGGCTCAAGCCTTTAATAGCTTTAAATTCAATTTACAAAAATGTAATTATTCCTTCTTTCCAACCAGAGCCTTTCTAGTTTTGTAAAATGTATGATGTAACAGGGAGAATGTTGCAAGAACCAGCAGACTTGTTACTGGCACTGTTACTGGTTAAAACAGAAGCTCCATCATACCATAATGTCATAGTGTTGAAATTAGCAAAGACTTACTGGAATTCTAAAGCATTATAAATATTTATTAGATTGATCCATCCATCATTTGAAGCAATAAGAAAATAATGTTTTAATTCAATAGGAATTATGGTTGTATTCTGCTGGAAAGTACTTAAAAAATAGAATTCATTTTAGAGAAATCATTTTAGGCCACAGTGTCCCAGCTGCTTTTTCATTTACCGAGTTATTTAGCTGGTCACAAAAATTTATTTGTTTTGTTAACTCTGCAGAAACCCTGTTTTCTCTGTTTGATATCCCACTTGTTATCCTTTAGCACACAGAGATGCTTGTTTTAATTGTATCAAAAGTTCAAAGGTTAAAATGGCTGTGTGAATTGAGCACTGACCTATATCCGTCACACTTTACAACAGGTGTCCCTTTGAAAGTGAATACAGTAAGACATCAGCTTCCCTTAGAGAGGGAATTACAGTAAAACCAGCATCCCTTAGGTGCCTCAGGAGCAGGACTCACAGATTCAATTAATGAACATACCTGCCGTTTCCAGTGTTCTTCTTCCTCTTGAACATGTTGAGCAGGCTGTTGCTTCTGCAGACTATCTTGCCGTCGCCGACATGCATTCGCACAGCATCAGATGTCGTGAAGGCGCTGCGCACATTTCGCTCCGGTTTGCAGATGATGATGTACATCTTTGGCGTGAACATACAGCCCAAAGCTACAGTCACACTGAGGCTCACAGAGAAGGACGTGGTGATTATCTTGTAGTTGCTGCCAAAGTAGATCGGCACAAACGCCAGCCAGATGATACAGGTGGTGTACATGGTGAAGGCGATGTATTTGGCTTCATTGAAATTTGCAGGAACGTTGCGGGTCTTGAAGGCGTAGTAAGTGCAGCTCATGATAAGCAAGCCGTTGTAGCCCAGAGGGGCCACAACACCAACATTGCTGGTGTTGCAGATGAGGAAGACTTCTTTGATGCTTGGGTAGGACTTAATGGGTTCAGGAGGCTCCATGATGATGAGGGTGACCTCCAAGGTGAGCTGGAAACTGATCAGGATGGAGGCAATGACAACTTGAGCCCAAGCGCTCATGAACCTCGGTTTCCTGGTGCATATCTTCTTCTTGCTGCCGGCCAGAATACGTGCGATACGGTTGGTTTTGGTGACCAAGGCAGAGTAGCACATCGCAGCTGAGAGTCCAACAAGCAGCCTCTGGAGGTAGCAGGAGGCCACTGTGGGATGGGCGATGAGGGTGAAAGGACACAGATAGCCCAGGAAGATCCCAGCCAGGATGATGTAGCAGAGCTCCCGGCTTGAGGACTTGACCACAGGAGTGTCACGATACAAGACAAAGACTAAGGTGACAAATGACGTGACCAGGATGCCCATGCAGGAGAAAACCACCTGGATAATGGACTCTGGGTTGCTCCACTCGAGGTAGCGCAGAGGGATTGGTTCACACACTGAAAAGGATAAAAACAGGAAAATATAAACACACACCCTCAATATATCAAGAGCAGAAAATACACATTTCTTCATATCAGTATGAGCATGGTGGTTACATTTGTGTTTTCTGGAGAATAAAACACCAACTTAACAGTTAATTTTGAGAAGAATCATACAAAAACGTTCAGATTTCAAGGCCTTATTGTATGGATACATATAAAATACATATAAAATGAGTTAAATATGTGTAAGCCAGAGAAAATACAGTAAGTCCCAAAGTAGGTTTTTAGCTCAACTATAAATAAACCCCCCTTCTACTGAGCCATGGCCAGGCTGGGTTGTGGCCAGGGAAAGAGGGCTATGCAGCAGGACAAAGTAAACCACTCTCTTTTTCATGGATCCAAAAAACATCTCTTTCATGCCTAATGTTGAGAAAACACTTTGAACAACTAATTTAAGCTGGTTTATTTATTTATTGTCTAACAGCAGGAGGGTTGGGGTCAGAAAAACTGCACAGGAATTTTTAATTTTTATGTCATCCCAGAGCTTCACATTTTCTCGTCTCCATGTGAAGCTAAAGGTTAAAAAGAAAAAAGAGGGGACAGAAAGCGAAACAGCATGGAGAGAGGCAGGATGATCCTATTAAGAAAGTGTCTTGTCTTTGAACAGAACAGAAGGCCTTTGAAAGTGGGCCAGAAGAGTGGTAAGTGAAGTAGGGCTGCTGTCGGATAAAACGGTGAAGATGATGAATGGCTCTCAGGTGTCATGGGAAAGCGATGAAAATAGGACGTAGCAGGTTTATGAAATAGTGCTGCAAAATTCTTAGCAGGACAAGCTGTGCGGAGTACAGTCGGAGGAGAGAAGATGAGAAGAGAAAAGGCTCTTAAGAACTTAACTTTCTACAGCGCATCTAACAAGACCAAAAAAAGTTTCCACTTTTATCTCTAAAAGCATCAGCCATGCAACAGGAACTCAGCCTGTGGCCACTGTACTAACAAACATGTTTCTCTATTTAAGGACGAAAATTGCAGGACAACATTTTTTATTATTATCAGAATGAAGACACTGTACTTCATTAATATGGCGATCAAATGAAATCTCCTGTGTGGAACATTTGGTTGGTACAGCGCAAACACTCACATCTTAGCGAGTGTATTATCTAGTTTCTAGTCGAAAACACTTCATTACACTTTTTATATGCCACATTTACCAGACAAGTTCCAAATAAAAATCTTATTTTGAAATATTACAAAGGAAAAAATAAGGCCTGAGATGTGTGTTATAAGTTACAAAAAAAATCTGCCAATGGGGCAAGCATATTATACTTGTTAATATTCTTGAAATAAGACATTACATCTCATTGTAATGTCATGAGGCTTGTAAAAAGTCTAATGAGAAGTTTTTGATTGTTTTTGCAGTGTGTTAATATGCGGCCCCTAGGACAAAACAGTTCATCTCATCTTTTTGCTGATCTTGTCCTTTATATGCGTAGCTTAGCATAAAGATAAGAAACAGCTAGCTTGGAATTGCTAGACTTCTCAGTTCATTCTTGATATTAAAAGTGTCAGTGTCTTTGGACGCTATGTGGGTTATAGCAAAAAGCTCTTTGGTTAGAAAGCTAGCTCCAACATCAAATTCAAAAAGCTTCTAGTTCATTTAATACACAGATGTTTGGAATTAACTTTGCTTAAATGGATAGTTAGGTTTTTTTTGATAAGGGACTTGTCGATAGTAAATATATTAGCCACAGGACATGCCGGCCAACATCGCCCCTTTAAGGAAAGACCAGCCGAAGTTCCTGCCCAGAAGCTAGGCTATACATTTATTGTGCTAGGCGTACATACTGTAGCTGCCTGGCTGCTGGCTGGATAAAGACTTATATTTAACCAACAGATATTAGGTCATGTCTAGTTTTTTAAAAACCTATGAAAAAAAAGCAGCAGCAGACCAAAGTGCTGTACAATGAAGACATTACGTAAAGAAAAGCAATTATAAACAGAAAAATAGAAATAATACAAGAAGCGCCCATAAAGGACCAGGGGATTCCAACTTTAACATGTAAACGTATGTAAAGCCAACAGAGGTGGCAGTTTTGATTATGTTTAAGGTATCAGTACCCAGTATACCCTCTTGGACAGTGTTTGCATTGCATTGCAGGTCAGTGTTTGTCAGTGGAGAGTGTGAATATCAAGCTTACCTTCCAGTTCTTTGTCCGGCCACCAGCCCAAGTCACAGGCCTTACATGTGAACTCATCCTGGACGTACTCATTGTCCTTACAGGCAGTGCAGATCCAGCAGCAGCTCACTTCTCCCTTCCTGATCACCTGGCCGACCAAACATGCAGAGGAATGTCAAATATTTCCCACTAGGGGGCCTATCTGTACTCTGAGCTAAAAAAGGAGTCCCATGTGGATATAAAGATCAACTCCTTAACAGTCAACTCTGTGCAAGTATTATCCTTCAAGTTATTCGTTTTTAGTCCTGTAGAATGCAGAATTGTGGTTCTAATGTTTAAAGAACAGTAAATACATTGTAAAGATAAAACATGGAGGTTCAGAGGCAACGTGCATCATTAACAGGATAGTATCTGAAGGTTTTGTCCCACACCTTTATCTCTCCTATGGAGCAGGGCTCGCTGCAGACAGAGCGAACCATGTCACTGCGGTTTATCTGCATCAATTCATCATCCACACTAAGGACACCTTCATGCCAGGATCCGATGTTGATGTAGTCATAAACACCAGGCTCCACACGCTGGAAGTTCATTATCTCGTACCTGATAGTGGTTAGAAAGACAAGAGTTAGAGTGGCTAACTCAGAGGAGTCCAAATAATCCACCAGAATATCTTCTACAAGAGATTGTTCAGTACCCTATCATCACACTGCCTTAAGGCAGTCAGCTTTCTGTGTGAAAGCAACAACTCAGTGGAAGGCTCTGCGAGAATATGAAGCACTGTAATTCTATCTGCAGTTTTAAGAACCAACTGAAAAATCTGTTAAAAGACAACACTATGCTGATTCAGAGTACTCAGCCTAAGTATTTTTGTATTTCAAAGTATATCTGACTCTTTTTAAATGTAGTGTCTCCAAAGCGATCATGGCTGGCACACATGCAGTGATGAATTTTAAATCAACCTGCAGGGATTTGTTTGTCAAAGCTAAAGGGGGGTTATCCTCAGCAGAGAATGGTTAAGCTTTGGCAGAATCAACTAAGATGCATCCAGGCCAAGTGTCTGATTACAAAAAGCTGTGCAGAAAAGGAATTTATATAGATTTTGTTATTGCTCTTCCAGCCCTAACGCGTGACAAATGTACAGCACTGCAGGTTTAAGTCAAGACTCTGAATTATTTCTTCCACCACTGGTTGTGGGTCACTTACGGTAAGTGACAAGAAGTGACAAAACTTCTAGCAAACCAAAATATTGGACATCACTGTATCTTAAGGATCATAGATGAAGAGTATTTTACCTCCCAGGTGAGTCTCCGTTCTCATCAAACCAAATGTCCTCTCCAGAGACTCCCGCGAAGGATGTCTTGAGAAGAAAATCAAGCAAGTGGCTCCCATCGACAGGCAACATGTTGTCACAGAGACCCACATGACCGGGGCAAAGGTGAGTGTGCATGTCATGCAGCCCATGGGCCATGGCATAGATGGCGTTGATGACGAAGCCCATCTTGCTGTCTTGAACGTAGTTGTCCTCAAGACTTTCATAACCTGTCCACACATGAGAAAACCGTTAAGAATCCATTTCCAGGATTTTTTTTTTATTTTAAGATTACAGGAAAAGCCTTACAGGGGGTGCTTCATTGCTGCGAGCAGTAGCATGTTATGTGTTATACAAACCTTTTCCAGCTGTTCTGAACAGGTGTGTCTAGCATGATTTATCATATTACAAAGGAGTGATAGGGTGCTCGCTGATATATTCTTGTAATTATTCTCTGAAAACAGGCAGCCAGCTACACGCCTCTTTGTCTCAGTGGGAGACTGCTTTAAAAGAACTGGAAGCCTCAGAAAATGGCTTCAAAGAAACCTTGTTACCATGGCAAGACTATCCGTTTCTGTGTTTATGAGTCAGGACTCAATTAGAGTCGGTCTAAAATGCTTTGTGCCACTGAGATTGTGTCTCCTCAAGCAGAAAAGTGGACCAACTACTCCAATGCATCTAAATCTGCAGTTTCCTCTTTGTATTGTTTAAGGCGAACACGATGAGTGAATGACACAAACATGGTTAAAATGTTAATATGAACAGCATGTTATGTTCAAACCACACCCTATCAATTCAGTGTAATGCAAGCTAGAAGCAGAGTAAGCAGGTTTTTTAGTTGCTCTTTGAAGTAAGATGTCAGCTTAATGTCATAACAAAGGCCATGCTTTCAATCCGTTTATGTAAAACAGCAGACCAGGTACGTGCGTCGGCAGCTCTTTCCTTTCTCATACTAAAAAAACAACAATGTTTTTATGTTTAACAGCTGTAAACTACTTACCCTGTACAAACATGATGTGATTACTATAATGGTTGTAGGCCTGGCTCACTATATGGAAGAAGTAATCTAGAAACAAGCTGAGCCCCCAACTGAAATAACATTAGTCGCAGCTCACGTTAACAGCAGCTCAAATTAGCCACAATTCACGTTAGCTGCAGCTCAGCATGCAGCCCCTCCTGACATCCAAAGGAGATTGTCCGATAAACGCAGCTTTCCATGTGAAACAGCTTCATTTTTTGTTTTGTTTATTGGTCTTACTAATCTTTAAAAAAAATAAAAATAATCTGCCTTAAATGTGTGATTAAAAAACCTTGCTGACAGTTTGCTAGCTCCATGTTACACTCTCCGTTAGCACCTCGCAATCATTGTTTGCAATCATTAAGTGATGATTTATCTTAAAGTCCTGAGTCTGTTCTTTACAGCCATAAAACAGTAGTTACTGTACTAGTGACAGCCATAATAATGATGATGATGAAGCTTCTTTGCTACTTAAAACCATAATGGCACCACTCTTGTTGACGAAGACTCTTGCTTCGCTTTGTTTCTCTTTATCGCTTTCTTTCTTATTTTTTCTACCTTTTACCTAAAATGAATTCTACAAAGTAATTTTTATTGGCTGTGAGAGTCTTCACTCACTGATTTTGATACACATACTCACACTTCTTACAAAATGATCCTGTTCGAAAAGCATTTTTTTTACATCAACTCTCCAGGAATTTTAATCTCAGATTCTGCAAGATTTTTTTTTTTTGCTGAAAGGATTGAGATGAGAGTAATACACCATGTTTCTTCACTTTAACCTTAATCTGTCCCCTGAATCTCTTCCAAACCCCCCGTTTAATATTTTATGGAAAGCAAGTGTGAGGTGATGTATCAACTGATAATGTAATAACTGATGGGAAGTGATACAGCGTGCCAAACTGTAACTGGATTTTCCCCTGGACGGTATTATACTTCATAACATTAGTGTGTTCATTGCAGCTCCAAAAAACTTAATTTATGCTGGTGTAATGCTGTAATTTATACCCAAAATGTAATTACAGTGACCGAAAGTGTTCTCATTACTGAGCAAGACAGCACTGTTGACCAAATATGTGTGATTCCACAGTGTTCATTTCTCATACGTGTTACTGATAGCTAGGCCGTTCAAAAAAGTAATGGTAATTAAAAATGGCGATTTCTCTGTTTTTTTTAATTCATAAAAAAGTTAAGTTACACATTTTTAACATTTCTCTACAAGGGGTTGAATGTTATGAATAGTAGGATTTGATCAATCGTATAAATCTTCCTGATTTTGCAACAAAGCAAAGATTCAAAATCTCAACATGAAATTTACAAAAAAGATTCTTATGATGTATTGGCCTTACTTTTAGTTTAGTTAAAACCATTAGGCAGTTGTATCTTATCTTCTTTCCTCAAATAACATCTATGCAGTCTTTCATTATATGTCATGAACATTGTCAGATGCTACATTTTCTCGTAACTCTGTAAACGACAGGATTCATCCCCGTCACCTGACAACATACAACTGCAAGATACATGAGTCGGATGAGCTTAAGAGCATCATCATCCTCCACTGTTGTGTTTCTCACCATCGTGTTAAATCAAAGTAATGATGGTAAAAAAAGGACTGCTGGGAAACTTGAGTGCCAGTTCAAACAAACAGGAATAGTGAATTCACTCGGGTAGCAGCTGCGGGAGCGTCCGAAGGGAGCTGCTGGTGATGACCTAGTTTAACAGCTCCTTGGCTTTGACGCTCGCTTCACTCACTGAGCTGTGTGAGCTTCAGACACGATGAAATGATGTCATGATGACTGCATGCAGGAAGAGGAGCGAATGCTCCATGTCGGGATTAGAAGAATACCAAACCTTCTCTGTCCAAATATAAAACTACAATTCAGTGGTTTGAAATAAATGTGTTATCTATTGACCATATTCACACAGCGCCCATTTTCAGCATCATGCTCGGCATAGGAAGTTCAATGCTGTTATAATGTGATAATGTGGTTTATCGATTGAAAGTAATAAATTAAGGATATCTGACGAATCATTAACCATATTTCTTTAGTTGAACAATGAAAAATTAAAGGGAAATCCATATTTTAGCCCAAACCAATACTTTTGGTGACCAATTAGCTAGTAACAGAAAGCTAACGTTAGCATTCAACTCTTTCCTAGTTGAAATTACATTTAGCTAGAGGCTGACATCTGATAATAGCCTTTGGTAGTGCATCACTTCATATTAGAAGAGCATAAATCTTTAGCTTAAAGTCCCCATGAAATGAAAAATACATTTAGCGGTTTCCTGTGTGAAATGTTTATTTATCTGCTAAATATATCTCAATAAAGCATTATCTGAGTATTTTTACATTAAATTAACCATATTTTCTCTTCCTGTAAAACATTTCAAATGTCTGATGACTCATCCTGCACTGAGGGGCGTTTACTATATTTCTTTCTGCCGATTAAAAAGCTTTGTCGAAGCTAATGATCCAATCAAATTCATCCTAATGTTATGCCCCGTCCTCTGTCTTGTGATTGGTTCTATCACGTTTCAGTTTGAATAACTCACGATACGGCAGTTAGACACTCTCGAATTTCCGTTTGAGGACTTTAAATAACGTTGGCTAGGAATAAAACAATGTGCCAGCATTAGCTGCTGTCTAACCTAAAAGGTTATCACGTGTCTGTATGTTATTTTACTGTGATATATGGCCTCCACTTTTTTACTATCACCTTTCTTTACAGCCGCTCAATAATTGAGAAAATATAAAATGAAAATAATCCTCAGATATTCTCACTTATCACAACTTGAAACCTGGGACAGAGCAGTTCAATATTAAAGCACATTTGCTTTCTAACCCTGAGTTATTGTTAGGAAAATGGTCATTGTGGGAATCTGGTGAGTTGCAGTATGACTTCATTATTTCTGTGGCTACATGCAGCCTAAGCCAGACCAGCCAAGTAACCATTTCACTCAATGTTATTGGGTTGTTTTAAATGACTGTATTAAGACCAAAAAGAGTGGGAGACACGATGAAAGAGCAGATCAGAGTGAATTGTCAGGCTCTCACTGCACTGTAAGGAAAATAAAAACATCCCAATAGCTTCATATAGTAGAGGTTAACTGATATTAATAGCACATGTAGAATAAGAATAAAGCTATCAAGTCATGTGATGAAGCTTTAATATCAGTCAACCTCTATGTATATAATATTTCTAAAGTGAGCAGCATTACGGTTCCATTCAGAGGGATTCACTCACCGTCCTGGAGTTCTACACCGAGAAAGTAAATATGAATAATCAAATAAAAACAATAGAGGTGACAGGACAATAAACCATAGTTCTATCTCCAACACTGACACTGCTATAATTGCTTTTAAAATGAAGGAATGAAGAAAAGCTTGAGGTATGTGCATTAAAAAAGAGAGGCTCTATAAATAATATTCAAACAGAGAAAATAATAAAACATATTAAAACAAATGCATTAAGTAAGATGCAAAAGAATACAATTACTTTAAAGACCTCAAGCGCTGTCAACTGAAAAGTTTAAAATGTCGTTCACCACATGCAGAATTTTATATTTACGTTTATCATAAAGATTGGTTAGAAAGATTTTCAAATGGTTTTTGCAGAATCTGCCGTTATACTGATATCAGCTTTGTGAACGAGAATTGGTAACGTAAATATATGTTCTGTTAATATACTTTCAAAAGAAAAATGTATGAGCAGTATGTAAATAAATGTTGTGTTTGAAACACGCTTTCTGAGCATTGTTTCCAGTAATTCAGTTTGTGCCTTTGCAAAAGAAAAGGATGTAATTTACCTAGATCCTCATCCTCTGTCAGGCCAAGTGTCACAGAAATAAACAATTTGAAAAATATATTATTGGACTGAGTCAGAGTAAGTCAACCCCCTGGCAGTCTAATTCATGAATAAAGAATGTGTTCCAGTTTATGGAGCTCCGTCCTCAGGGCATTGAACACATCACAACAGTTCAAAAAGACACGCTGATGTGCACACCGGCAGAAAACCGTAAAGCAGAAAAATTGCAGGAAACATCATAACTGGCTGACAGATTGTTTTGCTACCTGAGCAGTTTCGTGCATAATTCATGTTCTCCAGCGGGTGTCCGGGAATGCGGCACTGAAAGCGATACTGCCAGAACTCGGGGAACCAGGGGTTACGGGTGTTGGTGATGAGTTGGAGTTTCAGGAAGTATTCGTCGAAGGAGGAGACCTCTTCAGACTGCAGCTTCACAGTGAGGCCGCCCACCGCCTCCTGCTCGTATCCCTCCACCACCTCGACCCGGTCTGCCCAGCCGTCACTGCAGAGAGGAGACAATTACAACTACTGGAACCAACCACAATGTGTGCCACTCATATTATCGTCACAGTCAAATCTCAGAGCAGATCATCTAACTCTAAAAACTCTGAAGCTCAATTATAACAACAAGTTTTCCACCAACACCTGTTTATCTTGCAGTCACACAAACAATTTACACAATTATTTTGATTTGATATTAGTTTATTTTTGTATTTGGTGTTGCTTTGTTTTAATTTAGTGTGCACAATTTATACACTGTAAGATGAAACACTAATTTATGTTGTACCAATCATTTTTTCTTTCTCTTGAGTTACCTGGAATATTGGGGGAGGGAACTTCCTGGTCTGAGCAAAAGGTGTGGCCAATGGCAGACAAGACTGTAAAGCTGGAGCCAAATCGTTGGTTTTCTTTGTTTGGGTCAACTAAAAACACACCTTTTATTTACAATGACTCCACGTGTCACGTGCCTTGCTGACAATAATCTTTCATTTGTAGCATTGATAAAACAAATCTTTAACCTATATGTTTTCCCAAGATGTGGCTCTATTCTCTAATCCAAACAGAGGAAAGTTAATTGAAAGAGTTTCATGTTATATAATTCTAAGTGAAATCATATGAATTTCCATGAGATGTCAGAACAAAATGACCCTAAATCATCAGTTAAATCCTGACCAGATATCTGGTTTGGGAAGATTTAGTTGGAATGATTTATTCTGTGGTGCAACCAGAGCTAATAATGAAATGTTCTCTATGTGCTCTTATACCGCACAAAACAAACAAGAGCATAATTCATTTCCACAGTAGCAGCCTACGCAGGAAACAAAAATGTCAACTTTGGAAAGGGGTCAACAGTGTTTTTATCGAGCAGTGGAATGTTTTGTTCTCCAATAGAACGTTTGAAGGCTCTTCGATTCTCTTCTCTTGGCTTTGTCAGAGGTCTAAGGGTAACATTTTGGTCGACAAACAACTGTCTAGCTCTGTGACTGCAAGGTACTGCTAATATATGTGAAGCACATGAAAGGGTTTTGCAACTCAAGGATTTCATGCTGATGTATTGGCAGAGCGGTTTGAAAAGAGTAAATCAAAAAAGATTCTCAAAAGCCATTAAAAAGAGAGAGAAAATGTATTGAAAGGGACAGGTCATACGACTTCTAACCCAACCCCAACTCTAACTGCTATTTTTAGTCAAGTAATTAGGAATCCTTAGCAGAAAAACAGTCCAGAAATTGTGTAACAAACAGAAGTCTGCATCCAGCAGAAGGTCGTCTATTGTTTCACGACGATGTCGAAGCTGTAAATGTCTGTCACATCTGAAGCTACATGTCGCCTCGCTAATGAGCCTCACACTGAATCCTGCAGAAAAATTCTCCCTTTTGTTGCCCTGACTTTGTGTCTCTTTCAGCCTTCCTGCTGACGGGCGTAGATACTCACTGTACTTGCTGAAAGAAGAAGAGAAAAAAAAAAACATTCATCACAAACACAAGTCCTGTGAGAATTCACAGATTAGCTCTGTTACAGTACATCTCCCAGCCTCCTCACAGGCAGCAAGTGTGACTTCGTATCCTCACCACTCATTGTTTGTGTTTATGGTTGAAATGCCGAACTATTTAAATGTCAAATTTGTATTGAATCCTCTCACCAGACATCATGCTAATGAAACAAATGTTTTTGTTTGACACTTTACATATGAATCGTACTCAATTAAAAGCTTCTGTTGAGTTGCAAATGCAGCTTACTGTAGCAGTGTTATGCAGTTAGCGATCAAATCTGTGATGCATACATGCAGCAGAGAACAAGTGTCACTCGCCTCAATGGGAACAACACAATAAAACTCAGATCTTTACGTGCAAAATAGCAATATCTTTTATAATGCATGACAAATAGAGCTTATAAAAATATATGAACACATCTGACTGTGGTTTGTTGTTTGTGTTTATGTCTTTATATTCATTAATATTACTAAATCATATTTCTGATCCAAACAGCATCATGAGCTTGATATATATTTTTCATGTTTTTCAAACATTGAGAGCTTCAGCTCAAGGTCAAAGTCTTTAAACTAACTGCAGGGGGCGCTGGTTTATCTCAGGTGTTAGAGCAGGTGCAGCATGTACAGAGTTCCTTGTCTTTTGGGTTGCAGGTTCAACTCCCGGTCCTGACGCTATTTAGTGCACATCTTCCCACTCTCTCTCTGTCTCCCCACATTCACTGTCTAGCTTCAGCTGTCTTATCAATAAAAGACAAAAAGTCCAAAAATGAATCTTAAAAAAAAATACAGCAAAGAATTTTGTTGCTGATGGTCTCATTTGCTTTTGTAGGTCACACTGAGGCATCAGTATTAATTTCAGTCTGTTTCATAACCAGATAAAAACAAGTTTTTCTCTTGCTTTAAGGTTTGACACCAACAAACTACTGAAATTCTCGCTTTTTTCTGCAAAGACCTACATAAATCTAGGGCAAAACAATGAATCTTTGTATTTGAAACAGAAGAGAAGTTTCCACAAAATGCAGTTCATCCGCAGTACAAATATGTCAGCCACCAGCCTTCCAAAAAGTTTACATTTAGTGAAACGAGAGCCAGTAATAGCACGTTTGGCTTGGCTGGCACTTCTAAGAATGAGCTGACAATGAATGTCCAGTGTGACAGTATCAACAGTACCTGGCCATCTGCTTCTCAGCATCACACGCCTCACAGTCCAACACTGTGAGCGCCAGAAACCTACAGCTCTGACGTCAACACAACACGTACGCACTGTAGAGACTTAGAACACAAAACCAGGAACAATTGCAGAGTTGAGAGTTTTTATGCAGCTTATCTGAAATCAAGAAACAATGCATCAAAGCCAAACAGACTCAGACTCAAGTCATATTTCTGATCCAAACAGCATCATGAACTTGATTTTTTTTTTTTTTTTATCTTTTCAAACATTGAGAGCTTCAGCTGAAGGTCAAAAAAAGTGTGTTGTGTGTTGTTTGAGATGTAAGGCATCTCCATTCTCCAGTGTGAAAGTGGACATTTTTTTTCACCCTCCACACAGCAGAAGAAGAAGAAGATGGATGGCTGATGACCAGCACCTCGGGGCGCTACGATTGGCCTATAGCTCATGCCTGCATGTGTTCACTTACTGCATTGCTCTAAAAAACATTTTCCTTTTTCAGACGTCTCCTTGACCCAGAAAGAATACACACACACACACACGCACACACACGCGCACACGCACACGCACACACACGCACACGCACACGCACACGCACACACACACACACACACACACACACACGGACACACACTCTTCCAAACGTGCTCTCTTTATCTTCCGTGGAGACTTGAGCAACAGAGCAAATTCAAGTGGAAGGGGTGAGCACAAGTTTAGACTTTAAAACATCGCTTTTCAATGCATGCTATTCATCATGCTGGTTGGAAAAAAAGGATTTGAATCCTTCTCAGCCTTTGTGAATAAAGCAGCCTCACATTTATAAACCACTCTGTGTAAATCAACCACAGCCAGCTTTGATAGCAGCCTGGTTTCAGGTGCTGCTAACAGGACTGGAGGTGAGCTGAGACTCCACTCCAAAGTGGGAATGTCTGCTTTAAGTGCTGATACAAGCTTTGATGTTCGCTGCTCCACACTCCTCGGCTTATGCTGGAGGTGCTGTCCCATATTAGCCCATCCTGTCTGTGATCTGACAGCAAGAGGGAGAGCTCGCTGCGAGGATGCATTATTCATTACTGAGCCTCACTCAAAGCCGCTTCTGCTTTCAGAGCTTCTCTCCTCCCAGAAGGAAAAAAAAAAGAAAAGATTTCAATTCCATATGAACTTTTTATAAACCATACATCCCGCATGGAGCTGAATATAAAGTCTTATCATATCATATTTTTGATCGCACAACCATGCTGTAATTTTCCTTGGAATTGTTCAATTAACTGACCTCATTTCATTTTTTTAAAACTGTATAGGGGGTTACTTTAAAATAAAAAGAACACATCTATTTGATTGTATTAAAGCTAAAGAGTCATATATTTGCATACTTTGGGGCGTGGCTGTATTGACTGATAGGTGCGAACGTTGTAGCTGTTTGCTACGAGGCTTAAGGCCCGCCTCAGCTTCACCTCTTCGTCTGTTATAGAAAATAGCATTTCCAATATGGTGACCGCATTCGTACGGCTTCATAACGCCTCTTCAGAATCCAGAAGGTGATGTCACTAAACTGGCTAAACCCTAGACCATTTTCAAATCTGAACCGACTTCAAAAACGTGGGAGACAAAAGGACGGTTTCCACCGATTTTTAACATTATATTCCTCCGATCTGAAATGTGCTGCACAGATAGATGACCTCAACTAAATGTATCTTAGTGAAAATAAAGTACATTTATCTATAACTAAAGAGTACGATCAAAAGTTGCAGAACAATTTTTAACAGACCTTGTAGTAAGATTGATTTTTCACCTTTGTTTCCAAAGTCTAAACTAAACTTTCAACATATACTTCAGAACTAGTATGAAGGAGAAGTCTTTAAAGTGCTCACACAAATTTAAATTCACAACCTCATCTGCTGTGGAAGATCGTTTTATGTAATTGAAAGCTCGTGAAACAGCCTGGCGCATTTGAAGACTGAGAGATTGTCTGGCCAGAAACATTTATCTTCATTATCCCCACAGAGGTCATCAATTAATGTGGCACAATTAGCTGAATTTATGAGAAAGATGGGACAACTTTGAGTTCTACCAGAGCTATTCAATTATATAGTGCAAATAATGTCTTCAGAAAAGCTACTTACTTAATTTTCCAAGGTCAAAAATGAACTTTAAATTTGGTCTTTGAAGGCCACATGGAGCACTGACCACAAAGTCAATCTGCTGAGGAGGATTACGTTAGATTATCTGGTCAGCTTCATTTATTTTCATTATGACAGAATCAATTCTGCAGAAAAATGGGAATATTCTTTAAATGAAAATTCGGTCGATTTCATAAATGAAAGCTATAAAAAAGCTGCTGAAGGCCTTTAAAGGTCAAAAATTAAGATTTAATCCGTTTTTAAATAACATTGAAATTAAATACAATCATCTTCATCTGATGTGTCGAACGCTATCTGCTGAGGAAGATTATGAGATACATTGAAAGCATCAAAACAGGGGGTGCCAGCGGACTAGTGTTTAGTTCCTGCACCCCATGTACTGTATAGAGGCTGTAGTCCTCAAAGAAGGCGGCCCAGGTTTGAATCAGACCTGTGGCTCCTTTCCTGCAAGTCATTCCCTACTCTCTCTCTCTCTCTCTCTCTCTCTCTCTCTCTCTCTCTCTCTCTCTCTCTCTCTGTCTCTCTGTCTTTCTTCAATTTTTGACTCAGTATCATCTTCAAATCTGGCACTGGTAGCTATTATCAAATTAGTGCTTCAATTGAGATTATTTTTCGTGTTTCTAAATTTAAATCTCACTATGACTGAGGTCATACACCCAGCAAAGAGTAAAAGCAGCAACACCCTTTTTTTGCAGGGAAACAATCTCTAACAATGTCCTTGACTGTTATTTGTTGAATGAAAGCTCCACAATGGGTACTTAATACCAAAGCGGTCTTATTTGTGAAAGTAATTTTTTTTAAATAACTTTTAATTTGGGGTATGAAGCCAAGAAAGACAAAAAAAAATGTTTTTGAAAATCCATGAATTCCTAACACTTGCTGAGAAAGACATGCTATGATTGAAGTATTTGATTTAATACTAAATGTGAGATCGTGGGGGTTAAGATTGAATTTGGGATTTTAGAGAATAATATCTTCATAACTGACAGATATATCTACTTGGTAAAAATAGGGCAAATAATCAGAATTATTTATCTGTTTCTCATTTTAACTTGAGTAAGTGTGATCACTAGTGCGTTGAGTTGTTTTTTAAAAAGCAACAGTAAACAATAAAAAAAGGGGAAGAGATTCTTTTCATCATTGTTGTTAGAAAACTTGTCTGCTTATCATCCAACAAAGAAGAAACCCTGACAGACCAAACTAAAGCTCCCGTGGGAAAACACTCTGTAACAAACCTGCCAATTAGGAGGAACTCTTCTGCTACTCCCAGCCGTCTCATGGCCATGAGCAGCCCTCGGACCGTCATCCCCTCACAGAAACACACCACCACTCGGGCTTTAGGCAGACGTTCGCGCAGCTTCCTCAGCAGCCTGTCAAAGTGCTTCTCGCCTGCGTTGCTGTAGATCTTGTCAGAGTGGGCGACGCAGAGGCCTTCCTGCGCGGCCAGCTCTTTGAACACCTCCATCCCGCTCTCCCCGTAGTTACCTAAGGAGAAAGAGCCGAGCAGCTGTTAGGGGAGGAGGATAATGATGGACCCGACAAGACAAGAGAGAATCAATATGTTTGGATTCACTTTATTTGGAGTTCCAGATTAAATGTTCTGTTTTCTTCGACTAGTGTTATTCAGGGACGGTTTGCTGAGAGCACATATCTCTCCCTTTAGCATTTAAGCGTCCCTTTATGTCCCCAGATTTCTTTTTATAGAGTCAAGATCAGAACAAGCAGAGCAAACGGAGTAAAGGTGACCTCAACAGCTGTTCGGTATGACAAAGGGAAAACATTTATGTTTCAGCATCATTCACAGGCAAGAAATTGTTTTTAAAGAGTCTTAGTTAAGGATTCAAATCGAGATTTGGTGACATTTGTATCAAATTAGAACAAACTTGCCCCTAATTTCCTCTTGAAAATACAAACAAATTCCAGGTATGCACTGTCATGGTCTCAGCTGTGCCTCTTCCTCCTTTCATCATTTTTAAGTTTTTTTCCCTTTCCTTGTTTGCGTGTTGTTGTTGTAGAGCTTTTTGTCTCACTCTGTCATTAGTGTGTGTGTGTGTGTGTGTGTGTGTGTGTGTGTGTGTGTGTGTGTGTGTGTGTGTGTGTGTGTGTGTGTGTGTGTGTGTGTGTGTCTGGGCGTGGCACTCAGTTACTCTCCTGCTGCAAATCCACCAGCACCAGGATCCGTCCACTCATTAAGCTCCTGCAGTATAAATTCCGGTGCTCTACTTGCCAGTCTTCAGTTTACCTCTGTGGTATTGTTAGGGCTCAAATGAGTACTAAAATATTCTACTCAATTAAAAGTACAGTTACTTTGATTGAATTTTACTCATGTAGGCCTAAATGTAAAATTACCACTCTATGAATCTTTTTAGGTGAAAGTAAAAATACCTCATTTGAAATTCACTTGAAAAACTGAGAACATGTTACCCAAGGGGGTAGGTGGAAAGGGTAGCAAAAGATATGATGTCTCCTTACTGTGTCATACAAAAAAGGCAAAAGGGTATGAACATAAAAAAATACATCAAACACTCCCCACAGCTCCACCTATTGTCACCCTGTCCAGAGGGGACGTATACTACGCAGCAGGATTTCCGATTATCGAGGTATCTTCAGCACTACGAATGTGGCTCACTTCTTACCGGGGTAGATCACCATGGTTACTGAACAACTAATGTGCACTGGAGCAGGTTATGCACGGGATAAAAGATCATCCTGTGAAAATCTCCGCCCACTGACAAATCAGATATCTTCATTAAAGAGCTCTGTGACCTGATGGAGAGAAGAGAGGAGGGACGAAGAGAGACCGACATACACTTTGTGTTTCCTGTAAGATTCTTCATGTAAATATATTAATGAAACTTGTTATTTGTTCTTAACTGACATCATCCTTCAACAGAGACTGGAAAGGCACCTTAGCCACGTAGTCGTGATTATAGGATGCAAATTTACCCCTACTCATCGCCTTGAATTACATTTTCACATTAATTATTATTTGCTCCATACCGCTCTGTTTGTTGCTGTCGGGGCTGCAGCTGAAATATACCGTCTACAGAGAAACTCTGGGTTTACTTATCAGGTTGTGAACCAGCTTTGTGTGAGTGCTTAGAGAAAACTCTCTGGAGATCAACTACTTCTCAAGCTCTTGTTGCAACAGAGGCTTTCACCTACTGGAACAACCAATCAAACACAAGCTGTCAAGACAAGGGAAGCAAAGAAGAGATAAAAAAAAAGAGGATATCAAAGAATGTTTATGTCTTGGCTATATGTTGATGCAAAAAAACAATCCTTACATTCTCTATAAAACTAGACCTCACAAATGAGCACAGTAAGCTCGGTGTCCTCCTCTAACATGCCCTCTGTTTTAATACCAACATCATGTAGATGAGCCTCACTAACAAGAACACAACTGTCTGCAGCCCCCTGCTGTTAGAGCAGCAGTCTGAATGTCACTCACAAGAGGATACACCAGTGCTACTAATGCAGCTAAATACAACATTTAATGAACCAATTCCAAACAAGAAGAGCTCCTGCCTCAATGAGTATCCAAACCTTGCTTTCTTGTCTTTCATTTGCTTCAATAAGAAGGACAAACACTCAGGTGGCACTAATGTTGCTGTATTAAATGGACACTTGACTAATTACACTCATATAATCTAGCTTATTTGTTGTGATGACTCGATCTCAGCCATGGTAACATTGGTATTAAGTCTTGTGTGAATATAAATCTGATGACGCCATGTTGATGTCTTTAGGGTTACTTCAGCTCACACTCGAGACCTAAAATATGCAGTTAAAAACCTGCACAACAAACTGGATGTGTGAGGCTGTTGAAAAATGCCATTGATGTGCATTCTGGGAGATGTAGGACCCAGTGTTTTGGTGCTATACTCATACAAGGGGCGAAACTTTGAATATCTTTGCTTCTGCTTCTGCTGCTGCCGAACAATCTGTTGTTGGTCTAATAAATGTATTTAAGGGTATAACTGAATCAATACAGTAATCCTTTTACAACATTAAATGTGATAGCAATGCATTTGGACTTTTGATGTGAATGAAAGGACAAAGTCTTGCAACCTTTATCACGGGACCTGCAAGATCATAGACTGGTCATCTTTGTTGTAAATGGAAGCAGGCTAGTGAGGTAAAGTAAAAAAAAAAACACTTATGGAGTAATTGGTTTGTGTTTACATCAGTGAAGTAAAATTACATATTATAAAAGGTTTTAAAACTTGATTTATGCAGCACTTGTTTTCATGCAAAGATGCAGCCCAGAGTGCTTAATAAAAAAACATGATTACATATTATGGATGGTATAAGCTACATACATGATGTTACTGAACATAAATGTATTCTGCTTAATGTACGTAAAACAACAACATGCTGGCAAACGGCTTTCTCCTGGGTAAAAATCTTCTGTTGCTGATTGGCTTATCCCAGACCTCCTTCCTACAAAGACTTTCTAACATTGCATTATCTGACTGCTATCTTTGTCATAATTACTGTGACCAATAGGGAGCGCTACCTTACCATAAACATTAAGAATAAAGGTAACTTACTGAAGAGACAAGCCTTTTTTTGCAGAGCAGTTATTAAATGTGTCTTACCCTCTGTGTGCACTGCAGACACGTAGGTCCAGTTGTATCGTTTGACGATGTCTATCAGCGCCCGGGCCTGCAGAGTGTCCGATGGCACCACCCGCAGGAAGTACTTGAATAACGTCTTGTCACTGAGGTCAATACTGGTGGCAGAGTAGGCGATCTGTGGGATGTTGAAGAGCTGCAGAAGGTTCTGAACCTGGATTGCGACCGAGCTCGATCCAGGCC
Source organism: Tautogolabrus adspersus (assembly GCA_020745685.1). Taxonomy (NCBI): domain Eukaryota; kingdom Metazoa; phylum Chordata; class Actinopteri; order Labriformes; family Labridae; genus Tautogolabrus; species Tautogolabrus adspersus. Next base: position 18,058,814 of record CM036552.1, read on the forward strand.
CGATGACCCCAGCGATGGGCTTCTTGGTGGGTGGAGGCTGACTGGAAGGGGCCCCCTCAATGCACCACCTGGCTCCATCCCTGTCGTCCCGGATGGAGATGAGAGAGTCTCGAATGAACTCGATGCTCTGCTCAAGAGCCACAGATGAGTGCCAGCACGAGTCCCTGATCTCACAGCCCAGTGTGATGTTGGGTAAGAGGTTGGGGTCCGAGTTAATCCTGTCCAAGGTGTGGAACATGGCCTCCACTCTCTGGATGCCATACTGCTCACGGACTTCTCCACATTTCCTCTCTGCCACCTTCTCAGCCGACGGTTGGTGGTGGACAGAGAAGAGCGCCCCGATTATGATATCCCCATCCATCCTGGCCACCAGACGAGAGGCAGAACTGGGCACCACAGACCTCTCATACTTTCCTTTGGACAACACAAATGCCTCAAAAAGCAAAACAGGCAAGTACAAAATGCTGATGGCCGTCAGGGTGATCATATTCGACATTGTGCCACGGCAGCTGAATGTAGAATCATGTCCACTTGGCCATAACGGAGGTCCATCAATCCACTTTAGGATAAAAAGCAGTTAACTGAGCTGCTGCTGCTGCTTCAGTGTTATCACCCTGAAAGTGAGACATGAAGCATTAAACCCTGTTTTTCACACATGAAACTAGAGCTGTAGTCCATGAAATAAGAAGACATAAGAAGATTAACAGAAAAATAATCTGCAGTTATTTTGATGACTTATTAACCATTTGAGATGTTTGGAAGCACAGATAACAACAAATCTCTGGCTTCATAAACTTCATAAATATGACATTTGATACACTTCTTTGTCTTCATAATAAAAAACGGAACATTTTGTGATGTAAATGATTTGACAAAACAAGGAAGTGCACAATGTTGCATTCAGCTCGGGGAATTTTTCATGGCCATTTTCTTCACCATCCTCCAACACTTTGAATAAAATCTAGAAAATAATGAGTACCAGCTCTGCATGTAAAACTAATTTGACTAATTTTTCTGTTTTAAAATCACATGAAAACTGTAACAGTGTGAAAACACCTTATATCTCCCTCGTCTTTTATCAAAAATCATCCAAAGGAGCGTGAAAACAGACAGCAAAAACATGTAAAATGCACAGTTTTTACAGTCCTGTTGCATTAAAGCTGTATCTAAAAGATTCAACGTATTTTTCATAGCAACAACACCTTTGAGTTTCAGCACCATAGACAGCTACCTATGCTTCAGCTGAGGGTCTCAGCTGATTTTCTTCCTTCAAGCTGCTGATCTATTACAACCTGCGACTGTTTCTTCAACTTTTACCCCTGAAGGCATCGCATAAACAGACTGGGACGTGCTCAATGTAAACCCTTATTTAACCCTCTGTCAGCTGTCTGCGTCTCTACAGCGGCTGGTGTCATTCACAGGACAACATTCCAACATCGTCCCCCACATGCACATGCAGATCAATTAAAGGGTGATGCTTAATTAACAGAGCAGACGAAATATTCGAGCATGTTAGAAAAAGGCTCCCATGTTAACAAGAGAGTCCGTGTCTGCAAAGCAAGTGTCCAGTGATGACAAATACCAGTGATTTCTGGTATTTCTTTTTTACCTACCTGCAGCAGGCAGTTCGGGACATGTCGAGTCTGCGTCTCTTCTGAAGCAACCAGGCTTGACTGTCTTCAGTCGAGACAACACTGTGGGACTGACTCTCTCTCTCTCCCTCTCTCTCTGTCTCTCTGCAATGATCATGAGGTGCCCCCTTCTTCTCCTCTTCCTCACTGCATCCTAAAAGCGGGTCACAATCACTGCAGTGTCCCTGATTCAAAGACACAATTCCTGCACGTTAGGAGCACGTTTCAGGCATAAAACTCCGAATGATGACATTTTTGTATGAGAATATACAAGTGGATATGGGGGAAATGTACGTATTTCAGGACGGACTGTAATTTGAAAAGACAACATTACTTAACCATATCTATGTCATCCTGAAGGTTGTTCATTCTCCCCATTAAAACTATAGACGGACTGGTCAAACTTCACAGAAACAGTCCTGCTTCGTCGTGCCAGTCAGTGACAGATGTGATGCTCTTGCATTTCGTCGCTGCAGCCGGGAGACGATAAATCTCTGCTACCATCTTGTGGCTAATACCAGGTACTACGCATGCAAAATACAGTTTAAATAAAACTTGGTTCAAAAATAAAAATGAACACTGTTGTATGTTATAAATAAATAAAGAGGCTGAAATGACGAGAAAATAGCCCGCATTGCATTGCAATAAAACATTAATTTAATTAAGCGTACTTAAGTGGGTGCGAAAGGAAAACAAATTCTGCACAGAAAAATCAACAAATAAAAAACACGAGAGATTAGATATATATTTTTAATATTTAATGTTGTGCGTACATATTGTATAAAAAAAAAAGTAATTAGCAAATTATTAGAAGGAGTTGAAACGTCGACTCCTCCCCTTTACGTCACTTCCTGCATTTAAAAATGGCGAACAGCAACATTAGAGTCGGTAAATGAAGTGTGTTCTGTGTGTTTTGGTGCCTTTCGGCCTCAGTATCTGAACCCGCTGGGATCTGAAACGATTTCTGATGCAGCGATAGAAACCAGACCGGTATGTGTTCACTGTGCTTGTTCTCTAATCCTCTTGTTATCAGTGTAACGATGAAATACGCAGCCGGACTGGACACAGACTGTGTCTACATTGTGTAACAGTGTTCATAACATTGTAGCCCTGCTACCTGTGTCCATCCACTTCAACTTGAATCGAGGGGAGGAAAGCATTTTGTAACAGCTGCATGCTATCTTACATGCAACGTGCTACATGCTACACTTATAATCCAGACAGTGATCAATTTAATTTGAACAATAGTGGCTGTTCAGAACAAAAGGGATGCTGCACGAAGTACTGGAAGTATGTTGACTGAAAGAAGTTCTCTGCCATGGTGTGTGACAGGCTCTTACTACACACAGGCAGTGTCGTTATCTAAAATAGTTGTAAAAAATAAAATTACAGCCTTAAGTTAGACATATTGCCTTATTCAGCTCCAGCATACAACAACAAACAAAACTGCAAAGTGTCTATTTCGTTGTATATTCTTGCCATTTTAACTGTATTATATGCACTTCCTGTTTTATTTTTGCTTATTCTCTTGTTGTTACACACTAGCCCTCATGATTTTATTTGTATCTGCCTCTTCTCTATCGTTGTCTGTACCTCAGCAACATCAGCAACAAATCAGGGTTCTCTCTAAATGTCTTTTCTGAGGATATAAAATAAATGATGATGAAGTAGAAATTCTATTTTAGAAATATTTGTTCATACTATACACACATTTTTTTTCGGTACTTCAAAACTGATGTATTAGGATCTAAATGAACTACTCTTTGCCTTCTGTCTAGAGTTGAACCATGAGTAGCCGCAGAAAGCGTGCCCCTCCTGTGAGGGTGGATGAAGAAGACAAGAGAAAGTTGAACTGGAACATGCTGGACGACCGCAAGAACGAGGGGATCCAGGAAAATGTCCAGACACCGAGCTGCTCTGTTATTCCTGCTGAACCAACTCCAGGCAGCTCCTTTCTCTTGACCACAGAGGACGTCCCAGAACCTGCCTGCACCAGCTCCGTCCAGTACCCAGAGGAACTCCCAGCCACATCGTCAGACAGCTCCTTCACCTCGACCTCCCTGTCTCTCTCTGTGGAGCCAGCTGTGAAGCTTGGTCACATCTGGAAGGCACTCATTGGGGAGTTCAGCATCTACCCGGCTTGGATCCCAGCCGACTGTGAAGAGAGAGCGTTTGTGCTCCACAGGATGGGTGACCAGCTGTGCCTGAGTTACAGCAGTGGTGATGACAGCTCAGGACTGCAGTGGTCACCTGAGGAGGACACTTGCACGGCAGAGTGCAGCCTTAATGTGATCCCGCTGGAGGACCTCGATTGGATGCAGAAGAGGAGGGTGGTGCAGCTCTGTCACCAGGAAAAGGAAGACTCTGTCAAGGTATGAAGGTGTTGTGCAAGATATTGTCATCAAGCCAAAAACGTTTAAAAAGCATCATTCACTGTCATAGTCCTGGGTTCATAATGTCATAGGGAAAATGCACTTCCTCCAACAGCTGTTGTGTCTGCATGTTGCAGGTCGGGATTTACTTACTGGAGACCGGACTTGGGAAGCCAGAGTTCCTCAGCGGGGGAAATGCTCGGCTGAAGAAAGCAAACCAGCTTATGCAGAAGTTAATGGAGTACTATTACGATTTCATCATTCCTGGTAAGTGTTTAGTCCTTGTTTTCAATGTAATTTGTCATGCAAGTTCTCAGACACCTTGGCCTAAATAAAATGTAAAATAAAGTCCAGTTTCAATGAAGGTTAACCCCTATTAATTATTATAATAGTAAAACACCACCATGGATTTTCACACAGAAGTTGTAGAGAACAATGCGGAGGAATGTGACACCGACCTGGAGAGACAAAATGTTGAGGAGCTCTACGATTACGTCAGACATCTGCACCAGAGAGAGATCCGGGAGGTGACCTACAATGTCCAGCACAAAGCTCTTATTCCTGTTCTCAGACGGTACCAGAGCCAGGCCGTTAACTGGATGCTGCAGAGAGAGAAATTCAGAAACTCTACACCTAAAGGTGTTTACTTCTTGTCTGATTATAAACTATATGTCGTTCATCCAATTTGCTGCTGCACATTTGACCTAAGGGTATGAACATGTTTCTAGATAATCTGTCCAAGGGGATGTAAAAAAAAACTAAATGTAGTAGGAATTTAAAGGAGGTCCATACTTTTAGTTTTACAATGGATGGACATGCGTGATGAGAGTGAAAACAAAAGAAGTGTGACTATAGCAACACTTGAAGTGAAATGTTTACCATTCCTTTTGCAGAACAAACGATGCATTTCCTCTGGAGAGAGTTGATCACTTTGTGTGGAAAGAAGTTATTCTACAACCCTTTTATTGGCTGGTAAGGAAAACATATTCTCTTTATTAAACCCCAGTGCTGCAGAGTCAAAACAATCTCCTATCCAAATGCAATTTTTTATGCTGCTCAAATATTAACAAAACAGAAGGAACAAAAGAAAAGATGATTTTTTGATGCCCCTACAGTCGACCCTCTCGCCTGATCCTAAAACTGTTTGCAAAAACTCTTAACTTTTACTTCTACATTTGAATTCTTTAAGAAACACTTGTGAAATTCTAATGACCTGTATTACGTCAGCAGATGAGATATCATAAGCTTGCACCTCACAACCTCAGACTACAAAACCACAACATATATGATAGATAGAAGTTGAGGTTAAAGGGAAATATATGTATTTTTTTATCTGACTCTAAAATTTGGTATTTTGATGTCCTAGTCTAATCCGAGAATTTCCCCTGGCGGGTGTGGAGTGGCCTGGTGGGATCTTGGCTGATGAAATGGGGCTGGGCAAGACGGTGGAAGTGTTGGCTCTCATCTTGTTTCACACCCGACAGGATGTCGAGCAGGAGGCCCTCACCCTGCCTGTGGTGAGCATCAGTCTGCAGCTACAGTTGAAATACAGAATATCACTTTTTTTCTTCCCTTCCCTGTCTCACTCTTTCTCTCCACCTTACACCTGTTTATGTTGTTGTTATTTCTTTGCTGTAAAGGTAATATTTCTATCTTTGAGTTCTGTTGCTTTAAGATGCCTTGTATTGAAGGAAACAAATACACTGAAATGTAAAATTGTCTTTGTTGTTTTTTTTCTTGCAGGGAAAATCTGTAAATTATTTTGTCCCTCCTCCTCCCCGTGAAAGAAACCAAGTTATCCGGCGCAAGTCTGACCCTCAGCCGAAAATTAAAATGTCCTACCCAAGTATGTCACTCACAATCCTCTCGGACGTCTCAGCTTTTGTTGCTGCAGCAGTTTGAATGACTTTCCTTTGAATTGTTTCCATGCAGCTGTGCGCGTGATGCTCCTCACTGCCATCAAGGAGATGCGATCCGGCAAAGGAGCCTCGGTCAACGCTATCTTCACCTACATCCGAGCCACTTATGGTTATGACCTCTTGAAAAACCGCAACCACATGAAGAAGACCCTGACGAAGCTGATCGACGAAGGCCTGGTTGACCGGGTGAAGGGTCGAGGATTGGCAGGGTCGTTTAAGCTGGGAAAGAACTACAAAGAAACAAAGAAGACATTAGCAGCAATGAAGTCTGTAAGAATAAAGAACTTCAAATATGATTTTTTGAAGATATGAATACAACTGTTTTGGGTTGTTTTGGTTAACTTTTGTCCTATTTTCTTTGTTTTTAGAGTTCCAAAGTCATAGAGAGCACGCCCAGGAGGATGTTTCAGAGACGAGCAAAAGAAAAGGCAGAAGCAGCGCTGCAGAACTCTCTTACAGAGGATCAAACAGATCTGTTCTCCCTACCATCTGACTGTCTAGAATCAGAGGAAACAGAAACAAAGAAGGACTGGGATGAAAGTCTGAACGAGAAAGCAGATCAGTCAGATGAGATGCTGGATATGACCACCACAGCCTCCCAGACATCTCTGGATAAAAGTGAGTCAGATAAGACGGTACCCAGAGTGGATAGTCTTCCTGCAGAATCAAGAGAAGCTCCTCGGCTTGAGGAAAACTGTGAAACCCCGACAAGAGCGTCTGTTTTCCCGTTCAACACCCCGGACTATCGCTTTGAGTGTATCTGCGGGGAGCTGGGCATTATCGACTACAAGGCTCGCGTCCAGTGTCTGAACTGCCAGCTGTGGCAGCACGCAGAGTGTGTCAACTACAAAAAAGAAAGCCTGAAAACTACACCTTTCTACTGCCCTCACTGCTTGGTCGCCATGAAACCCGTCTCCACCGGTGCCACCCTCATCATATCCCCCAGCTCAATCTGCCATCAGTGGGTGGAGGAGATCAACCGGCACATCAGGTCCTCCTCGCTGCGAGTACTGGTGAGCAAGAAGATGGATATAAAAGTCTTGCAGGATAGAAATGGCGCATATAACCATGTCAGCAATCCAAAAAAGACGGTCATTAGTTTGAATTGTTCGGATGTTGTTCTCCCACAGTTTCCATGCTGCTTGTTTTATTACAGAAATAGTAATAGCAACATTTTCTTCCATGTCAGCCTGCTGAAGCCCATTGACCTCTCCTCTCTCCATATGGTTTTTCTTTTTAAGCATTCCTTTTGCTGCCAAATAAAGCACACACTAACAAATAGTTAGAATTTCAGTTCTTTGCCGATACTTAGGATTTGTATCCTTGATTTCAGGTTTATCAGGGTGTGAAGAAGCATGGGTTCATCCAGCCACACATGCTGGCTGAGCAGGATGTTGTCATCACCACCTACGACGTGCTGCGTTCAGAACTCAACTACGTCGACATTCCCCACAGCAACAGCAAGGACGGACGCCGCTTCCGCAACCAGAAGCGCTACATGGCCGTTCCCAGCCCTCTGGTGGCCGTGGAGTGGTGGAGAATCTGTCTGGATGAGGCTCAGATGGTTGAATGTCCCACTGCCAAGGTGAGGGGAAGGAAATCCTGAAAACAGAGCCTGTAGTTTGATTAGTTCGATTTAAACAGTTTTACTGCATTTGTATACTGTATGGACCCTGACCAGAAAGTAGAGAATACATGTACAATTCTTATATATTCACAGTTTGAAATGGAGGTATTAAACTTTTATATCAGATTGTCTGTGTAAACTTTGTTTTGTGTTTTTCACTGTCAGGCTGCAGAGATGGCTCTACGTCTTGCGTCCGTTAATCGTTGGTGCGTCAGTGGTACTCCTGTCCAGAGAGGCTTAGAAGGTAATACAAAAACAATCCTTAGCAAGTAAAACACTGAGGATAAGAGGATTTCTTTTTGGGCCCTCAGAAGTATCAACATTCACCAAAACCTGCTTTTCTAAACATTTGTTGTTTTTATTTTAGTTTCAGCAACTAGTACAATCAAAAGCCCTTTTCAGACTGCTTTTTTCACAAAAGTGCCGTCACTAAGGTCAGCCATCATCACCTCTTTGTACATTCATATTGATTCCACGACGACCCTAATATCGGTGTCCCAGTCTGTGAATTTACATTGTGTTTCGGCGTTGAGAAGGCATGGCACAGCGGGAGCTCCGCATAAACACACAGTTAGACATGCACACACACACACACACCGCGTCTCTCACCTCTGTAACGCCTCTGTTACCACCTCCAGGACGATACAGAGGGGGAATCCCTTCTTCCACCCAGTACACCTCTGGGACGTTCAGATTGAAGGCGAAATGTCACAGGGGCGTACATATCGCAGCTTGAAACAGACGTCTGAATAGGGTTAAATTCCGAATTTGCTTTTTCAGTTTCTTTTCTTTTTTTACAGCTGTATCAAAAGGTTTATAGATCATTTTAAAAAATGAAATTAAAATAAAACTAAAACACATCACTCCCATTTGTGTACTACTTTGAATAAAACACAAAAAAGACACTAAAAAGAAATGAATAAAACTCCAGTAATGACTAAAAGAAAGAAGAAAAGGTCAAAGTAGAGGTCAACGCAGTGAGTTGTTTATCTAAATGTGTGTTTTTAAAAAGTGCTTAAAACAACAATAACCTCTTAACTTGTGTTGTCGTTGCAGATCTTTATGGCCTCGTACTTTTCCTGGGAGTTGACCCATACTGGGTAAAACACTGGTGGTACCAGTTGCTTTATCGCCCTTATCGTCGTGGAAACACAGAACCGCTGTACCATGTAATTGCTCAGTTATTGTGGCGATCGGCTAAAAAGGACGTCATCGATCAGGTAGGAGAACAAAAGTTTCTGTATTTCTTGGATGTTTCCTTTTTACTGAAATGTTTTATGGACAAAAGAGCTTAAAAGCAGCACAAAGTGATGTTACATTTTAGAATAAGTCCTTTAAGATCGTGTTGTTTTGGTGTATTTGATGAATGATGTATTTTTTTTTACAGATCCAGATTCCTCCTCAGACAGAGGAAGTGCACTGGCTACACTTCTCTCCCGTTGAGGGTCACTTCTACCACCGTCAGCACGAGGTCTGCTCCCAGGACGCTCTGGTCAAAATCAGGAAGATCTCTGACTGGAGCCTGAAGCTTGGCAGCCTCGACCGTCGCACCGTCAACACCATCCTGTGCCCGCTGCTGAGGCTGCGTCAGGCCTGCTGCCATCCCCAGGCTGTGAGGGGAGAGTTCCTGCCTCTGCAGAAAAGGTAAGTGACACTTATTATTGTGTTTTTAAGGCACTTGTAAGAGAGGAGAGCTCTTTATATGAAGGCAGCTGCAACAGGTTAATTAACAATCTTGCCAGACTAAAGAGAGTATCACAGCATTAGAAGCTGTAATAGACTGCACCTACCTTTTGTTAATTATACAGTGTGCATTTGTGTTTATTTAAAGTTGACCCATTCAGTGTAATTAGCATTTGTTAAGTGGGTTTAAGTCTGTTGTGCCTCCCTCCCTCCACAGCACCATGACGATGGAGGAGCTCCTGAAGTCCCTGCAGAAGAAATGTCGAGTGGAGTCTGAAGAAGCTCACAGACAATTGGTCTGTGCACTCAATGGTCTGGCTGGAATCCACATCATCAGAGGTATAAATCCCCATCTCTATACTTGTACTCCCTCTGCTCCCAGTTTCCCATGGGAATCACTTCAAACAAGACACAAGCCACGATGTCCTCTTTGTGTCTCCCACACTTTTTCAGACCAGGACGTTTTGTTGCAGCATGTCCGTGTGTATAATGCGGCTGAATATACTGCGGTGGTTTCTATAGCATGCTTCATGAACTCATCTTGTTACAGACGTGTTGAGTGTCGCTGATAACCACTCTGTCCTTTGTCACCTGCAGATGAGTTTGTAGAGGCAACAGAGATGTACAGAGAAGTGCTTCGTTCATCAGAGGAGCACAAAGGCAGACTGAAAACAGATTCTTTACAGGTATACGGCTTCGTCCCATTCATGTCTGTTCCATATGACTCTCATTTACATATGAAGGGGTTTTGTTTTCCTCAATATCCCACAAGAGACGTCTTTTAGAATGATTGATGGAGATAAAGGGAAACAAATATCAGTAGAATTAAAGGTTTAAAAATTAAATAAAAATTTTAAATTAATATTTGTGTGTTCTCTTTTTACTTTATTTTGTTAAAACAGAGGCTTCATGCTACCCATAATTTGATGGAACTTCTGAGCGCAAAGCACCCTGGGATACCTCCAACACTCAGAGATGACCGACTCAGTGAAGAAGTAATTCATGAAATATCTCTCACTCAGAAAACATTTATTAAAAAATAATGTTGTGGTATCTGTTTTACATCAACATCACATTATCTATGTTAAAAACACAACCGATTTTTCAGAATGTCCGCTGTATTTCGCTTCTTTAATTCCTCCTTCCCTGTCTCTGCAGGCGGAGCAGCTGCGACAGCACTACATGACCAAATATGACTCGGAGGTAGCAGACGCCCTCCAGGCGCTCCAGCCGGTGCTGCAGAACATTAAAGAGCTGAAACGCAAAGTGAGAACTCCTTCACATCTACACTGGAGCACATTGTGCTTCATATTGGAATAGAAAGGAACATACAGCATGATCTGTGTTGTTAAGGAGTGCTTATTTAATAGTTATAGACCCAAATGTATAGAGTATCGAGTGCTATGCTGATGGTTACATTTGCATTATGAGCCATTATCCTGCATTTACATTTAAGACTCCCAAAGTGGGAACAACCATTTTTTATCTCAAGAACAATAACCATGCTACATTTTCTCTGACAATAGGGAATTTAAATGTAAATCCCTTACAATAATTTAAGTTAGATCTTTCAAACTACTATCCTGCTCAGTGTTTACACATTAGATTTATTAACAGATTAGTTTTAAATGAATCCTCAACATGATTGACCTTCTTTCTCTAGGTCAAGCTGGGTTCCCCCTGGTGGTTGGATGTCATTCAGAAGGTGATCCGAAGCTCCAACGATGATGATCTGGTGTCCCGCATCAAGAATGAGCTGACGTCGAGCTACAAGCAACAAGCCCACAAACTCTCCATGGCAGACAAGTAAACAGTCTCCATATGTCAACATAGAACAATAGTTGATGCTTTGATAAAGCTGATTCAAACGCATTGACTGTCCTGCAGGTTCCGTGACGCCTGTGGTCTGCAGTTCCTGCTCACCTCACAAATGCAAGACCTGATGAAGTCCCAGAAGACCGTGCAGGATGCTGTGAAGAGTCTGGAAGGCCCGGCTTCACAGAAAGTGATCGATGAGGTCACCATCTGTCACCTCAGGCCGATGAGACTGCCACTCAATAAGTAAGACATCAGCATTTTTCCCTTTTTGCTAAAATGTACAGCCTTCTTTTACCTTAAAGTTTTCATCTAAGCCTTAGAGTTTATTTGATATTAAACCTCTAACAATTCTCTTTTTCATATTTCAGTTGTGTTTTTTGCAAGGCTGATGAACTTTTCACTGATTATGAGTCCAAGCTGTTTTCTCACACGTAAGTACAGCAACATATAAGCCCATCTTTAAATTTCATAATCGATGAGTTAATATTTTATTTATGAGGTCATTTCCCTGACAGGGTTAAGGGTCAGACGGCCATCTTTGAGGAAATGATTGAAGATGAGGAGGGGCTGGTTGACGACCGTCTCCCCACCACCAGCCGAGGTCTGTGGGCAGCCAGCGAGACTGAGCGCACTCTCAAAGCCATCTTGTCCTTTGCCAAAGTAAAACGCATGGACCCGGAGCTGGTGGAGGAGGGCAACACTTTCATGGAGCTGTTTGAGAACTGGAAGAAAGAATACAAGGTATGAAGACTGTTGGAGTATAAGTCGGATACCTATAGCAACATCAATTAATGATAGTCTTGGCTGTGAAAGGAAAAGCACTTTTTAAGTTCTGATATGAATGAGAGAATCGGACTGGATTGAGAGCTTCTTCTGCCCCTGCTCAGGTGCTGCATGAGTACTGGATGGTGCTGAGGAATCATGTGTCGGCCATCGATGAGCTCGGTATGGCCACAGAGAGACTACGAGTGCGCCTGCCAGACGAGCCGAAGCCCAAACTGCTGCACATCATCGAGCCACATGAGGTAAATGAAAGATCATTAAACTACTATTATGGGGGCGCTGTGGGCGTAGCAGTTAGGTTGCACCCAATGAATGGAGGCTATTATCCTTCAAGCAGGTGGCTCGGGTTCAAGTCCGACCTGTGGCTCCTTTCTCACATGTCCTTCCCCACTCTCTCTCCCGATTTCCTACTCAATCCACTGTCCTGTCGAAATAAAGGCAAAAAAGCCCCAAAAAATAACTCTAAATTTGTTTTGTATGTTGGGCTTTGATTTTAAAGGAGTGTAGGTAAGCCCAGTTTCACAAAAAAAACGTCAAGGGGGTTTACAATATAAACCCCCTGTAAAAAAATGTAAAGAGAATGTCATCTCTCACTGGTTTACAATATAAACCCCCTTGAGGTTAAATCACAAAGAACTGTCATATATGTCATGAATCAGCTAACTTGACACTCAAAACTTTGTTCTTTAAAATGTTTCAGGTTGTGCAGGTTTTGTTCCTAATTAACTCAAAGAGTTTCCAAGGCTGTAATATTCTGCCTTAACTCTTTTAAATGCATTCCTGACCTCTGACCCTGGCTTGTTTTGCTTGCAGGTGGAGCAGAACAGAGTGAAGCTCCTGAACGACCATGCGGTGGCCAAGTCTCAACTCCAAAAGAAGCTCGGACAGTATCTGTACCTCACAAATCTGGAGAAGGTAATCTTCATTTGATAGGAACTACAAAGCACTTACCTTTTGTCATTGTTTGAAAATGCTGGGTTTGATATCACACCAAATCACATAACTTCCTTCATTCCAGTCACAGGACAAATCCACTGGAGGTCTGAACCCAGAACCATGTCCCATCTGTGCCCGGCCACTTGGACAGGAGGTGAGCATGATTCAGTGGCCTTGTTGACATTTTAAAATGTCTTTTATTTACAGATGACGACAGATAACTTACAAAAATATGTAATAAAATGTAAAGAGAATGTCATCTCTCACTCTCTTTTTTTTGCAGTGGGCAGTGTTGACCTGCGGCCACTGCTTCTGTAACGAGTGCATCGCTATCATTGTGGAGCAGTACAGTGTTGGATCGCGGCGGCGTGCCATCAAATGTGCCATCTGTAGGCAGACCACCTCACATGCAGAGATCTCTTACGTGTTCACCACACAGTCGTCCAGTCAGGACCAGGAAATACCGGTCAAGGTCAGTCACACCTTCCTCATATGACAGAGGCCCACATCTGGATGAATTAATTCATGTTCGAAATGAATGAATCCTACTGTTATAATGATTCAGATGGTTTTAATTGTGCTTCAAAGTTGATATTCTATCTGTCATCTGAATGATTTGAATATTATGATGATAATTTATGACCTTAAAAGGACGTATAAGAGCATCATGGTTTGTTTCATGCCCCGTGATGTCTGTATTTGTCAGTTAACACAACATTATTCCAGTGCTTCACTATTCATTTACACTAAGGCCTATTTTTCCTCTTCCCGTGTTTGGTCAGGGAAGTCATTCTACCAAAGTGGAAGCAGTGGTGAGAACTCTGAAGAAGATTCAAGTGACTGACCCCGGGGCAAAGTGTCTCGTCTTCTCCACGGTAACTGTAAACTCTGCCCGCTCTGTGAGATTTATTTTGCTGAAATGGGAGTTTGGTTCTGACCCACTTTGTTTCGTTTTCTCTCCTCCACAGTGGCTGTGTGTCCTCGACATCATCGCTAAGGCTTTGTTCGACAACAACATGGAGTTCTCTCAAATAAACGGCATTCACAAATTCCAGGTTTGACCTTTCACTGAAACTTCTTACAAATGTCCTCACCATGTAATGACACAGTTGTTTTTGTATTCTTTACTGTGCAACAAGTTTGCACCAAAATATATGCACCTGTTAAGGAATAGTCCCTCCTGCAAAGACATTTGATCACACCTTTCTAAGTTCACTCGGGTGATATCTTTGCCATTGCATTGATGCAAATGTTCCAGGAGAATCTGAGCTCCTTTAAATACGAAGAGGAGATCAACATCCTCCTCCTCCCCCTCCACACCGGCTCCAACGGTCTGAACATCATCGAAGCGACTCATGTGCTGTTAGTCGAGCCGATCCTCAACCCTGCTCACGAGCTCCAGGCCATAGGCAGAGTGCACCGGATCGGCCAAACAAAGTAGGTTGAAGAGAGTCAAACCTGTCAGTGGGTAACCAACAGTTCAGACTGATGATACATATGGGATCCTGTTGCAACCTACATGCAGTTAAAGTTATACATACTACCATTTAAATATGTTGCTAGCTTCATGGAGAAACTGTTACAGCTTTAGTGTCTTTTTATAACTGCTGACATATTTATGTGTATGTTAAAGTTTAATCTTTACATTATTTACGCTAACACTGGACCCATTGAATAGTGTTATATCTCAAGTATTTTTTACATCATTTAGAATTTCTGTTATCTCTGTCCACCAGGCCAACATTTGTCCACAGATTCCTCATTAAATCCACAATTGAAGAGAGAATGCAGGCAATGTTAAAGACAGCCGAGAAAAGGTAAGAGACACCGAGTGGAGTAAACTGCACATTTTTCACTTCAAAGCTACCATGTGGAGTTTTCAGTAAAGTGCTGTCATGAATGACACCAGCGGCTGACCTGCAGTCACCATCTTGTTCCTCCTGTTAGTAGAGAAAGCCTCAAGGGCATCTTCAAAACCACTGACGTGACAAACAGAGCTAAATGTAATCAAACAACATCACACTGTTTATAAAGCTTTGCTTTGTACAGTTACATCATCTGTTGTCTGCTTGAATCAGCACATTTTGTATAATACAAAAGAGTATATTTGGATCTATTAACTGGTAAAGCTAGCCTACTTTCATATCTACATACTGTAAATAGTATATTGATGGAATCAGTGTTAGCTAGCATTATGCTAGGTTTAGCCAGGTAGCTGTAATTTATACGCTGCACAGATCTGGTATTGGTTGTTTTTTACTTTTAGTATTTAGTGCTTTAGGAGTTTTGCAAATGGCAGGCTATCAAAGATAACAGCAACATAAGCTCCTGGAGTATCGATAAAAGCTAATATTTTCCTCTACAGACATATTTTTTTGAGTAAGAAATCATTGCGTGTTTACAAAAAACATATATTTATTGCAGTAAATTACGTGTGCTGCTGCCCTCTTGGCCAGGTCACCCTTGTGAAAGAGATCTTGATCTCAATGGGTTAATTACCTGGTTAAGTAAAAGTTAAAAAAGTATTTTGTCATAATTATTTCGAATGCTCAAATTGAGAAAATGATGAAGTTGAGATTTGTTGTGCAGCCCTACCTACCACAGCCTATCATGATCATTAGAGGGAGCAAGAAGGGGATTCTCATTGATTCGACAATATGTCACACATTGGCAATACTAAGCTATGATCACAAATAAATGTTTTACACAGAAGCTTTGAACCCAAAGCTCTGCCCACTGAAAGGACTGATAATCTATTTCTTTTTATTCTAGTCACACCAGCACAGCCATGAAGCACTCTGAGGCCGCCGTGCTGACGGTAGCCGACCTGGCTGATCTGTTTACTGAGGACACCGAACATCTGGAGTGAATCTGAACACCTGGATACACAGGGGAGTGATTCCTGCTGCAGAGACACAGACAGAGACAGCTCACTCTTTACTCAGATTTTGCACTTTCAACTTTTTATAAACATTCTAAAAGTAATCTTTCCAAACAGACATTTTAGCAGTTTCACGGACTTCATCATGTATTTTAATTGTAATTAATTTTAAATGCTTGATCTCTTTGATGTTTTTGTGTATTTGCCTCACTTGTAATACTTGTAACCGATTCAATAACTACTCCTGCTCTTCACATACACGTTTTGATCAAATTGACGACTATCATTATTGTTGCTTGTCTTAATACAATACTACGTGTATTCATTACTCTACAACTTCAATGTAAGTGAAAGTGGATGAATATGGTAGAATACAGACGCTGACTTTACATCAGTAGTCGAGGTGCTCTCACAATTTTCAGGAAATAAAAGTCTGCAGGGCGTCAAAGCTGTTATGACCAGCTCTTTTTGTCTGGTGCTTTTATTGTGGTTTATTTCTAAGTAGTAAACATGGAGGCAGGAAGGAAGCCATAGACCGTTTTAAAGGAGGAGAAGTTAGAGATTTTCTTCTGCCAGACAATCTTCTTTAAGCTATTTGTCTGTCAAAACAATGCCAGACAATTTAGCCCAACACTTGTGCCTGTCTTATTTGCAAGACAAAAAGCACCAGATTCAGCGTCTCGGAAACTGATCTTGTAAATTAAACTCATAAAGGTCGAAAATGTGAAGAAGTGTTCTTACAAATTGTCTGGACCTGTTGAATTGATATATGACAGCTATATAACATTTTTCCTTCTTCAAAGCTTTTTAAAGTGTGAACAAAATGATGACTACTTTCTTGTGTTTGGACGTTTAAGTATTTTTATGGTCTGTCCCACCACACACATACACTCACAAGTCTTTGGCATGGTGACTGAATTGCCCTTGACTCGTAATGACTTTCTTTTTTGCCTGACTGACTGGGATTCCCGCACCAGTAAAAATTTTAAAATGTCCTGACAAAGGACATAGACAATAAAGAGCACCAGCCCTGTGCTGTTGTTCCTCTCCACGTAGTTACCGGCCTTCTTGTTGCTCCCCGTGGTAAGAAACAGTTGTAAGATGTTTACCAAGAGGACATGGCCGCAGTAGGCGGTAACATACGTGTTACCTTGGACTCCCCTTAGTTCCCCCTATTCATGTGCGGAATCTCATTGTTGGTGGGGACATCATTCAAGCTGGTGTTTTAAGGCCAGAGGGAGGCTCCCAGTTCATTAGAGCTGTGTTTCGAGGGTCGGAGTAAGAGAGGGGTACTACGTCTTGTGGTGACAGCAGTGAGCCGTGGTGTAGAGTACCCAGAAGATTCACAGAGTTTTGGGGAAAAAGGGCCAAAAGACAGCGGAGCCGCTGAGCGCACAGAAACCAGAGGGAGAGTCCTTGAAGATGTCACCTGCCAGTTTGGTTTTTGCCTGGTTACTGTTCACCACAAGGATGGTCACCTCCACAGTGTATCTGGAGCCTGAGGAGGAGGGTGAGAACGCATCGCACATCACACAATTGGGAATGAAGTGTTGAAGGTCAAACAAGCTCAAGAAGTCATTAGAAACTCATTTTTCATATTGACGGTTATTGATTTAACAGTTTTTCATCACTCACAAGTGCTTGGAAATGTGTAAGCGGATACTTTAATTCTTCCAGTAAAAAAATAGCCGAACAATTTGGTGATAAGCTTCATGCAGTGTTAAAAAAAACAGTTCAGATTTACTCGACTCAGGTAGAGATTGAAACAAAACACAAAGAAAAATCCACAAATTCAAAGTCGCACTTTATTGAAAGGTCAGATATATCGAGTGTAAAAGAACTAATAGAATAGCAAAGTGACCCCTGAAAGACTTGTGTCATTTAAATCTCATTATTGAATCATAATAATTATGATTATAATCTTAATATAGTTGTGTAAGGAGTATTCAAGCAGGTCCATTTAAAGCTAATTTTATTTTTTTTATTTAATGGAAGTTTAAAGTTTTTAAAAAATCTGATATTTACAATGTATTGTATTTGTTTGTGAGATCTTCTTTCTTTAGCTGTTGGACAAATGTAGTACAGTGTAAAGTCCAATATTTTCCTTTGAATGCATTAGAGGTTAACACAAGTGTCTTACTTTTATAAATGTTTAAGAATTAAAAAAACTTAACTGTTGGCATATGTGTTCGTGGTTGTGCTTTGTATTTAAACATATGAACTGTCTTGGACAATTGACCTCAGAAATGTAAAGAAAATCTATATTTGAAGTCTATGAAAAAGAAAGCTAAGTACCAAAAAAACACCCTTCAACCTCTCTTCATATAAACTTACAGAAACATTTTCTCTGTGTAAGATTTGATCTTCTCTTTCTCTTCTTTCTGCTAGAGCTCAATGAAACTGTCATTTGTACTAATGACCATATGGAAGTTGTCATTCCCAGTGCTTTTTTCCTCAACAAAGCGCCTCCAGTTTATGTAAGTGAGCAACAACAACGCAACCCATGATGAGTACTTCTCTGCATTGGTATTCCAAATCAATGAGTGTGTGATTTTCCCACTTTTTTTTAATGTTTAGGTTTGGGATTTGCATTTAAATGATCCAGAGTGCCGTGGTGTTGAGGTCGGAGACGACTATGTTTTCAGCATAAAGACAAATCTCTCCGACTGTGGAACAGTAATGGTAAAAACCTCAACTTTTTGCTCAACATTTTCATCAAGTTTGTTATTAACTTTTTAGTCCGTGCATGAATCAAAGAGTCTAACTAATCAAATGTTGCACGTGAACTGAGACATTTAAAACAACTCTTTACAAAGGAAGAAAACAAACTACACTTGATGTGTCCCCCATAAACATAAGATCCCCGTCATAATAAATTACTTATTTTACGATGTCTGCGGTTGTTGTGGGAACTGGCCCCCAACCAAAGTCAGTGTATTGCATTTAACATAACAGTAAAAATAACTTTAAAAACTCCCTTTGGACACTTTTTCTGCTGTGATGTAAATGTTGATTGTGAGGCTCCGTGTGCAGATCGACACCATTGAATTAGCTCATAGCATGTATAATAAGATGGACAGAGAATGGCGCAAACTCTCAGGCCAGACATAAAGGAGTAAGGAGAAAAGAAAGGAGAGGGGGGTTGCGTGTACGTCAAGAAAGAAGGCCAGCGTTGTTTCTTTTCCCTTTAACAACGCAGCACCTTATTCAAAGCAGCAAAAGCACCCTGAATAGCATTGTACTTTTGAATTATCAGGATTTACATGGAAATGATGATTATTTGTTGAAGTTCACTGAATAGGAAGGCCACACATCATTTGCCAATTAGTCCCCTGATTATTGAAATCCAGCCACTCTCATGGATTCATACTTTGGCAAGGTTTAAACCTCTACTTCAGCACATGAGTGTCCTTTAATTGTTTCTTGGAATCGTGAAGGTTTTTCTTGTAAAGAACATTAAAAGGTTAACACAGCTTTTAGCAGAGAGGTAATCGCCCAGTGCTCCACCTCAGCAGTTTTACAAGATTTTGCACAGCGGCTGAGGAAAGTAGGTCTTCTCTGGATAAGGCGGCTGTTGCTACAGGAAAAGAATGCAATAGCTTTCAATCTTTGCTTTCACCTTGAACTTAAACCTGCAGTCAGAGAAGAAGTGACTGAATAGTTGAGTTGAAAGGTCAACGTTTCTCATTGAAACATGACAGCGCCCTCCTCCGTCACATTTCAGTATTTATTCTACTAAATTTGTGAGGGGGTGTCGGGATTGTTTACCAAGGGGTAATAAAAGATGTCTCAAGTGTTGTAGTTGAAAGTAAATCATTCTGCTCGGTGACCACAGAGGCCTGCCTCAATCTGTACTCAACAGGAGCCCAGATAAACCCTGAATTCAACCTTTTCACTCATCCCCATTTTATGGTTTCACCTACGTAAGCTACCAGATGGCTAAATATGGAACAGTATGACCCACAAAGGAAGCTTTGTTACGTAAAGACACCCCACCAAATCTTGTAACTTTTTAATGGGATTTTTTGAAGTGAAACCCTGCAGTTATGTCTATCTTACAAGTTCAATTTTGCCCTTTATCCAAATCCCCACCTTTATTCACTCTGTCTGAGAAACAGTTAAAAATACAGTGGTCTGCAGACTTACTGTCATTTATGTATTTTGGACTTTTGCACTGTCATGTCTGATGTCTCAAGGGAGATAAGTGTAGTTCAGGGTGACTGGGTCATGAGGATTGTTGAGCTGCCTGAGGTTTTACCAACCTAATTAAATGAAACCTGTAAGGAGAGACATATTGGCCAACATCCTGGCTTGATTTCTGCAGTAGTTCTCCCACTGATGCACTGCACTTTATACTTGATTAATTTAAATGTTTCTTACTTGATCCTTTCCATTTACTTTTATATTTGTTCGTCTTGTTCTCAACTTAGGCCTCAGATGACTCTCACATCATGTTCATAAACACGATACACAACAACGATTCTGAAATTGTAACGAGAAACTATATCAACATCACATTTGTGTGTCGCTACCCCATTAACTACCTCGTCCAACAACCCAACGGCGAAAACATGATAAGAGTTGATGTCAGGTAAGTATTCATTTTTGTTCTAAGTTGGTTGCCCCGTAAATGTATTAGTATTTAACATGCAGCTCTTAAACTCTCTATAGAACTATCACTTTGAACACAGAGGATGGCAACTTTTCTGTGTCAATGTTGCTGTACAAAGATGAAGCCTTTGAGGACAAATGGACCACTGTGCCCTCGCTGACACTGGATGATGACATCTTTGTAAAAGTTTTTATGGTAAATCCCCTCCAAAGGCAAAGTCCATTTGCCCCCCATGTTTTTTTTAAACAGCTTATAAAAGACTTAACCTTAACACCTTTAGAAGAATTCTAGCAATTGACAGCTATTTTTGGAGTAGGTTTGCATGTTGTTACATGATATTAAGCAATATGTTGTGCTGGAAATCTAACACTCCTCCAATGGTCAGATGGTAATTTGAGTGCAGCTCCTCTTCTACTCCATGTTGTTATAACCTCTTGGTACAGCTGTTGTTTACTAACTATGAATCATCATTTAGTGATCCAATATGGATTAACCTTGTGTGAAAAAATACCAGACTGTCACTCAACCCATCTGTCTCACAGATACCGGCTCACCTGATGCTGCGCATGGAGAGATGCTGGGCTACTCCAACCAGTGATCCATACAGCAATATTCAGTACACCTTCATCAGAGACAGGTCTTTAAAAACAGAATGATGAATTGATTAAAAAAATGTATCCTTATGCAAAATCATGTGCATTCAAACGGCTTAAAAGCAAGCACATATATTAATGGTTGAATGAATTAGCTAAAAGCGTTGGAACAGTTGAGATTGCTAGCTAATGTTGGAAAGGGTTAATAGTAGTCATTTTATGTTGTCTAAAAAGTTAGCTAATGTTAAAAAAAAAGTTATCTGAACTAGGCTAATGGATGCATTTTTTAAACAAAAAAAACGAATTTAAATAGTAAGCAAATGTTTAAAAGTTAGCTAAAGTAAAACATCTAGAATAGCATAGCTAAAGGGTGGAAAAAGTAACCTCAAGCAGTGGTCAAATAGTAGAAAAAGTTAACTAAAGGAATGGAAAAAGGTTGAAATAGTTAGCTAATGTTGAAAAAGTAAGCTACAGTAGCTTAATGGATAAATAGTTAAAATTGTTAGCAAAAGTAATGCACAGTTAAAAGTAAGCCAAAGGAAGGTGTAATTTGTTGAAATAGTTAGCTTACATTGAAATAGTGTGCTAAAGAAGCCTATTGGATCAGTGGCTATAACAGTTATCTAAATCTTCAACCATTGAAATACTAAGCTAACATTTAAAAAGTTTGCTAAAGTAATGGCTTGACGGTTGAAAGTTAGCTGAATTAGTGGATAAACTATTTGTTAGCTAGCAAAAGAAATAGTAAGATATATGAATAAGCAGTTGGCATATCAGCACTCCCTGACCAAACAACCTTAAACATTACTATTACTATTTCAATAGAATAAAAGAATGACTGTAACCTTATACTCCTCTAGTGATTTAATATAGTAGATTCATTTAGCTACCCCTTTTTTAATACTCATATGAAGGCAATTAATTAAGGTACCATTTCTGGAGGTAAACGAAGGGTTACCATAACACTTCTGACAGAACTGTGAAGGTATTGAGCTGAAAATGTTTGACGCAACTGGTTTACACAAAGTACTTTTATTATGCAATACCAGTTTAATTAAAAATATAACAACTGAACTTTAAATTGGCTAGGCAATTCTTTTCTGTTTGCCATCTAGCAGATGAAAAAGTAGCAATAAATAGGTAAAGATTTTATAGTGTGTGGAAACTATGTTATAGAAAGCTGACCCCATTATTTCCCCACACTTGGTGCAGACAGATCCAAGTCCTCTTACAGGAGTGCTGTTGAAATCTGAAATAAGAGAATTTGTTGCAGAGAGCTGGCTAGACAACAACTCACAGAGCCTGGTCATGTGCTTCCTGTCTGAGGGGCCATGCGCATTCGTCAGTCCAACAGCTGTGCATGTCCTTGACAACCAGGCAGTATTTGGTCCTGTTAGCAACAGCAGAGCAATGAAATGTGCAATGGTTTCACAGTGCCAGGAGGAAAAGAAAACAGTCAAACAAAACGTTTTCTAACTGGGTTGTTCACTTAAGAGAGTGTTTACATTATTTCATAACTTTGCAGTTCACCACATGTGCTGAAATGTTTACTTGTCTCCATTTTTAAAGTAAAGTATTTCCTTTTAGATTTATATCTCACTGCCATCAGGCCTCACAGACTTCTTTGTCTCCCTCCTGTAGCTGCCCGGTGTTGTCAAATGAACAGACCCTGAGTGTGCTGAAGAATGGCCAGGGTCCAGAGGCCATGTTCAGGATACAAATGTTCAAGTTTGTCGGCAGCTCTTACACCAATGTCTTCCTCCATTGCAACGTACAGATCTGCCACAACACTGTGGGGCTGTGCCAGCCCGTGAGTGAGCTCAGGCAACACCCATTCCTCAAACTTGTAGTCAGGGGCCAGTTCAGACAAGTAGCCTAGTTTATGTACAGCTTATGTCCTTAATATAGACCCATCAGCCTATAACTGTTTTCAAGTTACATACACTTGTTCTGATTTTAAATAGTGAGTGTTTAACATTAATAATTATAGCATCTTTCTTTTCTGTTACATCCCACATTTGCCACACAGAACTGTACCAGTGAAGATGGATTAATGAGGACCCGGAGGGACTTACCTCTCTCTCATACAGTGTCTTATGGACCAATCAGACGACTATCAAGTGATAGTGAAAAGCCCAATCTCAGTATGTT
The DNA here is from genome assembly GCA_020745685.1 of Tautogolabrus adspersus. Lineage (NCBI taxonomy): Eukaryota > Metazoa > Chordata > Actinopteri > Labriformes > Labridae > Tautogolabrus > Tautogolabrus adspersus. Next base: position 18,081,820 of record CM036552.1, read on the forward strand.
TTCATCTTTGATCAAATTTCTGTAACTCACATCAGTTTCTGAATCTTCAAAGCTTGAAGACACTAAATAAGTCTATCAGATTCATATGCAAAGTGGATATTCGCCTGTGTCCTTTCCACTGTAGCTGCAGGCGGAGTACCACCTGTGGAGACCTTTGTCCTCGGAGGGCTGCTGGTCGTCTTGCTGCTGATCACAGGAGTGTTTGGGAGACTGTGGCTTCGCTCCAGACGGTTTTACCCGGCACGGGAAGCACAGCTCACCCTGTCCAACATTCACCACATCTCAGAGGTGGCCTCATGAGTGTGAGGCAGGGGATAAGGGACCTTTTTGCGCAAAGAAATGGACAAAAAAACCCTGATAAATATGTACAAATACAAACACACGTGAACAGGTGTGAATTATTTTAATATCCAAAGTCTTGAATATTTTTCTCTTCCTTTTATTTTCAGAAGTGAGTAATAAAGGTGTCCTTCAAGTGTTGTTCTAGATTTCTTTTCTTTTTCTAAATTGCTGGTGAAATGCTTTTTCTTGAGTAGCCTACTGGATTGTGTTACCATTTTGAGGTTCTTGGCTTTACTGTAATTTCCATCTTATGCTGATGTACACTTTCACTTCACTACTTAAGAAGGAAATATATTTTGTTCTCCACTTAAACTACCAGACAGCTATAGTTGCTTTGTACTGAAAATCTGAATCTGAAAACATATCTCCAGTTTAAAAAAGTATTCAGATTCAAAAGGTATAGAACAGTTATAATGTTTTATTTCTTCTAATTTTACTGGTTGTTTTGCACCAAAACAAATCCCCCTAATGAGCAAACTCACTGAAATAAACTCAATTCATAATCTGATTCTAATTCTTATTAGCTCTATCGTGATTAGATTCGGCATTGCTTGCACAGAAATGCATCTATTATAATAGTTTTTGTATAGATAGGCCTACATTTTTCAATAAGTTATTTTTTTAAAGATGTTTGCAGGAATTCTTCTAGGAACATTTCAATTATTTAGAGCCAAATCGTCCCACAGTATTTAGTCCTTAACATTTTTGTTAGTCGATTAAATTGCGTGGCTACAGTCTACCCTTTAAAACTCAACCCAACAGCACAGACATTTTATGAGGGATTACATGTAAAACTGCTCTTAGGGTATTCCCCACTCTGTCTATTTCAGTGCTGTCTATAGAACCGCGTCCATAAAATTAAATATGACTCGGACATTTACGTGATGACGTAGTATTGCGGCGTACCATTCAAGGATCAACACAAACGCCGACCGACTCAGAGGGGAGAAGGACTATCAGCCGAGAAACCAGCCCCAGCCAGTTCATATCACAAGAAGATTTAGACACATTTAATATTGTGAAATGCTTTTGTCGCTGTAGTTTCCCTGTTGGTGGTGTCAACGGAGCTGATATAAGGAAAGACGTACTGATAAGAAAACAAGTGGAGAACCCCGTTACTCGGGTAAGCAGTTTCAAGAAGCTACCAGCTAGCTTGCTAACTGAGTAGGCTAACGAAGTGTAGCTGCTAATGCTAACAGACTGGCCATGTTGTTGATGCTCTTTTGTGTGACTTAAAGTTCGCGATTTAACAATGTAGCCTTTTATGGTGGACTATTATCACAAAACCACCGTATTATCTTTACTGTTATATACAATGAATATGATATTTGCGCTATGTCTATAATTGTCTATAACAATCAGTACCGGCTGTTGCTGTGTTGTTTGTGTTTTTAGCTGTTTGCTAACCTGCCAGCTTTGCTTGCGTCACTTAGCTAGCTGTTGCTGGCCATTGCTGCAAAGATTTGACCTGAACAATGGGTCTCCTGTGCGGCTTTGCGGTGTGAACTTGCAGCATTGTTGGAGGTCTTTAATTATTGTCTTTTGTCGTTTAAGCAAGCATTCATTATCCTAAAATCCCCGCACAGAAGTAACATGGCAATTAAGCCCGAGGCTAATAATTCAGTTCAGAGGTAACGTATTTACCTCGTGCGTCTTGCGGCGTGTTTGCAAACAGTTTGCACAGAATGATGAAATTTTACGTCCAACATGTCAGCAGACAACATAAATGAAGAGCATTTCTAAGCCTAGAGGTAGGGGGATCAAGTGTGCCCTGAAGTCTTTAAAGAGCCGGTGTCACCATGTAACCTAAGAGGGTTGTTGTGAAATGTTACTGAACTGTTCGAAGATATAGTAAACATGTGTCAGACTGAGACACAGAATGGGTTTAGAGATATGGGACCTCACGTGTGTTATGTTAGAGGGTTGCATGGGATAATGTTACAGCAGCATGTTCTGTTCCAGCTGACTGCGCCATGAGCACACCATATAAATGTTATTGTGACCATTGTATGTATTTGGTTTCTTACATGCTTTGAAATAAGTTTATCTTCTGCTGTATTTGTTTCAGGGTTAAACTCTTCATCCTTTTCTCTGTCAGAACCATTTGGAAAAGGAACATCACTGTAAAAATGGAGAATCTGCACTCTCACTGCCTTAAATGCATTAACAGAAGATGCATGGTAAGAACTGAGGCCGGTGTTTGCTGCGACCTCATCGGCTGCCCTCTTGTCTGCGGGGCAGTTTTTCACTCATGCAAACTAGAGGAACACCGTCTTCTGTGTCCATATGAACGGCTGCCATGCCTCAACAGTGTGTTTGGCTGCCCGTTCTCTATCACAAGGATCAAGATGGCAAAGCATCTTGAGACGTGCCCAGCAAGTATAGTATGTTGTACCATGGAGTGGAATCGTTGGCCTGTGAGCTACTCTGACCGCAAGTCCTACGAAAACTTGAGTAAAGACTTTGATGAGGTGGAGCAGCTAGACATGGCTTTGGCCCTGCAGGATCAGAGGATGTTATTAGAGTCCCTGAAGGTTACAACCACTGTGTCGAAGAATGGAGACAAGGAAGCAGATGAAAGTAACAAGATGGCCACAGCATCAAGTCTACCAGAGACAATTTTAGGTAATGGAACTGTGGAAATGGAAGACGAGCCCTATAACGAGTTGTATAGAGCCTCGGTGGAGACAAGCAGAAGTTTAGCAGTGGCCTTGGATATCCTCACTAGTTCCAAAGATATTGGTGTAATAGTTGGAAATCTGAATGGGGAAAAGACTGATAAGAATGGAGCACTCCATAATGGGGGAAATGGTGATAGTCATAATGTTTATGTCGCAGAAGGTGGGAAAAATGTAGATATGCAGGAGAGCGACTCTGATTCAGAGTGTGAGCTTGGAGCAGTAGGTGGAGTGGACTGCGCTGTGGGAACAGATGGTGTAGAAGATGGAATTGGATGGGTAGAAGAAAATGATTTTGTAGAGTTGTTTTTTGAAGAGAAGGACGAAAGTATCAAAGAGCCAATAAATGACTCTAACCGTGTCTGGCCAGAGATACCTCAGGATTACATGCCTGTTATGGCACTGGAACCTCCTGTGCCTCAACAAGCACCACTTTCACCTCCGATGCCATTCCTGCTGTCTGATCATGTGAGAAACAACTTCTTGCACCACTTACCCTCTGAACTCAGGTACAGGTGTTTGGAGCGTAAACTACAGAACGTAGAAGTGCTCAGAGGAATAAGTATGTTTACATTTAACGGACGCCGAGCTCTGCTGTCAGACCCTTACCTATTTCGAGCAAAGATGGAGGACAAGGCAGTTGACACATCTGACCTGGAAGTAGCAGATGACCCAATGGGCCTTCATGGCATTGATCTCATCACTGCAGCTTTGCTCTTTTGCCTCGGGGACTCTCCAGGAGGCCGGGGAATCTCAGACAGCAGGTTTGTCGACGGCTACCACATTGATTTTGGTACTCAGACATTCTCCTTCCCTTCAGCCATTCTCGCAACAAATACCATGGTGGGAGATATCGCCTCAGCTTCGGCCTGTGATCACGCCAGTCCACAGCTCTCTAACCCAAGCCCCTTCCACACTCTCAGGCTAGATCTGGTGCTCGAATGTGTGGCACGGTACCAAACAAAGCAGCGCTCCATGTTCACGTTTGTGTGTGGGCAGCTGTTCCGGCGGGACGAGTTCTCGTCACATTTCAAAAATGTTCACGGGGACATTCACGCTGGACTCAATGGCTGGATGGAGCAACGCTGCCCCTTGGCCTACTACGGCTGCACCTACTCCCAAAGACGGTTCTGCCCATCTGTGCAGGGTTTCAGAATCATCCATGACAGGCACCTCGGCTCGTTTGGGGTTAAGCCTGGTTTGCCCTTAAAAACCGGGGACGGTCGCCAAAGAAACGCCAGCCACTTTCGGTCTCAGTGCGACCAATTGAGCAGTCTTCCATTCGAGGTGTTGCAACATGTAGCAAGCTTCCTAGACAGCTTTAGCTTGTGCCAACTGTCTAGAGTGTCACATACCATGAGGGATGTGTGTGCTAGTCTCCTCCAGATGCGGGGCATGGTTGTCCTGCTGTGGGATAAGAAACGACAAGCCGATGGCTCTACATCATGGCAGATCACTGACAAGGTAAGTCATTTTTTGCATTAAAAAAATGTTCAAAACCCAGTAAAACATATTTACCGTGTGCAACTATATTACTGCAGTCAATGTTTCAGCATTAGAAGCAGTTGGTTGATAATAATTTATTTTCTGTTCAGATTTGGCGATTCAGCACAGCGTTCGGTACTGTGAATGAGTGGAAGTTTGCCAACATAGCCAGCATGGCGGACCATCTCAAGAAGTGCAAGTTCAACACAATCACTCGCCGGGAAGAGGCGATCCCCCTGCCATGCATGTGCTTCACCAGAGAGCTCACAAAAGAGGGAAGGTGTTTACGCTCAGTCCTCAAACCAGTAGCATAAGTGACATTTAAAGATGAAGTCACCTTGTGGACATTTTTGAGACCACTAGAACTCAAAAACCGAGTGTTTTCCTCTCCAGTGTTTACAGACTTTAGTAGAAGATAGAAAACTCCTGATCATACACTTTAAACTGTTGATTAATCTTTGCCTCACATTTGAATACTCCGCACACCTATAAAAAGAACATCCAGTAGTCGGACTTGTCTTTTTCAGTGGAGGTGGATGTGCTGCGATCACACATCGGGTCTGAAAACAAGCCAATTAAGTCAGTAGCCTTGTATCTTCCACTCTGATGGACTCGATAATACCAGTGTACTGAAGTTGTACTATTCTACTCTGACTTTATGTAAATAATCAGATGTTTTGATGGAGAATTTTATATTTTTATATCAAAAGGACAGTACTGTGCTACGATGGAGGTAAGAGTAGAGCCTTAACTTATGAAAAACTTGATTTTCTAGTCACGAGGTTGTTCATAAGATCTCAGTGAGATTGTTGTAAAGCCTCCAGCTGGAATGGTTTACTGGTATCTTGTTTTATATCTTATCCTGATACCAAGAATGACCATGTTTGCTCTGCATAGAGCTCCTAGACTTTATGGCTTTGTTGCTACATTTTGAGACTGACCAAACACCTGTGGTAGCCCTGCACAATGAATGCCAATTATCAAGATGATCATACTGTATTCACTGTGGGTGTTGAGTTTTGTTCACCAGCGTAAGCATGTCACCATCTTCATGTTTGGTGTTCTGTTGTATCGTGTTAGTGGTTTGGCAAAATCACAGTAGTATCTAAAGGTGGTCCATCTTTATGACTAATGGGCAGGCATGTTAGTCAAATGACAAATAACACTTCACCAGCCAAAAGGCAAAACATTTTAAGCTGTGGTTTGTCTGATCTACCAGCTATTGTTACAAGTAACCAGCAGTTTGTAGGTTGTTTTCTAGTAAAATGTAGCAAGTAAAATGATGAATGTATTCAGTAAATAAGGATCTATCAGTGATTGTGGTTGGCAAGTAAGCAGAAAGCTTGATGTCCTTTCGAGTGGTTCCAATTACTAGTATTGGAAACGCCTCATATCCTTTTTAAGATTTGGTACCTGGCATCGTAAGATATCAGTCAGTGAACCGCTCTAAAGGTTGTCCAAAGCGACAGCAATGATATTTATTACGGCTGCTACTAGTAACCACTGTTTCAGAGCGGCAAAATAGACGTGGTTTCTGTCAGATGATCATGTGACGATGGCAAAGAGCAGAAGTGCAGTGGAAGTAGAGAGAGAAAAATATCAGGATTCAGCGTTGTTACCGTAAAACATTTCAAGCTTCCTTAACAATGAAAACAAACTTAGTTAAGATATTTAAAATGGGTAAAAACTTGTGAAATCGAACTGTTTCATATTAAAAAGGAGAGTTTCTCAAAGCACACAATGTCAGGTTGAGCCATGACCCGAGCTGCTGCTAACGTTGGCTTAGAGGTTAAGATTCCTCCAGTGTACTGAGACCATATAACAATAAAAAAAAAAAAATTCCTGAACGGGCTAGTAGAAAATTACTATTAAATATAAAACTACCATATCATTTTCCAAGCACAGCTACTGGACGGGTACACCGTATCCGCGAATCCTCAAGGCTCAGCGGCGAGGAGGAAAAAATGATATCAGGATATTTGTAGTGTCCCTCCTCCAGTGTAAAATTTCATAAAACCCTGCAGGCCAGGTGTAAAGAAAAAAAGACTGGATATCCCTTTCTTTCCAAAAAAGGAACATAACTACATATGTTCATATTCATTATCAGCGTTGTTTGTTTTTGGCACTACACGCCCACTGTGTTCCAATTTTGGAGTCTCAGGGTCGAAGCATGAAGCTTTGTCTCGCAGGAGATTGTGTGTAGTTGACGCAACTTCTTGTCAGCATCTTGATAATTACGGGGTCTTAGAACTGACCGGTGTACCACTCAGTATTATAATTATATAACAGTGTGTGTTGCAGTGCTGGACTTACAAATAACATGTTTCGTGTTCATTTTCCATCAGCGATGATCCCTCAGGCAGTCAGGAGAAAAGCTGTTTGATTATTGCTCTGGAGTGATCCGATGTTTTTCCAATCAAACATTCAATTTGGGTTAAGAAATAACATCTAATAAAACACGACACGTTTTAGTCCCTTTGGATTTGACAATAGCTTCAAATGTTTTGTTTTAATGAAATGTGTTTTTAAAAAAAGTAACTGATAACTTGTAAGAAAAAAGGGGATGTCCCTCCAAGTAAACTGTGTGTTTTTGTTGTTTTTATATTTTTGAAGTACAAGTGATGTTGGAACTAAGCTGTCTTTACTCAAGTCTCCAATCCATGTTTGGTTGATATCTTTATTTTGTTTTTGGTTTTTTTGTACTTGTACTTTGATTTTTAAAGTAAAAGAATCGGCCTCTGTATTGTTTGAATTATTGATTTGCACATGAAGGCATGTACTGTAAAGTTGAAATCATAACACTGAGGGCTTTTGTTTGCTCAAGTAGCGGGAATTTTGCCCCCACCCATGTTTTGCATGTGAGTTTGATGTCTTTGAAAAAAAAAAAAAAAACTATCAGTCAGTCCAGATGCAGGTTCATGCAGTTTATTCCTCAGGCACGGTGCATCAGTGTAGTACATTTTCATATTTACTGTTACATAAAACAAAAAAAGTATTGAAATTCAGCCAGATCTGAGCACACGCTCTTATTGCTGGGTCTAATGTAGATTTGAGTGAATGACATGCAGTCATTGTCTCTTTTGAGGGTCATTTTCCCAGGCCCTTGGATTGAATCAACTTTCATTAGCATTTTAAGTTTTGTTTTCACTCCTGCTATAAGATTTCCACCACAGTGTGGCCGCTTCATTTGTTTGACTTTTGAAGCATTTTAATAAAGAGGCTCTGTTTGTAAATGCTTCTGTTTTGTTTTTGACACCTTTTCAATACTTTTTTGGTGAATCACGTTTCTTCAAGGATGAACAGTTGCGGGATAAGATTTAATAATAAGTGGAAACTAATCGCACACTAGCTTTGACTCCAATGCAACAAACAACACGTCATTTCTCTTTGACAGGCCGACGGTCGTCAAGGCAAACATGAATTAGGTGAATAAACTTACAGTTCATGTTGATTGTCAAGTTATCAAAAACAATCAGTTAGATGAAATCATTTAAAAATAAAAAGGTTCAACGTTGCAACTTTTTATTTCTAAAGATTATATTTGGGCTTTTCATGTCCTCATTGAGAGGGCAGGACAGTGAGATAGTCGGACACTGGGATGAGAGAGTGGCCACAGCTTTGGGGTCTGTAGTCTGTTCATGGGTCACATGATTTAACCACTGAGCTAAACCAGCCCCCCCAGCTTCAATTATCTCACATTTCCCCCGAATAAATAAATAGAAATAATACAGTCTTCTGAATAGATTCTTCCCGTATCTAAGGCAGGAGTGATCTACTCTTCACTGATATTATGGTAAAGTTACATCTCCAGCTTTCCTTTAGACCACTAGATGGCACCACATTCTTACAATTTCACCATATCACATGAGAAGGGTTGAAATATCTGAGCAATCGCTCCACTGAGATGAATCAGCAAGTGACTCATAATGTGTGAGTACATTACAGAGTACATCCGAGTACATTAGTTAGAATAAAATGGGGGGTCTTGGTCAAATAAATTGAAAATAAAAGCCTCCTATTTTGACCCTGAGAGTTGATGTTAACATTTTACTGTGATAGAAGAAAAATATTTGTCTTTGTTTGGCTCAGGACACATTTTGCCAACAGGCCTCCTGGATATTTTAAATTGGGTTACAGATTTTTTACACAGGGGAAAAAAATATTTGTAGTTTTCCTTCATGCTGCAAATATTTACACCAACATAAAAAAGGAAAACGATACTTCTTTAGTTTTCATCAAATGTGTCAATTGTCTGCACTACATTTAAGTCCTTTTTAAAGTAGGCCAAAAAGAACGAGATGATCATCATGTTGTAGTTAGAAATGACTGTAAACAGTTTTAGAGGATTAAACATACCTGAGCATTGTGCTTTCATAACATACCAGGAATTTGTATGACTACACTAGTTGCAAATGTTTACCTGCTAAGGCGACCAAAGCTGGAACTCAGGCTTCCTGAAATTCATCACAGCCAAAGTTAATCTCATCTTATTTTTGGTTTAAAACTTGCATTATCTACCAGGAGTGGGGTTCGAACCCACGAGGACATGTGTCCATTGGATCTTAAGTCCAACGCCTTAACCACTCGGCCATCCTGGTGAATACACAAAGGACTTTTAATCATGCAAACACACGAGTAGCACTAAGCCCCAGGGCCTCCTGGTGCCAAAGGTCATTCTGACATGTTCACTCTTCTTTTGGAGGAAAAAATCAATAACTTTCAGTGACAACAAAGACACACCGAAATCCCCCAAGAAGACCCCGAGGTTCTTTAAACGTGGCCTGTTGCTACAAAGGGGGCTGTGGAGGGGGCAGTACAGTTGTTGAAGGCTAATAGCCCATGAGAACTACAACAATGAGTGTGTACCTGAACAAACCTATGACACCACAGTAAAGAGTCATTCTGCCAGTAAAATGCAGACCAAAAACCACACTAAGGAGGAAGCGCAGTTGTCTCAGCCCTGAAACTAATTTCAACACAGAGCAGAGGCTGTAATTCAGCAAACACCCACTGATGATGATAATCTCAGTCACAGCCTCTTAGGCGGCAGTTTTCACAGGTGATGGCTGGGAGTCCCCCAGTGGGTGATGGACTGCCACATACAGGAAAATAAAGATCTTTTGAATTTTACTATCATTGACTCTGAGAGGACAAAGAGACAGGCCCGCTGTGCAAACAGAAAGTCCTGTGACATGAATAGTTTATTATTCTCTGTTGTTGTCTCACTGCCCTAGCAAACATCCATGTATGTATTTATATCTGCTCTGTTTGTAGAGAAAACCTGCTCTGAACGCTAATTTAATTGACTTTAGTTGTGTGCAAGCAATAAGTATCAAAAGTAAACCTCAAGGAAGAAACATGAAGCATGACACTGTTTATTCTCTTTAGAGTTGAGGCAATACAAGAGAGTCATCTTTTACATGAAGCAACAAGTCTTGATAAACATGAGGCACTTGACTAAAGCTGGTGATAGCTTTGAACCGGGGTAGCAGACTTTTAGTTGCACAATCCACTCAATCTATCTCACCTCCCTAGTTAACCACAATCAGAGGATGTGTTATTTCTTAAGACTTGTTATGCAACAGCTGAAAAAAGTACACCTTCCCTAAGTGCCAGTTTCCATGAAGCTGCATTCAGTATGTGAAAAGTGGTCTATTTATAATGTATATATTAAAGCTACTCTAAAGCATTTATTCACACTACTTCTTTTGAATATCATTACAAAGTTGAAAGCTGAAAGTTGAAGGGCAAGGCTTACAGCTGTGCTGATGTATAGCTTAGATGTGTTTGCAGTTATCATGCACAAGCAGGAAATGCAACACCCTTATCTCACTATTTTATTTGCATATGGACGTGTAGTTTGAAATGAAGACCAGCTCAGAGAAAAACTTAAACTAGATTGTGACATTGATAGAACTTCTGCTTACGACTTACAACATTAATACATGTGATCTAAATACATCGAAACATTAAGGCATGAAAATCATTTGGCCAACAGTTTCTGATACCTGTTCACATCAAACTACAACTGATCCATATAATTTCAATATTTTCCAGATGATATGATATGGATTTTTTACAGATCGTGTTATGCAAAGAATGATGCATGGGTTGATATAGATATGGTATGATTATGAGGTTCATCAAGCATATCCCTCTCTGACTCTAAAGTGTTCTCAGCACTGGTTGCATCTCATGTAACAGAGAAGTTCGACTAAGCAGACCACTATTTGCAATACATTTTGTTTAGCTCATGTGCATATTTATAAAGCGTAAAACTTGGAGCAAAATCCACATTTTTGGGATCCAAATCAAAAATAGAAATCGCCACAATCGTCTGACTTTTCTCCTCCATAACCGGTACTGGTGTCGGTCTCGAAATCAAACTTCTATCTATCTCCAACCAACCAAAATGAACGCAAAAACCACAGCGATGTTTGCAATGTAAACTGATGTGAATCTAATCTTGATATTCTGACGACATTGAAAAAAATAACACTGATGTTGTCTCATCTGCAGCAAGGGAAGCAACAACAAAACAGTTTCTTGCATGGATTGCTTTTCTTGTATTTCACAGCTTTCTTGATCTGAGCCGTGGCTTTGGCAACATAGTCCTGAGTTGCCCCAACATTTGTCTCTATGTTATCCAGCATGCAGCCCTGCTCTTCCACAAGCAGGGCCATTTGGGAGAAGAGGTCATGAATGTCCCTGATGCGGCCCTCCAGCTCCAGCAGCTCCTTGTGCCGGTTCTCGATCTCGTTCAGAGCGGATCTTGCAGTCCTCCCCTCCAGGAGCAGATTATCCGAGAAGACGTTCCACTTGCCTGTCTCGATCATCTCGTCAATTTGGTCCCTGCTCACCTCTTTGCCCATGATCTCCGCCTGTCTCTGGATGCGGGTCTTGCAGTTCTCCCTCTGGACCATCTCGGCCTCGTTGTACTCAGACATGGCATTGTGAAAGGCTGTAGTTAGAGAGGTGTACTGTGAACGCACCATGCGAGTAACAGCAGCTGTAGGCCCACGCTCCTCCTCAAGCTCTTTGCTTAGCTTTCCCAGCTTCTGAAGTCGATGGTAAATGGCTTCCCCCCTGGCCTTGATGTCCCGTCCGAGTGCGTTGGAGTCTCGTTTGATGCTGCTGAACCTTCTGACAGATGTGAGGAACCTTGTGTTCTGCTTCCCAAGGCGCTTCACGTCCATTCTGAGCAACAGCATCTCCTTCCTGAGTGCCTGGGCCTCTTTGAATGTGCTATCCATCTCGTCCTCGCCCTCAAACACAATGAATTGTTGCTCCAGATGCTCCTCTTCATCATAATGGGTGGGTTCCTGGCTCTCCTGAGGCCTGCACTCCTCTCCTGCAGCCTTTGAGGACAACAGCTCTCCCAGTCGGTCCCTCATCTCACCTGGAAGGAGGGTCAGGGCAAGGATCTCTTTAAAGAATGTTTTGGGAAAAATGCTTTGGCTTTCTGATGGAGATTTAGATAAGACAAATGATACCACTCGCTCAAATATAAGGCTACATCAGAGTATCGTATGTTAGCTTAGCTTAGCACAATGACTGAAAACAGGGGAAAACAGCTAGCCTGGCTCCATCCAAAGGTAACAAAATTATTACTTAATTTTTTAGCACCTTTAAAGCTGGCTTTGTATCATTTTATATTAAAGTTAAAACAAACTGGAAGAATAACAAGCCATCATGTAATGGATCTAGGACTATGCAGGAAGTCATGAAGAAATATTCCAGCACATAACCACAACTTTGTGTTTCAGAACTTCATTTTCTAATGTTTCCTTTTTTTCAAGAGTCTTCTGGTCTATTTTGTGACTATGTGAAGGGGCCTCTCCAACAGGTTGGAAACCACAGAATTACATTACCTTACTGTAAAGACGTGAAAACAAGCTTCACCACAGTCAGCTGTACCGCAGTTGAATGCTGCTTGCATGATTCAGTATCAACAGTTTACGAATGCTAAATTACAAAGTAATCAGCAAAAGGCTCTATTTGTGCGCAGATCAAAACATGTTCTTTTTGTATTTAAGAACATTTTGCTGATAAAACCTCTTGAATTTCTACTTACACTTAAAATGCAGGACAGTTTACAGTGTTGTACTGTGACTTTTATTTATAGAAAAAATCGGAATACTTCTCTCCCTACTGGAAACATCCACTTCCTTCTCATAGTAAATGGTAAAACATGTTTGTTTGTTTAAGAAGAAAACAAGACACCACTAGAGAAAATATTATGATGTTAGGTCAATTTTGTCTACTTTTATATCAAATTTTACAGAATTCTGCCGATTGTGTGCACATTTTGTAAAAGGGCACTATCAAATTGTCTTTCTTTAAGTATGAGTATAGTGTCTTTTTAGGCCATTGTACTTAGGCCTATATCAGGGGTGTGTCCAGAGGGGTGGCCACAGGTGGTATGGGCCCCCTTGAAATCTGATTGGCCATCCCCAGGTGCCAACCCCAAAATCACAAACTATGATTAGCCTTATCAGAGGCGGGCCTTAAGTAAAATCAACTATTCTGGCTGTGTTGTAACAAGCTGCTGGTAGTTTTCTTTATGTGTCAGTGTAGTATATTTTATCTTGTTAGTACTCTCAGTAGTAAATAAATACTATGCACATCTTTTTCACAAGACAGGTTCTTAGGAAAGAAATGATTCCAAAAACATTTGAAAGCAAACTTAATAGCAATGTCCGGGTACTGACACATTGCCAATAAACATATTTTTGCGAATTAGACAGTGTGCAAGAGTTTGCATGCAAATGCTTTTCTAAGTACTTTAAATTGTGACTTTGTACATCTTCGTTTTGAATCCTCCAAGTCAATGTAGGCCATAAGTTGCAAAATTGTGTTACTGACACACAGATCAGTACAGATCATTATTGGGGATAGAAAGAGTAAATAAATGAAATTCATTGACATGTGCGCACAAAATTCATGCCAGCCCTGCATACATTAGTGTCCAAGGTGGGTCAACCATAGTCATAAAAAGTCTGGATGCGCCCCTGCCCTATAGATATATTATAATCATACATTTGTAATGTAGTGTTGGCTGGATGGGGAGGGCGGAAGTGGATTTGAACAGGACTAAAATATTCTTTCTTACGGTGGGGGATTTTTTTGTATACGTAGCCTACAGTTTTAAAGATTGTTTTTACCTAAACGTTAGTTATTACTACCTGTACCCACTTTACAGAATATTGATGCAGTACTTTTAATGTAGCCTACATTAGAACCGATTTTATTGTAACTCATCACGGGGGAACTGACGGTCAATCGCTTTCTTTAATTAGGTCTGTGGGCGTCGATTTAAGATTTCGGTGTGAGACTATTTCATATCGAGAGAAACTGTTAACCAGCGTAAGTTTGACGTGCGTAATACAAACGTTGTGTTTTCATAGGTAAAAAACTAACATAACTTTTAAGCATAATTTCCCAAGACAGGTAAAACAAATGAAGAAAGGGGAAGCCTTAACAACAAGAAGCAGGCCTTTAGCCTGTAGTTTGGTCTGAAGTTATGACTCTATGAATCACTTGATCGATAACTGTGGTTCAAACGGTTCAACTGTATTATAAAATAGAGTCTACATACCTTATTTAATGATCCTCCGGTGTCTTACTCTTTGAAACTCACCAAAGAAGAAGAAGCGACCACGGAAAGACTCATTTCCTCTTTTCGTCTCCGTTATAAATTTCAACACGCACAGGAGTCATGTATCTCGCATTTGCTCACTTCATAACACTGACACAGTGATGCAGCAGCAGCAGCAGGTTCTGATGCGGAAGATCACGCCTTATTTCCCCCTGACATTACTCACACTCCAGCTGTTCTCTGGACTCAGTCCCGCTCACCTATCGTTGTTTATTGAATATCAAAGCGCACAGGTGAGAGACAATTTATTATCAGAATGAAAAATGACACTTAGAACCATTTGTTCATCTAATAAGAAACATTTTCAGGTCTTCCACTTATTGAACAAAACAGACACACACACCTTTCTTTCCCAGCGTTAAAATAAAACAATCTCTGATAAAACAGTGTCATCACACACTAGGCCCCAGCTATTCAGTTCAAACGATCAAAACTGAGTCTTTGATTTTTTGAAGATGTAACCTCTAAGAGCCAACATCAAAGCTGCTACTTACAAGACTAAGAATGAATCTTAAATGTGGACAAGAGGTCCTAAAAGTAGACTCTATGTATGATTCAGAGTCAGTGGTGGAATTTAAACCTTCATTTAAATACTGAGCTCATGTACACATTTGCAGTACAGAACTGGAGTTTTCTCTTGCTGCTGCTTTATATTTCTTTTCCACTGTTTTACTTTTTACTCAAGTCATTTTCTAAGCTTATTTCTGAACTAGTAAGCTGTGAAAATAAAGCAGAAGTTTTGTCGCAGTTTAAGATTTAACAAACACAACAAATGGCCCTTTAGATTGTGACACAGTCTCAAATAGTTTGCTCTTGTTCTTATATTTCATCTATTAAGCACACCAGATCTTAAACAACTTACAGTGCAACCAACACGTAGATACAACCCAAACATCGTGCAAGAATCATTCAAAGTAAATTAACTTCATAAGATGAACATGACTTAAATGGCAAACTTTAAGATGCAGTTAAAAAGACTTATTCAGCATTTTTACAATCTGGTATAGAACTCTATGCTAATGAAGCTTCATGACTTGAGCCATATTAAAGCTACTGCGGGCTTTTTAGCTGGTTAGAAACAAATTAAAACTGATTTCTCTAAATCACCTGTATGAGGAAAAAAGGGCCATCAGCGAGAATATAACCAATTTTCTATATAGTGATATCTAAGGCCCCTTACCACTGCCCCCGTGTCTGCATTCAACAGCAGGCAGACCAACACAGCCTTTGGACATGGAAAAAGATTGATTACTTAGTACTTTTGTTTATAGTTATAGGAAAACCAGTGTTAGCCTGAGATACAATAAATAATTCAAGACATCGAGAAAAGAACTAAAATGTACTTGTTATCACGGCACAACTGAGTAGAATAAAATATATATCTGAATGTCCCCTTAGGGCTTCCGTACTTTTGACAGTTAGTGACAGACAGTTTTGTAAGTGAATTCTATTTACGTATATACAGGACAAGGTCAGCAAAGACCAAAGATCCAATCTAATCCAAATGTATTTATAAAGCACATTTAAAAGCAACAAAAGTGCTGTACAATGAATCAAACATAACTAACCAAAGTAAAACACAGATCAATGTAAAAACAGCGGGTCATAAAAAGTAAAACGTGTTAAGACATATAGGAAGGGATAAAAGGAACAAAAGCCAACTCTCAAGCAGAGCCAAAAGCCAAGGCATTAAAGTGCGTTTTAAGGTTAGAATTGAGAACAGGCAGTGTGGGACACAGAAGAACATGTGGAGGCAGAGTCCACAGCACAAGATCCAACCCTTTGTCCACAGGGGGGCGCCAAAATCTTCACAAAATGAAGGTACCTCACAGTAGCTTTAAGGTAATTGTATTATTAAAATCCCTGTAACGTCTCACATCGCCCACTCATGATCAATGTTCAATCATTTCAACAGTCTCTATTACTGAAATGCCCTTAAATGCTACCAAATTGAACTTGTTTTAGTTTTGTTTACATTTTTTGTATCTTAAGGTTAAAAGTTTGTCCTTCTTTTTTGTTGAGCGACTTTCCCTACATTGACTTTTGCCCCTTCAGTCTTAATTGTAAAAACATGGGCAGCAGCCACAGAACAGCTTCTTAAAGGGGTTGTTTTTATCAGATTCAATTGCTCTCTCCAGTCGACCTGCTGCCTCCTGAACCAGCACTCCAGTATTTTGAACATTTTTCTGGATGTTCTCGATGCCAGCCCCCTGCTCCTGTACCAGCACAGCCACATCCAGAAAAAGCTCCTGGATCGCCTCGATCCTCTTTTCCAGCTCCAGCAGCTCTTTGTGTCGGCTCTCAATCTGCAGGAGGGCTGAGCGAGCCGTTTTTCCCTCCCCCTGGATGCTGAACACATTCAACTCCCCGCTCTCCATCATCTCCTCCAGCTCCCCTTCACTGACCTCCCGGCCCACTACCTCCATCTGCCTCAGGATCTGCCGTTTACATGCCTCCCTGTGGTTCATCTCTGTGTCGTTGTAGCTAAACATTGCTTCTCGCAGAGCGTTGCTGAGACACTGGTACTGTGTTCGAGCGATGCGTGCTGTGGGGTCAGAGGTGCCACGCTGGTCCTCCAGCTCCTCTCTTAGATCACTCATCGTGTGCAGCATCTGCAGCACAGCCTCACCCCTGCGTTTAATGTCCGCCCCGATTGCATTTGGGTCCCTCTTTGTGACACTGGAGTATGAAGTCTGATTTAAGGTCTGGTAGTTCACATCTCTCAGCTCACTGATGTCATTCTGGATTTGCTGGGTTTCTAGACCAATCTGATTGGCCATCTTCAGGACAGCGTCCAGGTCCTGGTCAGGATGTGATGAAGACGATGATGTTGATGCTGTTGCTGCATCAACGTTTCGCTCTGAGAAATTGTCCAATTCTACTGTACTGAAACCAACAGCATCAATCTGCACCTGGTGGAGGTGCCCCAGCCTGTCTCTCATGTCTGAAAGACAAACGACACAAAAGGCAACGAGAGAAGAGATTTGAATGTATTCATCGGGTTGTGAGAATATTTCCAACATGTCTAGATGTGAGGTCTCTTATACGTTTATTTTGATAAGTAACAGGATGATTGAACTTGCTTCCATGACCCTCTTGGGTGCAGGTTAAACATTTACTTGAGTGTGAGTTTTTGAACTTTTCTGCTAAAAACATATATGCTGTCCAGTGCAATTAAAAAGAAAAAACGCTGATGTGAACAGTGAGAGTGAACAAAAACAGAATCGTTTATAGTTGTAAAGCCATAACAATGAGCTAATCAGCAAAAAAGGGGAAACTGCAGGGCTTAGGTATAATTCTCAGTGGATTAATGAAAAGGAACTACACCTTCTACTTAAACCTAATTAATAATCTTCGGCTTTACTCAAAGCTTTTCTTCTTTTCTGGTTAAATATCATAATAGTAACAATTGTTCAACTGAAAGAATCTGAGGAGTTAAGAGCTCACACTCCCTCTGTTAAAATAACCCACAATTGGGGCGCCAGTAGCCAAGCAATTGGTGCCCCATGTACAGAGGCTTTAGTCCTCAAGACAGGGCGGCTCGGGTTCGTCTCAGACTTGTGGCTCCTCTCCCGCATGTCATTACCCACACTCTCTCTCCCGGTTTCTGACTCTGTCAACTGTCCTGTCTCTAAAATAAAAGGCATAAAAAGCTCAAAAATAAATGTAAAAAAAAAACACACAACTGAGGCTGTTTACACCTTGCATTTACATCCATGCTGGGTGATCTGATAACAAGTGGATAGCCTAAATGCTAGGATACCACCTTATGCGCCCTGAGGATGGCTTGAGATCTGACAGCTTAGACCATATAGAGGTGGTCTGGCATACATTTATCCACATTGGTTTGGTAATGTAAAGGACTGGATGGTTGGGGTTCGATCTCCAGCTCCTGCAGTCACATTTCGAAATGTCCTTGGGCAATACACTAAACCACAAATTGCTCCTATTATCGTATTTGTGTACGGGTATGAATGTGGGTATGGGTGAGATGTGCTTGGCTGGTGTATGTGTACATATTTTTTTTTTTTTATATGCTGCAAACAGGATTGCTTCAACTGAGTTTCATTGTATAACATACAATGACAATAAAGATCTATCTATCTATCTATCTATCTATCTATCTATCTATCTATCTATCTATCTATCTATCTATCTATCTATCTATCTATCTATCTATCTATCTATCTATCTATCTGTATGAATGGGATTAGTTCATACTCATGGACACTTTACATTGCAGCCATTGCAGCCATACAGACATGCTATCAGTGTGTGAACAGGTTTGAGTAGAACACAAGCTCATGTCTATTTACCATTTTTATTTGCATGTGAGGCAGGAAATTGAGATATAAATTCAAGTGCTCAGAGCTGACACATTGTTAACGCAAAGTGTAATGCTCGTACGTAAGTGCTATCCACTTGATATCCGATTACCCAGAATGGATGTTAATGCAAACTATAAACAGGGCCAGAGCTTCATATTAAGGTGCCAACATTTGAAAAAAAGTGGCAAAGCAAGCTGAGATAAAAGAAAGAAGAAAGTATGTGGCCTGAGGATATTTAAAGTAAAGACACATGTTTTCTAGAAGTCGTCACTTTCCACACCTGTGTCTGATGAACTGAAAACCATTGTTGTTTGCCACTCAAAAAAAGAGTAAAGTACGTCCTAATCAAAGCTGTTCCACAAGTTTAGTCCTTTTATGGCTGCATTTATAGATTTGACCTATAGTCATTATTTATTTTGAATATTCCCATTCCTCTTAGTCCATACCTGCTTTCTTTGATTTGAAACAACCTCATGTGCTTTGTTCATTAACGGTGCCGTTTCCCGGATACTGTTCAAAGATGTAATTACAGGCTGACAAGTAAATTGATACGTGAGTGTGAAATATCTGGACATTATACTAAATGTCTGTGCTCAAAATCAAAAGCAATCTCATTATAAATGCAGACATAGTCTTGTATGTTAAAAGAAATACAAACTGAAAAACAAATATTGAGAAGGCAAAGAGTGATTTGGTGAAGTAAACAGACATGTTCGTGGGTTTAATGCCTCTTAAACAGACCTCAGTAAAGGACAAGGAGGGAGGAACATGTCAAACTTTTGTCTTGATAGGTGGAGCAGCCATGACTGTTTTCTACCTGGTATCAGGTAATCTTACATGAACGTACTCAACCTGCTCAGACATTTAATCTCCATTGAGGACTTACCAAACAAGTTTGCGAACAGAAAAGTGTAGTACACGAGTATCTCTAGATGCATTGTATGTGTTTTTAATGAGGCAGGATACTGAGGATTTGGGTGTTTTAAGTGAGATTGTACCAAAACAGAGGAGGAAACAAAATCATTATCCAGACAAAAAGTATTCATTAACTAGCGCACACAACGAAGCCATGGCTTTCCCCCCAGTTATTACAAGAAATAAAAGAACACTCTGTCATTTTTTTGGCACACTATAGGAAAGGCCTTGATTTCAGGTTTTAAATTAATCCTTCCTCACATTTTGTTAAAGAAATGCCATCTCAGGCCAGCAAGATTAACGTAGAATATAGTCAAACCTGTCGTAAAACATTAGTTTTATCTTACTTGTAAGTTAGAGGATTTTCTATCAGACGTCAGAAGGCTCTTCTTCTTCTGTTGCAAAGGTTGATCATATAAAAGTGAATCAGTCCGACAGGAAGCAGGACGACTGTGAACAAAGAAGGTGTTTTTAAAAATCATTCCCTACACATCTGTTTAAGAGGAAATGTTTTCAGAAACACATCTTTCTGCATTCCTGCTGCGTCACATGGGGGCATGAGGTCACGTACATACGGTGAAAACAAGGCTCAGGAGGTTTCTTTATAAATGTAACAACCAACATTTATTTGTTTACATTTTTCTATATCTCAAGACAACTAATGGTTAAGTATTTTTCATTTACTGTCTGATTTTTGAGGGGAAAGAAATAAGAGATAGCATCACAGATAGAAGTCAGCATGCACTGAAAGTGACACTGAAAGTATGTAGAAAAAAAGAGGAGGTATTTCAGATATGTTATCTTCCAAAAGGAGGCGGGACTGGTCATCATATATGATAACAAATCGTGACAAAAATCTTGCAGGAGTCTCGTCTGCTCTGCCACTTTTACAGACAGAACTCTAACCCGACTTTCGTAAAGTATAATCTAACAAAAGACTCCTTCTCCTCTCGTCATGCTATGAAACCACCAACTGTCAGGTGCTTCTCAGTCATGAGGCCAGAAAAAGAGTAAGAGGTGTATTTGAAGCAGGAAAACGGGTGGTTCAGTTGATGCGTAGGAAGTTTCGCAGTAATCATTTCCACAGCCAGCTGTGGTTTGTGTGTGAAAAGTTATTTCCAACAGCCTCCATGAGTTTGAGTCACACTGGCTTGTTTCTCGGGGTGTGGGTGGGGTGGGGGGGTTTTCAATCAAAGTTGATGTGTCACTAAGCTGGGTATGCACACTGCTCCATGCAGTACACTGAATAGAGAGATCAGCCAGGCAGACGCACACAAAAAATCCCCCTTAAAAACAAAAGTCAAGCAGAAATTGTACAGTTTGTTGTCCTTCTGTTCAGGTTATTTCCTCTTTTGTCTAAAAAAAGAAATACTGGTATAACTGAAGTATCCAGTTACATATTTTCTAAGTGGGAAAAAAACTCTGAATAGCTAAATATTTGTCATGCACTCTTCTATCCATAAAACTAAACTAAGAAGAATAACTGTAAATAGTTTCAAACCAAAAAACCTGAACTTCATAGAATGTTCATTTTATTAAAAGCTTTACCACCAGATGGCAACAATAGCTACATGAACCCCATTCAACCCCTCCTGTGCTCAACCTTGAGTAAATAAAGACTTCTTTTTTTTTTCTATAGAATAATTATTTTCTTTTTCAGATTTTAAAAAATCTTCAAATGCTGACTGAACAGTGGGCCTCAGTTTTACGTCAAAGGACGCTATACTTCCTCTGTTTGAGACAGTATTCTAAAATGTGCACTCTTAAACTGAGGTCTTTATGAATGAGTGTTAATTTGATTTTGTCCAGCAGATGTCAGTGTTACAAAAGTCCTTTCTGTAACATGCAGTTAATACATTAAAGGTAGGTCATCGTCCGAGCATATTTGGTGTGGCTCTGTGTTTCTCTGTCTTTCAGTTCAGTCTTTTTCTCCTAATTGTTGTATTTGACACGTTTTACAGACTTTTATGTGTTTTACAGTGTTCTTGTATTTTTATGTTGTGTTCTGATGTGCTGTTTTCACATTTTTTTCGTGTGTTTAATGCACATAACTGTGCTCCCTTGAGTTTTTTTTTATGTTTTCAAGTTTTCTTATGTGCTGTACTTTCTTTACTGGAAAGAACGTCGGTGAAACTTGTTTATGTTTTTTGTCATATGCTCTACAAATAAAGGTAATCATCACAAAAAAAACTTTCTTTATGTATTGGTTTACCAAAACAGAGACTGAGTAACAAGAGTTTAAGTCTTATCATTGAGTCATGTAAAAACTATTCTTTGGTGTGTGAAGAGATATTCACTGATTTATTTTAAAAATAATAATAAAACTCCATTTGCATTTATTAAATGTCAAATCAATTGAAATTATACGAGTAAGCAACAAACAGGAGGCCATAATGATTAGTAAACACACTCATTACTACAACTTAGTTTTGCCTTTCTTACTTTTTAAAACCTTTTGAAATACAAAGACAATGATGAATTCATATATTCTTCGTTGTTTCATTCCTTTTGACACCTTCTTTTTCTCATTATCCCAACAAATAATCTAACAAATCATACATATTAGTTAAACATTTAGTTATTCATATATTAAGTCAGCTGAGTATGAGTTGTTTATGATCATAAACTGAGTTGCGAGAGTTTGAGAAGCTGGATTTTCCGTCAACAGGAACTGAGCATGTGATCAGGTGAAATCTAACTTGGCTTTGTAAACGGGGTCAGAACCGCCAGACTAAGGCACAAAAACACTTGGAAATGATTTATTGTGAAGGTGACAAGAATGTTTATTAATCATGGATTTGAAATCTTTTAAAACCAGTGGACAAAGGTATTATTTGTGCTGTGAACCTTGAAGGTAACCTAGTTTGCCTGTGAAATCCCTCCACCATGCCAGCTTTTGTCCTTTTTGAAAATAAAAGGTTTACCCCGTGTTCTTAAGAGGCCTCCATGATTGTTACACTAAAGTGGGTCAGAAGAGCAGTTCTTTTTTTTGTGTTTTCCCACATGACCCATGACTCTGCTTCCCTCTTTCAGACTGTGTTAAACTCAAAATATATCTTTTGTGGATAGAGTTGACTGTGTTGACTTATAAAAATATGAGAAACTGGTGTTAATTTGAAAAGTAAAGTAATTTAATGTTTCTGGATAACTCTGATTTTAAGGTTATTATCTGTGAAGCATGCCATGTTTAATCTCATTCGTTTGGCTACTTTGTGTAACTAAAATATCAAAACTCTGCTGACCTTTATGTTTTCTATATTGGGCTGTGTAAGGTGCCCCCCTGCGGCCTGTGAGCCTGAATCCTCGGGAAGACCACCAGGGGTGGATTGTTAAACAGAATCCATTTCGATTAGACCAGCAGGTAACTCTGTGTTTGGTGGGACAGTAAGACTCTGTGATTAGCAACTTCAGAGCATGGGATTCCTGTGTGCACGCAGAGCTGATTACTGATAGTAATGGTTCACTATTATTGACAGAAACAACAGAATTCTTAATAACAAATTGAGTCATAAGTGGATTTAACAACCACCATCACAGCACCCCTGGGTGGGGTTTCCAGGGCACCTTAGAGCTATGCCTGACACTGTGCTGGAGCCTAAATCAATCTCACTTAGGCAAGCAGGTGACTCTGTGTCCGTGGGGAATATTCATATTTAATCTTCTCTGTGATTGTTCTTTTTTTGTGATTTTTAAACTTTCTCTTTTAATGTCTCTTTTTCCCTTTGTCATAATTATTTTGATGTCTTGTCTGAAGCACTTTGAATTGCCTTGTTGCTGAAATGTGCTATTTAAATAAACTTGACTTGACTTTATTACTGTAAGTACAAAGCATGTCCCCCCCCCCCCCAAATTAAAAAAGGAGTCTCTTGTAGCATGCAGATTTCAGCCACAAACAGCTAAATCTGGATCCCCTTAAATGACCTCGTACAGAAAAAAGGTCATGTACACACATGTAGACAAATGCAGACCCCTGCATGTAATTGCAGTGTATTACATAAGGCCTCAGGAGTTCAGTGTCTGTGATCTGTGGAGAAAACATCAGCTGTTTCTAGTTACTCAAAGTTGTGACTCCAATTATTTTAACTCCCTGGCTTCAGACTTAGGTTCACAAAACGGCAGCAGTGTGTCAGATGATCTGATCAAATTAACATGAATGCCTGTCATGAGTTTGGAGATGTTTCCCTGTCCTAAGATTTCCCATGGTCTCACTTCGTTCAACTTGAGTGACCATTACTCTTGTTTATGGTAAACCTGTGTTCAGATCACACTGTAGCCTGCAGTACAATGGCTTCTTTAATTTTACTGTGAATCATTCAAATATTGCTTCAAAAAAACAAGATATTTTATGGTATTGTGGTTCAAAAGACGTACATTTGAGCTATTATACCATCCAAACTTATTTTAAATTGTTTCATCTCTTAGAAGGGTAATTGAAAATAGAATCTGTTTCGATTTAAGGATCACTGACTGAATAGAAAAGAGAACAAAATGTTGACATTAAGCATGAGACAACTGTGGTGTGTTAAGATCCTTCAATGCCACAAAAGATTCAATCAGAGCTCTGTGTGACAAGATCTTTGCTAAAAGACTATCTGGGAACCAAAATCAAAATGGAAAACAGAAATATAAAACACAATCCTCACTCTATATCCTATATCCGCACATGGGCCGCCAGAGGTCATCTAGGGTTAATGAAGTCAGTTTAAATGTACCTGTCTTTCAGGTTACTGTTGCGAATGGTTGCGTGTAACTGAATATTTATTTGTCCCGAATCAATGTAGGCCCACTTAAAACTTATCGGGACATACTTCAGCTTACTTTTTAGTGTTAATGAAAGTTGTGTGATTAAAGGATGTGGACGGCCCCAGAATATTTTTAGATCCCAAAGTGGGCCACAGCATTCTTAACTTTGGGAAAGGAAGCTCTATTGAGTTAATTAAGACTAAGCAAAAAAGGATCAAGCTACTTGAGAAGTGCACTGGCTCGGCTTTGCTGAGATCAGCACACCTATGTTAGCCCTAACAAACACCATGATCATATTGATATTAATAATAATAATAATAATAATAACTTTATTTAGCTTTAACTTTACAAAGACAGCTAAATAGGACAGACAGGTCGTAAAATCGAAACACAATAAGGATTGAGAAATAAATATATTAGAACACATGAAATTCATTTAAAAGAATTCTAAAAGAGAAAGTTATTTTCAGGGCTTGTTTTATTCAATAAAATAAAAGTTAAATTCAGGAAAAATCAGGAGAGACTCGCCAGTGAAAGTATGTTTGAAGAAAAGATTGAAAAGAGGTCACGATGCAGGTCTAATGATGTGTGCTCGGATCGATGTCATAGTCAGAATAAGTTTTTTTTAGTGCGACTAAAAAATCGAGTCTAAATCATTCTGAAACTGTACAATGTACGCCTGGCTTAAGAAATAGTCCTGTATTTACATTTAATTGTTTTCAATTTGTTTGCTTTTTTACAGATTCAACAGACAAGATATAATGTGTTGATTGGTTTGCTTTAAAGGGGGGTTACTAGTATTCCTTTGGAAGGAGCCAGGCTAGCTGTACTAGCTAAGCTAATAGTGGCCGGCTGTATCCTTAAAATTACTGTTTAGACATTGAAGCGATATCAGTTTTCTCAACTCTGATAAGAAAAACAAACTTTGAACAATTCCTCTTAATCGTCACCCCTTTCTTGCTCATGATATGCAATTTTTGACAAGTTTCATATTAAACATGTTGTATAGGCCTATGCCTGACCTGGATCCATTTAAAACACAACAATTTACAAAGGGTTTCATTCGATGAACCTTATTTTTCTATCTTTCATTTAGCAATAAAGATTATCAACAAGTTCAGTTATACTGAGTACAATCTGAAGAACTGATCTAACACATGTGACTCCAGAAAATAAATATCAGGTAGACAACCACTGCAGTGTGCTCCTCAAAAGATGTTTTGCAAACACAGATAAGGAAATAATTGGCAGATTTATTAAGCCATAAGGTTTATTCCTCGATCAGCCTGAAGTCAGCCCAGTTTTATTTAAAGGTCAAACTTTTCCAAAAACCTTACCCCTGTTGGATTTCTTGGAGTGTAACAACCTGTTAGCCTGTTCTCCTGCCCTGTGCAAAACAATCTGCCCACATGTCTTAGTTTAATCCGCGAATTACATTAAACCTGTTTTCCTGCAGTTAAATTCGTCCAGTCAGTTGATTTCTATTTTCTTGGAGTCTTATTGATGTTAAAATCTTTGATAATTTTGTTTTTTTCATACTGTTAATAAATAGCTTGACTAAAAATACACTGTACGATTGACTGGTACAACTGTATATCCATTGAAATTACTGATGAAAAATCAGAAATAGAAATCATTCCAGTATGACTTTCAGAAGGATTATTGGAAATGTGATGTCTCTTGATGCATAGAGAATGTTTTCTGATGATTAGTCAAATCAAATCAACTCAATTTCCACATGACAATGTGTATCCTTAAAAAACCCCCAAATATAACACATGAAATATCCAAGGATTTTTATTGTTGAGATATAGAAGAAATTACAGTCCCCCGACATTTCCATTACAAGTGAGTCCACAGATTAATGATAATACTTTGATTTAGTTTTGCACTTCATATGTTTAGTTGGGTAAAATTAAAGCTAATTTTACTACATTTTCCACGCTTCATACATGGAGAACCCTTGGTACCAGTTGATATGGTACCTTTTATTAAGCCATACATTGTAACTAATGGCTTTATTTGTGGTTATTAAATAATTTACTAATGCTGTGCAGGGGAAAAATGAGAGTGCTGCATTAACACTTCATACTTTCTTTAGCTTTCTTATTGTAAGTAACTTTATTTGAAAGGTATAGACCATGTGATTCATGTTTAAGTGTCTTTAAATGAAACCTTATTCACTGTATTTTGCTCTTTTCACTACTTTCACTTACCCAGTTGTTCATTTATTGTCCAACAAACAATAATGGAGAACTTTGAGCTGCACATTATCCATTAGCTTCACAGTATCAGTGAAAACTCGAAGCTAATGGTGCAGGATTTTGGCTGGTAAGTCTCATACAAAAAGGTCACCCATGTTTGGATAAAAATGCAGCTGGGAAAAAAGTTGTCCATATTCTTATAAATGTAAATGTGTCCAGCTCTTGGACAGTGCTGTAGGATCTTGTTTTCTTTATCTCCATGATGTACATCTTTATTTACCTTGACCTGGATGACTGAGAACCTTTCCAGACATCTGTACCATAAAACATTGATCTTTACAAGATCCAGTTCAAGCTAAGGTAGGACCAAGAGAGGTACTGATGAGTGACAAATGTTTGCAAATAACTTTACCTAACTATTCGTTATAATCAAGACGATTTGGTTCTTTATCATTCATTTTATATTGGAGCTTTTTATCACATTACTACAAGTAACATTTTGTAAATCCCAGTCAGCCAAATGTGCAGTCCCATCTAAATATAGCTTTACTTATATTTTTTTTATAGTTTGTTCTCAAGGAAATGTTTGTCAATTAATAAAAAGTTAAACAATGAATACCTGGCAAGTTTTCAAACAATCACATTGCAATATGGGTTTCTAGCCTTATTCTAAGTCTGCTTGCATCAACCTGCAAACTCGTCTGCTGCAGCTGCTTACTGTTTCCCATGAAAATACCTTTTTACACCGTAACATACTGGTATGTCAAGGTGTAAACGTATTTCAAGGTACTGTAACTTATTTGTACATCTATGTACATGCTTGTTACTCGGAGAAACGCCAGTCACCTGAGAGCACTCCGTGAATCCTCTGCAGTTTTTTTTTTTTTTTTTGATGCAGCGAGGGGGGGCGGACCGGGCCGGGCCGGGCCGGACCATGCTCGGCTCATAGGCTTCATGTGATCCTGCAGGGAGGTGTTTGTCAAATAAAGACTTTTTCCAACATCCAGCTTACAGCATTTGAAAGCTGACCGTCTCTCTGGCTCCCTCGCGGTGCTCCCGGCGTGCCTTTCTCCGTTCACATTTGGGATATTTGCATCAGTTTTGGGTCTCTTCCCGGAGAGTGACGCGCTGCAGCTGCGAGAATGGGAGACGCTCAGTCTGCGCAACGGGAGGGCATGAAGGATGAAGCTGGTGAGGAGGAGAGCGGAAAAGTGGATGACGCTCAGGCTGAGCAGAGCCCTGAAGACAAGGTATCATCTTATTTCCTCAGATCATGTTTGTTGACATAGTCTACTGCAATAACTGCTATCACGTTTAAAGACGAACTTAATGAGCTGTTACTGTTTTTCTCCTGTGCAATACGGACTTTCAGAAAATGCATTAAGACGTATTGGTGAGGCTTCATCAATGTTAAAACCAGGCAGTGGTCGTTGTGTATTTAAAGATGTGCTGAGGCGGGTTTTTTTTTGTCATGGCATTGCAAGAGCTGCTTGCCAAGACATCCATTAACCTCGAGAGAAAAACTAAAGCCCTGGTCTTATTTAGAGAAATTGCACTGAACACTCCAAGTGTCTAAAACACTTGTCTGTTTTGGATATGGTTAGATAATGTGTTAGCTACCTTAGTTACCAACTTTACTTAGTCTAATTGGAACTGTTGTGCCCTTCACTGTTTCATTGATACTGCAATGGTTTGCATTAACAGTATGTGAAAACGAAAACAGGAGGAATAATGACCTTTCACTCTTAGAGGAACTTAAATAAAGCCCAAGGGAGAGATGGAATTTCCCCACTGCTGCACTCAGCAGAAGGCAACATTGATTATTTGTGTACAACATGATCATCACTGTGTCTGAAGCGGAAGTCAATTTGGCAGCACTACTGTGACAATCAAAAAAGCTATTTTATGGCTAATGATTTATATCCATGCTTTTTTTTATATGTGGATGGAAAAAAAGGGTCAAAGTGTGCCTCTTTATTTAAATACACTCCATTTTTAATAAATGGGCCTACAGTTTTGGATGTTGAGTTATTGAGAAAAGCAACAATATTTTTCCCACTGCCAATCTTAGAGAAGTTCACTTCACTTTTTAACTAAAGTCATTTATCTTAATTGAATTGCACAATAATTGATCCTCAGTAATTTCTTCTCTTGATTTTAAAGCTATTTTAAAGGGATACTTCACCCATTTGCATTAAGCTTTGTATCAGTAGTAAACTTGTGTTTTTATTGAATGGTCTTGCATCCAGCCCTCATTTCCCCGAGACGGGAAAAATCCTTATTTTCTTTTCTGAGATGCTGCCGCAAGTGACGCAAAAATCGTCACATTGCGTCACTTGCGGCTGTTGTGGTTAGCAGGGGTGAAACTACATTGCTAGTTCCTCATGTTTTCGACCACTGAAGCTACAGACCTATCACAGATCAGTGGGCGGGGCTTCACTGCCAGAATCGAAACTTAACATCCGCCATCTTGCTTGGAAGCTATGCTACCAGGCTCTATGAAGAAATCTAATAACAACCGAGAATGGCGAAAAAAGTATGTTTCAACTTCAAACTGATATGGATGAAAGGGATTTTGAAGGTGTTGTGCTCGAATCGGATGTTTGTGGTTCTGTCTACAAGCCGCAATATAGCGGCGAGCTGGCTGCTGGTGCCGACAGGCAGGCTAGCTAGCCTAGCTGGCTAGGTCCGCGGCTGTGAGAGGAAGAAGAAGCCGGGGCAGACTTGTGTTGTCGGTGCTGTCACTGTTTGCCTATGGACACAGACATATAGTCTGTTTTCTTCCAGGAATTTCCAAGATGCCAATTCCTTCTGGAAGAAATCTCTGAATCAGTTGTGGAAACGGCTGTATTATTGTTATTATTAAATGTCCGCGAGTTTCCGAGTTGGGAAGTCGGAAGAATGACTTCCCAACTCGGAAAAATCTTATAGTCAAATTATATTTAAGCAAAAAGTTGATGTGCAATATGTTCATGAATAAAAAGTATGTTAACAAAACACAAAACCGACTTGAGTAGGTGTTTCATGTGCATTTTACAACTCGGAGTCTTATTTTTCCGATACCACATGAATGCACCTCTCCTTCAGCGGGAGTGTCCTGCCGTGCTGTGCATTCTGGGAGTTGTTGTCTTTGCCGAGAAAAGGCAAAAAGACACTTTTTGCCTTTTCTCGGTTCACATTTCTACTACATATATGACCCAATGTTAATACAGATTCATGTTTCAATGGGTGAAGTATCCCTTTAAGTCCCCCAAATGTTTTATACTTGAATGTGCATGGTATCATCCATTAGGGGCACTCAACCATTTTGGTTCAGGATGAGTGAAAACAAAGCCATGGCTGTTTACAGCCTCTCATATGGGTTACGTGTGTGCATGTTACACACAGATGATTGGAAAATCAGCTGACAGACATCTATAATCAAATCATAACCCATTTATTTTACCTCTAGCATACAGTCATGATTCAAACTAGAGTGTATGTTTTTATCTCTACACTTAACTCTTTCCCCGCCATTGACGAGATTTTCCGTCAATTGGAACGCAACGCTTCCCCGCCATTGACGAGATTTTCCGGCAATCCGTGTTTTCACTGAAATACGATAGGGGGCGCTCTGACGTATATTGTGAAATAGTTCAGTACTGCCAGGCCCAAAAACAAGCGAAGAAGACGACCCGCGGGAAAGCAGAGAGACGAGAGAGAGCATAAAAAAGTTTATACGGAGTTAACGCGCATCTAAAACTACACATTCTCTCTATAGATATGAGGTAGAAACACTTGATCTGCACAAAAATGACGGCGCCCACGGAGAGGTATACGGCTGCGGAAGCCTTGGAGTTACTTATGGACACAGACTCAGATGATTCATGTTTTGCTGGACATTAATCTGATCTGGATGAAGACAGAAACGAGTCTGGTGGGTCGAATTTGGGTCGCGGACGTGCCAGCGGTGGATGTGGGCAAAGACGAGGGACACCCAGTCGCCTGTAAATATTGTAAATACTTCAGACACGGAGTGGAGG
This sequence comes from Tautogolabrus adspersus, assembly GCA_020745685.1. NCBI lineage: Eukaryota > Metazoa > Chordata > Actinopteri > Labriformes > Labridae > Tautogolabrus > Tautogolabrus adspersus. The sequence goes on from CM036552.1 coordinate 18,112,195, forward strand.
GATTCAGGATCCAGGTGGTCTCCTTCATTCAGACCTACGCGAGGTGCAAGAGGTAAGATATGATGACTTAGTGTTTTATTTAGTTTGATAGCATGTTATTTAGATCGTATGGTAACTAGATGCTACAGGATGAGAGCATCTGCTAAATATCTAAATTAAAAGATGAGAGAAGATGAAATAGAAATAATTTATCTCTCATTTTGTACACAAACTATTTATCAAACCAGAGTATGACAACATAGGGTTTGATTTAGTTTGACAGTATCTTAGATTGTAGGATTATTAGATGCTACAAGATGAGAGCATCTGCTAAATTGTGAGAAGAGATGAGTGGAAATAATTTAAATCTCATTTTGTACACAAACTATTTATCAAACCGATGTTTATATGATATTTTGCTGTTACTTTCCAGACACAAAGTCCAGGGATTCACGGCCCAGGTCTCCTTCATTCAGACCTACCCGAGGTGAAAGAGGTAAGATATGACAACATAGTGTTTGATTTAGTTTGACAGTATCTTAGATTGTAGGATTATTAGATGCTACAAGATGAGAGCATCTGCACAATTGTGAGAAGAGATGAGTGGAAAAAATGTATTTCTCATTTTGTGAACAAAGTATTACCAAATTGATGTTTATATGATATTTTACTGTAATGTTATTTCAGACACTGAGTCAAGGTCCAGGTCTTGTTCTCCAATCCCACCTTCCAGAGTTGCAAGAGGTGAGATATGAGATGAAGAGGGCGAAAAAGTGTGTTTCTCTCTTTGTGCACGTCACACTATAGAATACAAAATTTACACATGTTTTTTATAGTAATTCTAATCTTCATATAACTATTTACAGGTCGATCACAGAAAAGAGGCAGAGGTCGGACACGTGGACCTCGTGTGTGTGACAGAGGTCAAGTACCAGGCGACCAAGCAAGGATCCCTGTAAACCAGCCGGGTGCAGGTCCTGGTCCAGGTAATCCTGTGTGGTGAGAAATGAACTGACAGCCAAAAAACTTTCCTTTCACTGAGAATCCTGGACCTCTCAATGATGCTGCTGCCCTTAATTCAGAACAACTAGTTGACTTCATTGAGTTTAATTTCTGATGAACTGATCATTATTGATCAGGCCGCTTGTATGCAGATCAGTGTATTCAAGCTGAGAATGGTGCTTCCCTACATGCTAGAATTCATGCATGGAAACTGGTCACAGTTTCAGAAATGAAACCCTTTTTTTCTCGCAGGTATTATTTGTAAGCCTGAACATGAAATGTACTGGTCTACAGATAACATTTTCACCAACCCCTACTTCAACAAGGTCATGTCCGCAACCGGTTTGAAATTATATTTAGATTTCTTCACTTCAATGATAATGAAGCAAGGCCAGCAAATATTACTGACAGGTTATACAAAGTCCGCCCTGTCTTAGATTACCTTGTGTCTAAATTCAGTCAAATGTATCAACCTAACACCAACATTTGCATTGATGAGAGTATGCTTCTGTGGCGTGGGCAGCTAGCGTTCAGGGTGTACAATCCCCAAAAACCCGTCAAATATGGTATCGAATGCTTTGCGATTCTGACACAGGGTACTGTTACAACATGAAGCCCTATGGCGGAGAAGGCGCTTCCCTGGGAGACACAGGTGTCTTTCTTCTTGATGGTTTAGCAGGTCATGGCTACAGATTGTTTATGGATAACTTTTACAATTCTGTAGACTTGTGTGAGCGCCTACTTACTCTGAAAACCCATGTCTGTGGAGATCAGTTTCTTCAATGTCATTTACAAAGCTAAAAACCCACAAGGCAAATTCAGCACTCTGCTCTCGTTCATCCAAAGTGTTGTAAAAGCATGGACGAACCAAGAGCCTTTGAGACATGCTAGTAGTGAGGAAGGAAGAGATGACTCTCCACCTCAAAAGACACCTAGAGCACCGCGCCCAGGAGAAGGCTGGCAGATCATTTTGCATCTCATGCACTAGTTCTGATCCTGCCATCTACCAAAAAGCTGCACCCAATTAGAAGGTGCAGGGTTTGTGCACAAAAGGGGTTGTGGAAAGAGACATCATACTACTACAGAGGTTGAGGTGTCCCCTTACATTTTGGGGAGTGTTACACAGTGTACCACTCAAAGGCACATTACAATGCCTAATTTTATTGTTTGCTTTTTTCAACAAAAAGTTAAAGTTTTCATAATTTATGGACGTTGGAAATGCAAACAAATGTAAATATGAAGTCAGTGTTCTGTGTTCGAAGATGCAGTTTTCTCAGGTTTTTGTTCAACAAATGTTTTGTTATTGTTGAAAATAACCAATATTTAAGTGTTTGTAAAAACAGAAGTTTAAAAAAGGATTTCTGAATGTATAACTGAAGAACAAAGTGTAAATATGTAAAGTTAGTGAGTTGTCTCACGATTGTAAATGCTGTGGTGCTACACTACTATTCAAACAGAATGTATAATTTTATGTAATAATTTGTATTTATTTTATGTATTTATTTTAAAATATAACTGTAGTTACCAAATGAAAGTGAAAAAAAGTGGAAAAAAAACAAAATGTAAACCCAAAATCATTTTCTGCTTGAAAATAAGTGTCTTTTACAAAAGTGCTGTTTTCTCAGCTTTTTGTCCGGAATGTTGTTTTTTTGTGAAATTGGCCGATATTCAAGTGCTGATAAAAAAAGAATGAATGAAGCTAGAATAAAATAGTTTTTTGTATATGAAAACAGAGGCTCTGATCTTTCTTTTGATGTATTCACTATTTAAATATTCAAAGCACAAAATATTCTGTGGGTCTTGAAAGATTGGTGAAAATTGTGAAAAACGCTGGCGCTGGCTGGCAACTATTCTAGAATACTCTGGCGGGGAAAGAGTTAAGCGAGTGAAATCTGGTTCTTGGGACATTCAGATAATGAGTATTAAGTGCATTAAATTAGTTTATGGTATTATGCATCAAAAAAAGCTTCAAAGACGGTTGTAAGCCAGAACAGGCCTATGGCTGAATCATTCAATCAATATTCCACAAGAGGGAGGGATGTTGTTCTGAATATAAGTACTGCTGCCATTTGTTCATAGGCGCACAAACAACAGAATATAATTTTGCTCCACTAATTCAACTACTTCCACATCGTCACTGAAACTGGATTGCTGCAAATCAACTAAAACATTCCCCTGGACTTTGCAACTTTGTTTGTGACCATGGCTACCACAGACCAGCTACTTAGTTTATGTACATTTATCTTTATAATTTATCATGTTACCAGTTAAATATGAGTCTGTTCTTTGATTCAGAGGTACCAGCTAGATAAAAGAGTGGAGTGAAACTTTATAATAAAAAGTCCCAGTGATATTGTTCTCTATATCAGCACTCATGGAATGTCTCTTGTCCAACAGAATACTTGGTCAGAACTTACTGTTGTACAATGAAAATAATATGCTACCTTTTAAGAGTGTGTAACATTGATCTACATTTCATTAAGTGGCAAAAAAAAAAAAAAAAAGGTTCATCAACTATATCTACAATAGTTGATCGACCTGTGTTTTCTTGCCCCCCACCCTCCCCATCAGCCTTTTCTGACAAATCGGGCTCAAGGTTTTGAAATTGGGACAATTAGGGTTGTAAAACTGTAAGATTACCATCACACCCACCCAAAAGTTTCAGACTGTTTTTTGTACAGAATAGGACTTTGGAGCCCAATTAATGAAATATTTTAATTCTTTGTTTGCTTCCATCGAGCACATTCTTAAGGATTTGACATTATTCTCCAGCCATAAGTATACAAATGATTGTTTTTGATTATTCTAACAGTGCAAATGGGATAATGCTTTAAAAAGGGGCTGCTTAAAGTTGGGGAATGATTGGATGTCTATGTTTTGGAGCTTCCACCTAATCTTTGCCAAGTGTGAAGGATCATTGTTGGTTCTTTTTTGTGCTTTTTTCCAGCCTTTCAAAAACAATGGGCAGATCTCTGAGATCAACGAAAAAGCAGGCAGCTCAGTAGCAGAGGTTAATGACCACTGTGAGGATGAGATCGCTACAGACGGTGGGTACTCAAAATGTATGTAGTAATTCTTATTGAAAGACAAAGTCAGCAAAAAATCTGTAGATGCACAACGTGTTTGAATTTAGCTGACAGAATCTCTTCTCTATCATCATTTTACACTCCCTGCATTTAAGGTATTTCAATAATTCATTTATTTCCTGGTTTAGCCGTCCTACCACCAGATGAAGAGGTGACAGAAACAGAAAAGCCACTTGAAGAAGGAGAAGAAACACCATCAAAATACATTGAAAGAAATGAAATTGAATCCTCTAATGAGGCTGATGTTGCTGAAGATGTACCACTAGACATGATAGAAATGGATGCAAAGACAAATGACATCAATGATGGTTTTAGAAGGTTTTTCAGTAACATTGGTTTGAGATTGTCGATAAAGAGGGGCTCAACTGATTTATTAAGGGATTTGCCAGATGAGACTAACCATGATGAACCAAGCGGACAAGAAAACCTTGAAGATTCTGCAGAGGAAATCCAAATTGAAGATGCTGAACAGAATACCGATGTGAATACAGCACAAGTGTCTACCGATAATGATTCCACAACATGTCCAACCATGACAGATGTTACACCTGAGGATGTTCTAGAAAATGCAGAGGAAAAAGCAACAGAAGCCAAAGAGGATGTTGAATCTGATAATGCTGATGAATCAATAACTTCACCTGCAGTAGAAGACACACATACCAGACCGGAGGAAGAGCCAAACTCACTATCTCCACCTGAACAAGAGGAGGTCGTATCTCCAATTAAAAGATTTTTTACAACTGGAATCTTTTCTGGACTACGAAAAAAAAGGAAAACTGTAGAAGATGATGTCAATGAGAAAGAAATGGTTGACATGGGAAAAAAGGAAGCTGTGGAGTTTGCGGAAGAAACCGAATATGACCAACAAGAGGATAAAGAGCAAATTGATCCAGGTGTTGAGGCAGCTGTAGTAGATACAGAACATAAAGAAAATGAACTGAAGCAGGAAATCCTGACTGTAACATCGGCTGAGAAGGCAGATGAAGGAAAATCACCAACCACGGATCATTCAACTGCTATTGATACTACTACTATTTTTCCTGAATCTGAAACTCTGAATTCTCATGAGAAGGACAAAGTTCAAGCAAGCCCTCTAAAAAGGCTGCTGTCAGGTTCTAGCTTTAAGAAACTCTCCAAAAAGCCAAGAAGTAGGCGGTCAAGTGATGCCAAGCTGTCTGACTCTGGAGAACATGCTGCAGATCAGCTCCTGTCATCGACAGAGTCAACTGAGAATCAGAAAGAAGATAAATCAACGCAGCCCTCCCCAGAGGCAGCAGGAGAGGAGGATGGTACATGGGTATCCTTCAAAAAACTTTTGACACCTAAAAAGCACACAAGGACACCTTCTTTGAGCAATAAAGAGACAGAAATCCCAGATTCAGTCCAAGAACCAAAACCAAGTGACGGAGAGCAAATATCAGATCCCAGCACAGAAGAGGGCAAAAAAAGAAAAGACTCATCAGTGTCATGGGAAGCCGTCTTGTGCGGATCTGGGAAGAAGAGAAGTCGAAAAACGTCAGACTCTGAGGATGAATCACCTCAGATTGATGATAACAAGCAAGACATTGGTTCCAAAAATGGTGCAGAATTACCTGAAGAAAGTGCAAATGAGAAAAAGAATGATGTTTCAGTGTCTTCCCCGAAACAAAGTCCTTTAATAGGTGATGGAGGGTCAACCTGGAAATCATTTAAAAGACTAGTCACTCCTAAAAGGAAGGTCAAGGATGAGGACGAAGGCAAAGACAATATACAATCTGATAGTGAGGTGTCTCAAGATGAGTCTTCCTTTTCAATAAAGAAACTCCTACCTGGACGGAAGAAGAGGAAGACTACTGAAAAGCAAGACCACGTATCTTCAGATGAGGCCGATAAGGATGTACCTTCAGATGATGAAGACTCTGAGACACCAGCTGTGGTTCCAATGTCTGAGTTTGATACACCAGAATCACTGGTTCAAATACAAACTCAGGTTGATATAGAAAGTCACTTCCCCAAGGAAGTCCCACAAGACCTCCTTCAAAAGATGCCTAAATCAGTCCTACCCTGTGATAGTCTGCAGAATGAAGCAAAGAAATTGGAAGAAAATGTTGATGCTGTAGATAATGGGACATCTACAATGCCTGCTAAAATTGAACAACTGGATGATGTTTCAGAAATAATCAGTAAACATCAACAGCTCAGTGACATTACAGAGGAGGGCATAATTACAGAGACCATGGCCACTCCAGTTTCAATCAATGAGGATGTAGGTAGAGATGACACTCTAGCAGAGGACTTGTTAGAGATCACATCTGAGGCCATCACTGCACCAGAGCTTGCCTCAGTTACCACACTAGCAGACGAAACTGAGATGATCTCTGCAGTCTCCCAGTTATCTTCAGAGTCATCCAAAACATCAGGCAACACAACGCCCGTCCCAGCAGAATATGAGGTCAAGGAAACAGAAGAACTCCTGCATCAAGTTGTTGAAAACATCTCAACAAGTCCAATGGCAGTCCCAATTTCCTCAGCCACTCCAAAGTCTGAAAGTATTGTTGGTTCTGTCCTGCATCATATATTCAGAACATTTGTAAAAGAAGACAAGGAGACTACAATTCTAGAAATACACAGAAAGTCAGATGCAACTGCCATTAATACAGGTCAAACTGCTGAAGAACTGGATGCAGTAAATGAAGTTGCAGCTAAAGCCCAAACAGAGAGCATATCTGAGGTCAATGACTCTAATCCCAAAGAGTTTTTACCGGAAGTTCTCGAGAAGCTTGACACGGCTGAAATTACTAAAGATGAAGTTCATGAAGTTAATCCAATAGATCCAGAACAAAGCTTAAAAGAACTCAAAAGGATTCATGAAATTGAAAATGACAGCCATCATCAGGTTGAAAGTCAATCAGAGGCAAATGCAGCAGGTTCTGTACTTGAGTCACTTGAAGCTGAAATGGAGACCCCAGAAATGGGAACAGAGGACACACCTTCAAAGGAATTCAAAGAGGAAACAGAGCCTGAAGGAGAACTACTAGTCAAAACTGCCGAAACTGATGTAGAAGATACCGTGAAGGATTCTAAAACTGAAGTTGCATGTATTGACACACATGTGGTCACAGAAAGCACTGAGGAAGGTAGTGCAACCATACCTCATACTGAGGGTAGTCTTGAGTCTGTGGATCCTTCAACAACTGTACATGTTCAAGAACCAGAAGTACAAGAATCACTGTTTGGTCTTCTGATGCGTAGCCTTTTACCACAAAAAAAAGTATCATCAGATGATTTGTCACCAAAAGTAACTGAAGTGGGGGATGAGCAGGAACAAAAATTACCAGATGAAGCTGTAACAGCAGAATATTTTCAAAAACCAGAAGGATTACAATCAGAAGAAGAAAATAATGTAAAGGAAACCAAAACTGAGGAAGGCCTACTAATGGATGAGCATGAAGTTACTGGGAGTATTGAAGGAGACAGTGCAACATTACCTATATGTGATGACAAAATTAAGCAAGTAGATGCTTCCGAAACAGAGAAAGAACCACAAGAATTACAAACTTTACAACTAGCAATATTAGATCCAGAGACAGGTGGCCTTCTATCCTTTGAACAAAAAATATTTGAGGATATCACAGCATTGGAAACAGTCAGAGACGAACCTCAAAATGAAACTGAATTGAGGGTTGAGCCAGAAGAAAAAATACAAGCCAAAGGTGCCAAAATTGATGATATTCAAGAACCAGAAGTATTACCCTCTGATGTAGAAGATTCTGTTAAGGACATCAAAACTGAGGAAGGTGCATCTACTGGCATGCAGGTGGTCACAGAATGTACTGAGGAAGGTAGTGAAACAATACCTCATATAGAAGGCAGTCTTGAGCCTGAGGATCCTTCAAAAACTGATCATGTTGAAGAACCAGAAGAATCACAGACAGTACAAGAATCACTGTTAGGTCAACTGATGCATATCCTTCTACCACAAAAAAAAGTATTATCAGATGATTTATCACAAAAAGAAACAGTTAAACATGAACCCCAACCAGCAGCTGAAGTGAGGGAGGAGTCAGAAGAAAATGTACCTGTTGAAGCTGAACATATTCCAGAACCCGAAGTTATAACTACAGTACAAGAAGCTCAATTGGACTCAAGGACAACTAACCTATCACTTGAAAAAGTAATATTTGAGGATATCACAGCATTGGAAACAGTTAAAGACGAACCACAAAATGAAACTGAATTGAGGGTTGAGCCAGAAGAAAAACTACAAGTCAAAGGTGCCAACACTCATTATGTTCAAGAATCAGAAGTATTACCTTCTGATGTAGAAGATTCTGTAAAGTACTTGAAAACTGAGGAAGGTGCATCTACTGACATGCAGGTGGTCACAGAATGTACTGAGGAAGGTAGTGAAACAATACCTCATACAGAAGGCAGTCTTGAGCCTGAGGATCCTTCAAAAACTGATCATGTTGAAGAACCAGAAGCATCGCAGACAGCACAAGAATCACTGTTAGGTCAGCTGATGAGTAGTCTTTTACCACAAAAAAAAGTATTATCAGATGATTTATCACAAAAAGAAACAGTTAAAGATGAACCCCAACCAGCAACTGAAGTGAAGGAGGAGCCAGAAGAAAATTTACCAGTTGAAGCCAAACATATTCCAGAACCCGAAGTTATAACTACGGTTCAAGAAGCTCAATTGTACTCAAGGACAACTAACCTATCACTTGAAAAAGTAATATTTGAGGATATCACAGCATTGGAAACAGTTAAAGACGAACCCCAAAAAGAAACTGAATTGAGGGTTGAGCCAGAAGAAAAAATACAAGCCAAAGGTGCCAAAATTGATGATATTGAAGAACCAGAAGTATTACCCTCTGATGTAGAAGATTCTGTGAAGGACACCAAAGCTGAGGGAGGTGCATCTACTGGCATGCAGGTGGTCACAGAATGTACTGAGGAAGGTAGTGAAACAATACCTCATGCAGAAGGCAGTCTTGAGCCTGAGGATCCTTCAAAAACTGATCATGTTGAAGAACCAGAAGAATCGCAGACAGTACAAGAATCACTGTTAGGTCAACTGATGCATATCCTTCTACCACAAAAAAAAGTATTATCAGATGATTTATCACAAAAAGAAACAGTTACAAATGAACCCCAACCAGCAACTGAAGTGAGGGAGGAGCCAGAAGAAAATGTACCTGTTGAAGCCAAACATACTCCAGAACCCGAAGTTATAACTACAGTACAAGAAGCTCAATTGGACTCAAGGACAACTAACCTATCACTTGAAAAAGTAATATTTGAGGATATCACAGCATTGGAAACATTTAAAGACGAACCACAAAATGAAACTGAATTGAGGGTTGAGCCAGAAGAAAAACTACAAGTCAAAGGTGCCAACACTCATTATGTTCAAGAATCAGAAGTATTACCTTCTGATGTAGAAGATTCTGTAAAGTACTTGAAAACTGAGGAAGGTGCATCTACTGGCATGCAGGTGGTCACAGAATGTACAGAGGAAGGTAGTGAAACAATACCTCATACAGAAGGCAGTCTTGAGCCTGAGGATCCTTCAAAAACTGATCATGATGAAGACCCAGAAGCATCGCAGACCGCACAAGAATCACTGTTAGGTCAGCTGATGCGTAGTCTTTTACCACAAAAAAAAGTATTATCAGATGATTTATCACAAAAAGAAACAGTTAAAGATGAACCCCAACCAGCAACTGAAGTGAAGGAGGAGTCAGAAGAAAATTTACCAGTTGAAGCCGAACATATTCCAGAACCCGAAGTTATAACTACGGTTCAAGAAGCTCAATTGGACTCAAGGACAACTAACCTATCACTTGAAAAAGTAATAAAGGAGGATATAACAGCAGTTGAAACAGTTAGAGACGAACCACAAAAGGAAACTGGATTGAGGGTTGAGCCAGAAGAAAAACTACAAGTCAAAGTTGCCAACACTGATGATGTTCAAGAACCAGAAGTATCACCCTCTGATGTAGAAGATTCTGTGAAGGACACCAAATCTGAGGGAGGTGCACCTACTGACATGCAGGTGGTCACAGAATGTACTGAGGAAGGTAGTGAAACAATACCTCATGCAGAAGGCAGTCTTGAGCCTGTAGATCCTTCAAAAACTGATCATGTTGAAGAACCAGAAGAATCGCAGACAGTACAAGCATCACTGTTGGGTCAACTGATGCATATCCTTCTACCACAAAAAAAAGTATTATCAGATGATTTATCACAAAAAGAAACAGTTAAAGATGAACCCCAACCAGCAACTGAAGTGAGGGAGGAGTCAGAAGAAAATGTACCAGTTGAAGCTGAACATATTCCAGAACCCGAAGTTATAACTACGGTTCAAGAAGCTCAATTGGACTCAAGGACAACTAACCTATCACTTGAAAAAGTAATATTTGAGGGTATCACAGCAGTGGAAACAGTTCGAGACAGACCCAGAAAGCAAACTGAATTGAGGGTTGAGCCAGAAGAAAAACTACAAGTCAAAGGTGCCAACACTCATTATGTTCAAGAACCAGAAGTATTACCTTCTGATGTAGAAGATTCTGTGAAGGACACCAAAGCTGAGGAAGGTGCATCTACTGACATGCAGGTGGTCACAGAATGTACTGAGGAAGGTAGTGAAACAATACCTCAGAAAGAGGGCAATCTTGAGCCTGTAGATCCTTCAAAAACTGATCATGTTGAACAACTAGAAGAATCGCAGACAGTACAAGCATCACTGTTAGGTCAGCTGATGCGTAGTCTTTTACCACAAAAAAAAGTATTAGCAGATGATTTATCACAAAAAGAAACAGTTAAAGATGAACCCCAACCAGCAACTGAAGTGAAGGAGGAGCCAGAAGAAAATGTACCTGTTGAAGCCAAACATACTCCAGAACCCGAAGTTATAACTACGGTTCAAGAAGCTCAATTGGACTCAAGGACAACTAACCTATCACTTGAAAAAGTAATATTTGAGGATATCACAGCATTGGAAACATTTAAAGACGAACCACAAAATGAAACTGAATTGAGGGTTGAGCCAGAAGAAAAACTACAAGTCAAAGGTGCCAACACTCATTATGTTCAAGAATCAGAAGTATTACCTTCTGATGTAGAAGATTCTGTAAAGTACTTGAAAACTGAGGAAGGTGCATCTACTGGCATGCAGGTGGTCACAGAATGTACAGAGGAAGGTAGTGAAACAATACCTCATGCAGAAGGCAGTCTTGAGCCTGAGGATCCTTCAAAAACTGATCATGTTGAAGAACCAGAAGAATCGCAGACAGTACAAGAATCACTGTTAGGTCAACTGATGCATATCCTTCTACCACAAAAAAAAGTATTATCAGATGATTTATCACAAAAAGAAACAGTTACAAATGAACCCCAACCAGCAACTGAAGTGAGGGAGGAGCCAGAAGAAAATGTACCTGTTGAAGCCAAACATACTCCAGAACCCGAAGTTATAACTACAGTACAAGAAGCTCAATTGGACTCAAGGACAACTAACCTATCACTTGAAAAAGTAATATTTGAGGATATCACAGCATTGGAAACATTTAAAGACGAACCACAAAATGAAACTGAATTGAGGGTTGAGCCAGAAGAAAAACTACAAGTCAAAGGTGCCAACACTCATTATGTTCAAGAATCAGAAGTATTACCTTCTGATGTAGAAGATTCTGTAAAGTACTTGAAAACTGAGGAAGGTGCATCTACTGGCATGCAGGTGGTCACAGAATGTACAGAGGAAGGTAGTGAAACAATACCTCATACAGAAGGCAGTCTTGAGCCTGAGGATCCTTCAAAAACTGATCATGATGAAGACCCAGAAGCATCGCAGACCGCACAAGAATCACTGTTAGGTCAGCTGATGCGTAGTCTTTTACCACAAAAAAAAGTATTATCAGATGATTTATCACAAAAAGAAACAGTTAAAGATGAACCCCAACCAGCAACTGAAGTGAAGGAGGAGTCAGAAGAAAATTTACCAGTTGAAGCCGAACATATTCCAGAACCCGAAGTTATAACTACAGTTCAAGAAGCTCAATTGGACTCAAGGACAACTAACCTATCACTTGAAAAAGTAATATTTGAGGATATCACAGCATTGGAAACAGTTAAAGACAAACCACAAAATGAAACTGAATTGAGGGTTGAGCCAGAAGAAAAACTACAAGCCAAAGGTGCCAACACTCATTATGTTCAAGAATCAGAAGTATTACCTTCTGATGTAGAAGATTCTGTAAAGTACTTGAAAACTGAGGAAGGTGCATCTACTGGCATGCAGGTGGTCACAGAATGTACAGAGGAAGGTAGTGAAACAATACCTCATACAGAAGGCAGTCTTGAGCCTGAGGATCCTTCAAAAACTGATCATGTTGAAGAACCAGAAGCATCGCAGACAGCACAAGAATCACTGTTAGGTCAGCTGATGCATATCCTTCTACCACAAAAAAAAGTATTATCAGATGATTTATCACAAAAAGAAACAGTTAAAGATGAACCCCAACCAGCAACTGAAGTGAAGGAGGAGCTAGAAGAAAATGTACCAGTTGAAGCTGAACATATTCCAGAACCCGAAGTTATAACTACGGTTCAAGAAGCTCAATTGGACTCAAGGACAACTAACCTATCACTTGAAAAAGTAATATTTGAGGGTATCACAGCAGTGGAAACAGTTCGAGACAGACCCAGAAAGCAAACTGAATTGAGGGTTGAGCCAGAAGAAAAACTACAAGTCAAAGGTGCCAACACTCATTATGTTCAAGAACCAGAAGTATTACCTTCTGATGTAGAAGATTCTGTGAAGGACACCAAAGCTGAGGAAGGTGCATCTACTGACATGCAGGTGGTCACAGAATGTACTGAGGAAGGTAGTGAAACAATACCTCAGAAAGAGGGCAATCTTGAGCCTGTAGATCCTTCAAAAACTGATCATGTTGAACAACTAGAAGAATCGCAGACAGTACAAGCATCACTGTTAGGTCAGCTGATGCGTAGTCTTTTACCACAAAAAAAAGTATTAGCAGATGATTTATCACAAAAAGAAACAGTTAAAGATGAACCCCAACCAGAAACTGAAGTGAGGGAGGAGTCAGAAGAAAATTTACCAGTTGAAGCCGGACATATTCCAGAACCCAAAGTTATAACTACGGTTCAAGAAGCTCAATTGGACTCAAGGACAACTAACCTATCACTTGAAAAAGTAATATTTGAGGATATAACAGCAGTTGAAACAGTTAGAGACGAACCACAAAAGGAAACTGGATTGAGGGTTGAGCCAGAAGAAAAACTACAAGTCAAAGTTGCCAACACTGATGATATTCAAGAATCAGAAGTATTACCTTCTGAAATAGAAAATTCTGTGAAGGACACCAAAACTGAGGGAGGTGCACCTACTGACATGCAGGTGGTCACAGAATGTACTAAGGAAGGTAGTGCAACAATACCTCAGAAAGAGGGCAATCTGGAGCCTGTAGATCCTTCAAAAACTGATCATGTTGAACAACTAGAAGAATCGCAGACAGTACAAGCATCACTGTTAGGTCAGCTGATGCGTAGTCTTTTACCACAAAAAAAAGTATTAGCAGATGATTTATCACAAAAAGAAACAGTTAAAGATGAACCCCAACCAGAAACTGAAGTGAGGGAGGAGTCAGAAGAAAATTTACCAGTTGAAGCCGGACATATTCCAGAACCCAAAGTTATAACTACGGTTCAAGAAGCTCAATTGGACTCAAGGACAACTAACCTATCACTTGAAAAAGTAATATTTGAGGATATAACAGCAGTTGAAACAGTTAGAGACGAACCACAAAAGGAAACTGGATTGAGGGTTGAGCCAGAAGAAAAACTACAAGTCAAAGTTGCCAACACTGATGATATTCAAGAATCAGAAGTATTACCTTCTGAAATAGAAAATTCTGTGAAGGACACCAAAACTGAGGGAGGTGCACCTACTGACATGCAGGTGGTCACAGAATGTACTAAGGAAGGTAGTGCAACAATACCTCAGAAAGAGGGCAATCTGGAGCCTGTAGATCCTTCAAAAACTGATCATGTTCAAGAACCAGAAGTACAAGAATCCCTTTTAGGTCTTTTGATGCATAGCCTTCTACCACATAAAAAAGTATCATCAGATGATTTGTTACCAAAAGAAACACTTACAAATGAACCCCAACCAAGAACTGAAGTGAGGGATGAGCCAGAAAAAAATGTACCAGTTGAAGCTGTAACAACTGAATATGTACAAGAACCAGAAGTGTTACCATCGGACATAGAGGAGACCGTGAAGGAAACCAGAAGTAAGGAAGGCGCATTGACTGATCTTCATGTCATCACAGAAAGTACTGAGATGGGTATGGCAACATTACCTCTCATTGAAGGAGCTCTTGAGCCAGTAGATCATTCTAAAACTGAATGGGTTCAAGAACCAGAACAATTACAGACAGTACAACCATCAAGATTAGAATCAAAGGCAGGAAGCCCACTGATTGAACAAATATTATCTGATGATATCACAGCAGTGGCAACATTTACAGATGAACACACTCTGGAAGCTGAAGTGAGGATGGAGCCAGAAGAAGAACAACCAGTTGAGGCTTCTAAAACTGAATATGTTCAGGAACAGAAAGTATTACCATCTGATGCCAAAGATAATGTAAAGGAGACCAAAACTGAGGAACACACATCAATGTACAAACATGCAGTCACTGAAACTACTGTTCCAACGCCAGATGCTGACAATACCATTGCCTCAGTCACAGATACAATTGAGAGGGAAGCTGTGGCACAATTTCATCAAGCTGCAGAGGAATCAGATGGTCATAAAACAGAGCTTATTATAAACAATGCTCATGTCTTCGAACAGGAAGATAGCATTCCTGAGGTTACAGAAGAGTTACAAGCAATACCCCAAGCTCATGTATCATCTGTTGATGAAGAATCAAAATATGTTCAGGTCCTAGAAAAGACCATATTTCCTGAGGATCTCCAAGCTCCTGCTGTAGACAATGCTACAATTAAAAATGAATTCAAACATGAAGTGCACCTCAGTGCAGTTCAATTAAGTGTTGAAAGGGAAAAGGAAAGTGAACTTTCAAGCACTGAGATAAATACTGCTGCACTTGAGTATGCCATAGTGACACAAGTAGTCACATGTGATATGAAAGAGGTTTCAGCTACAATACCTGATCTTTTGCCAGAGAAAACATTAGACATTACTGAACCCATGATTGACAGAGTGGCAAGTCAGGAAGTGTTTGGGGAAGCCAACACTACTAAGCCTTTAGTAAAAGATGATGCTGTGACAGCAGAGCAAAACACTTTGATCCAGAGGATGCATGTGCCATCAGTAGAGTTTGAAGGCAACCACAAAATTCAAGTGCAGGTGGTCGATGTCAATCTAAAATCAGCTGGGACAATTGTGGACAACGTACTGGAGGTAGGGGTAAAAGAAACGAAAGAAGTCATAGATTATTGTCAAGAAACAATGAAAACGGTAGAAAATCTCTCTGCAACTCCAGACATTAAAAAGGAATTTACCCATGGGGAAACCAAGATAACTGTTCAAGAAGTTATTCCACATGTCCCAGAGAAGGTATCTGAATCAGCGGTTACCATCTTGGAAAAAGCTGTTATAAAACAGCCAGATGCTTTAACTGCAGTGAGTGAATTGGCTGAAAGTGAATCAAATCAAATGGGGAATAAAAACAAAGTGGTAAAGGATGGTACTGGAACATTGACAGAAAAAGATGAAAAATATTTTGTCATCATTGATGACTCTGCAATTGCACAGCAAGTGTCTGTTCACCTCACACACACCCAAGATTTACCATTTGGTTTAAATGTCTCTATTGGCAGTCAGAGAGAGAAACTAGAGCAAACCAAAGCCAAACAGGCAAAATCAGAAGCAGGTGTCACAGTAGGAGAGGTCAAAGCATTATCAGAGGAATCAGATGTGGAAGAAGTTAATGAACCAGCACAAATTACACAAATTTCTCAAGGTCCAATTGTGACACCTAGTAACACTGGATTAGTAGTTCCCCAAAACACAGGTATAATGTCGTCAATAGGTAATTTGGGATCCCCATCAAGTCTTTCATTAGAATTCAAACTGAACTTACAGTTTGGTCAGGCAAAGGCACAAACTCCCTCTCCACCAACAGAGAAAATTGAACCCATGAATAAGACACATGTGTCTGATGTTGGAGTTCAAGGATCAGAGGCAGTTGAACCAGTAAAGCCCATTATTCCAACACAAAGAGCAGAAAGCCACAATCAGATTGACCTAACTGAGGTCAAAGTTAAGCCAGCGACAAACTTTGTTTATACCGAAAGAGCCTTGATCACAACTCAACCTGATCTGTCGGATTCTGGCATTAACACAATTGAAACAGTTGAATCAATAACAAAAGGACCAGCTTTCCCGCCAATGCCAACAAATAGAATTGAAACTGTGAAACAGACGGACGTGATTGTTGTTGGAGTTCAAGCAGTAGAATCAGTGGAAACAGTAAAGCCAATTATTCCAACAGAAAGTGCTGGGAGCGAGAAACAGATTGAGCCAACTGTGGTCAATGTTGCGCCAAAAGAAATCACAGGACCAGACTCCCTCTTGGTTTTAACTGAAAGAGCTGTGATTACAACTCAACCTGTTCTGTTGGATGTTGCCATACATGCAATTGAAACAGTAGAACTAGTATCAAAGGCACAAACTTCCCAATCCCTAGCAAAAATAATGGATTGTACTGAACCAGTAAAACAGATGGATGTTTTCGAGGATGGATCTCAAGCAATACAGGCATTGGAAACTGTGACGCCAATAAATGTAACACAAAGTTCTGAGAGCCTGACAAAGATTGAAGCAGCTGAGGTCAATGAACAGCCTACAGAAATCACAAAACCAGCAGCAAACTTAGTTTTAATTGAAAGAGCCTTGATCACGACTCATCCTCAAATCTTGGAAGTTGGCATGCATTTTTTCAAAACAGTGGAACGAGAAGCAAAAGCATCAGATTCCCTATCATCAACAACAGACAGGACTGAAACTGAGAAAGAGACAGATGTGTCAGTGGTAGGATTTCAAGCACTTAAAGCAACTGAACCTGCAAATACAGTTATTCCACCAGAAAAAGAGACTCAGAAACAGATTGAGCCAACCGAGGTCAATAATCAGTCAACAGAAATAACAGAATCAGCAACAATATTAGAGTCAACTAAAAGAGCTGTTATAACTACTGTTGGCATACACCCAACTGAAGCAGTAGAACTGGTAGAAAAAACAATGGGTTCTGCACCACCAACAACAGACATAATTGAAACTTTGAAACAAACAGATGTGATTGAGGTCGGATTTGTGTCAGTAGAAGCAGTGAAGCCTGTGACAGCCCTAAATGTAACACAAAGCCATGAGAACCAGGAACAGATTGAGCCAACTGAGGTCAATGATCAGCCAATAGAAATCACTGAACTAGTGGCAACCCTAGTTGAAAGAGCCTTGATCACGACTCAACCTGAACTCTTTGATGTTGGCATTAACACAATCCAAACAGTAGAACAAGAAGCAACAGCACCACCTTCTTCACCAGCAATCACAGAGAGAATTGAACTGGGGAAACAGATGAACATTTCAGAGCATGGAGTTCAAGCAGAGGAGGCAGAGGAACCTGTAAACACAATCCTTCCAGCACAAAGAGCTGAGAGCCTGAAACAGGTTGAACTTTCTGAGGTCAATATTCAGCAAACAGAAACTACAGAACCAGAAGACCAGTTAGTTTCAAATGAAAAAGCTGTGATAACTACTCTTCCTGAACTCTTGGGGGAAGTATTACCATCTGATGCAGAAGATACCGTGAAGGACACCAAAATTGAGGAAGCTGCATCTATTGACACACATGTGGTCAAAGAAAGTACTGAGGAAAGTGCAACAATACCTCATACTGAAGACAGTCTTGAGTCCGGGGATCCTTCAAAAACTGAACATGTTCAAGAACCAGAAGTCAAAGAATCACTGTTAGGTCAACTGATGCGTAGCCTTTTACCACATAAAAAAGAACGCCAAACAAAAACTGAAGTGAGGGATGAGCCAGAAGAACTCTTGGGTGTTGGCATACACCCAACTGAAGCAGTAGAACTGGTAGAAAAAACGATGGGTTCTGCACCACCAACAACAGACATAACTGAAACTTTGAAACAAACAGATGAGATTGAGGTCGGATTTTTATCAGTAGAAGCAGTGGAGCCTGTGACAGCCCTAAATGTAACACAAAGCCATGAGAAACAGGAACAGATTGAGCCAACTGAGATCAACTATCAGCCAATAGAAATCACTGAACCAGTGGCAAACCTAGTTGAAAGAGTCTTGATCACGACTCAACCTGAACTTTTGGATGTTGGCATTAACACAATCCAAACAGTAGAACAAGAAGCAACAGCACCACCTTCTTCGCCAGCAATCACAGAGAGAATTGAACTGGGGAAACAGATGAACATTTCAGAGCATGGAGTTCAAGCAGAGGAGGCAGAGGAACCTGTAAACACAATCCTTCCAGCACAAAGAGCTGAGAGCCCGAAACAGGTTGAACTTTCTGAGGTCAATATTCAGCAAACAGAAACTACAGAACCAGAAGACCAGTTAGTTTCAAATGAAAAAGCTGTGATAACTACTCTTCCTAAACTCTTGGGGGAAGTATTACCATCTGATGCAGAAGATACCGTGAAGGACACCAAAATTGAGGAAGCTGCATCTATTGACACACATGTGGTCAAAGAAAGTACTGAGGAAAGTGTAACAATACCTCATACTGAAGACAGTCTTGAGCCTGGGGATCGTTCAAAAACTGAACATGTTCAAGTACCAGAAGTCAAAGAATCACTGTTAGGTGTACTGATGCGTAACCTTCTACCACATAAAAAAGTATCATCAGAGGATGTTTCAGTAAAAGAAACAGTTACATATGAACGCCAACCAAAAACTGAAGTGAGGGATGAGCCAGAAGAACTCTTGGGTGTTGGCATACACCCAACTGAAGCAGTAGAACTGGTAGAAAAAACAATGGGTTCTGCACCACCAACAACAGACATAATTGAAACTTTGAAACAAACAGATGTGATTGAGGTCGGATTTTTATCAGTAGAAGCAGTGAAGCCTGTGACAGCCCTAAATGTAACACAAAGCCATGAGAACCAGGAACAGATTGAGCCAACTGAGGTCAATGATCAGCCAATAGAAATCACTGAACCAGTGGCAAACCTAGTTGAAAGAGCCTTGATCACGACTAAACCTGAACTCTTTGATGTTGGCATTAACACAATCCAAACAGTAGAACAAGAAGCAACAGCACCACCTTCTTCACCAGCAATCACAGAGAGAATTGAACTGGGGAAACAGATGAACATTTCAGAGCATGGAGTTCAAGCAGAGGAACCTGTAAATACAATCCTTCCAGCACAAAGAGCTGAGAGCCCGAAGCAGATTGAACTTTCTGAGGTCAATATTCAGCAAACAGAAACTACAGAACCAAAAGACCAGTTAGTTTCAAATGAAAAAGCTGTGATAACTACTCTTCCTGAACTCTTGGGGGAAGTATTACCATCTGATGCAGAAGATACCGTGAAGGACACCAGTATTGAGGAAGCTGCATCTATTGACACACATGTGGTCAAAGAAAGTGCTGAGGAAAATGCAACAATACCTCATACTGAGGACAGTCTTGAGCCCGGGGATTCTTCAAAAACTGAACATGTTCAAGAACCAGAAGTCAAAGAATCACTGTTAGGTCAACTGATGCGTAGCCTTTTACCACATAAAAAAGAATGCCAACCAAAAACTGAAGTGAGGGATGAGCCAGAAGATATCTTGGGTGTTGGCTTACACCCAACTGAAGCAGTAGAACTGGTAGAAAAAACAATAGGTTCTGCACCATCAACAACAGACCAGGAACAGATTGAGCCAACTGAGGTCAATAATCAACCAATAGAAATCACTGAACCAGTGGCAAACCTAGTTGAAAGAGTCTTGATCACGACTCAACCTGAACTTTTGGATGTTGGCATTAACACAATCCAAACAGTAGAACAAGAAGCAACAGCACCACCTTCTTCACCAGCAATCACAGAGAGAATTGAACTGGGGAAACAGATGAACATTTCAGAGCATGGAGTTCAAGCAGAGGAACCTGTAAATACAATCCTTCCAGCACAAAGAGCTGAGAGCCCGAAGCAGATTGAACTTTCTGAGGTCAATATTCAGCAAACAGAAACTACAGAACCAGAAGACCAGTTAGTTTCAAATGAAAAAGCTGTGATAACTACTCTTCCTGAACTCTTGGGGGAAGTATTACCATCTGATGCAGAAGATACCGTGAAGGACACCAAAATTGAGGAAGCTGCATCTATTGACACACATGTGGTCAAAGAAAGTGCTGAGGAAAATGCAACAATACCTCATACTGAGGACAGTCTTGAGCCCGGGGATCCTTCAAAAACTGAACATGTTCAAGAACCAGAAGTCAAAGAATCACTGTTAGGTCAACTGATGCGTAGCCTTTTACCACATAAAAAAGAATGCCAACCAAAAACTGAAGTGAGGGATGAGCCAGAAGATATCTTGGGTGTTGGCATACACACAACTGAAGCAGTAGAGCTGGTAGAAAAAACAATAGGTTCTGCACCATCAACAACAGACCAGGAACAGATTGAGCCAACTGAGGTCAATAATCAACCAATAGAAATCACTGAACCAGTGGCAAACCTAGTTGAAAGAGTCTTGATCACGACTCAACCTGAACTTTTGGATGTTGGCATTAACACAATCCAAACAGTAGAACAAGAAGCAACAGCATCACCTTCTTCACCAGCAATCACAGAGAGAATTGAACTGGGGAAACAGATGAACATTTCAGAGCATGGAGTTCAAGCAGAGGAGGCAGAGGAACCTGTAAACACAATCCTTCCAGCACAAAGAGCTGAGAGCCCGAAACAGGTTGAACTTTCTGAGGTCAATATTCAGCAAACAGAAACTACAGAACCAAAAGACCAGTTAGTTTCAAATGAAAAAGCTGTGATAACTACTCTTCCTAAACTTTTGGGGGAAGTATTACCATCTGATGCAGAAGATACCGTGAAGGACACCAAAATTGAGGAAGCTGCATCTATTGACACACATGTGGTCAAAGAAAGTACTGAGGAAAGTGTAACAATACCTCATACTGAAGACAGTCTTGAGCCTGGGGATCCTTCAAAAACTGAACATGTTCAAGAACCAGAAGTCAAAGAATCACTGTTAGGTGTACTGATGCGTAACCTTCTACCACATAAAAAAGTATCATCAGAGGATATTTCAGTAAAAGAAACGGTTACATATGAACGCCAACCAAAAACTGAAGTGAGGGATGAGCCAGAAGAACTCTTGGGTGTTGGCATACACCCAACTGAAGCAGTAGAACTGGTAGAAAAAACAATGGGTTCTGCACCATCAACAACAGACATAATTGAAACTTTGAAACAAACAGATGTGATTGAGGTCGGATTTGTATCAGTAGAAGCAGTGAAGCCTGTGACAGCCCTAAATTTAACACAAAGCCATGAGAACCAGGAACAGATTGAGCCAACTGAGGTCAATGATCAGCCAATAGAAATCACTGAACCAGTGGCAAACCTAGTTGAAAGAGCCTTGATTACGACTCAACCTGAACTCTTGGATGATGGCATGCATCTAATTGAAACAGTAGAACCATTAGCAAAAGCATCAGCTTCCCCACCACAAGTACCAACTTCCATAACTAAATCTTTGAAAGAGACCAATGTGTCAAAGGTTGTAATTCAGGTAGAAGAGGCAGTAGAATCTGAAATGCCAATAAATTCAACACAAAGGGCTGAGAGCCAGGAAGAGCCAAAGCTAACTGAAACTGATGCTCAAGCAACAGAAGTAACAGAACCAGCTGGAAATGTTGTGATACCAGCTGTGATAACAACTGTGCTAACAACTCAACCGGTACTGTTGGATAATGGTATACACCCTACCACAACAGTAGAACTAGTGTCTAATGTTCAGGCAAACGAAACAATGCAACCAGCAAGTCAAACAGAGGAAAGAGAAGTGTTCCGAGGCGAACCAGTTCAGTCTGAAGATTTTGATCAAGAAACAAAATCTAATGTTAATAATACAGAGGAGGAGAATGATCAGGATGTGTGGATGGACGCTGAGGAAGTAATTTACAACCAAGAAGGAACAGAGGTGTCCTCTTTAGAGGTCGAGGAACCTGAGGAGCCTGAGGCAGAGTGTGTGCATGAGGAAGAGGCAATACTTGAAGAAGTTGAATTAGCATCTAATTCCAGAACAGAGGAAGAAGAAAGTCAACAGGAAGTGTACAAAAGAGGAGAAACATGTGAAATTGAAAGTGATGGTGAAGATTTTGCTATTGCACTTGAACATCAGGAATATGCAACTGCAAGCATCACTACCTTGGAGTGGGATTAACTTCACTCAACATGAGTATCACTAACTGGTAAGCCTCTATCTTTTATTTAAAGCATGCTTCCCATTCACAGTGAAATCAAAATGAAGGAGTAATATGCTGCATTCTTTTCCTTTAAGGTTGGACAATCAAAAAGGAATTCACTCAAGTGTGTATGTTTCGACAAGCCATTAAGAAGATGACTGACTTTGGAAGAGAACTACAGGAAACAGCTTTTGTCAATGTTTAACCACAAAACGTTGGTATTTAATTGTGAAAATGGTCTTGAGTTATGGAATTATTTTATAAAAAATATTAGGTGCGCGATTAAGAAGAAAGATGTTGATAGGGGAGCATCAACTTTGAAGACTTTGTTTTCTATATAATGGAGCTTTACTACTATTCACGTCTTCTTTTCAATCATAAATTATGTTTATGCAAAGATGTATCTTAATCTTTTTTTGAATAGGTCAAGAGAATAAGGTAATATCTCATTTCTGTAAGTGTTAAATACAACTTTACAGAACTAATCTGAAATATAAAAATGTTTTCGACATTTTTTCATTCTACAAGTGCATCACAGCCTGTACTATACATCATCTCTGTTTATGAAATATTTTGTCATTCAGTATACGTTAAATCTTTTCACTTAAATACATATTCTCATGGGATCTTTGTAGGAAAACCAACTTGTAGACCTGAGTGCACTAGTGTAACTGTATATTATCTTGTACATAGTGACTGTTTTAATGCGTATTGAAAGCTGCACTTATTTTGAATCTGCTAAATTTTTTACCGTGACAAGTTTCAAAATAAGAGCATGACACATCTTTGTTCTTAATTTACACGATATTTGATTTGAACTTAAATTAATCTACACATTATTATCCTTATTAGAAATATAATCAGCAGAGCCTTAAACTTCATGGCATCAGTAATTGCCCTGTTTCGCTGTTTTTATGTAAGCTTCAGCAAGCTTGCATTGTCAAATGATACAGTAGGCTACGTAATGAAAGTGTTTGGTAAGAGAGAGAAAATGAATGAGACTATGATAGGCTTTTTTTCCTCTTTGGATTTTTCCTTATATACTGACTTTTATGGAAAACTTATATCTGATCTGATGTGTGTGTTTATTAATGACTAAATACACAAATAAACCCATGTTTATATATTTACATAAGTATGCAGTATAATGGAGTTTTATTTAAATAAATGAATGCCTTTAAACTTTGAGTATTTTCTTGTATTGCAAATCTCTACAGACCTTTTACTGATCTAATAATTATTCAATGCATTGATATTTTGCATAAAAACGTAACCAAACAGCAAAGAATTAAAACAAAGACTTTATTGCATCTTTCACAGCACTCAGTTGGAGTTCTTTCACTTGGATGATTTAGAAGAACTGACTGCCTGTTGATTTATTTTTTTACTGCTTGGTTTTCAGTCACATGAAGGATATCACATGTCAGGCCCTCGTATTCCAACTCAGTCCTTTGGAAAGCAATTTCTTTTACGTTGAAAAAGACTGATATATTTTTGAATATCATGTAAAAATGAAATGAACACAGTAAAGTAATTTGGTACAGCAGACAACACTCAAAAACTATACGGTTTGAACATCTGGTCACATGATTCAAAACTGTCAATAATCTAATGGTCTTTGTTTTCAAAATATCAATAAGCAGCAATTATACAGTATCCTACAAAGAAGCTCAAGCCACGACATTAAGCAATAAACTAAAACAATTGTAAACAGATTTGTTGTGTTGTTTTACTGTTTAATATAAGACACCCAAAACAGTTTATGTCCGTTTCCAGATATCAGCTGCTCCCAGAGAAAAACGGCCATATATCAGTGACGAAGTACCTTTGTTTAGTGCAGCATTCAATCTTTGTCATTTCAGTTCCCTTTTAGAGATTTGTGCATTGTTGCAGGAGCTGTTTAGAAAATCATCTTTGCAAGTTCAAACATGACCTACAAGAAAAACAGGCAACAGATGTAGAATTTAATACTTGATGCATTCTTAACAAGACAGAAGAGAAGCTTAAAAAAGAAAAATACATTTCTGAACAAATGTTTCCACACCAGGCTCAAACCATTGTTTATATGCTTACCTCAATCGTAATGAGTATGACTATCATCCACTCCAACCTCAGACTGTGCTTCTCACTCAGGTGGCTCCTCATCAGATCTGTTAACTGCGAGCAATGTTCAAGCTTCTCATTCACAACCTAAAAGAAACAGAACATTTTTAATAGTTTAAATCAAAACTTTAAAACGTGCTTTATGCTACAAAGTGTTAACACGAGTCTAAGTCTATGTTGTAACGTTATTTTTTGGAGCAGCTGTATTTACGTTGACTCTGCGGTTGATGCTGAGAAACTGGCAGGTCTTATCATAGAGCTTTTCCAGGTTTTCTCTGTCCCAGTAGAAGTCAGGTGTGAGGAGCAGGTCAGACCTGAGGTTTATACAGTGTCTGCCAGAAGAGGAAGATAACAACAATGTTCTGTCATCCTGAAGTTAGAAATAAAACAGCTCTCAAATCTGGCTAGGAGGTAGAATAACCCCAAATCTGGAGTTGTCAAACAGAGTGAAAAGACAGACCCCAAATAAACTGAAAACAGAAGAGTTTAAGCTTGCTGTAAATCTTAAAAGCAAAACAAGAACAGCTTTAGTTCACTCTAAATTAACCTCTATTTAAAGATGATTGAATTTACCTTAACGTGAAAAGCTCCCCTATCTTCTTCATGACCTCTGCTGAGGACAACTTCACTCTTTTGCCAGACTTCAACGTCTGAGGAAGAAAACAGATTAGCATATTAGCATTAAGGGAAGCACTGGTGCATAATCTGCTTTACAGGCAGACAGACAACCATTACAGATGATCAATTATTCATGATTTCTTTCTGCCTGTTGTGCCCACTGTACCTCTGGTATAGATTGAATTGACTCTACAAAGTTGTCTAATGACACCTCCCATATAGCCAGCTTCACTGTGAGAGGAGGCAGAAAGTTCACGTCAGGTAAGTGGCTGTATACAGTGTAGACAT
Organism: Tautogolabrus adspersus; assembly: GCA_020745685.1. Lineage (NCBI taxonomy): Eukaryota > Metazoa > Chordata > Actinopteri > Labriformes > Labridae > Tautogolabrus > Tautogolabrus adspersus. Next base: position 18,137,771 of record CM036552.1, read on the forward strand.
CTATTCAAATAAAATAAACATGCTTGTTAATTAAGCCTGGGACCTCACCTGACAAACACAGGGCATTTGAAAAAGCAAATTTCTCCAGAACAGCCTCAGCTTGACCCATGTTGTCACTCAGAAAAATGTTGCCACGCTGAAGCTTTGTGTTGCCACTGAAGAAGAAAAGATGAAATATGGCAAAGTTACAGCAGTTACTAAAAGTCTGACAGTATAAAAAAAAAACATGAGAAAAGTGATGATCTACATACTCCCCAACAGTGTAGTTAATCTCCTCATTTTCCCAATGAACTAATGCCACTTCATAAGGCTGGATCTCATGCCGTTCCAATAATCTCATCACCTGTTTCATCTGTAAAGTAGTGAAAACATTCACAATTGTAAAGGAAGTAAGAAAGTTATAGTTTAAGAAACAATACAATATATAAAATATATATATAGTTTTGTTTACCGTTTTCTCCTCGACGTTCCAGAAAACAACCGAGCCTTCTCTGAAATTTCAGAAAGAAATGGATTTGCCCTTCCCCACATTTTGTTTAACCAAAACAAAATAAAATGTCTAGGCTTCAAAAGATTAATTACCAAAACCAGAACCATATACTAATACATCATACTAAATACTTATTCAGTACCAGTTGCAGTTTTTTAGTAAACTGATGAACATGAAAGGAAAATGTAGGTCAAAGGCTTTAGGAGTATAAGGAACACTTTACATTATTTTAATAGATGATCTGTACAATTTCTGAAAGTGGTTTTAAGGACATATTTCTGTCAGTACTCAAAAACTATTGATGTTCACTTCCCAGCTGTGCATACTGATAAATTCATTGTCATAAAATAGAATTGTTAAGTATAAATAAAGTATGAATCTTTTTTCACCTGAAGAAGAACATCAAAGCCTCGTCGTCTGGTCTAGCAGTCATATCTGTGCTGATCACCAGCACGTTTGAAGCATCTGAAATGAAAACAGGATCGTAATGAAATGTGTTAAGTTATTCCAAGCCGCATCTGATATCTTGGTAAGAGTTGCGATAAATAAATGTTGTTTTGTGATACCTCTTGGTAAATCTAACTCCTGGAAGTTATGGCTTATCAAGTCGTGGCAAAGTGTCGGCAAATGATACTGATCTGCTGTTGCATAGGCAATACACTGCATCATATCCTACAGAGAAACACAGGGTTGAATTAGTCACTGGAACAAAAACATGATATCCCATATCCCATGATTATCAGAATCACCTGGTCCTCATTCAGGGCAGGCTGATTGGCTCGAGAGGGTTGTTTTGTTCTTGGTCCTTTGGGCGCCCTTTTTCCAGGCACTATTGCTGGTTTTGAAGTTGTTTTTAAAACAGATTTCACAAGACTGGGTGAATAAAAACGAGTCTGTCCACTTCTACATTTAGTCAGCATCCCAGGGTCAGTAAACAAAGCGCTGCTAAGACTTTTAACCCCACATAAAGCAGGCAGAACATCTTTTCTGTGCTCATGCTGCCGGTGAAGAGTGTTTAAAAAGAAGGTCCTTGAAAATATCCATGGAAAAGAGCGGTTTGAGTGAGTCCTCCCGGGTCTGGTTTCATAGTTGTGTGGTTGAATAGACTGAGGGAGAGTGGCTGAGGCACAGAAGAAGATTGGTTTCCTCTTCACAAGCAGCTGAGCGCCCAACCGGGACCACAATGAACGGTGAAGCATCTCAGCATTTACAGGTGCACAGGTGAGCTACAATATAAAAAACAGGCAGGTAAGGCAAGTTTATTTATATAGCACATTTCAGAAACAAGGCAATTCAAAGTACTTCACACAAGACATCAAGAATCACAACAAAGGGCAGAAAAACACAAAAGGACATTTGAAAATCATTCAAACAAAACACAAATATCAAAGAAAAATTGCAAGCAGCTAAAACAGAAGCTAAAATACAAGAAGAGTTGCAGAAAATAGGATTAAAGGTTACAGTGCTGTTATATAGGTAGCTGAAGAAACGTATTAAAATAAATATATTAAAATCGTAGCTGTATACAGGTGAGTCTTCATCCTTGCTTTAAAAGATTTGAGGTAGTGTTTTCATAAGATGCTGTGCTCTGTTCTAATATGACAAGTATTACAATAACACCCGGATCTGTTAGCAAAGGGATAAACTCTTGATACATTTAATCGGAGTCAGCTTTAATCTAAGTAAATACAATATATTGGATCAAAACATGCCCGTCTGACCTTGACTACATTAGCTGTCAGAAATATCCTCGCCAAGTTATTACTCTGGTTATAGATTATATCCGTATTAAATAGACTATGTTGATAAAAGATAACAAAGAAATACGGTTCTCGACCATATGCTAACTTTAATTTAGCTCTTCATGTTGGAAAACGTGCTGCTGAAGCTCAGGTAGGGGCTGATATGTTGCAGTTAGCCGCTTACCTCTGAATGAGAAGTGGTTCAATACGACGTTCAGATACGTTTGATATGAAACTATAACTGTGGAATCATCTTAGATACATAGTGCATTGTGATACTGTACTAGGAGGAGGTGTGTTTGGTGTTTGCTAATAAAGTTTTGTATGTATCCGCTCATTTCCTGTTTGTGTGACGTCATAGTTTATGTTTTGATTTTGCCCCGAGTTGTGACTGGAAGGCTTTTGTTTTTACTTTCGGGTTTGACAACGCGTTAGCTTGTCACTATGTGAACGCTGTCAGAATATTAGTCTTTTTGGAAATAAAAACATATCTTTCCGACGAAAGAGCTCTTCTCTTCACACTAAGGCAATAACAACCTGTGATAAAGCAATCACAACATTTTTCTCATTGTAAGGGGTTCAAGTGCCTTAATACTTACCTAGGCAACTTCTTATTGATCTATGTCTCTTTACTTCTAAGCGTTTTCTTTATTCTCAAGTGTGGAAGATCATTTCCTATATAGCTGCTTTACGGTATTTTCCAATCTAATGCAAAACCTAATGAACAAATCGGGTTGCACCGTATCATACGTCTAGCCATAATCATGTCAATTTAATTAACATGAACATGACAACACAACAAGAGTGTTTTAATTGATTGAAGGGTTTTTTGTTTTTTCAAATCATTATATTTAATGTATATTATTTATAATATAATTTAAAAAATGTGTTAACCTCGAGGTCTAGGTTGAGGGTTGTTGCTTATTTTTAGACCTGTTGTAAGTGACAACAGGCAAATTAAGTAAAAAACAAAACAAAAAAAACGTATTCGTATTTGAGGTTGGTGTCTGGGAGAAATGGCTACCTGGCAGTCCTTACTCGGGGACAAAATGCACCACTGTTGACCTTCATAGCATTTTGATCAGCCCTTTGATGTGATCTACAGTACAGAGTCATTTCATGCATTTGCTTGGGCTCTTAAACACCCTTTGACTATTTCTTGAACAAGATTCGCACCCAAAGATCTATTTCTGTATTTAGTTGAAGCTTCTAGATAGCTGACATTCTCGGCTACAGCGCCCCTTCAGGTGAAGCCTTTTATAGCCCGTGTTTGGTGTTGCCAGGAGACTTCTTAAAACAGAAACAAGTCCCTACTGAATGTTTTCTTCCCCTGCAGAACTTTTAAGACTGGAAGTTATGGAAAACTCTAATGAGGTATGCTGAGAAACTAAAAGTTATTTCTAAGTCTACTTATGATACATAGTCTTTATTGGCTTGAACTAAGATGTGGTAGCATATTAACCAGCTTAACTTTATGCCTTCAAATAGCCACAAATATATTTAAAAAAAAATCCCTACCACAGAGTTAATAACTATTTTTTTTCCCAATTATCAGGTGGATCAGTCTCATGAGAGGGAGAGGCTTAAGATGAGGATTGCTGTTTTGGAGGAAAGTGTGAAGTCCTGTGAGGTAGAGTGTAAAGCCAGCAGAGAGACGGTGCTGAGGCTGGTGGCAGAGCTGGACCGAGAGAGGAGGAAGACTGCCAGCAGTGCATCAGCGGTCGATTCACTCAAAGTGGTACTCTTAAAGCTTTTAAACTCTTCAACTATTTCGTGTCAGCACAGTAATCCAAAAGTTCTGGCTCAATACAAAGAGTAAAGGTTAAAACTTTTATCACAAAGGGAGTTTAAGGCATATACGTGTAAGGGAGAGGCCTTCACTATAACCATCCAAGAATTATATACAAAAATTGCTCCAGGACAATGTGTTATTTGACAACATATTAGCAGTGTTACTCTTTGTATTTTTTCCGCCTATCTCTTTTAGGAGTTAGATGGCCTGATAGAGGGAAGGAGGAGTGTAGAGATGGAGAAGGGAACCCTAATGGAGAGGGTGGAGGCAAGCAAAAGGGTCGTAGAGGCTGCCAGACGAGAGTCCCATTGTTTGGAGAAACAGGTGAAGGAGCTTGAGAGAAAGCTACAGTTGAGCCAAGGAGAAACTCAAAGAGCTGGGGAGAAACTGCAGATGTTCCTGGAAAAGGTGGTAGGCCTGCTGCAGGGGAAGACTGAGAACGTCATCCTGCCCACAGAGGAAGATGTTCTTCACACAGTGGACAACCTTTGCAATAAGGTGAGGTATCATAAAAGTGATTGCAGGCACAAACCTTACCACATTTCTGCCATGGTGCATGAAAAAAGAACTGGTCAAAACTGAACACATACATTTAATTACTTTCTACACTGTCTCCTACATCTACCATCAGACCTGAGTTGTATAGTCTTAACTAGGTGCTTCTACATTGAGATAAACATTCTTACCACATTTATTTTGTCGGCAGTCCTTTCCAGAGATGGAGGACCGTCTGTGTCATTTCTCTGAGGAGCTCAGCGAGCAGACGGAGCTCCGGCACAGTGCACTTCAGAGGGCTCAGCTTGCAGAGCAGCAAGTTCAGGACCTGAGGGAGAGACTGCAAACTCTGGAGACCGAGCTGCTGACTGCAGACATGCATCATGACGGACTGAGACATAGCAAACTGCATGTGAGTAATGTTTCAGTAGCAGGGGGAAAAAAGTTTCTGTTAATTATAGGATTAAAATGTGAATTTTAGTGAGAGAAGTATAATAAGAATTCATTATCTTTATTTTTTCAACAGTATGAAGAGTTCCTGGAGCAGCTGTCAGAGATGATGAAGGTTGACAGTATCGCAGTGGATCTTGGGTTCGACATGAGGCTTAAACTCATCCTGTCACGAGCAGAGCAGCTTGTTAAACAAGAGACAACTGCTTTGGTGGAGAACAAAAGTCTGAGCTACAGTCTACAGAAAAAGGTATGCTTCGAGTGGTGGTACAACAGGCACATGCAGACAACTACTGATTAAGTATCTCTTCATGTTTTTTCAAACAACAATTCTCAAGCTGTTTGAAGACGACATAGTGAATAAGAAGATACTCTATTTTAAATGTTCAGTGATAAAATGTCTTCTGTTAATGTGCTTATGCCAAAATGTACAAAATATTCATGAACATAATCTTCTCAACAGTTAAAGGCACAGAAAGACCAACTAGACAGCAAAGGCCTCCACATCCAGCTGCTTAGGAAGAAGGTGTCAGAGCTGGAGGAGGAGAAGAGGAGCAGATCAGCGCTGGCCGTGGAACAAGAGGATGCTCATCTGGAGGCCAGGAGGCTGCAAAAACAACTGCAGCGTCTCCAAGGCGAGCTGAAGGCTAGCAGGCAGTCAAACACTGAGCTCAAGGCCCAGCTGTCCCATACCAATGAGCTCAAGGTAGAGGGGAGAGGGGTTAGGACCCCAGTTCAATCAAGAGGCCTTTTCACTTCATAACATATCATGTATGGTTGTAAATATATTCGTATGTGTGGATGAAAGAAGGAGCAATGCTTTGTAAATGTGCACCAATTATGTAAAATGCTTCTATTTAAGTATACACAGCTTTTTTGAGAGCAATATGCCAAACTTGATAATAGCTTCTTCAATAAACACCTCTGTCTGACGTGCCAAGTTGAAAGTGATGGAGCAGACTCAGACTGCGCAGGAGCAGAAGAAGAGGCTGGATCAGCTGGTGGAGGGGAAGGCCAAGATGGAGAAGAAGCTGAACACAGTGAGCTTAGACCTGCAGAGTCAAGAGTTGAAGACCAGAGAGGACCAGCAACAGCTCAACACTCTCAGACAGAGCCTGACTGAGCTCTCTGAGAGGGAGCGAGAGGTAAGGGAGTGATGAATTTAAAAACTGTTGTCTCAGTAACATCTGAGAATAATGAGCTATGTGCAATCTTTAACTCTTTTTAAGTCCTTTAACCTTAAAGAGTAACTGAACCACCATGTTATTCCATATTTGTGCTGTTCTTCAGTATTTTGAACTCTCAACTTGTAGGAGTGATGTACAACCCCGTTTCCAAAAGGGTTGGGACGTTATGTGAAATGTAAATTAAAACAGAATATGATGAGTAGCCAAAAGTAGCACAAAGACCTCATACCAAATGTTGAAACGTACACATTTTTTTATTCCTGGAAAATGATTTGCCTATTTTGAATTTGATACCAACAACACATTTCAAAAAAGTCGGGACATGGACCTGTTTACCGCTCTGTTTCAACACTTCTACTATTAACAACGCTCTGTAAGCATTTTGGAACTGAGGAGAGCAGTTTCTGTAATTTTAAAAGTTGAATTATAAAGCTGAATTCTGAAACAAGTTGCTGGCATCAATTTCAAAATGAATGTATAATTGTACAAAAACAATGACTTTCAGGGTTATCATTGATATGTTGTCTTTGGGCTATTTTCAATCAAATATGGGGCTTTTCAATGTTTTGCTCTCATCACATTTTTGTTTGCATTTCCATTAACGTAGCATCTCATTCCTTTTGAAAGAGTGATGGACAGGTATTCACGAAGGGCTGTGTCCATTAACTGTGGCATCACTTTTGGGTGTGGTTATAGAGAGGGCAGTTACCCTTTTTCCCATCTGGGTTTAAGTTTCTCTCCAAAGTTGCACTTATCAATACCTGTATGTAAACAATGTATCCCATTACAGTGTTATGTCAGATGTCACTCATTGTGATGAAACAGAGAACTACCCCCCTATTATTAGTTTCATTTTAGAGCCCACAACTTCACAGCTCAGGTTTACTCTCACTGTTCTTATCGATGTTGTTTCCATCTGCAGCAGGTAGCTTTATGCACCTGTCCACAAAATGTATGTTCACTAGCAGAACATATAGCAGCCAAAAGGACAGACACTGACCTCAGGAATTTGTGAGAACAAGACAGAGCTAAAATAAAGTGAATATTGGTTTATATTCAGCTGGTGATTAATGGTAATGTTTAGTACGGAGGATATAAATAGGTCAATATTTACCTACAATGTTGGCATTCCGCCTTAGCATGTTTGTGTTTTTGCTGCCCCCAAGTGACCAAAAATATAATTCGGAGCTTAAAAGAGTATTAAATTACCCTGACAGCAACAACGTCTTTACTATGGTTCAACTATTAGTTCAATCATGGGTCTGTGTGTTAAAATATTCTGTAAATCAGATAATTTAGGAGCAGCAGGTGGTTCAAATGGTGTGTGGACTCATCAGATTACACTTTCAAATCAAACTAAGATATCCTTTTTCTTGTTCAGCTGGTAGATTTCCAAATGGTTGTTTCCAAAATGTTGGGTGTGGATGACACAAACCTGGCTCTTCCAAATTATGAAATCATCAAACTACTGGAGACCCTTCTTCACTTTCATCACCAGCACCACCACCTCCATCATCATGTCAATATGCCCTGGCACTGTCCTACTCACCAGAGGCCTCATCTCCCTCAAATCCTGGACCATCATCACAGCTCCTCCTTGGATCTTTCTGCTTCCAGGTCTACTTTTCCAGACAATGCAGTTCCCTTTCAGGAAGCCTGACATTGATTATGCCAAACTGCACTATCAAAGTAAAGGTTGTATTTCCACCTAACAACTAAGAAATCTGACCTTCTACAGTATAAAGTGATCCATCAAACACCATGATTTCTGTCTGTGTTTTCAGGAAAAGCTCAGAGTAAATCAGATTCACTGACCAAATGTAAAAAATATAAATCACATACAAAAATAAAATAAAAAGGCAATTATCAAAATGAGGATTTCGCATTCATTGTTTTCCATGGGCGCATATACATATATTTATCATATTCATATATACACATGGTTCAATAATCCCAGACTGTTATACATTTGATACAGACAGTCATACAAAATATACAGTAGTTCTATGTATTTATATATATATCATAATTCTCAATCATAAAGTCGCATTTATATTTGTTTAAAAAATAAAAACAGCAAAATGTAAAAAGATCATGGATGAACAAAGTTAAAGGTTAATCTCTTGAACTGTGTCTGGCTTTGAGAACAAACAACTTGGCTTCATAAATCTTACATGAATCAATGTCAGTCAAGTTCAAAATGGATTGTTAACCACCGACACAATGAAGGATGTTAGTAAATAAAAACAATGATGAGAAATGCATGCCAAAATACAGGTAAAAAAATATTGCAATGTGAGATATATTACATGTTTTTTTTTGTTCCCTTTTTTTTTTTTTTTAACAAACTTTTGAGTTACAAGCAAATTCACAGGCTAAATCTCAGCATTTCACTTTGGTGCTATCCACTGACGAATCTCCTCGGAGAAATAAAACATGTTTACACCACTGATCTGATCTTCAGTTCATTCATCCAGAAATGTCCACTGTCTTATTCAATTGTGTTACACCAAAGATGCTCCTTATCAACACAGCATTACAGAGTAACATAGTGAGATGCTTGATCCTATATGTTACACACGTAGATATTATCTGTAGATGGTAGCTGTTTTTCTGCAGTGCAAATGGATGACCAAAATCAATTTTTGCTCCCAACGTAATTAACCATTTAATGATATCAACGTGATTCCAATTCAAGTCATAATGATGCATGAATACTGACATGAAAAGCTCTTTCAGCTGCTCAGCCTACACTGGAGGTGGTCCGTTAGTGTAGCTCAGCATCGGGTGTAAGGAATTTGCAAAGTTGTTGGACTGAGAACAGTAGTCCTCCTCTGAGAGTGGCAGCAGGAAGGCAAAGACCACCAACAGGAGCAGGATGATCTGGAAAGGCAGCGCGACCCAGAGGACACGCCACAGCAAAGAGGACCGATGACCTGGTGATGTGTGCGGATCAGAAGGGGAGGAAACGGATCCAGCGTCGCGAGACCTGCTCACACACACGCATTCACAACGCAGCACAGACTGACGTTTAGTTACTCACATCAGTCTTAAAAAAAACATGTACGTTTCTGTTTGTCATCTGAATCCCTCATTTCAGGCCTGTGTAACCTGATTATATTGGTGACCTTAAACATGTTTCTTTGCTGTTCACAAAAATAAACTCAGCAGAAATGACTGACAAATTACATTAGTCTAACTCAATAAAGATATTAACTTGAACAGCTGTGAAATCAAATTTTCCTCATCTCCAGTCCAAAAGCTTCACTTGTCAGGTGTTGTCCACCAACTTTCAATCCAAATAAGATCTCAGCTCAGCGACAGGGGAACTGCACAACAGTGCTTGATGTGAGCACCATGCAGTGACTGAAAGACATCTCCGACATGGTTCACAGCAATGTCAGGACAATGTTTCACATTGTGATCTACATGCTGTCTGAGACTGGGGGTGGATAAACACAGTTACAAAGACAGTCACAAAACAAACTGTACAATCCTACACAAAACAAATATATTTCATATGTGAGCTCGCATTCCTTTGCAAAACATGTTAGGAGAAGAGACAAAAGGCATGCTGCAAGTATCAGCGAAATAATCAGGTGTATTTATTTTTTAAGACTGTAAGTTTGTGTCCTGTTGAAAATGCAAAGCATGCCAAGGCTATAAGCGCATAGTGATTAGAAACAGCTTCTTTGAGTTTGTAGTTTAGTGCCTTTAAGAAGCTACGTTTAAGGAATAGTTTGAAAAGTAGGAGAATATGTTTTCTTGCTGGGAGTAAAATGAGAAGACTGATACAACTCAAGAGTCTTTGTATTCGATATGAAGCTAACCCGTGAGGATGATTAGCCTAGCTGAGTATAAGGGCTATGAAACAAGAAAGCTCTCAACGAAAAAACAATAAGCCCACTGCCTAAAATGTAACTCTGTTCATTTAATTGTATAATTCTTAGAAACCATTACCCTCAGTAAAAACTGTCTTCCGTCTCAAAGTCTAGAAGCATATCTCATTTAAAGTGAAGTATTGCAATGAAGATGACCTGAACCTAACTTATGTTTTTAATCAGGAGAAAAAAGCTCTGCAATATTCCAATGTAGAAAATAACAGTGGCCCAGGAAGTCATGGAGATTAGGTATGCCTTATTTACATTTCACTTTTTCCTCTGTTGTTACCCAGTGTGCCCCTTACCACTTCACATATGGAGACCTGAGAGAGGCAAGACTCACAGATGACTGACAGTGGGGGGAAGATGGTGGATAGTTGGTGTGATAGCAACAAAAGAGGAAGAAGAAATGCCACACACAACAGAGTGAAAGAAAGAGAAAGAGAGCCAGAGAGATAGAGAAACTGCAGCCTTTGCATTGTTCATTGCAGACATTCACTGGTTTGGCATTTGAGAAAAAAAAAAGGTGTGTGTGTGTGTGCTCAGCAACGACGAGGGAAAGTTAGATACAGAGGAGTATTTATGTTATACGTAAAGAAATGCCCTTTAGTTAGCGATATTAAGCAGCTGAGGACAGTGGCGGAGAAGAGGCCTTGCACCATTCCTTGTGTAACTGCTTTATCAAGGATGTGTGTGCTGCATTTCACCTCGTCCCCTAGCCTACACAAAGCGTCTAGACGTACAGAAGATGATGGAATTCACTATCATGAGCTGTTTAGGTTAATAACAAATACTAAAACAGATAATTTTATTCTTTAAAACACAGATGATGTTTAAGACTCGGGGTGGATTAGAGAGGAATAATGGGCCTCCAAGTGCATCATGGGCTGATGAGTTCCATTATCTTCTGGGTGTGCTAGAAACCAACAGAAAGGTACCTGTGGAGTGGACTGCTCACAGAGGGTCCAGGCTTTGACAGACTACATTTGCCCCGTTGCTGTTTGCAATGAACAGGGGGGGGGGGGGGTAAAAGAAAGAAAGTATGTTTCAGTCCAGGCAAATCATGACAAAGCTACCGATGAAGAGAGAAATCCCAAAATGAAAGAAGAGCAGCGACAAAATCAAATGTGAAGGTGATAGATTTTGTAACTCCTGATATCGAGGAATCTGGCGTTTCAAAGTGAACGACTACTTTGAAGTGCTTTGAGTGAGTGCAACAAACAGTCTGCAAATAGGGAGCTACATATTACGCAATGTGATGCATGATTTTCTTTAACATAACAGTGACATATATTAACACACAAAATATAAGCAGCAGCATGCTTATTTGGACTGATATTTGAATAATCAACGCTGATTAAAATATTGCTTTGTAATTGTTTCAGCTTGCAGTATAAAACATTTATGTGTGCATGCTTCACATCATAAAACCACATTATACACTCTTGTAGTCTTTTTTTTTAATACTTTAGCCAGTATGCCTGGGAATATGACTACAGATATTAAACTACAGTGAGAAGAAATTAGAGGAAAGTATAGGTGAAGAAAGATTTAAAGGACAGAAGTTTTTAGTGTGAAAATACTGGAAGAGAAAAATTGACAAACAGGTGAGAACTGGAAAAGTCATCCAAGAAAAAGGAGGAGGAAGTAAAGGATGTTAGAAAGAAAGGATTCCTGAGTTGTCTGGCAGGGTTTTGCTCTGGGAAAAGATAACATGCAAAAGAGTAAAAGACAAGGAAACAGTTGAGAATTCAGAGGGAGGGAGTGTAAAGCAGGTTGTGGATGTGTGGAGAGGTGTGAGGAGAGATCTTGGGATGGCAGGGGTGAATATGGCCTTTAACGGGGCATTTGGGGCACAGGTCGTTAAATTTACTGTTTCAGAGGGATAACCTAACACCTGGCTTCTCACAGGGCAGCATGTACTGGTAGGTTTGTACATTACCGATCTCCGCCGACTTGGTGTACTCCTTCCTGATACGGGGCTGAGAGAACCAGATGTGTCTAGTTCATCAGCAGAGGACCAAGATGACAGATCCTGTGGAAGAACAGGTTAACACAAAGAGAGAGAAAGTCAAGGAATCTATGAAATCTGACCATTCAACAAAAATATCTGCAGTCAAATCTGCTGAAAATACAGAGTAATTACAAAACTCTTGTAAATCCTCCCCTGTATTACCTCATAATATCTAACAAGTGACCAAGATTTCTGTGAAGATATACCTGTTGACTGCTTGTGATGTCCAGAATTTTGGCCAGCTCTCTGAGGTCTCGGGTTACTTCCTTGAGCAGGATTTTGAGGCGGTTCCCAATAACATGGACCTTCTCCTTGGCCTCCAGACAGTCGCTGCCCTGAGCGTTGACCAGCAACTGAAGGGACATGTCCTGAAGAGAGGCCACTTTAAGCTGAGAGTCCAGCAGCTCCTGGCGGATTTGCTGTGGGGGAAGTCAATTTGAGATGTGAGTTTTTGACGTTGTTGTTTTTGCACAGGCTTGCTTTGAAATGATAAAATAGTGTTACTATTTATGATTCAATGAATCAATTAAGTAGCTACTTCTTAAAAAAGAACAAAACATTTGTATAGTGTTAGTGTAGCATCAGGAGTCACAAAGGTTTTGTACGGAATATGACTGAAATCTAAATCATGTGTTATTACTATTTACAGGTTGTGTACCGTAAGTGTTTTATGATGCTCATGGAGAGTGTCACTGTCCTGGATTGGGTCAATAGGAACCACCTCATTCCTCCTGCGGTCGATGTTTTCCAACCAGAGCAGCAGACCATGGCTCATCTCATGGAAGTCCTACACAGCAAAGGTGAAGCAGGACAGGAGATATCACAGCAGTATGAAACAGTCTTAAAATCACTTTCAGAATAACTGAACTTGTGCCCCCTGTGCTAAGAGCTGAGAGCAAGAAGACAATGACTTGACACCTACATGACATTGCATGAGAGCTTCCTGTAATGAAGACCTCCACTCCTCCAGTGAGCTGCCCAGTTTGTCCCAGTGGTTGTTCATGTCTTTTAGTTTGGCCTGAAGCTCTCGAGACTCGTCCGTGTCTGACTGAACAAACTCAGTGCTGCACAGGTTGATGGACAACACGATAGCCTTACGCTTTTCATACGCCTTCTGCAGCTCCTGTAGACCAATATAACATTTTTCAGTTAATCAATTCAGATATTTAGAGCGACTTATAAAACAGTGTCTCAAGGATATTAATGATATTGCAATGATCACTCACTCGAGAACATTATTTTTGAGTGGAAGATAACAATCAAGAATTTACTCTCTAATTTATGAAAATTAACTGCTCTGAATCAGTATTTTTTTTAACTAAAGAGTATCAAGTCATTCCCACATTACCCCGGCGAAACTAGCTTATCTTTTTTATACTGAACTTATTTGTCCGTCTATGTTGGCATTGATCGGTAGATTAGCTGCTTCCTGTTGCCCTCGACTATTCCAGTGATTTCTTGATTTTTCGGCTGAAAACTGGTGGTTTTAAAACTCGATCATACTAGTTTATAAAAGTAAATCTGTTCTGCAACCCATGTCCAACTGTACAGTACGAGTGTAGTGAGCTCATTTGCGGGAGTGACAACAGTGAAGATGGCGGCTGCCTATCAACTATGACACACCCATGTGCAGGGGCGTGGCCAGAGGGGTGGCCAGGGCCAAGCTAGAAATCTGATTAGCAATCCCAGGTGTCACCCCAAAAATCCTGGACTGTGATTGGCTATTTGCCAATCAGAGGCGGGACTTATATTACAACCAACTGGCTTGGACTCTTTTAATTGGGTGTCCAGGCTAGGTGGCCAGTTATAATGATGAGGATGTATGACATCTGCAATTTATTTATTTAAAAGTACAGCACAACTACAACTACAGAAAAAAGCAAAACAATCACCTGATATTATATATCAAAAAACAAAAAAAGGGAAGCATCTTTTATAAATAAATAAGGAAACATACCAAAGATATTATACAGTATATATTTAAAAAACAAACAACAATACCTTGAGCTTTTTAATGCGCTGCTCAATCGTCTGGATGTCCGTGCTGAGGTCCAGCCTCCGCTGCTGCTCCAGCTCTTCCTCTGTCTCTCCCAGCCAGGTCCAAATATTGTTCAGGTCAGAGTTCAGCTGCTGCCACTGCTGCTGGTTCTGTTTTGTGCGTATCTCTTTGCTGAGGTCCTGAGCCTGCAGGAGCTCCCAGCGCTCAATAACTCCTACAAAGAAGAAGGATACATTATGTTAGCTGAATTCACCAGAGAGTATTCCATCAGTCTTTTCCTTTTACATGCTTTAATCTAATGGATGATAATGTAGGATTCATGCATGCAGGATAGGTCGTGGTGAAGTGTTACCTGATGTCTGGGACTCTGAGCTACTGGGATCTGCAAGTCCAGACACAGTGTCTTCCTCCTCCTTTAGCTCAAAGCCCATCCTCTTTACTGTATCGATACTGCCACGACATTCACCCAGCAGCCGCATCTACAGAATGAGTATGTTAGTCGACAAGCACTAATTTGTATGGTGAAATCAGTGTAAATTGTTCTTATAGATATTTTTGGATACATCATGCATTTTAACGTTATGACAAAGATAATAAAATTTGATAATCAAGTGACTCATTGGCTGGTAGTGAGCTATTACAACATTTCTGGTTTTTAATTGAAACATAAATGATACACATACACATATTGCATTGAAAAAAAGTACAGATGTATTATTTAGTGCCCTGTGGAAACACATACATAGCCCATGTAAGAGGCATCCAGTTCTGAGCTTGTGGGAGTCCGACTGCGGGTGCTTTCAGTTTGCTGCAGGTGGAAACGGCTGACATCTAGAGGGTGAACATGTGAGTCTGTAGAGGCAGCATCCCCTGTAGACAACGCATCAACTGGTTATCTTGGCAGATTATGAGCAAATTGTATTTCATACTGTTTACTTAAAATGTGCTTTCAAATGATTAAGAGATAAAGCCCCATTCAGACAGAGAAACATAAGAAGTAGTAGGACCCTACTAGTAGGAGAACTAGTCAAGAATGCAGATGGATTTCCTGAAACTTGTCACTTATGGTGCCTGTGTAAGTTTGACATTTGTCATTGCCCATTTCCTAAAAGGTGAGACTTTAATTCACCTCTCGTGCTCTGCGATATTAAAACAGCCTGATTACAGGTCACTCCTCTCCTGCTTGCATTATGAGTTGTAGCATCCATCAGAGAGACAGACAGTCATCAAAAATATCACTGTTGCATGATGGGTCTCTGTGTGAAAGGAGCCTTTGAAAAGTCTTAAATAACATCTACATCCCTCTATCAAGAAGTTCAGACTTCACTTAGACAATCACACAACATGCTTTTCTGAAACACGAAACGCACATCAAAAAAAACCTGAAGAGGTTAGCTACATAGCACACTGCAAACAAAAGTAAGAAAGCCAGTTAGATAGAAGGGTTAGGCTGAATTCCATTTCAGTTCTGCTAAATTTAAGAGAAAGCAGAATCAGTGAATTGAAGAAATACAAATGGAATTGATCCTATCCCCCAGTGTTAGAAAGTGTTGCCATTGGTTACAGCCTCTGCTCAAAGTGTGTATGAGTGGAAATCAACACAAATCAAAGTCAAAGCTGGTGAAAAGGCTACACGTGTGGTATCACTCAGAGTGAAGCTGTTATTTCTGGCCCCAAACACTTGTGGCATGCTGGGGTCTGCTGATGCCTACCAGTGGAGGACCTCAGTGTTTTTTCTGTTAGTTTAACATAGGCCTCAGGGCTGTCTGGAATCACTACATCTGGAAGAGACATTATACAGTACACACATTCAGCAGTGAGCAATACACTGTTTGATTCTGATGAACTGGTTAAGATCAATTTGGTCTGCTGTCTTCAGCATTGTTTTATGCAGCACCAGAGAGGTGGAGTTTGAAAAAACAGATAGCTTATCAATCACAGAAAAATACACTGTTACAGTAATATGTTTCTGAACAACTACCTATAAGTTAATGACTAAGACTGAAACCCACAGCAGTTGGCATTTGATGCTATAATATTTTCCTGGGACATTGGTTTTGTTACAGTAACGTCTGTTTACCCAGTGTTGCTAACAATGAATACCCATTAGCATTGTTTGATTTTACTTCTTTGTAAGTAGAATTTTAGGTCTGCCAATCAAAACTCCTTAGTACTGTTTGGCATCTAGTGTCTTACTAACTTCAGCTAGGTTGAAGCAAGGGGTTAGGAAGTAATTAATTGGACACTGAAATTATAATCAGTTATTTAAGTGAAAATGTAGTGGGAAATCCTTTTGACTTGTTTAAACCGTGACAAGAGATGGCTACTACACTGCTTAAGGAGTCACAAACTGAGTTGGTTCTGTACCACTGGAAAAAGGATTCTCTTCTTTATACTTAAAAACATATTCTGTTTTCAACATTTAAAAGAAGCCACTACTCCTCATACACCGTCATTCTAAATGTCAGTGATTTCAAAAGTCCTGGTAATCTTTGAAACTTTTCAGCAGAATGCTGTGTACTCAAAAACTCACCTGACAAGGCTGAGGCAGGCCTCTGGAGGAAGTCTCCCTCTTCACTCTGCTGCTCCCTCAGGGCCCTGCTGGCACTCTCCAGCCCACGGCTCAGGTCGTAGTCATGGTCCCACTCCAGGGGAATGGAGTCCACGCTGGCTGGGGTGTCCCTGCCTGATCGCTCAGTCCTAAACTGGGCAGCCAGGGAGGCTGAGCGGCCTGATGAGGGCAGAGGTGACAGGAAGCCATCTCCCAGGCGCTCGTTCCATGGCAGACTGGACAAATCACATGGCTCGTCCAGCTCCAGCTCACGGTCCGATAATGACACCTCAGTATCATCATCTGCAAGCTGAAGAAAAAATCATGACAAATAAAGTTTGTGCTGAGGATATCGGAGCAGAAGATGAAAACCAATTTGAAAACATTTAGGATTAGATACATAATATATTAATGAAAAATAAAGTTGTATCATGATTTCTCTAAATCTAAGCTCTTACAGGAAGCCGAATGAGCTTTTTGTAGTAGCGCTCCACACGGCCAAACACTTCCTGACAGTAGCGTTGCAGCTCTTCCAGCTCCTCTTCGATGACAGCAGCATCCAGAGGCTCACATTTCTCTATCAGCGCCTCCCCCTGGTGGAAGATGTGCTCAATCTTTGCTGTAGTGAGGGAGATCTCCTGTTGGAAAGACTGTGGAGTCAGGGGAGAAAGAGCGCCGTTAAACAAGTCCTCCTCAATTCTGCTTTTCATGCTAAACACAAAGTCCTTTCACTTACTTCATTCAGCGAAACATAATCCAGAAGCTTTTTTGATTTTGCAATTTAAATTCAAGTATGACTTGTGTGATAGCTATCTTGAAAAATAACTATATAAAAGTGTGTTCATAAATAATGTACAAAATTGTTTTTCATAAATATCAAGAAACAAACATTTTAAATTTCTCAATACATAGTTAAGAATTTCACTCTTTATTAACAATACAGAGATTGTTCTCTTGTTGAAAACTCCCGACAGTACAAATGTTGAGTACTTTTTAAGCTACAATGAATTAATATATACACACATATCTGATAATCCCTTCAGCAATATTCAGTTAGTATTCTGTGCAAATACTTTTCAGCACATACAGGTCTGAAAACCTACCCTGAGTTGTTTAATCTTGGCCTGAATGTCACACTCAGAGAAGTGTTCGATGTTGGTCAGCTGCAGGTCCATCTCTGTCAGCCACACCAGGATGCTGTCTCTGGCGGTCTCAAACTCCTCTCTCTGAGTGATAAAGTGCTGTAAAGATGGAATAGACACACTAGTGTTAATATGGAATACACTAGACAAAGTGCAAGTGCTGTTTATGTCTTTTAAATTGGTCCCAGTAGAGACTCCTCTGTGGCTTCACGAGTCAAACACACAGATGCTACAGTCAGAGAAGATGCATGGAGAGACTGAAATATGTTTATATGAAATAATACAATAATTAAGTCAATGATGCATATACCTTAAGCCTGCGGAGGATTGATGCCACCCTCTTCTGCAGGTTGTCCCATCGCTGATTGGCATCGTGAGCCATCTCCCTCAGACGACAGGAAGAGTCAGTGCGGTTCTCTCTTGCCAGGCGGCGGTATTGCTTATTGATTAATTCTAGCTGTGTTAGGCTTTCATGGACTTGCCTCTGGAAGGCCTAAAGAGACAAATAATTTTACAAAAAAGGTAATTATCAAAAGCGCCATTGTGTTGGTTAAAGAAAGAAAATGCCTGTGTAATGTCTGTTTTTTAACAATACCTCAAATTTCTTAAGTTCCTCCTTGGCTACAGTGTAAAGAACACCAGAGGAGTTGGGCAGAGCAGCAGTCTTTTCTGAAGTGGCCAGCCACTCTTCAAATCGTGCAAAGTCATCAAGAAATTTCTGCCATAAACGCCAAGTCTCCTCAATCCTAAGAGCGAGAGACAGTAGTGCAAATGCCGTCAGGAAAACAGATGCTTTCACACACTTTAATAACAATATCCAGTTATCCATCAAGCTTTTCTGCTATTTTTGTTCATCCAATATCTGACATCTTACTTGATTCTCCTCTCCATAGACAAGGCACAGATGCTCCTCCAGCGGCGATCAAGGCTACGAGTTGCCTGCTGGATGGAGTCGCACTCTGCATCGGTGGCACAGGCATCACAGTCGTGCAGAAGCACCTCACAGAGGTTTAGTACAGACGCCACTCCTGTACTGTGTTTCTCTATATCACGCTGAAGCTCCTGAGTGAGGAGGGGGAATACAAAATGTATGATATATGGTCTTCCACAAATAAAGATTAATACACAGGAAGGATTTGAAAAAAAGAAGAAAATGATAAAAAAGTAACGTGATTAAGCAAATGTAATCACACGTCCCTACAGTAACAGCCGGAGAGATTAACTCCTGGTCCTGACTGATTGGCAAATTATATGACATGAAATAGTGACATCCATGGCTTGTGTGATAAATGTACATACAAGTATTGTAGTATATGTTTTAAGAACTCTATAGTAAATTATTTCACCTGCTGCAAATCGAGCTTCCTCTGAATCTCCTGGAAATCACAGGAGTCATAGGCTATGGGTTTGGACAGCTCGGTCTCAATGTGAGCCAGCCAGGAGCGAAGGCTGCTCATGTTCTTATCCAGCTGCTGCACGGCCACCAATGTTTCTCTCAACTTCTTCACTCTATGAAAACAGTGAAAATAAAACTCATTCAGTAAAAGATAAGGGATGGAAACCATATCTTATTGTGCTGGAATAAATGTATAGGACTATTTATGCCACTCAGGTTTGTTCTTCACCTGGCGCCGATGAGATCCAGCAGATGCTGCCAGCGGTCGCTCACTTTGGTGAGTTTTTGTTCAATTTCGGCTGCTTTGCTCTTGTGACTGGCTTTGGCCAGGCGCTCTCCCAGCTGGTGCAGGTGCAGCTTATTATCCTCAGCCACAGTGATCTCTTCCTGGTAGTCCTGACAGAAACACAACCCAAAAACGTGATTTAAAAATATGGAAATCTTTACATAAACAACAGCATGAAAATAAAAGTCTGTGATGCAATAGTATGTAAAATAATTTAAACTGTACATGTTGGGGGGCCAATGAATTCGAAGATGCAAAAACTATTTACGATTTGATGTGGAGGAAAAACAGAGTTCACAAAACAGTTCAAATGTAACTTCATTCTACTAGCATCATGTCAAACTCCTCAATCCTCAGACACTCAATAGCAGCAGTGTGTGATTTTAAATGACGGAGTGGTGCATCATTGATAGAAGTACATGCAGGTGTTTTAAAATGACACAGAGAAAGCAAAAAAATGCATTTAAAAAATATCTACCTGTAGTGATGCACAATTTTGCACAAAGACTAAATGTTACGTATGTCTGAGCTGTTGGTGTCATCACAATCATTTTGTTTACCTTGCGGAGCTTCTCAATCATCTCTTCGATGCTGATATCTCCATTTTGGGACACCTTGCTCTCCATGTTGGTGAGCCACTCACAGAGCTCTTTGTACTTCTCGTTGAATACGGTCCACTCATTCAGCTTCTCACTCACCTGCTGCCTGCGCAGAGACAGCTGCAGAGGCACAGAACAAGTCTGTTAGACACATCGCAGTGCAAAGTGCATAAAAATCAATACATGTTGAATTTAAAAAACTCAGGTTGGTTTCAAAAGAAGATTCAAAAGGAAGCAGAGAGTACAGCACAAGGACTGTTTCATTTGCATTAAGCAGCGACTGTGTGTCTGTGTATTTCCTGTCTGTGCTTTTTATCTTCTCTACACAGGATGCAACTCCGACAAAATTTACCTTGAGGTTTTGCTCTGCACGCCAAACCAACTGCTGCAGATAGTTACGTTTTTGTACTGAAATGCCTTTTTGAGTTACATTTTAGGAACACTGGATAAGACTCTCACAGGTTAGTACTTTTTTAAGAAAAGTGGAACTCAAAAGAGGAAATAATTTTGATCTCTTTAAGCCTCTTGTTAAACTATACTTTTTAACCCAGTGAAAAGATTACCCTTCCTTGAGATTTATCTGCATTTCTACATCTCAAACAAAGTCATATAAATATTCCATCTTTTATCTGGATTACGTTCGGCTGAAATGTATCTTGGCTTATTGATATTATAAAGAACAGTTTACAGCAGCTCTTTGATTTTGTTTGACGGCAGCAGTTCAATTTGTTGTCTCAAGGAACTTCAGAAATGAGAACAGTGTATTTGATGGCCACATCTTTGAGTGTTACAAAAGCTTTATGGTTACCCATGTGTAACGCACCAGGGGCGTGGCTGTCCAGTCATTTTCCATAGTAGCTTGAACTAAGTAAACAAAAGTAATGCAAAGGTTCAGGTTCTGTTTTGAGCCCTGTACCTGGTGGCAGATTTCATCCCACTGCCGATGAAGTAGCTCTATCCGCTCCTGCAGGACTGAAAGGTCCTCAGCACTGATGTAGCAAGACAGGGACTCCCTCAATACATTCAGATGGGCCAGATCCCCCGTCCAACCGTCAAACGTATTCTCCAGGTCCTGTTAATGAGACAAATTTATCAGTTTTTATACTTTTACCAACATCTTTTGACTAACACAAAATAACAGATTAATTTGTTTCGGGTCAGCTCAACGGATAAAGTGACTTATCAAACATAACACTGATTACACCTTTAACTTACTACATCAGATTCCCCACGTCGGACATCAGCCATGTGTGATTGGTATGTAAAGTTTAATTTGAGTAAACCTTGCACATGATACAATTACTGAAGAACACTAAGAGGCTCTTACATTGCATCGCATCTGTTCAGCTTGCAGATCCTCATGGTGATCAGGAAGAGGTTGACACAGCTGCCGCTTGAAGGAACGAAGTTTTTCCAGGGATCCACCAATACCTTTCTCACACCTCTCCCAGTCCTGTACATGACACAAACAGTGGTTTCAACCTCATCAGTTAAATAGAAAAGTACAAACTTATTTTTGCACGTTTCTATTATTTCTATTTCAGCATTCCTCATTCAAACTACAAGAAAAGTTGTGTCACTTGGCCCATCTTATGGAGAAAAAAAGAACATTTAAAGTCCCTGAAGTTCTCTGTACTCCACAAGCTGCTGCCAATTTGTCTGGGTTACCTTTAACAAGGTGGCAAGATCTTTCTTCTGTTCGTCCAGGCAGGTGCTGGCGTGCTTCCATCGGTCCTGAATGTCTGTAAGTTCTGCCTGCAGGGCCACCTCTGCCCGGTTATCGGCTGATAGGAGTAGTTGTCTGCCAGCCTCTACGGTCAGGATGTAGCTGCCCTGCTGGCGCTGCAGCACCTTCTCCTTCAGCTAAATCAGAAAAGGAGTATGAGTTAGATAAAACAATTCTTGATTATTAAACTAAAGACCTGTTAGCGTGCCCTATCCATCCAAAAGGTGGTGTTTTTTTAAATTAAGAACATGAGTCTGTATCACTTTCTTCAGCCTTTATACCCTTACTGCATCACTCTCTGCTGTAACTTTACTTCAGTGTTTTTACTGTTATTCTGTCATTCTGTCCAGCAACATCTACTTAATATATATCTGAGATTTAGACTCTGCAAGCTTTAACTTTACGGACCTGGACAGCATCCAGCATGGAGCGAGCTTGTTGAAGAGGCACTGTAGTGCCTGCTTGAAGGGCTTCTGAAGGGTGGGAGACCTCCACCAGCCATTTATGCAGCTTCTCCGCCATTTCTCTGTAGCGCTGCCACTGCCGGATCAGACCGTCAATGATGCCCCGCCTCTGTTGAGCACGCCGCACTACGCCCTGCCACTGGTTACTCAAGAGAGCCAGCTTCAGGTTGAACTCATCTCTGTAAGATACGATAAAAAGTAAAGTACACAGTGCATAAAAAGATGAGAGATAATTACCCAAATGCCTGTCTAAACAGGTGTGTCTTTAATTGATTTTTGAAATCACTAACAGATTTGGTTGCCCGATAGGAATGAATGATTTCAGCCAGATAATCTGGAGCCTGACTGTGTAGGGAAGTGAGAATGAGAATCTTAAACTAGATTTTAAATGTAACTGGCAGCCAGTGAAAGGATCTAAGTACAGAAGTGATGTGGGACCGTCTGTTTGACCTTGTTTTCAGCGTTCTGTACAGACTGCAGGCGATTTAGGGCAGACATACTGACAAAGGTGAAGAGCGAATTACAGTAATCAATGCGTGATGCAATGAAGGCGTATATGAACATCTCAAGCTCAGCAGTGGAAACTTAAGTTTCAGTTTACTTAAATTCCGTAGAAAAGTAGATTTTTGGTCATAAACAAACAGAAATAAATCAAGAAGATCAAGTTGTATTGTATGACATGTAATGACTAACAGATTTACCTGTCATCTACTTGACCCTGCTCCAGCATCCTCTGTCCATCACTGATGATAGAGTGGAGGATCTGCTGCCGACTGAACATCTCTGTTTGGAATAACTGCAAGACAACACGGTGATGAATAATGAGTCATACTTTAAAAAAAAAAAACTGCTCTTACTTTAAAGGGATTCTTACCTCATGAGCTTTTTGCTGCTCCATCAAACTCTGGTAGTTTCCAGAAATTTCCACAGCTAGATTCTCTTCAGTTTGGACCAAGAACTCCATCCATGTTTCGCACTTCTCCAAGAAGGTTTGCTGCTGCAGCAGGAAAGACTGGAGTTTGCTGCAAGGACAAAAACACTAATTGAGCAAATCAAAGCACTTAAACTCTTTGAGTTATTGAGCCAATGAATTGAACTTTGGTTTCAGTTTGGAAACACATATTTAAATATTTACCTTCAGAAATATACATATAGAATTGTATCACTCTTAGGTAAGGTTAACACTTTTTTTTCCCCTTTGCTGTATCTTTATGTGACATACCTAAATCTCTCTGTGGTCTGCACTGAGGCTGTTGACCAGCTCCTGTTTAGGTTCTGCATTCGCTTGATCTCTGAATCATTAAGAGGGAGCCGGTAACCAAGCTCATTGAGACGCTCGAGTTCTGGAGCCATACTGCTGAATTTCAGCATAAGCCTCTGTGAGAAAACAAAAGAAAATGTGAAATTTCGGATATCTGGACACTATGCAAAATTGATTTATTTTTCAGCTGACTAACAAAAGGAAAACAACAAAAAACCTTGAGCTCTTCCATGCGATCCAGGATGACTGTCAGGTCGGTGGAGCTGTTGGGGTCTTGCACCTTCAGAGCCTCCTCAGCTTCAACTATCCAGCACCCCAGAGAATCCAGCTGATCATTAAAGGTTTCATAGTCTTGTACTCCGGTCTGAAGTGTAAGAGAAATGTCAGAAACCCACAAATGTAAACCTCATTATTCAGACTAACTGGCTGATAAAAGGCGAAGTTGTAGTCAAAACTATTTGTCATAAATCCGTTGCTTTACCTGCAGGGTGGTGAGCTGTCTGTTAAGGGCCTGTTCCACAGCAGTGAGTCGTTGGGAGAGAGAAAGGTGATCTGACTGAATGGCCGAAGCAGCTGATGTGTCCACCTGCTGCTTCAGCTGGTCTCCCAGTTCTTGAAGAACCTGCAAGGAGGCCTGCACTGGAGCCTGAGACCGAAGCACCTCCTGAGACAAAAAGTACCCATTACATGAAGAGTAACATATATGTTAGCATTCTTACACACAAACAAAAATAAAAATCAACAAAATCCTACATGGAAAAAAATATGTCTGTGCGGAGGACAAGTTTTCAACTTTTTGGAAACATCAACAATCACAACTCATCTAAACTCTTCGGTGCAACAAAGTTATATAACTAACAAAAATGTGTCTTTCATAAAAGAGACTTTAAAGACATTCATGAAGTCCTAGAGTGAACAGCTGATAAGAATTATGAGAATGACAAATCAACAATGACAAAGCTGTGGCTTCACTCACGCTGCATTCTTGGATCCAGTCTGACACTTCTTCGTCAGCGATGTCCTTGCTGCAGGCAAGCTTGAGCAGATGATCTGCTTTTTCCTCCTGCAGCAGGATGCTGCTGCAGCTCTGCTCATAAAGCTCTTTGTAGCGCTGCCACAGCTGAAGAAGGGCTTTGCTGCTTCTCAGACGCTCTGCAATCTCCTCAAGTAAGCCAGTCCATCTAAGTGCAAATATGAAATGGGTCGATGTAAATGATGATTTCAAACATTGATGGTAAAGCTGGTGTCTTGACTTTACAGCTTAAATTCTAGGCAATAAATATCGCCTTCTCTTTGGTTTGAGTTCATAAATATCACCTTGCGTTGACATCTTTGAGAGCATTGTTGAGAGAGTCTGACACTGAAGGGTGGCACTCCTTCAGCAGTTGGTGGGTCACAGCACCAAACTTCCTCAGACTGCTCTCCTGTTTCTCCAGTTCCTCCTGCAGATCCTTCACAGATGACATACAGTGTTTAATTCACAAATAAGGGTAAACAGTGTATACAACCCATTTTTAAAGAATACTACTGAGATATAAACATTAATATCAATACTGTATGATTTTGGCATATATACTAATGCAATCAGTGTAAATAAATATATCTGGATGACTACAAAACATTTGGAGGATAAAGAAATAGTAGATCCCCCTTTTTCTAAGATTACCTGCAGACTCTGCACCTGCAACTGAACAGCCTCCAGAGAGCCTGTGAGGAGGCGGAAACGAGATACAGAGTACCTTCCCTCCATCAGGTGGCCATTGATCTCTTCTGAAGCCTTCTTGTATAGACTCCACTGATCCAGCACTGACTTCAGGCTGATCTTTAGTTGCCCTATCTGTTGAGGAGTAAATAAAAACCACACAGTGACATGCTGTAAATGTTAAACACCAAATACAACAGGAGACAGCAGAGTAAAGCAGAATATATGGATGTAAAAGAAGAAGAATCAAAAACACAGAGAACACAGAAGCTTACCAAGTGGTCCAGGTTAGCCCAGGTGTGATTGACACCCTGGAGCGTCTCCATGACGATAGCACAGGCCTCATCGGTCTTGTTCTGGACAAGGGCACAACCCTGCTCCTCTACTCTCTCAAGCTCTTTCTCTTTCTCCTTCACCAACTCTTCCATTTCCTGAAATTCAATTTTCACATGATCAGTGAAAACATGGACCCAAAATGTGTGATGCATGTCAGGGTATATAATGTGTTCAAATAAATGAGTGTTTGCTCAGTAAGAGAGGTCTATACCTGGCAGTCTTTGAGAGCATTCTGCACAGATGTCAAATCCTCTATCCGAGGTTTCCTCTTTAATCTATCCTCTTGTGTTCCCATCCAGGACTTCAGGGCCTGAACGCTGCTCTCATACTCCAACCACATCCCCAAAAGGCTTTCCAGGAACTGAATCTGCAAGTAGATCAAATCATCTCAATTTAACATCCTGATTTTGCATAATAAACTAACATAAACCATATCTAGGCTTATGGCCTCACCCTCTCATTGATGCGGCCCAGCAGTATCTGCCAGCGTCGGTTCATGGCTCCGAGACGCTCAGCAAAGTCTGTTTTATCACTGCGCTTGCTTTCCACGTCCTGACCACTAATCTGCAACACCGACTGGTTGACAAAGTCCACAGTCAGCTGCTTACAGCTTAAATCTACTCTGAAGCCCTGAAAAGGAGAAAAACAGTAGTTCAACAGTGAGATGAGGAGTCATATATTCATTAATACAATTACGTCATCATGGTTATCACTATACTATGAGGTTAGAAGTTTTCCTTTGCGAAATACTCAAAGACACAATCATGAAGGTGTTGCCAAAACAAAATTTGGAAATAATTTTTTTTTTTAAGGCACTGGTTTCCAACCTGTGGTCGCAGCCCCCCTGAGGGGGTGTTGAGGCTTTGTCTGCTCTCGTGTTGTGAAAATTAGATTAACACATATTAACTAAATTCATGATGAAACACTTACTGGATAGTTCATAAAAATGTCTTTTTGTAAGAACATGTGTGTAGTACTTTTGGGGGATTTTATCAATGAAAACAATTTAAATTGATGTTGTTTGTTTACAGAAATGTAGCACTTTGTTGTGTGCGTCCTTGGGGGGTGTGGCTCAGCTTTTATTAGGTGGGGCTTCAAGTAAAACAGGTGCAGTAAGAGATCAATATTTACAGTTTTCAACCTCTAAAAAACATGCCCAATCTTTTTCATTCTTGAAATAGATAACATACAAAAATGTATGTACGTAGCTTTCACTTATTGCCCTTATATAAAATATTCACAACACAGGTTTTGTAAAGTAAGTCAAATTTACCATGTATCTATAAAATCTGTATGCTAAGTCTTTTACCTTGTACTTTTGCAAGTAGTCCTGAATGACATTTGACCCCACTGAACTCTTGAGGTTTTCTTCATCCTCCTCGATGACATTCTCCATCAGTGCTATCCAGTTGAACAGCTCAGAAATGGCATGACGGGAGGCCAGCTTCTCCATTTGGATCTAAGAAAAAATTAAACAATTAGACCACACTATCAAACAACCAGGAAAAAAAAACACATGCTGCCAATTTAAGGGCAACACTGTGAAAAATGGCTGTATACAAGAGAAGCAGCAGAAAAGACTAATCCTATTAACCCTGGAGAAGATAAGCCTGTTCAGGCTGAATGCATGTGACGATACCTGATGCAGCTTCTCCTGGACCACTGGGATGCGTGTGAGCAGCTCAGTCCACTGCGTGTCAATGCGTGCCAGGTCGGACCGCAGCACTACAGTGTCCACTTTCTTCAGACGCAGCAGCTGGTTACCCTCGGTTACCACTGAGCTCTTCAGGCTTGACTTGCTTTCAACTTCTTTTGAAAACTCCTGATACACAAAGGGACAGAAGGTTTCAGTTCACATGTAATCAAAGGTACGATTCTACATGCAAAGCTGTTTGCAGATGACACACTGATCACATATTGTCAGAGTGCTCACGTCAGTCAGCAGTCTCCCTCACTCTATAATATTATTAATCAAAGGTTTGATCAATGAACAAAAACTGATTCGTCAATTTAGTTTAAATTGAAATCTAATCGATGACCCTCGACGTTATGGTGATTTAAATGACAGTGATGTTGAAACAACATTGACCTATAGTTGTTCTGGATATAATTGTTTTGGTCAGTTGCGGCATATTAGTGAACCAAGCCGGCATATGTCGCGGCATATGAGGGAACCTGACTAACATATGCCAGTCATGTGCCGCGGCATATGCCACTTATATGCGGCATATGCCGCGGCACATGAGTGGACCAGACCGGCATATGCCGCTCATATGCCAGTCAGATTGGCAAACAGTCCAGTGGCACATACTGGTTAGACTGGCATACTGCGCTGGCCCATTAAAAACTTGGATAATCCCAGATGGCAAGCAATCCTTGACACTAGGTTAAATCAACCTTTGTTAATGATAACGTTGTTAAAATAACATTCAAATGTTATGTTAATGCAATGTCAGTTTTGCACCCTCCATTAATATTGAAACATCACTAAAACTATAACTAAATATCAACTGAACTTTAACTATCTTTAAACAGATTTTTTTGAAACCACAGCCAACGAACAATATTAACGGCTTTATCTATAGCCAGGATACATATGATACAATAATAGCCCTATATTATTAAAACAAGGCGCATTACTATAAGGGCCCAAGCACCGACCCCAGAGCGAGGACCCTAAGGAGTTATTGTTCTCCTTATCGCTTATTTGGGGGCTTTAACGTGCACGAAAACTCACCAAACTTCACCCAAAATTCAGCCTCGCGTGAAATGTATGTATGAAAGTGGTTTGGTGCATTGGCATCGCCAAATGGCTCCACAGTGCCCCCAAATGTCACTCAGGGTACTGTGGTTAACCTACATGCACGAAAACAGTTAAAAAATAAAGAGTGGCCTCACAAGAAAAGCAGAAAGATGGTCTCTGACAGTTTCCAGGTCCTGTGGGACTAACACCGCCTGCGTGTTCCAAAACTCCAGACGCTCCAGTGCAGACTGCAGCCACTGGCTAAGCTCTGCACACTCCCTCTGATATCTATAGAGAAAAAACACAATTCAATCACTGAATCTTCTGTATTAATGGTTAAAAAAACGTTTTTTTAAAAGTCTGTTGTGTTTTTGACCTGGTCCAGTGTCTAAGGATTGCCTCCAGGCGCTGTAGCTCCTTGTTGATCTTTGTGGTGTTGTTGAGCCAGTGTTCACCCAGCAGAGCGAGTTGATTCTCCAGAGCAGGACAGCAAACTGACAGTATGAGATGTTTGCCCTCATCCAGCACCTGGTAGAGCTTGTGCTGGTGCTCTGTCAGTCTTCCTTTTAAGCCCTTTACAGAAAATAAACAACGAGTAGATCAACTATTTAATCTTAGAAGAGTGACACTGCAGCTTTGAGTTAGGTGGAAGAACACATAAACTGTCCTGGTTGGCCATATCAAATCCAAACATCTTGGATTTCAACTATATTTCTTTATAACATCTAAATTAAAAGAGGGGGTTCAGGATTTCAATGTCATGGACAAACACACTGTTGTGACTCCATACCTGATACAACGAGATTCTATCCATGAGCTTTTCCTCAGTCTCTTCCACCAGGCCAACTGTTGGAATATTTCCTTCAACTGCTTCTAACTGGCGATTCAGACTTTGGTAGTCCTGCACCAAGCGAAACCAAGTCTGCAAAACAAAATAACAGAAGATTTCAAATTCAAACAGTTGATGAGTTAAAATAACTTAAAATCATGTTCATTTTCTGAGCTAAAAGGCTGTTTAAACTAAACTACTGTTCCCCTTATTATAGGCAGCAATGTAAGAAGAAGTAAGTGTTGTGTTCCTGTTTGTGTAGTAAATATATTATAACACTTAATACTGCAGTGTTCTTTAATAATGTTCAGACATCAAGCTTTCAAATACATTATCCATGAACTGAACTTCATGCAGAATTAACTCAAGAAATAGTTCACAGTTCATAATTATCTATTCCTTAAAAACATAGCCAGAAAGTAAACTACTTTTACCACTGTGAAGCGCTGGAAATACCTACTGGACTAACACAGTTATTCAAATTGTGTAAGTAGTAAAAGTATTTTCTATCTCACCTCCAGGATACACTCCAGCTCCACTCCTTTGCTGTGTGCCTCTTTGAGGACACTCTGAGCCTCAGCTAGAGTCTCCTCCAGGGCCTGACTCTCTTTCGGAAGCATCAGAGCACTAATTTTTCTGAAGTACGTCTCTGTTAGAATCATGTGGGACTCCAGACCCTGGAAGAACTCCTGGAAAAAACAATCAGACATACACACAAACACCCATGAGTATTTATTTTTCCATCTCCTGCATTAATTCCTTAACCCTCAACTCTGCACAATGTTCATTATACAGATTCCTGAAGTCTGTCTAGCTTACAAGAGTTTAGTTGACCAAACCTTATGTTTGTCTAGGTGATTCTGGACTTCATCAACAGAGCTGGCAATGATCCTCTGATCGGCCGCCATCTTGTCTTTCGCTGTGTCCACCAGGTCGGTCAGGTCCTGCAGAGCTCGCTCGTACTGCTCCTTCAGAGCCATGTTCTGGTTCAGCCCACTGCGCCGGGATCCCACCGTCATCACCAGCTCCTCATAGGAATCCTGGAAATACACAATAAATGATGTGTTTCTCTATTTTTTAGCTAAAATTATTCCTTCAATATCAATTGCATATTGTTTGATATTTGAAGTGAGAGCTATAAGGGATGTCATTTACCTGGAGTTTTAGTATTTTGTTTGTTGATATCTGATCCGTCTGTAGTGCTGTCCCTCTGGTTTTCAGCTCTGTTATCCTTTGTTCAAAGTCTTTCAGGCTCTCCTCTGCACTCGCTATTACCTAAGAGAAATGAGATGCTCAATCATATTTTGTTCTCTGAGAGCGATGATGGAAGACAGGCAGGGTATGTATGTGCATACATGTCACTGTCAAAGCCTTACCTCAAGTTGTTTCGGGGCTGGTCTATCCATTGTTCCAGCTAAGGCCTGTAGGATCTGGCACTTGGTCTCAATTAAAGCAGTTTGAAGAAGTTGCAATTCAGTCTGAATTGGAAAAGACGACATTTTAGAACATTGATCAGTTTTATTGACAGATGAAAGATATAATACGGGATAAACTGCATTTGGGTATACAGACATTTCCCACTTGTGTGCTTTTCAGCTAGGATCAGTTAAATTAACAATGATTTAACATATTATGAAATAAATAAACAAAAAATCCAGGGCAGTTATTAGAGATGCAAATCACTCTGTATAAGTCAGTGTTTTTGTTTCATAGCAGACACCCATCAAGAAAACAAAACATGAAGTCACATGATAATCAACAAATGCAAAATATTGGGCAAACCTGATAGGCAGTGAGCTCATGTGCTCTGGTTCTCATGTGGTCACAGCGTTGCCCCAGAGCACAACCCAGAGCTCCTAATCTCTCTTTCAGGCAGTCCAGGTTGTCCTCTAGCAGCGCTCGCTCATCTTGTCTCAACCCTGAAGACCCGGCTAACAGAGCCTGGCTGAGCTTCACGTCCTCTGTGACATGCCTCACATCATTCTCTAAGGTCTGGAGGAAAGTCGAGAACATACTCAGCTTTTAATTACATGCAAAGGGTAGAAAAACAGCCAATCTGGTTGTTTACCTTGAACAACCATCCTAATGGGAATCTTTGTATCTTGTATCCTTGTATTTTATATTTACTGTTATTTCCCATCCCAAATTTTTATTTGCAAACTCACAAAACTGCATCTGCAAATAACTTCTAACATATATTTATTGTAATAAACCAAACGTTAGCATGACAGTTGAATAACTCCTCTCTTCTGGGTATTGACAGATTTGTAATAAAATAATCTAGAAGATGCAAAAATAATTACTGTACCTCTTGTTTTTGCAGCTGGGTTTCTGTGTTTTCAGCTAGCAGCACTGAGCCAGAGAAGACATTGTTCTCCACACCATCCAGCCAAGAGGAGGTGGATGACACAGCTGCGTAGAGCTGCTGTTCCATCTGCGGCACCTGTGTCTCACCACCACCGGGCTACGTATACACAAGATGGTCGCAAAAATTATTTGAAACTTGTTGAACTAGATATTTAAATGTTGTAATGTGATGGATAAAAATGTAAAATAATGTTATAGAAATAGTCAAACCTGAGCGGTAATGTCCTCTACTGTTTGTCTGAAGCTATCATACAGAGTCTTCAGGGAGGATTTGTCAGCCTGTGTTTCTTCCTTATACAATGATCCAGCTGTTGTCACGCGAGACGTTCTGGAATAAACCTGCAAAAGCCCCACCCAAAACAGACAGTGCTTGGCTTTATAAATTGATACACAACTTCAACGTAATCAAAATGCTTTACTTGTTGTATTATTCTATGCTAACATTAACACTACAACATGGTTTTACCGGCTGTTTGTGGTCCTGCTCGAGGGTTTTCTGGAGGAGCTGCAGTTTAGTTTTAAGTTCCAATCTCAGGCTCTCCCATCTCTGCCTCATCTGATCTCGAGCGGCCTGAGATTCTCTCTCAACAAAAGCTGCTGGTGAAAATGGTTCTGTTGAACTGTGAAGAGACCACAACATGAAATGATTAATGATCAATTTGTCTGCCTAAGGAATCCCTACATACATCAGCTTGACATTTTTTTAATTTGATTTCATGTATGTTTTTTAAAGTATGTAAAGTACCTGGCACTGCTCGGGGAGGCCTGCTGGATGAGGATCTCCTCTCCTCTGGTGGCAACTGACTGGAGCAACTTTTTTTGTTCTGCAAGCTGCTCCTCCAGCTCCTAAAACACACATTTAGATTTGAGTTTGTATATTATATAATTCATTAATTTTAAACACAGCTTTAAAGGGTAACTTCTTTTTTTAGAAGATTGTGTTAGAACTTTATTTTTAACAGTATGAAGGAAGAAATAAAACGTTCTAATGCAGAGGTGCTACATTATGTGATATTAACCTTAAGTAGATCAAAAACTAACAAACAAATCACTTAAGAAGTGCCAGTATCGTATTCACATTCAGAAGACAGACAACAAAAAAGTAACTAAAAATGTGTGTAAAGAAAATACCCTCTGTCTCTGCAGGCTGTCCTGATGCTGTTGGGAACGTGTAGTCCGAGCCTGGGCCAGCCAGTCCTGCACACTGGGACTCTGAGACAGGCTGGAGTCTGATTCACTGTCCTCCTGGTCCTGCAGAGAGCCCTACAAGACCAGACAATGTATTACTAAACATTAAAGGAACACACGTTTGCAACGGGAAAGGAACATCACACTAATAACTCAGTTTATCATGGTTTAATCAATGCACCAGTTCAGGTCAGAGTATGAAACTATTCTTTAGGCTTCATTTAGAAACAAAATGTTACTTGTGAGTTATGAACATGTCTTTATCTACACTGTGTGAAATATTCCCACAGTGGGGTCTGAATCCAAGCTTACAGTATAGATAATAGTTTGATAATACATGTAAACATATTGGTGTGTGTCATGCAGTCTTACCTGGATATTAATCTGTTTGTCTTGTAGCATCCTCTGCAGCTCCAACAGGCCACCTTTCAGTGTGCGTAACCTCCGGGCCAGCTGTTCCGCTTCCTGTCTGGTCTCTGTCCTTCCCTCCAGCAGCAGGTTCTCACTGTGCATGGACAGCTCTGACAGGGCCAGCACCTTCTCTTCAATCTCCAGGAGCATGTTCTGCAGAAGCAGGAGGAGAGAGGCCAGCTCAAACATGGTGTCTCACCTCGGACAGCAGCTCTGGAGTAAACCAGGGTCTGGCTGAAGCTCCTTACACCTACAGTCTTCCCCAGCCACGGGACAACAGGCAGAGATCTACCTCTGCTTTCATCCTTGGCCCACCTCTCCGGCCTCGCCTCCTGTGCAACATATTACCACTAATCCTTCACGCTTCATGCCCTGCAGCAAACATGCTAACGCTAAAATTAAATAGCAATTTTCCTGTGCAGAACACCATCCCGAGTCCAGAACAGCAAAAAATGCCCATCAATGAATGTTGATCCGATGTTTGAAGAAACTTTTGTTGTCCACAGGCATCCCCACTAGTCTGTAATCGATGTCTTCAGCAGGTTTTTCTAAGGCAGAGAGTTACTCCCTCCGTCCCTTCCCAACCGGTCTTTAGGATTCCCCTACTTGGATATTCTAGCAGCTTTGTCACCAACACCAATCCAAGCAGCGGGATCTATTAATCGTCTGAAAGCCACTACCCCTGACTTCCCCACCCCTTCCCGCTCACAGGCCCCAGTCACACAGCGGCATCTGCATAATCTGCTTAAGTCCAGTATTTCAGTCGCTTAGGAGCCCAGCCTCTTGAATGCCCCTCTAACGCCTCTAATGCTCTTGTTTACCCTCTGAAGGGTTCCTGCCCCCCTGAGATGATCCATATGTGATTAGGGAAACAAAATATTGAAGTGAAAGATGGATTTTCATAATACCCTGGACAAACTGCATTAGTGTGCTAGTTATCAAAGATAATATCTGAATGTCAAGAAAACAATAGTCCAGGACACAGAACTACCACACCTCATTATTTGGACTGCATTTTCTTGTTAAGTTTTTCATTTTCTTAATAATAAATTAATTTATATTCCTTAGAAAAAAATCCCTATTAGTATGTTTGCATCTATTGCTCAGACTGAACAGCAGGGTGAGCTCTTACCTGACATTCAGCCAGCTGATCCTCCATATCTGTCTCCTCTGGAGGTTCAATGATGGAGGTTACAGCACCACGCTTTCTGATCAACCACTGCTCCATCTCTTCTGCTCGGGACTGATGGAGCTGTATGGCCTGCTCCTGACGTTCAACCTCCAGACGGTCATCAACGCGCTCCTGGGGGAGAGGTGCACAATTTAATAGTTAATCATCATTATTTCTCCATGTAGTTATACAGTAAAAATCAATCTTTTGTAATCAAACTTTACAAAAACTACCTCCAACACTTGCTGCTTCCCTGAGGCCTTCATGTGGATGGTGGCCATCCTCTCGGCTAACACGGCAAGGGAGGAATGCATGGCCAACTG
Source organism: Tautogolabrus adspersus (assembly GCA_020745685.1). NCBI lineage: Eukaryota > Metazoa > Chordata > Actinopteri > Labriformes > Labridae > Tautogolabrus > Tautogolabrus adspersus. The sequence goes on from CM036552.1 coordinate 18,172,316, forward strand.
GTCAGCCACGTCTGAGTCCACGGCCTCTGAGGCCAGATCTTCTGTGAAGCTCGTCTGCAGCCTGTTTATATCCTCCTGTACACTCTGAATCTCTTCTATAAGTCCCTGGAGATGACAACATTGGAATTGTGTTGCTCATTGCATATTTACTGACTATTTTTATTCCTATATTGGTCAAAGGGAAATATTATTTAATGCGTGTGTACATTAGAAACTGCTACTGTTTACTGTTGCTGCGGCCTGGGTTTGACACCAACCTCTCATCCAAGCATCCTACTCTATCTAATGTCCTTGTCTATTAAAAAGGCATAAGAGCCCTCCCCCAAAATGAAAAAAATTAAACATTTAAAATGTTGATATTATGAATGAAGGAGTCATAATTCCCATTTCAATCCACTTCAGCAAACCGAAGTGGTTTACTGAGTCTGCAGAATTATAAATGCAGAAGAAGAGTTACATAGAAATTTTCAACAGACCCTCATTATTTGTAAATATTATTTCTAGAAGCAAGTTAACTCCTACCAAGTTCATTTGAAAACTCTCTCTCCATCTAACTATTCAAAACCCTCCATTGCACCGTAATGACTCACCTCATGTGTCTTAATGTGGCTATCTGGGCTTTTATCCGCCTCCAGAGGCTCGCTCAGTTTGGCTTCCAGAGCCTCCATTTTGGAAGAGATTGACTGGAGTGAGCCCTGGTAATGTTGTTGCTTTTCCAGAGCTTCATACAGAGACCTCTGCTTCTCGCTGATCTGTTGGAAGAACAAAAGGAACATTTCAAAGTGCTTAGCTTTAAAAAATAATTAGATTCACTGAGAATCAAAAGACCACCAAGCAGATGCCTTGTATTTTTTCCATACCACGTTCTTTAAGGTCTCCCATGAGCGCTGCAAGTCATCTAAGTTGGCCACAGACTCAAATGTCGGGTCATATAATTCTTGGATGGGAGCTCTTGTAAGCGTTCCTCTTCCCATCTAAAACAACATTCAAACAGAAACATCAGTAGTTAGGGCAAATTAGTCCCTTATTAAATGGATGGCAAAGACAAAAACATTTATTGTTAACCATTATTGGATGTGCAGAAAAAGAATTCCGCCCCTTGGTTTGTCATTGCCTGCTTCACTTATTCTTTGATAGTGTTTTTTTTTAATTGACAGTTTACACACAAACGGAAGAATTAGAGAAACATTAATAAAACATATATTTCAAAGACTAGACAAAAAGCAGAATTTGCAGAATTATGTGTTGCAAAACAAGGATGACTGTGCTATCAAAAGATAAAGTATATACCTTGGTTATAGTGGTCTCCGTGTAAGTGATGGGAGATGGAGAGCGACAGACAGGAGGAGAAGAAACCTCACTGTTGGTGCCCTCCTCCCCAGACTCCTCAGTTACAGGAGAGAGGAGGGTGTGGCAGCGGCCAGCAGCTATCTGGGATGCCATGCAGAAAATATTAACAGAAGAGCAGACATTTAAAATGGATTGGGAAAGGTGAATCGTCTGTTGTTGTTTCTCTCTAACATGGCACAATGCACCTTGTAAAAAACAAATCTTATATCAAAGGTAGTTTCAGTGGTAAAGTAGAAAAACATATTTTAAGCCAGGAATAGCAGAATGCATCAAGAATGAGTCATCCCAAACAGTGCACACAGTTTTGTCAGCAACACAAAATTATAAGGTATCATGTTCTCTGACCATGACAGCCTGTGCTGAAGATTTCTTGGATTTCACCTCATCCATCTCTTGCAACCCTTCAGGCAGTCCTTCCACATCAGTCACTGTCAGCAGCATGGTGGCATGTTTGGCTTTCACTGCCAGCATCTTGCACTTTGAGTTTAGTGAGGCGATCTGCTCCTGGTAACCTTTGATCTTCTGGGCCAGTTCCTATTAAAAAACAACAACAACCGCATCTTGTTATGCAGTTATGAGGAAATTCTGCAAATTAAACACTGCAATACAGACACAATTTGTATAAGTTCCTTATTGTGTGTGTTTATAAACACATTCAAGCATGTCATTCTTTATTTGAAATTGTTTTCTGGGGCGTTTTTGCCTTTAATTGACAGTGGAAGCTGAAGTGTGAAAGTAAAGGTAGGTAAAGTCAGAGAATGAATGTGTTGTACTTCATGGTGGAGGATCTGGGCCTGCAGCTCCTGGATGTTGTTTGAGGGGATCGGTCGGTCCTGGATGACACGGTGTGCTTCCTCTATTAGCCCCTGGAGCTCTTTTACTTCCTGTTCATATTGCTCATGCTGCACCACTGCCTCCTGTATAATAAAAAATAAATAGATTTCAAACATCAGAATAGAAAATAGCCGTGTATTTAAACTTTTTTTTTTTAAATGCAGGTGACCCTTTTAACCTTTAAAGTAGAAAGAAATTGCCATCACAAAAAAATCCCCTAAAATATTTAGTGTATTGATTTTCTTGGCTTGTGGCCTCAAAATCCACATTAAAAGGTTTAAATACCATTATTTAGACTCAAGCTGAAGGCCATGTCTTACTACAGAACCCATCAATTGCAGAGTGTGCTAGATTGAGAAATGACAAGTACATAACATTACTGTGCTGCAGTAATAGTGCCCCCTAATGTACCTGCAGGATGTTGCATTGCTGAATGGCAACATGCTGCAGCTGACTGGCTTCCTGCTGCAGACGCAGCGCTGTGCGACAGATGGCGAGGTTGGGCATCACCTCCTCTGGGACCTGCAGTGCACTCTGACAGAGCTGCACTGCCTGCACCTGTTGCTTGAAGCTCTCCATGTCAGCCAACAGACGCTGTGAAAACAGGGGAGGTTTACATTGTGTGGAACTGTTAACAAGCTGCAGTGTGCAAAGTAAGCATCCGAAGTGCTTTAAGACAAATAACAGGCCATGTGATTATTATTTTAAGGTGGTGGGGATACCTGTCTCTGAGCCAGCTGTTCTTTGAGACTCTGGCGTGATAACTCTGGGGAGGTCAGGGTGGCTTGGACTTGCTCTAGAGCAACATGTAGAGCCTTAACTTCGTACTCAAGGGCCTCCATACTCTGAGGATGTGATCAGTGAAACAGAGTATTCAATACAAGCTATTAGGAAAAAGTACTCAAACTAAATCAGCCATGGGTGAAATATACTAAACACAAGTAAGGAAGGCATCCATGAATGTAACAAAGTAATGAAATGGATTAGATTTGTTTTGTTTACCTTATTTGCGTCCTCTAAACTCTGTAGCCGTGTCTTGATTATTTGCTGAAGCTCCTCAGTGTGTCGACTGAGTTCACAAACCTGTTGGCTCATAGACTCAACCTGCAGCACCTCCGACAGGAGCTCTACTTTCTCTGCCATTGACTCCAGGTCTCCATGGAGCTCCCGAGACTCACGCAAGACAGCCTAAGTGCAGGACAAAAGGACAAGGTCATTTATGGTATGATATTCTGATTGGGTTTTATTCCCTTCATAATATGGAGGAGGGTAGTTATACTTCCTAAAAAGGCAACATTTCTGTAGTTGAATATCAAAGATGAACCCATAAGGATGTACGTTTTGACCCCAACCTCACCTGGTACATTCGTATCTGCTCCTGAAGATGAACAGAGGAGTTCCAGATGATGTTTGCCCTCACCAGGCTTTTGGCTCTTTCTGACCACCTCACAATGAAGTCTAGCATCTCATTATACTCATCCAAATAACAGACAGCCTGAGGAGGCAAGACAAGAGAGATGTTATTGTTAAAGCTAATCACAAACACAAAAAGTATTCTTACCTATGTAATCGTTTTACTAATTAATGCTTCATACTGTTGCATACTTTTTTTTACATGAGCACAACAACTGTAATGTTAATAGGAGACTTGAAAACACAAAACCTTTTTGAGCCAGTTGTTCCTGCAGTCTGCTAGCCGTGATGTGTGATGATGCATCTCTGATAGCTTGCTTATGGCGTCACCAAGCTGTTTGGCCAGCAGGGGATTCCTGCGGCCAAACTCTTGCACTGCAGCATCCAGTTCTGAGAGGGTGCGACCACAACAGTCCAAGTCCTCGGCCAGGCTCTGATAAAACATATAAAACACGTATCATTTCCTGACAACTTTTGATGGAACTGAATGATTTGAAAAACAACTATATCCTTAATTAACCAGTCACGGTCAGAAAAACAAAACAAAAGACAAGTTTACTCACCTTGACTTCATCTTTGGCATGATCTACATCAGGAGACTTTTCTTTGAATTTAGCAGATATTGCTTTGAGCTTCTCAGAGATGTCATGGATTCTAGAGCTGAAGTTCTCTTTTATTTCTCTGGTTCTTTGAATTTCTCTCTCTTTTGAAAGAACCTAGAACATATCAAGAAACGACAAATGCCACATAACTAAAATATTAACACACTTTAGGTGTTCTCTTGTTTGAACTACAAAAGCAAATGGGGGGCCATAAAGTTCTTATTTAAATTGAAAGGTTTTAAAATGATACAGAACCTGATCCTCAATGGCACCCAATGCAAGGGAAACCTCGGCCAGCTGCATGGAGATCTCAGAGGGCAGAATGGTGTAGAGGTCCAGATATTTGCTCTGTTGCTGCTCTGCTAATTTATCCACATTCTGACGATAAGTGACCACATCCTCATGTACAACCTACACACAACAAATCGAAGGAGCAATGTAACTTTTCTCAGAAATACTCATTCCAATAGCATTAGGGTTGGGTGGTTAAAGTATCTCATTGTACCTCAAGTTCCTGCAGCAAGGAATCAATGTCTGGAGTGGGATTGAGAAGAAGCTCCCTGGTTTCCTGAATCCAGGCTTTGACGACACTAAGTTCTTTCTCCACCTCCTCTCTGTCCCTTAGTTCTTGAGCTGCTTGAGCCCGCTTGGTCCTGGACTGTGTCAGGAGGCTGAAAGTCAAAGATAAAAACAGCTTCACTGCAATTCTGTAAGACAGATCACTTAAGATCTAAGTTTGAAAAATGTCATTTAATTTGATTCAGACTATTTGTTATAAAAATATCTATTAAATCAACACCACTGATTAGACACAAATTAAAAACAGATGCCTTTGTTGAAAGCAACAGTTCTGCAGGTTTATCTTCTCTACCTTTCCATTTGGTCTTGTACAGCTCTGATCTCCTTCAGGCTGGGCAGCTCATCCTGCTCATTTGTTGGTGAAGGCACCTCCACATCATGCAGCAGGCTGAGAGCATACTGGCGCAGCAGTGTGAGGGCAGTGAGCTCTCTCTCCAGGTCTTGGCTAAGCAGGTCATGCTGGTCCAAGAGTGACTGCAGGGTGGCTTTAGAAGCCTTTTCAACAGCGCTTTCTGGAAAACGACTTTGGAGCTCATCAGCGACTGCTCTCACCTTCACCATCTAAACAAAAGGAAATTACATTTTATATATAAAAAACAAATACAAAAATATTTTCATTTAAATGTAATAATGAAACTTATATTTCTGCTAATCTTCTGTCTGTTTACCTTCTCTCTAAAAGTTCTCCATTCCTGTGCTGTGTCCTCGAGCACTCTCTCCTGTCCCCGGGCTACGCTTCGTAGTCGTGTCCAGCGCTGCCACACGGTGGTCATGGAGCGACTGATGGTGGCCTTACTGGCATCGCTCCCCACCAGCTCCAGCTGGGCAGCTTGCTCCTCAAGACCACTCAGCTTCTCTTGGAAGCCATTGACCAGAGATACAAGGGACTGAAAAAAAAAGAGAAAAAATAATGAATGAAGTCTACAGCATTCATAGAAGTACTGGCCATTGTATTGAACTGACTCTGTTTAGGTCCCTCATACCCGATGACTGCAAAGCTTATCTTCAGCTTCTTGGCCTGTGCAAGCCTTTGCAGTGGAAAATTCAGTCAGCTTCTTTTCAGCCTCATTCATGAGCTCAATGACAGTCTGCCTAGCCTCCTGGTATGTCTTCCACTGATCCACACAGCTAAGAAAAACAGATTATATTAGATTAATTGCATTTATTAACACATTTCCTGTATTGTCACTTTGATGATTAGCGTACCATCACTTTTTGTTTTCATTACCTGTAAAGAACATCATGGTGACACTGGAGCTGATCTCGGACCTCCACACCTCTCTGCTTTGCGGACTCTACACTCACACGGAGGTGCTCTTTAGCTGTGGGATTGGCCAGGTTCTCAAGCGAAGGCAGCAGGGCCTGCAGCTCCTCCAAGTGGATACGAAACTCCTGCTCCGTGGCCATGATGTCCCCCTGCTGCCTGAGACACTCCTCATAGTTCTCCACGTCCACACCCAGGCTCGCTTGCTGCAGGAAGGACACGGCATCCTCCAGCCATTCACAGGCTGACTGCATCCTGAAGTGGTACTTCTGGCACAACACCAGGGCATCCTCCAGGGTTATCTTTACACAAAAGGAAATAATATTTATGACTCAAAAATGTAGTTCCTCTGATTTGTCGCTCTAAATTAGATACTAAACATTGTATTCATGAATTAACTTAGCATTACGAATTAAGCATTTCAAAGAACTTAATGTATGATTAGCATGTTTTATAGAATATTGAACGTAATGTTGTCTCACCTGTTTGGAGCTCAGTGCTTTCTGAACGTCTGCTTGCAGTTTTGCCATTTCCTCTAGGCTTGTATCTACGTGGGTGGGAACGAGTTCATTTGCGCTGGTGTACTTCTGTTTCTCTCTACTGCTTAGAGCAGCCACTATTCTTAGCCTCGACTGCACTTCCTCTTGCATGATTTGCTGCTTTCTGATCTCCTCCTGCACCTTCTCCACCCTCACATCAACAATCACAGCATAGCCCAATTCATCTCTGACCTGCTGCAGCCAGTCCAGGGTCCGTTTCATCTCTGTCTCGAAGTCTTTACTTTGGACAAACCTGTTCTCACACTCTTCTATGAGGTCCCCTACTGCAGCCTGCAAAGATCGCAGCTCCTCCTGCCACAGAACCACTTGATCTTTGGAAGCATCATGGCCTGCTTGGTCCACGCGGGGTGCCAGAGTGTCCATCTGCTCCATGAGCCGCGATAGGTGAGAGTTGGCACTCTGGAGACTTCCTGCCAGAGCATGGTAATTTTTTAGCCTCTCCTCAGCTGACTGTGTCTCTGCATTCACTTTGACCAGCTGCTCTTTTGTGGCTTTTAACTCAGAGTCAACCTGCATAGCCATGGCCTTGCGGTCCTCAAACGACTCCAAGGTTTCATCCAGATGCTCTACTTTTTGTTCAATCAACCTCTTTAGTCCGTTGTACAGGCTCACAAGCTGGGTCATTTCCTCTGGCCGCCATGGCTGACCGGTGCTTCTAAAGCCCTCTTTCTTCTGGTTCAGTTCACTCACCGCTAGACCCAGGCTGCTCAGGTCTGCCTGGATCGCTTTATAATCACTCTGCAAACTAACAACCTCTTCTGTCTGCAGCCCTACAGGCTGAGTGCCCAGACTATTGAATTGTTCTTCAAGTTCTTGCAGGGCTTTATGGGTGACATCTATGAAAGAAGTGTACTCATTCCTAGTGAGAATGGCCTGCTGGATTTTCTCCTGTTTTTCTTTGGCTAGTGCTAATATGTTATTATATTGCTGGGGGAGGGTGTTGAGTTTTTCATCCAAATAGCAATGGTCTACTTCGTTTAGACTGGGCAATATTTCCTGGCCAGCTCTTTGTACGATTAGAAGAAGATTCTCATATTCAATCGCCTGCTCAATAATATGTTGATACTTAAGAAGCTGAGCTTCCAATTCAGCATCTCCAACCATCAGATTGATCTCAGGGAAGGTGACAATATCAGCTTGTTTTATCCACAGGCATATTTTCTCTAGATCAGTCTTGAAATATTTTCTTGAAACAAGTACTTTTTCAAGCTCCTGCAGTTTTTGACCGCATCTGTGTAATGTTTTGTCAAAGATATTTTGTAACTCCTGCAACTTTGTGAGGATCTCGTTCCTCTCCTCCTCGCTGGCATTTCTCATCAGGTCCCTCCCCTGAGACCACAGGGAGGTCAGCTCGCTCTGATAGGCTTTCAGACTGCTTTGAATGTTCCTACAGGTTCTGACCTGCTTAGCCAGGTCATCAGGTAACAAAGCAATGTACTCCTCTGCCTGGGCCTTCTTCTCATTCTGCTGCACCCAGGAAATGGACTGGCTCACAGCCATCAGGAACTGTGTTCTCTCTGTGAAAGCCTTGCTCAGATGTTTTCTGCGCTGCACAACTTTCTCGCTCAGAGATTCAACCTCAGATTGAGTGTCCACAATAAGCTGCTGCAGACGTTGTCGTTCACTGAGGCCTAGACGGGCCAATACCCTGTCAGCGTCGACCATGGCCTGTGCCAGCAGGAGCTGCTTGGCCTCCAATTCACTACAGATGCTCAGGTGGTCAAAAAGGAAACTCTGAGCGAGCTCTGGAGGAGGGCTCATTTTCATAGCCTCAGACAGGGCTGGCTGCTGCTCCTCTGCCCAGTCTCGAGCCTCTCTCAGACGGGCCTCGACTTGGCCCATATCCTCCAGGGTCACCACTGAGTCCTGGATTTTCCTCTCAATGAGGTTTTGCATCTGAGACCAGCGCTGCTCAAAATGGCTGATTTGCTCCTTTACCAGCTCCTTGTCATCCAAGTTTAAATGTTGGATAACTTTTTGCTTCTGTTCCTTAAGCTCTTCAAGAGTGCCTTTTTGTTCATCCAGAGTTACTGCAAGCCTTCTTAAAGCCTCCAAATGCTGGGATGAACTTTCAGCATCCGTTCTGCACAGCAAAAAAACAGATAAAAATACGTAAGTATTTTGTTCATAAAAATAACAGTTAAGAGATGAAGTGTTTTGATTTCAAGAAGTGAGCCACATGTTCTTAGAACAATCTTTAAAACTGGTTCCCAAGGGGAACACAATGTTGGCCTTGAGTTCAGACAAATGTAATGACAAACAAAATGGTGTTAAAAACAGGTCCTCTACCCATGGTTCTTGAAAAGTAATAGAATACATCGTAGTCGTGAAAAGGAAACTGAGAATAGTTAGCACAATTGGCTTTTTGTTGCAGCCTAAAACAGCTTACTTGGAGATCCTGTCTCATACAGGATACACACTGCTGTGCTGATTATTAGAATCACAGCACAGCAGTATGTGATGACTAATGTTAACACTTGATGTAAAAAAACCCACCTGGCCAGATTGTCCCACTCTTTGGACACCTGTTCAAACAATGCCTCCACTGCACTGATGCAGTCATGGTATTCTTTAGACCTCTGCAGGTCTTCCTCTCTCTGGCTCTGCAGCTTGTTGGCCTGGTGGCAGAGCTCAAGCCAGGAATGGCTCAGACGGTCAAGCTCGGCATGTTCTGCAGAGTCATGGCCACCAGTCAATCTGCTCACAGTCTCGGTCATCTTGGTCAGGATACTCTGTTTGGACTGCAGTTGCTGGCTGCATACCTGTGTGATGAGCATTATACCAATTAGTAACCCAAAATACAGCCAAACAGTTAGCAGATCATTTTAATCCAACTCGACCCAGAAAATGTTAGATTAGTAATCATAACCACATCACAAACAAAAAAATGTGTAGACGATTTACTGTGTTGTTAAGGTGAAAAAACAAAACAAATTAAGACATACAAAAAAAACATTATCAACATTGTTACTGTTTGCTACCTTGGCTTGAGACAGCATGTTTTGAGCTATCTTGGTCTCCAACTCGGCGGGCCTTCTGGAGAAGTTGAGGAGCTGCTGCTCCATATCCTGAAACAGGCTAGTCAGATCTTGCTTCTGTTCCTTGATCTCCCGCCAGCCCTCTGACAGTACCTGTGCACTGGACATCCTTTCCTCTATCTGCAAAATGTAAAGTTAATGTTTGTGATATTGTAGGTTATGCACGGTATGCTTGTTTATAACTGATTGACTTTTGAATAAAAATCAAAGTTTAATGTTGACTGGTTATAGTATATCTTATATCAAGCATTCATAGGTCCTTATGACAGCATACAGTATTTCATGAAACTTGTGTCGAAATTGTTCTATTTTTTGTGTTTTTTAAAGTCAGTCTTTATAAGTCATTGTTGTGATTCAGTTATCCTCCTAGATCTAAAAAAACAAAAACTTTTACATTGTATAATGGACAAGGAGGTAGCAATTACTGACCGTGAGCTTGACCTGCTGTACATCAGCAGCTGCTACTCTCACAGCATCATCAGACAGATCACACACTGAACACACCAGGTCCAAGTAAGTGCTTGCTTGCTCCTGAAGGGCCCTGTAGTGCTTCACCTGTGTGTACAAAAGTAATCAACTAAATAAATGGAAGAAAAAAACCCCATTGCCTTTGGATCGGATTCTAAGAGCTGGTAAAAATGCCATTATGTCAGTTACCTGCTTCAGCGCTTCCTGCAGACCAGTTGGTCCCTGATCGTTGAGCTGAAGCTCCTCCTGCACTGTGGAGAGCCAGGTTTGGCACTGCTGCAGAGTGTCCTGATGGCTGACGTGTTTCTGCAGCTCTCGATCTAGACTCTGGTACACCTGTGGAACAAATGACGTAAGACCATAAAGTTTTCTTAAAATCATCAAATGGAGAGGTTTCCTGGAAAAAGTAAAAAGAGATTTTGTCCTCTTTAACTCACACGTTGGGCAGTGCTGCAAATGGCAGAGTAGCTGTCTCTGGTTCCCTGTTGGTGAGCCTGGACTTGTTGACTGATCTTTGCTTGCACTTGGTCTGTACAGCTGGCTACAAGGTCTTCGCCTTTCTGCCTCAAGCTGGTGAGATGCTCCTCAAAACTGGCTATCTCCTCCATTATTGCCTGAAAAAGAAGCGTTACATATACAAAAAGTGATCCATTTAATGTTAACCAAAAGTATGTTTAAGTGATGTAATAATCAGACCTGCACAAGAAATATTACTGTAAGAATTGTGAATATTTTAGGATCATGTGGCTTAGGTCACCTTGTGTCGGGCAAGTTGCTGAGTGGCCATTTCCATGCCACTGGTCTGCATGGAGTCTGAGGTGATCAGTCGACTGGACATCTGTAGGAGCCACTTCTCCACCTCTTGCAATTCACTGTTGTAATCCTCATGCTCCTTCACCCACTCCACAAGGTTTTGGACCTGTGTCTAAAACAGAACACACAGCCCAAATCAGAGCCTCTTTCAATAAGAGAATTATGTGCCTAGTATCAGTCTGTTTCCTTTAGTCAATTTGCTAATACAAAATAAAAAACTGAGACCCCCCCTCCCCATGCTTCACTAAATCCCCTCTTAGCCAAAACATCACAGAAGTATCCATACCTTAGCTGCTAAGCAGAGATCTTGATAGTCAGCCTGCAGCTTTTTCATTTTGTCACTTATAGTGGTGTCATGGACTGTGTCCAGCAAGGCTTCTCCTTTCTCAAAGACAGATTTCACTGCTGACTCATGAGACTGCACTGTCTGCTGGATGGTCTGCACATATGAAAATTGAGAATTGAGGAAAATATTGCAGATAGGATCGTTAAGATTTGTTTCTCTATTTTCACAGTGTTACACAGAGAAAAGAAAAAGATATCTTGGTGTTATTTACCTTGTATTTTGCAAGCTGAGCCTTCTTCTGATAAAGTTCAGCTTTAGGCTCAACATTTGATGCCAAAAGGTTCTGGGTCTCCTTCACCCACTGGGCTTGGGTCTTGTATTTATCCATAAAGTCTTTAGAGAGTGAGATACATTTCTCAAGGGAGCTATGCTCTGTGCGCAGAGCCTCCATCAGTTCTGATAGCTGGGAAAGGCGAGTGTCTACCTCCTCCTTCAGCTGCTCTGCCTCCGGCTCTTCCAAGAACACCATGGCTCGCTCTGTCTTCTCCCTCGTTGTCTTGAGGTAAGTGTGACCCTGATCCATGTCACCTTGAAGAGCCTGAAAGGTACATGGGGTGATGCTGTTTAGTTTTTAACGAAGTAGACATTAAAAATACTTGTGACATGAGAAGAGAATATACCTCTAGTTTTTTCATCTTTCTCTCCATAGCAAAGCGGTCAACTGCATCAACACTGATAGCCACTGTGCTGAAGTTATTCTGAGCTGTGCTGAGCCAGTCTGAGAAAGTACCGAAGACACACTGTGCCTCCTCAATGCAAGACACCTCCTCCTGGAGCTGTTTGATTGTTTCCTGTATTGTAAATAAAGAGAGGGGGGGTTATGGAGAAGAATGCTTGGGGTAGCTAAGGTGATGACATCTTTATAATAACCTGTCAATTCACAGATAAAGATTCTGGTTATTGTGTTTAAAATGACATTACCAGTAAATGCAGAAGCAGGACATGGTAGCGTGCTGTGATCTTGGTGGCTCTGCTACTGATCTGGCTGCTGATATGAGTCTCATCTAAAACCTGCTGAGCCAAGAGACTGAGGCCCTCCATCTCCTCCTGATAAACCAGCACTTCTTCCTGCCAGCTCTAATCATACAAACACCATTAGAGATGAATAAAACATACATGAGACTGAAAGTCGACATCTGACTGAAGTGACCTGTTTTAATTTTAAATGCAGTTTTGTCACAGAAACAAAAAACAATGCAAACTATTAACACATACACAGTTATGCAGATTTGGAAAACAATGCAAAAAATGTTCATGTGCGGGGCTTCTGTGCATGTGAGGCTAACCTTTATGAGCTGTAGCTGGGCATCTTTGGTGGTACGGTCGGACCGCCTGTGGCTACGTAGTTGTGCTTTAGTCTCCATGCCCTTTAGCCAGCTGTCAAGGCGCTGAAATTTTTGATCCATCTGTCGAAGTTTGGCCAGAGCACTGTTGAGCTGAGACCGGGTGTCAGCCAGTCGTGCCTGGTACATCCTCCACTCCTGCTGCAGGGTCTCCAGTGCTCGGTCTTCGATCTGAGGCAGGCCCCAGGGAATGACCAGTTCTCGACTGACCAGGAGGGTGTTAAGCAAAGCCTGGCCCTCTGTACAGTGCAGCTGCAGTTCCTGTAGTTACAATGGCATAAACCTTTAGGTCAAATATTAACTGAATAGAAACTCTGGTTTGATATAATTATTTTTAGGTTCATTGTGGCATTTCATCGTCTATTTGTTTACCACAACATTTTCTCACTAAGATTTTCAAACCTGCAACTTTTGCAGAGTTTCCTCCAGCATATCCACATCACCCTCCAGTTGTGTGTAGCAGCCAAGCTTCTCTTGTTCTTGTTCGAGCCAGTCCTCAAATGCATGGAGGCCCCGTTGATACTCGTGATGGGCTTTCACAAGCTCCTCAGCATTAGTTACTGCCCTCTACAGACACAATGAAGATTGCGAGCCATTATGTAAGAGCCAGTGGTAGCTTTTATTTTTTACTGTGTTTGAGATGCTTTTTTCATTGGATTTTGTACTGATGAATCTCACTTGTTTGATTTGTGTTTAAAAACAGCAAAAAGAAACCTTGGTTAAATATTTTTTAAGTGCAATATTTTTTAGACCTTACGGGTATCTAAGACCACACTGACACATGTTTGGCACAGTGCACATTCTGCTTTACCATGGCATTGTCTTTCATAGTGTTATAGCGCTCTTGCAGTTCTTGAAGCTCAAGTTGAGTGACAAAGCTCTCCACGATACTGACACTCTTTGCGGTGATTGTTTCCAGCAGGCTGTTGTGGCTGAGAACTTCCTCATACAGCAACTAAACAGAGTGGAGAAACAATTCTATTATTAAACTTTGATACTTTTAATGTTGTTATCTGTTCTAGTAAAATAGCTCATGTGATTTTGAACCATTCATTTGCTTATTTTTTCAACTTGCAAATCTAAATTCCAAAGTATTTTGTCTTTGTAAACCTACATACATTATTTACAAGCCTTATTAGTGTGAAGTATGACAGGCAAGAGTGCAGTACCTTGGTTTTGCTCAGGTTAGCAGTTTTGTCCCTCATCTCTGGGAACTGTTTGTCAGTGGGGTCAAGACTCTCTTCAACACGCTCCACCCATGCAACAAACTGGCGAACATCCTCCTGGTAACTGGTCCACTGAGACAGGGAACCCTCCAGCTGACTGTAAAATGTGAAGAGAAAAGCAAAGTGAGACAATGGAGTAGCAGTTATAACTTGCTTTTACTTCTGCTAGAGAACTAACGTTTTGCATTGGATGGAGGCGGAGAGCAGGGCATCCCAGGAATCTTTAAGGTCCTGGATTTGCTTTTGGACTACAGGCACTCCCTCAGCTGACGTGTTTCTCTGAACCGACTCTCCTCTTGTGATCAGCATCTTCAGCTGGATCTCCCTTTCCTGACGTGCAGTCAGCAATGCCTGGTGCAACAACAACGCGTGCATTTATTTAACTCCTTTTGTCATGACCATTTTAAGAGTTATCTCTAATTCTAAAGGCTAAAGATTCATTTTTATACCTCAAGCTTGATCATCCGACTATCGAGGACATTTTTGTCAGCGGTGGGGGCGCAGTAAGTCTGCAGCATGTGGCTGGTGTCAGCCACCCAGTTCTGCAGCTCCTTCAGCCCTTGGGAGAAAAGCTGGTGCTCAGTGGATATTCGGTCAATCCGTGATGCCTTCTCCTGTTAAAAAAAGACACAACCAGATCATTACTCATATACAGTAGGTTTAAGAAACTGAATCCACTGTAGGCACAACATGATCATTAGACATGTAGGCTCTTTGGTGACTAACACAGATTTAGTACAAAAGACACACAGGAATTGAAATCATACAAATACTCTTTAAGAGGTTTAAAGTAACAAAGTAAGACATTTATATTTATTCATAGGCAGTTAGTAACTTCACTGTTTAAAATATGTAAAACATAGTTTAGTCAGAGCTCGATCCAGTCTAGTGCTGCTGTTTCCTCTCCACCTCTATCCCCAGAAAAGCCCCAGTGCACAGGCAGATTGGGAGGCATTACTGTACCTTGGTCATGTTGGTTAAAGCTAGGTATTGAGCAGAGAGCTGCGAGACGCGATGCACAAAACCCTTGCCGGCTGCATGTTCATTCCACAGCAGCTGGGCCTTCTCTTTTAGCCTGTTCAGCTGAATCTCGTAAGAGGCTAACTCCTCAAGCACAGACTGGAAGAGCACAAGCAGGTTATCAAAGAGGCATGCAAGCTGACACACAGATTTCAGACAGTTAAATTCAGACATAGACTGAAGTGTTAGGGATGGCAACATGGCAAAAAGAAAGAATGACATATTTGGCAAGTGTTATTTTGCTGTAAAGTTGGTCATGACGTGCAATCAGGGCCTCTGAAAATATGAAAATAGCTGGTAGACAAAGTAAGACAGACTTAAAGCAATTCTTGTATAAATTAGCCAAGTTTTACTCTATATATTCCACACTGTTAAGAAGACATGTGAGAGTAGCAAACAGGAGCAGACAGATGGCAGTAAGTTAAAAAGTAGGCAAATGGCAAGTAAGCGTTATCTGTTGGAAGTTTTTGTGTTCCAAAGAAAGATATCAAAGCTAAAACACTGTTACAGAGCAGGAAAGATGAGTCTCTGCCAATGACAAGAATAGTCAGGTTGGCACTCAAGCACTGAGTGGTTGTTGAACATGAGTTGTCTTGAACATGTTCTAAGTTAGGTGTATGTTTTTACCTGTAATTTGTGAAGCTCTTGCTTTTTGGCTGTTAGATCATGAAGTCTTGTGCTGCTCTCCTGTACAGCCAGTTCTGTGGCATTCAGACACTCCTGAAGAGGCTCAGCACTCGCCTCAAAGTCTTTCATCTGAGATGAAAGGTTCTAGCACACAGATGATATAAAGAGACCGTTGAAATGTTTCCTTAAAATACATAATCAATGTTTTTATAAATGGCCCAGCTCAGAGAGGAAATACTTACTTGAAGGTTGGTCTCTCTGTTGTGCAGGTTGGTCATCATATTTTTCCAGTCCTCTTTGGCTGTGTTCATTTTAGCCCGAACTGCATCAACTTTGTCTTTGGCTGCTATAGTAGACACAAACTCACCGCTGACAACAACAGCATTCAACTTGGACTGACCTTGCTCTCTGTCACTCAGAAACTCCTGCAAACAGGAGATAGGACTCAAAGTCAATCATGTAGACATTTTTTTTATAAATGTTGACGTACATTTTTTTATTAAATGATTTTGTTTACATGCATGAACTACTATGAGGCTCTTTTTGTGAATCATAGTATTTATGATATAATGAAATCACATCAACAAGCTTCTTTAAATTCAAATTAGGTAACAAAACCTGTAAGTCTGGCAGCCATTAATTGCCTGAAAGCTCTGTTAAAATGGACTCTGAGTGCTGCACCTGAATCTTCTGCAGACTGGATGAGGCCTCACTGAGATTCTGAGGAACATCAAAGCACTTGGCTGTGTTGATCTTGGCATTGACCAACCACTGCTGGAACTCTCTGAAGGCTGAGCGAAACCCTTGTTCCAGCAGCTTCTCTTTGCTCTGGCACTCTCTCGATGCTTGGAGACTCAGACTTTAAACAAATCAGGACGAAAAACACAACAGCATTTTTCTCATTGTATTAGTTTAAACAAATAAGAAACACATATATTTTTTGTCAGTTCTTTTGTCTTGAACTTCTTTGATCTTGTTTCTTTTTGAGGCCTTTATGTTTCTAGCTGACATACAACTCAAAAAAACAAAAGTCCTGTAATACATACAGTATTACCCTCGTAACGGTGCGTATATCGTTAACTTAAGACGTCTGCATTAGTTTGTGGGCAAAATGATACTGTCAAGTGTTAATTAATACAGTTTCTGCTCTATATTTGCTATAACTTTGGACCAAAAAGTAATAACATTTGATATATTACAAAATAATGCTATCAACACCACAAAATAAAGCCTCAAGGGTCCGATAGAAATATGTTACAACAAAAATAATGGTAGTTTTCTTGTTACTCCCAATCTCGGTATATCCGTGTAACAAATCTAAAATGCATGAAATTGCATTTAAATGCTCAAGCTGCAACAGTTTATCCTGATTAAAAAGAGGGTTGTGGTTCATATTTACAAGTTCTCACCTATTGTATTCCTTAATGAGAGCGGACACTCTCTCAGATTGTGTACCCACGTCTCTAGAGAATCTGCACAGATCATTGAGTTGAGTCTTCAGACTATCAGACAGGGGCTCAGCTTTGACAAGTTCCTCCAAAGTTTCCTGGGTGGACAAAAGATGTATAACCACTGATGAGCAGTCACAAAAACTTATTTGCGTTAGCATTTCATATCCATAGTCATCTGCTATCATTGCCTGTTTACAATCAATGGTGGTTTGCTATTGGAACTAAAGTAAGCTGTGATGTACCTTTCCTATCTGCCAGCCTTTAACCGCCTCCTCTCCATCATTTTTTCCCTCTGCTTGGGCCAACCGCAGACGCCAGTCCTTTAGCTGGCGGCTGAGGTCCCGCAGGTCCTGCTCAAGCTGTGCTGAACGGCTGTTGAACTCTTGTTCCGAGCTGGCTATCTGGGAGAGGGCAGTCTCCAGACTAGCCCTTGTTTGCAGTGCTCCACGTTCCCACTGTTCCCATGATGACACGAGGGCTGCTTCCTCCCGCTCCATAGCCTCATAGCCCCCTGAGCCAGTGTGATCCCTGGCCACTGCTCCACATCTTTGAACCCGGTTCAGCCTCTCTCTACCTCGCTGCTTAGAGTCAAGCAACTCCTAGAAAGGGCAAATGGAATAACGATTGTCATCTCAGTCCAATAAAAAAAAAAAAGGTGCTCCAGCCCTCTACCTTAGTGGAAGACGTCTCTGGAGTATTTATAAAACATGATTTACATCTTTCAGCTGGATGCAGTCAGGAGCAGTATGCATATTTATTTCCTCTTAAGAGAAAAGTTTAAAATTTCTCACCTGCACTTTAGAGAGCTTTCTTTTTATGGAGACAGAGTCTCCTGACAGATCTGACCAGCGTTGGAGTTCCTCTTTTGCTGAAATAAGCCAGTCATTGAAGTCTCTCAGAGCATCAAGGTACTGCTCATGTTCAGACACAATGTTTTGCATGGACTGCACTTTGCCCTTGGTAAAAGAAAAAGACAAGGTAAACACCTAACACCATGTGAATGAATCACTGACTAAACATAAAAGTGTCAAATAGCAGATGCTAATATTTTAGCTACAAATAGTGCCAGGGTAATTGTTTAGGAGTTTGGCAGTTTGAAAGGTTTGTCACTGATGCAAATTTTAATTGGCTTTCCCAAAAAGTAATCATCTAGGATTCAGCATTATTTGCAAGAACTACTGTATCTGTGTGTATTTAGATCACCTTGACAACAGCTGAGATATCAGCAAAGTGTGCGTTGAGCTCTGCCCTCGACTCTGGTCCAAATGTCTGGTCTCCAGTTTTTTCATGCATCTCCACAGCTTTGTCTGTCAGGCGTGACAGTGCTGCTGCATGAGCGTTCACATCAGCCTGAATGGCCCTGAGGCGCTCAAGCAAAGCCGACTTCTCTTTGAGGCCGGGCTGCTGAGGCAGAGTCATTCCCACCTCCTGCTCCACTGACTCCATCCACTGCTGCAGTTGGCTTTTAATTTCCTGAAAATTCGTCCACTGGGCCACTGTCCACTCCAGACGACTACAAACAACAACATCTTATAAGAAATCAATACATTTAACCCTGATTAGGAGCCAGGCATCAGTGGATGCTACAAGCCCCCAGTCTGACTGTAAGCTGGTTTCAGCTAAAAACACATTTCCTACCTGTGGCAGCTCATGGAAGTCATCAACATATTGGCCCAGGCATCTTTCAGCTTCTGTAGCTGTGAACAAATGGCTTCCTGCCCCTCCATTCTGTTGTGTTTCAGGACCTGTTCTCCTTTTCCTACAGTCATGTTGAGCTTCACTTCTCCTTCACCCTTCATAAGCAGGATATCCTGCATGTTTACAAAAGAGAAAGAGGGGAAAATTGGCAACTCTATGATAATTTCTGTGTTTTACAATGTTTTATGAGAGAACTTGTGCCTTACCTGCACAAGACCAAGTCTTTTCTCCAAAGTCTCTTTATTTCCAACTGTGCTGTTGAGTGATGCCAGGCGCTCCTGGACTCCATTAAGCCAGCCCCAGGTAGTCTGCAGTGTATCTTCAAATGCTTGCTGCTCCTGTAAAGTGACCTGGCAGCTGCGAAGCCTCTCTCTCACACGCCTCAGTAAGGCCTGGTGCTGTGACTGCAGTTGAGCCGACACTCGTGTCTCACTACCATCACCTCGCCCGCCTTCATTCAGTGCCTGTCCCTCCTGACCTAAACGCTCAAACGAATCCCTGAATGGAAAGTAGTAAAAAGTTTAAATAAGCTTCAAGGAGTACTTTGATGTTTCATTGGGGAGAATTATAAGAGATACATCTGGGGAACTTGTCAGAAAATACACAGACTTTTATCAGATTCATCACCTCTCTTTAAGCACTTCCTGCTGATATTCCTCCACTTGCTCAAGCCCCGCCTTTTCAGGACCCCGTTGCTTGGCTTCAAGCAGATCTGTGGTCATTCTCTTTTCCATGTGCTCCAACCACCACTTGAGCTTCTTAAGGCGTCCCTCAAATCTGCAGGGTATTTCAAAATTGAATGTTAATTACAGGTTTGATAACAAAGTGCTTTACAGAAGGTGTTGTTTTTAGTCTGGTACCCCTTCATGAGAGATGCACTGTCCTCCAGGATCTGTTGGTTCTGTCTGCACTGCTCCACAAAGCTGTCCCAGTCCTGCTGGATGGAAGAAAGGTGTTGCTGGACCTGCCCAGCACTGGCTTTAGGGAGATGAAGTAGGAGCTTCTCTCCTTCCTCACAGACTTGAGTGAGGCGGACCTCACCCTCCTCCACACGATCCATGGCACCCTGACAGTTAACCCAAATCATTTTTTGTTTTACTTTCAATTCAACAGTTTCAAAGATACTACTCCGACCTCCATTAAAATATCCCTTTACAATCAGTTTTACCTTGAGTTTCTGTAGTTTGCGTTCCACAATTTGTGTGTCTCCAGATCGGTCAGAGCATTCTTTCACTATCTCCCTCTGTTCTGAGAGCCAACGATGGAACTCCTGAACCAGATCTGAGGACGCAAGGGGACAGCAAATCTCTATTAAGTGTAGATTCTAACTGAATCAAGTGTCACAGAAACAAGTTGTTAATAGAATGTACACTCAGTGGTCATCATATGAGGCATGGCTTTTTATACAAATCAAAAAATGAAAGGAAGCTTCAGATTCAGTATCTGATCAATGAAAGAAGAAGAGGCATTGTTCCATGAACCACTGAAGCTATTTTTTTGCAACACAGTGTAACCTTGGTAAATCAATAATGTAACACTTTAGTCATACAACACTTTTTATTCAGATTCGATTTTCATATTGCTCACCATTGAACTGCTGCTGAAGACAGTTTTGCAGAGATACCAGCGTCCTTGCAGAAAGCTGATTTGCAGACTCGTAGGTCTTGATGAGGTCGGTGAGGGCTGAACCCAAACCAGCGAGCTCTTCAGAGGGATACTTTCTACACAGGGTGTTGAGACTCTCCCTGGTGGAGTCAATGCTCCCCTGCTGATTTTGCAGCTCTTTCTGGAGGTCCTTTAAAACATGTTTACCAATATAGATTTGTTTTTAAGCTTCCATACAATATTGTGTCAATCTTCAATAAGACAAGAAACCAACAAGAAATCACAATTGTCAAGAGTACTTTCTACCCTACAGACTGAGATTGAAATCTCCTTCTCTCATGTTTAAAAAGACACATTTCATATATATTCAATCAAAGGCTGTACTTTGCTATATCATTGTTGTTGTTACGGCTGTACCTTTACTCTGCAGATGTCCTCTGGATCCGATCCAGTGGGAGAGGAAACGAGGGAATCTTCCATACTCTTTAGCCATGCAGACATCTGTGAGATGTAGTCCTCTAGCTGTTTTCTTTGGGAAGTGAAGTCAGTGAGGTTTCCCTTGGCCTGCTCGTGTAGCTTCTTAACAGCGCTCATCTTTTTACGTAGGTCGTTCTCCAGCACCTAGATACAAGTACAATAACATATTTAGGTGAATACATGTGAAAATGAAGAGCTGGAGATGCATTTGGTAAATGTTTGTTGGTGTGTAAATGTAGCATCACTTCATAAATGCATTAAAAACATGAACAATTTCATTGTATCACCTGTAATTTAGCAGGGGTCTCTTCACTTTGACTGCACTTCTTCAGCTCTGTAATTCGGTTTTGCAGGGTTTCAAGTTTCTGCTCCTTCTCACCCATTTCAACCTGTGGATATATATGAGGACAAGAGTGTGTTTATACTTTTTCTTGGTTGATTTTTTTTCAATGTGTTTATCTGTGAGATAATTTATGATGTAGTTGTGGCTTTATTTTTGTAATTTAAAGCAGTGATCTTTTATATTGGAATTTCATCCGGCTATTGATTGCAATAGCTGCATTTGTCTCTGACACATACAAAAAAAGACAAAAAGAAAAACTTATCAGACATTAAATGATAACTATGGAATCATAATCTCACCTGTAGCCTGGAGAGCATTGCAAACACTCTCTGACTGTCATCGAGGTTGTTCAGCCTCTCATTTAGTTCAATCACACAGTTGCTTGTCCAGTTCTCAGTGTCCTCACTGATTTTACGCACATCATCCCACAGTGCCAAACTCTGATTCAGGCGATCAATGTTGTCTTCTATCTTTTCAGAAACCTGAAAAGTTTGATGAATCAGTCACAAATCTTTACTCTCTTTAGGTTTTGCATTTTCGTTTAATATTATGTTGCACTGTTAATGCAACATTTCTAGAAAAAACAAGACATGGCTTATATATTTAAACATTTTTAAAGTTTACTTCTTTGTCCAATAGCAATCCATTGTTGTCAAAAACTTGAAATAAAACAGATCCAGGACACATTCAATAATGATTGTACTACCTTTGAAATAAGACTTACATCCAGCCACTGATCAACAAGTGTCTCCATGTCATTCTTCAACATATGAGCATCACACTCTGGGATCTTCTTCAGTTCAACCACCAGTTTCTTCCCTTTACTGGAAAACTGATCCAGTTCATGTTGCTTGCTGGCCATCTCTACCTTCACTGTCTCGTGCTACAAATGCAGTAAAGACAAATAATCATGAAAAGCGTTCTGTCAACCATCATAAACGCAAATCTAGAATTAAGATACCTTTTTTTCTGCTTCGAGTTTCGAACAAGTAATTAAAAATAAATTGTGTTGAGGCATCTCTCTAAAAACATTTAAAAAAATACTTTGAGCCAACCTTGGTTAGAGACCTCCTGGTCTCCTCGTAGTCCTTCAAGACAGAGCTTATCTCAACCAGAGGTTCAGTACTCTCAATGATGCCACTAATGGAGGTTTTCAGGATTTGGTATTCTCTCATCAGCTCAACAAGGACATTGCACTGTTCTTGTCTGTTGGAGCAAGAGGGAAGTGTATTAATAATTCTAGATTATATGTTATTTGACTGTAAACTGATAATAAGTGAGAGCATTTTAAACAAAATATGTGATCAAGCTAATGATGTCTGTAGCAAAAAACAGGGTAAAAATTCAAATTTTCAGCAAATTGAGATATAGAATATTTTACACTCCTGAAGTAGTTTTTCACATGTGTATCATGTGGTCTAGTGCAACAAACTTATAACAATCACCCCACTGAGGTCCATGTAAAATATTTTACTGCCAAGACTTTGCTTAAGGGACTCTTTAAATTCATTAGTACGGAAACCTTCCACTCTTCGGTACCTCTCTGTTATGAGCTTCTTGGTGTCCTCCCACGTGGTCTCCAGCAGACTTATTTCTCTCAGAACCTCACCGGCCAACTCTGCATCTCTCTGGGCCAGCTGGTTGCCCTTGTCCCTTAGCCACTGCTCCTCATGTTGGTGTGACTGGAGCTCATCCTCCATCTGATTAAAGAACCTCAGCCTTGAAACATAAAGATAACATGCTGATGTATCTGTTCTCCCTTGGTATTATCACACCATTTTAAAAGCCTTACTTACTCAAATTTCAAATCAAACCATTGACCTGGTATGTATTTTTGATCTAAGATGTGATTATGCACTCTTGCAATGCTTTACCTCTGCTGTAGCGCATGAAGGCTGGGCTCTTTGCAGCTCTGGTGGTCAGCTTTCTCTTCAATGTCCTCCACAGCTTTGAGCAGCTGTTCTTTGCGCTGTCTAAAGGAGGTCCACAGAGCTCCCAGGGCCTCTGCTTCACTCTGTTTAGTACCAAGCAAGTTCCTCAATGCATCCTGCTCAGCACTGAGTGAATCAGCCAGCATACGACAGGACTTACGAGAACCCTCGTCAGCACCAATGTGGAGATGGCTTTTGCAGAGGCTGCTGTCTAGATTGACAGCCAGAGTCTCGAGCTGGGTGATGTCTGGGACAATAGTCTCCAGCTCCTGCTGCAGCTCCTCTACTTTTCCACGATCCCAGCTTCCTGCGCTCTCCACAGTCTGCTTTAGACCCCGCAGCACGCCTGCAGCCACACTGTGCGTCTGCAGAAAAGCCTCAAGCCTTTCAAGACACTCTAACTGCAGATCAGCTGTGTACTTGGCCTCCATGTAGGGCTGCAGACAGCTGTCGGCTCTGCTGCGGAAGAGCTGTGCATCACCAGGCTCACAGAACTTGCAGAGCTTCTCAGTCTGCTGTTCCAAGCTCTGTTTAACACCAGACTGTTTCTGTATGGCCGCCTGGGTCTCCTGTCAAGGTTATTGATAGATGATTAGTTACTGCTCTTAAGAAAATACTATTCGTCTGCTAACTAACTAAGTGGCTCTGAAGGGAAGCATCCTACATGCAAAACACATCAACAGTACTTCTGTGTGATTCTTACTTTTACTTGTGTGGTGGCAGACTGCAGGTTGCTGATGTTGACTTGAGAGGCTGAGTGCAGATTTGAGAGCATGGTCTCACTCCACTGGGAGAATTTAAGCAGTGCCTGATCAAACTGCTCGACCAGTGAGAGGTGGTTCTGAAGCTCTTTGATTCTGGGGGAGGAAATGGCATCATAGTGAAACAGATCGGTAACAAAAGACCAGCTGCAAGTATCATTCTAATGTATACATAAACAGAAACACATCTATAAAATATTTACAATTCTGATAATAGGTTCTGTGTTGAATATGGTATCTAAAACATAGCCATACTCTTTGATTGATTAGAACAATGCCTTCTGAAGCTGGTATTTTCAAGGATAAAAACTCACTATATTGAACTTGCTTTATCACGCACATTTCCTGAACAGCATGTGTATGTATACAATATAGGAAAAAACTATTCAGTTTTGTATGATCTTACCTCTGGGGGAGGCCTTCATTTTGAACATTCAGTCTCCTCTGCAGGGTCTCCAGCTCATCTTTCAGCTGCCTCACTCCCTCTTCTGGTGCAGTCGGACACAAGGAAGTCCCCAAAGATACCAGTTCAGCATGAGCAAGCTCGAGAGATCGTACATCAGAGAACAAGGCCTGCAAGAATGTGTGTGCATGCTCAATTTATTGATCATGTTGAGGGGGTTTAGATTGTTGACAAAAATCTGTTGTGTAAGATCTTGCTTTGGTTTTGAAGAACCATTTGAGTGTGTAATGTACCTGCAAGTCTTGTAGCTCTGTGCAGAGTTTGGTTTTATCAGCAGACAGACACTGGCTCTCTGGTTTGGAAGCAGACTCACTCCTCTCCAAGCAGGAAACAAAGTTTGAACGCTGTTTCTCATACCTGAAA
This sequence comes from Tautogolabrus adspersus, assembly GCA_020745685.1. Taxonomy (NCBI): domain Eukaryota; kingdom Metazoa; phylum Chordata; class Actinopteri; order Labriformes; family Labridae; genus Tautogolabrus; species Tautogolabrus adspersus. The sequence continues at coordinate 18,196,891 of CM036552.1, forward strand.
GAAGACACGTGTTTACATTACAATCATATCTTCAAATTATATCTTTCTGTCTTGGATTAACACGTGGTCTGATTTCACTATATGCTCCTAAAAATTTCTTCAAAAATATATATGTTCTGTAGGACAGCACTTACTTTTGCCAAAGAGAAAGCAGGTTCTCCAATGTACTTTGTTTGTCCTTTGCCTCCTGTACACTTCGGTCATAGGAGCTGTTTAGCTCCGACACAGTCCTCTCTGCTTGCTCTTTGTCACTGAGTCTTCGTGCACCAGCCGACAGAGACAGCAAGGTTCCCTTCAGCTTCTCCAGATGCTGACAGTCATCCTGGGAAATAAAAACGCAAGACGGTTACATACATGGCATTATCTGATAGCTAGCAAACAGTAGTACAGTACGAGGTAAAATGAGCTAATCACCATGTGGTTCTGAAGAGCTTTGTAGGTCTCTGATGAGGAGGTGCAGGACTTGATAGGGGACTCCAGTTTTGTGTGTAGCTCACTGAGAGATGCTTGCACCTAGGAGATGACAAAGCTTTATTGTAGGCCTATATCTTCTCTAAATTGAAGACAGTATATTGTCACAAGGTTTAGTCCTATTTACCTCCTCAAGGCTCATTTTGAATTTTTGCTGGTGAGAAGAGCTTTCCTCCAGCTGTCCATCAAGCTGCTGTACGCTCTCCTTCAGCTCCTCCCAGTACCTGCCGATCTGGGTCAGTCGGGCCTTGATTCGGGCTGCCTCACCTGAAGATACAAACTGAGCTAGTGCCTGGGAATCTGCCTCTAACTGAGAAGGAACCTCAGCTCGCTCCTGAACCTCTGCACCAACACCCTGGACATGCAGGGAAGGATGCAAAACCACAAAAAGGACAACGTTTGAGAAATTGCTAGGTCTTTATTAACTGTACAGTGGAGGTAAAGTTATTACTTATGTTGGAGGTTTTGTATGTTATAGGCATTGAAAAAAAAATCTTATTCTTTATTTTCAACAGGTATACTAAAGAGTAACATCGAATCCTAAAATCAAATGTGTGCCTATCAAGTATTTTTGTGTCTGGTGTGGGCTTGAGCAGGTGTCAAAAGCAGAGATAATATGTCAGTACTGGGTAACAAAGGTCCCTTTCATAACTTTTTAACACCTTAAGAAAACCACATTGATTGACTGAGATTACTGTTAGGAAGCAATTTAAAATGGTCAAAGCTTCATAGTCCACTGCTCTGTACCTTAATAGCATTGATCTGTTGCTCGAGAGGAAAAGTAGAAGGTTTCAGTGCATCCAGCTGCTTTTCCTTCTCAGATATCCACAAGGAAAAGGTTTCAAACCCAGCTCCAAACTGATCCCACTGAGTTTTCATTTCCTCTAGGGTCTTGACACTAAAACACACAAAATCTTAAATTACACACTGGCTAATAATACTTGCAAAAACCCCTTGGCATTCATGAAACAGAAACCAGGTAATTGGGTTGACGATCAGCTGTTTTTTTTAACAAAAAAATATTCTTAATTGATTGTGAAATGCCGTACTGTAACAATGAGAATATTTAGAGGGCTGCATCGTCCTTTGTGGCAAACTCTTTTTACTTGGAACATAGTATTTTTAGGCTAAACATATAATGTATTTAATAAACCCAGTCTTAAGACATTATTTAGTTAGAGCAACAACAGAAAAAAATCCTTTGTCTTACTCTTTTTTCAGCCCTGCCTCTACTTTGTCCACTTGCTCGCTCAGAGAACGGGCTTGTTGTAGGAGCAGCGTCTTGTTTTTTGGACCAAGCTGGATTTCTGTAGTTCTCTTCAGCAGAGTGTTCATATGCGATGCTTCTGCTTCACACTGCTTTAACATCACCTGTTTAAAAAAGTAAGAAATGTGCTTTTATTCTTCATTTGTCTAATTTATTTCAAGCAGTTAAAATGTCAAGAGTAAACCACACAGTGTACCAACTAGAGTTAAAAAAGAGCAAACTTTACATACTCTGGCCTGGTCCAGTTCAACAGCCAGGCTCTCTGGACTGCTGAAGTTCAGGTCTCTCTCCATTGTGGATCGTGCCTTATTAACAAACTCGTGCACAGCCTCCTGCTGGCTGTCAAATTCCTGCCAGGCTGCCAGTGTGACCTGGGAATGACAGAGCCCAAAATCTTTTCTATAAAATCTAAACATAACCAGTCTAGAAAGAACAAAAGAGATAATGCTGTTTGTTTCAGTGTAGTACAAAACGTAAAACAGAAATCATTTTTTAATGGCTGTAGTCATAAATCATCATCACAGACAAACACTGACAAATGACACATGTACTGCCAATTCAGCTTGAACCACATCATTAAGTATGCAGATGACACCGCCATGTTTGTCTTTTCAGCAGAGGTGATGAGTCAGCGTGTTGGCACAGGAAGTGCAGTTTATACTCTGTGAGTAGCTCAGTGTTTCTGCTGCACCGTAGGAAACATCAGGATTATTTGCATGCACCCCACTCAGGATCTTTCTATAGTGCACTCTCTTACACTAAAAAGAGTGACAGAGTTTCCATATCAAGACTAATATATCCATCCTGTTAATGTCCTATTGAAGCAACATTGATAATGTGATGGCTGACTTACTGCAATACTATCGTATCAAGCAACAAGAAAGCTTCAGAAGGGAAGTCCTTTAAGCAGAAGACTTTAATCAGACCCCCCTCCGGAACAATTTTCCAGAAATGCTGCTCCCTAATCTACTGTTTTCATAATTGTATGTCCACAAAACAAAGTATAAGTCCACCATGGTTTGCTTAACTTTTCTTATTCTGTTTTTTTTTTAAATATTTTTAGGCAAAGAACACAATTATTAACATTAATTTACTGTTGTGTCAGAGTAAGTAATTTTCATTTACAGCTCTGGGGTAGGACTAAGTAAAATATGCACATGTGCAAAAAAGAAGACACAAACACAAAACACATAAAGGATGTTATAGTTTAAAAGAAGGGAAGCCTGGTATAAAAAAAATCAATTAAAACAACTTTGTAGAACAGACACAATTATATCATATTTGATAACCACAATTTTGCATACCATTTGCTAATGGTAACAGAGAGAAAGAGAGAGAGAGAGAGAGAGAGAGAGAGAGAGAGAGAGAGAGAGAGAGAGAGAGAGAGAGAGAGAGTAAACAATATGGGCCCACAGGGAGAATTTTTCTCTTGCACCGTGCTTTGGTCTGTTTCTTCACATGCAAAGCTGCACAGAAACCTTATCAGCACTTGATTGGATGCTAGACCGTTGCTTCGCATAAAAAAACATAATGTCCATAATGTTCTTTTATAAATAATGCCCTAGTTACAATACTCACCTCAAGGCTTTGTTCCTGTGAATCCATATTCTGCTCCATTTTGCTGAGTGTGTTTTCTAAATTCTGCAGGTCCTGCTGCAGAGTCTCCCCCAAACCTTCCTCAGCCTGGAGCTGCTGACCTCTGGTGATTAGCTGCTGGACGTCCTTTCTCTTCAGCTTGAGGCGTTTTAACAGTTGCTGTTTGATATGAATCACACGAAAGGCGTTAATCTATGAGTATACTATGCTTTCAAAAAAATATAAATAAAGTTAGAGTTAGTTTATGTCCTTCAGTACCTGGTGAACAAGAAGTAGCTGCTGGGCTTCTCTGACAGTTGGACAGTCTAGTATTTTGGTGACCTCAGCCTGAGCCTCTTTCTGTCCCTGAACAAGATCGTCTAAAGTAGTTTGTACCTCTTCCCTGAACTGTACACAGTCCCCGACAGCCAGAACCATCTTCTCAGCCTGTAAGATATAAGAGAAAAAAATGCAGTATGAAGATTATGCTCTTATAACATCCACCAATCAGCAACATTAAATTCCATGTAGGTTTTTAATATAAAACATGTCCCTGAAGTTAGATTAAAATGTTTCAGGAGTATTCTGTACACCTCCAGAAGGAATATAATGACAACATTGCGTCTGACACCAAAAGAAAAACACCCACAAGTTTAAATTTCACCTACCTCTAAGAGAGATGCAAGAAGACCCTTGAAATCTGTTGAGAGCTTGCTCAGAGCACTTGCTTGACTCTGGGCATCGCTGTCAGCACTGATTTCAAAGAGGACAGCCATTCGGGCTTTCAGCCAGCCAAGATTCCCCTCCTGTAGCTCTGCATCATTCCTCAGCTCCTGCGATAACAACAAAAAAGAGGGTCATACAGCTCATGCGATCCAAAGAATCATCTGACACAAAGTGTATTTACAGTTTCATCTCCTCAGCAGTGACACTGTCAGGTCAGTAGCTCAGCAGAAGTGACACATCACAGAGGAGGTGAGGAGACAACTCTCAGTAGACTGTTAGGCTATGGGGAGTGTGGACAAACTCACCATGATGGTGGTCTTCACCTGGCCATATTTTCTGGGGTCATTGGCTCGGTTTCTCAGCAGCCTCAGCTGGCTTTCTTTAGAAATTAGCCAGCAGGAGAGTTCAGCATACCTGATTTACAACAGAGGGAGAAAATTGTAATGAAACCACACAAAAATGTGTTTGTGAAATAAAAGGTTGCATTCCTACAAATTGCAAAGTATGCTTTTATTACAGTCCCACTGCTTAGTCCTTTGGACCTTTGAAGCACTGTCTTAAATAAGTTCTATCTCAAATAAACAATTTAACAAATGCTGACAATATTTAACCCTTTTTCATAATCTTTTAAAACACTGTCTACACAGATTGGAACTGATCTAATACAACCATACATAGAGAATAGAACCATCAAATTAGAGATGATAGTTGTTATCACATATTAGGGCTATAATATGACCACAGGAACTGTCAATGGTCTGGTTCGAGCTCCTTTATGTTTACTGTTCTGGTAACTATGTGCATGTTTGTGTTAACCATGAAAACAACATGGAGCATTATAGGGAGTCTTTGTGTTGTAGAAATGCTGCAGTAGTCAAACTTTGTATTTGTTAGTTATCATCGCAAACATTCTACTCAGCTCATCTCTCTCTTTCCTCGTCTCAACTGAATGACAGAATTTAAACATGATTAATCAGGTATGTAATGAATGCAGGACTCTGCCTGGTTAAAGAACAATCCAGCCTTCTGTTTCTCCAAGAGCACTAACAACAGTGAGAAAAAGGCCAAATCCCACGATGTACTCTCTGCATGTCCCTATCCAGCATGTACGTATGTGCTCGGCAACTTTTTAACATCTTTTAAAGAGGACTAAAACAAACTAAACAGACGTTGAACCTTGTGTTGTAGTCCTTCCATTTATCTTGATGCTGCATTAACTTCTGATGTGTGTTCTCGATTTCCTCTCGGACCTCGTAGACGTCCTTTCTTGCTCTTTCCAGGGTTTGGTGGACAGGGTCACCCTCAGGGACCTTTTGGCATAGTTCCTCCATCAGTTGCAGCCTTTTCTCACAGATAGACTGGGGGCCCTTTTCCCTAAAGAAGGCCTACAGTACAACAAAAACAATTCAAAAGTAGTTAGAGATGTAACCACCATTACGACTTTGTAGCATACATTTTTATCGTGATAATCATAAAGCTAGTGTGCTAATGTTTTGCACACAGTCTGCTGCTGGTTAAAGACACTGTCAGAGCCTCAGTCCTTTTGGATCATGTTCATCAAAATCTTCTTCTACACAGCAGTGAATAAGTACTGAATAATTTCACACTGATTTAATCAATACATGAAACTCAGCCGGCCAGCCGACCAGCTACTCGGTGCTCACCCTGTGCTCCTTGATGAGCCTTTCACTTCCCATACTAGCCAGATGGCGGTTCTCCCTGGTCACCTCCGCCTGACACTCCTGCAGCAACACCATCAACTTGCTCTTCTCCACCTCCACTTTAAGATGAAGGAGGTGAAAAGGGGATTCTGTTTGAATATCCTGGGAAAGAAAAATGCAACAATTACTAGGCCAGATTAAAGCAATTTGTGTTGCCACTTGTCTTTGTGCATCATATCTAGTGATTTTTTACGACTCAGCGCCTGAATAAGGGATGTGCGTGTGTTTGCTGACTTTTTATGAGAGAATTATCTACTGGAATAAACATGTTTTTCAGTATGTGCCACTGACCTTCCAGTGTTTGTGCAGTTTCCTGACTGTTTCTTGCAGTGACTGCTGCTCCTGCTCTGGCAAAATGTCTGTGAGCTCATCACAAGCCTTGAGGAATGAATTCAAGACCCTCTGGTCCAGCTGACCGAAGAACTCCTGCAGAAAAACAAAACCTCATCATGTGTCATACTTTGGGCGGAATAAGACAAACCTTATTAAAATGCATTCTTCTTATTTTGTTTGAGTTATGAATACACCACTCTGTGGTGTTCTAATAGACCAAAATAACACTATGCATGTATAGACCTAGTAACAAGCGAATACCAAGGATTTTTAGGCGTCGTTTAGCACACTTAAAAAACAGTGAAATGTATATGATGGTTAAACAGTTTCATCCATAGCCTTGCACAGAGCCTCTGTTCTTACTGTGTGTTTCTTGAGCAGCTCCTCTGGGTTGCCTCTTTCTGTCAGACAATTCTGTGCCATTTTAAGAACCTTCTCGAGCTCTACCCGTGACTCATCAAACCTCTTCATGAGGCTGCTGTTTGCCTCCACATGCTTGCGCCACTCTGTAGAATCCTTTATCATGGCCTACATACACAAAAAAATAACAAATTAAACGGTCTAAAAGCTTAGTAGAATGGAAATGAGCCTTAAAAGTTTACTATACCTGTGATGAGGACTGCAGGTCTGACACTCTCTTCTGCAGCAAGCTCATGTCCATGTGCTGGAGGGTTTTACTGCTATTCATTATTTTCTGGATGGTCTGGTGGTTTTTCTCTATGGCTGTCAGACACTTCTTACAGCTGTGTGTGAAGGTCGCCAACTCCTGCAGCAATCAATGACAAGCAGGGTGTTAGCCATTTATTCCTATCTTGAGGCCTTGACTTTCAGTGTGAATATTCTTTTTTTATCTAAAAGAGTTCTATCAAAATTGGCTGAAACTGTACAATGTTGAAACTGAATTAGTTACCTGGCATTTCTGTTTAAAGTCAACAGGTCCCTCCGAGTCGGTGGTGCTGGTGATATGACTGGCCTTTTCCAGAGCCTGATAGAAGCCTGTTATGTTTTTCTCCATTTCTTCCAGTGGCGGTAATAGAGACTGAGAGTCCCTCAGCAGAGGTAAACATTTCTCCCTTACCTATTTGAAGGGGAGCAAATTGATTAGAAGCGAATCACAGGTGACTCTTATATCATTTTGAAAAAACTGTGTCCCCTTTTTAAATGTGAATGTTTGAGGACAACTTATTTTCAGTCATTCATTTCACAAATCTTTGAAACAATAATGTGCATGTTATTAGCATTTGATTAAAAATTGTCTGCCCTTTATTTTGAATTATAAATCACATTTGAATTTTGTCCAGCACTAAATCTTATCTGCGATGACTTCCTTCTCAATCATGGGCTTACTGTTTATTCAGATAGGTTTATTAATCTCACGTGTGTAGTTAAAATGTACACACCTTGCTCAGCTGCTCTTTGACAGAAGCCATCACCTCCATCATCTGAGAAACTTCCTCCTGTGGAGTGTCTTTGGTCAACAGCTGAGCAGTACGGCTCGCTGCCTTACAGGCGGCTTCCATAGCTGGCACTTTGTGCTTGATTTCCTGCAGCAAGTTGGGTTACATCGAGAAATGATTTTTCATTGTACAAAAGAGAGATACATCTTAATCTAACCTGCTGAATATTCTAATCTATTTACCTCAACATCCTGAGAAAAGGCTCTGACGTTCAGGAAAGATACTTGGACAGGAGCATTCATCTTCTCATTTGTTGCATCCATGAACATTTTGAGGGTATTAATCCCATCATGGTAGTCTTGCCTCAGTTTATCTACCTCATCTGCTCTTGCATACTGCAAACGATACAGAGGTGGACAGAACATGAATTTTCAAAAAAAAGTAAGCCGATGTAATGAGAGTATCTTTATAGATTTATTTTCATGGTACATTTTTTCAAAGGATATCATATTTACATGTTTGACTTTGACAAACAGCTCCCTCCATCTCCCGTTCAGAAGAAGAAGCTGCTGCTTTAGATCTCTTGAAACTGTTTCATCGCAGGTCTCAATAAGGAAATTCCCGGCATCGTTCATGTCCATGTGCTGCTGCACCCAGTGAGACAGGTTTCTAAAAAAATCCTGAAAGAGGAAGATAAACCAGAGAACTTAACTATTTATTATGTTAGATACACAGTCTCCAGCCAATCAGTCTCAACTGTTTCTGTAATATAACGTTTATAGTTAAATAGCAGCTAAACCTTTATACTTCTATTTCAAATCTGTTTATCATAATAATATATTTTGTTGTACTTACACGTTTGGCATTCTCTGACTGATTGAGCATCTGCTCAGCGTCCTCTAACCAGGCCTGCAGAGCTGCTACTGTGCTACTGTACTTCTCCCAGTTAGAGATCACCTCCTCCAACATGCTGCGGACACTCCGCACCTCCAAAGCCAGGTTCTTCCACTGAGCTGTCGCCTCATTGAGGAATTTACTTACCCCTTCAGCTTCATCAACTGGAAGTAGAAAACAGAAGGAGTTAAGTGCAGTTCAAACTAATGTGGGTATCAACTGTGATTATTTATGTCTGCTGATTGAGGGGCCATGTTGCTGATGCTCCATTATGTTAGGTCAGAGAAGTCGTGCTAAAATAGCATTCCAGCTAATGCAATTAATGCTGCTTTTTCATGCACAGTGCAATATTGTGATTTTTCAGTTCTGGGGATTAAAAGAAAGTTAGAGAGGTAAAATGCAGTCGCACATTACAGGAAGAAATGACTCAGGAGACGGGCAGAGTTCAGGTTTTAAAGATTGTCAGACTGTATTTGGACTTACCTTTGTTACAGGTCTTAGACCCTGTAACATGAAATTAATAACAAGACTATATTACATACATACATTTTCAAATATACATATACTTCAAATTGTCAATAAACAGAAAAGAGTCTTACTTGAACTGTCAGACTTGACATAAACCTCTGCAGCTTGTTTGAGGCCTGTGTAGATGATCTCATACTGCTCAAAGAACCTGTGGCCTTCTACAAAAGTCTGGAATAGAAAAGCAAATATGAATATACAGACTAACAAGTTTGCTAGAAGTCCCATTGAATTACAACAAGTATCGATACTTGGAACTTACAAGGTAGGTTTGCATCAGCAGTTCAACAGAGTCCCTTCTGCCATATTTAATGATCCAGGACTTGAGCTTTGACTCAGCTAACACCAGGAATGCCATGAGGCGATACTTCATTTCACAGAATTCCATTTTGATCAAGTGAGCATGTGATGAAGTTGACACAAAGTTGAACCTGCATATCAAAAAGATATTACATAAACGTTTTATAGTTGCAAAGAAAAACAAACTTTTGTGATTTACTCATTTCAAGCTGACGTGATGTTTATGAACACAACATTTATAAGACACTGTTCATGAAATGATTACACAAGACATCATGTAATCCTAATAACTCTGATGGTGAGCTTACCGTTCAGCCATATCTTGGAGTTGTTCAGGTGGAACAGGTACCCCGTTCACTGATCTGTCCCGGTGGATCTGTTGGAAGGGTTGTCTGTGCGATTCCAAGTTCTTTAAAACCTCCTACAAAATGTGCTCACATGTTCATCACGCATACATTGGCTTATCTGTGAACAGTACCTGTATTTGATGCTACATTTGTCTAATGTGTTACCTTATGCTGCTCGAACTTTCTATGAAGAACATTGGCTGTCTCTTCGTGAGCATGATGAACAGGAATGTCCTCTCTCAGGGCCATCTCTGCCCTGTGAAGCCAGGCTCCAATCACTCCCAGGGGACCAGGCAGGGACTTGTCCAGATGTATGTGCCAGTCCAGCAGCTGAAATTGACATCCATTAAAGACCCCACTCTACCAAAGCAAGATCTCACTGTCGAGGAGTCGATGCAGATCAAAACATTTCCACATGTTCACAAGCATTTAGGCTACAAAAGCGTTTTATGCCAGTCTAGGCAAGCTGTGGACGTCCAGAGGGGCAGAGTGCCCGATGAACAAAAACTCCTCTGTTCCCATCTACTCCCCTCTGAACAAGCTCTGATTCAAGTGCTTGCACCCCACTGAGCATTCACAGGCAGCAAGTGAGGAGAGGAGCCGCCGGTTTATGTCATGATATGAAAGCTATCAAAACAGCAATGTAATTTTCAAGCAAAGGAAAACATGATCAAGGTCTTTTATTGACCCTCAGGTTATGTTTAGAGTATGATTCATTATCGTAACTATTGTAATTCATGTGTTGTTTGTGGCTAGACTATAAATTATTCATGTTGCACAAAAGTATGCAGTACAATTACCCTGGCAGACACACGGTCCCACGCCTGTTTGACCAGAGCCTGGTCAACAGAGAGCTTGCCATCTCTGTGGATGGGCTGCAGCAGCGGCTCTGTCTGCTTTTTCTTCATTTCATACTGCACACGGAAGCTCTTAAATGCCTGCAAAATAGATATGTGGTAAAATAAATACATTTCTTTGTCAAAGCACAATGTTACATCACAGTGCACTCTAGGCCTGACTCACCTGATATTTGTCTGTGAGGTTTCCCTCTGCTCCCTGGGCCCGCAGGACATCTCTCTCCAGCTGGTCTAAAAACACCTTCAGCTCTCTCAACATCTTCCGCTCCTCTCTCTGTCACAGTCAAGGAATATGTAGCTTAGATTCACAGGTTCAAACTGATTTTAATCCTGGGTTGATATCAGCATGCCAGTATGTTGACATTCCAGAAACACTTCATCAAATCAATTTAAAAGTACAAAACACACAGGTAGGGTCTTGAAAAAAAGAGTTGTTAAAATGTCACATACGTTAAAGATTAGTGTTAAGTAATAGAGGAAAAGAAAGGTATTCTAAATGTCTATTATTTAATTTGTTAACTTAGTGAAACATACCTCAAGCATTTGTTCTATATCGTGGGCACCAAACTATCCAAGAAAGCAGCAAGGCACACAAAAAGATGCAAAGACCACAAAAGGCATTAGAATAACAAGGCAGGAAAGCAAAGTAGGGGGGAAGGGATGAGATGGGAACCCACTCCAAACAGAAAGCATGCAGCTGTATGACCTGAACTCTCACCTGTAGTACCGGCACTGAAAGTGCAAAAGTTGGAATTGAGCCAAGAAGCAGCTTAATGTGCACAAAGAAAATAAGTAGATGGAGAAATCAAATGAGTCTAATGACGGTGAACAAAATGAAGATGATGATATTACTGCCGTGTTCATGCCGAGATTGTTCTGATTCATGTGGCTTTACGTAATAAATCATGCTAAAATAGCAGGCACGAGTGTATGACAATAAAGCTAAGCAGCAATCAAAGCATCATTTCACACCACATGTGGTCATTGTCTATGAATAATGAGACTATTTTTTGGAAAATGAGGGTGGCAACGATATAAACAACTTGGAAAATTAAAACACATTAAGTTAAATATTCTGTAGCATAGCAACATTTTTCACCAGAAATAGCCACGTTCATTACTGCCACATACGTGTTTAATATCAAGTATCGTAACTTTAAACTTACTACCTCATCATGCTGTCCATCGGTCTCTGAGTGGTGGGGGTTCGGGTAGTGCTTGAGGAACTGAGCCACATACGTCATGATAGATTTCTCATCTGGCTTGTCTACATCCACGTCTAAAGTGAAACAACATATCATGTCAGTTTGTTACTTTAAAGATGGCCTCATACCCAAAGAAAGAAAGGGTCCATAAGACGGAGCCATAACAAATGATAAGTTAATATGACAAGTATCTTGCATCCTCAAGAGGATTAATCTCTTAAGTCTTGACAGCTAATTATACATGTCTCATCTCCATCCTTGGCCTGATGTTTCTAACCCCCGTAAAAGACGTTTCAGTGCAGCTCTTTTGCAATAAAGCGTCACGACTCTGCTGGTGAAGACAGGACTGCAGAGCCACTGCAGCCTGCTTTCTTCCACAGACTAAAACTCAGCCACAAGAACACACAGAATTGTAATCCTCTTGAGGTTGTCAAGGATCTTTCAGTCGACATTTTGTTAGAAACAATTATGCAAATTGAACACAATTTCATGAATCTTCTATTTTATACTAGCTGTTGTGTTTAAAACAATGACTTAAGCTGTTTAACACTGTTAATCAGGCTATATTTTTCTGCTACAATGAAATCTTCTGCAAGAAGCAAAGCTACCTTCTGGATCCAGCAGACGGGGAATACCAAGCTCATTTTCTGCAAGTGCAAAGGCTTCCTCCAAATTCTCCCTGTTGCTCCTCCTCCTCACCACCTGCATGTCCACGAGGTCTGGCCTGATGGCGTGAACCACCGACTGGAACGCAACACCATCACGCCAGCTGGGACCAAAGTCCTTCACCTCAATTCCATGATGCCTGAAAAACACATACAGTACATAGGCATTTTTCTGTGGCAAATTCCAATCAAAAAAACTTCCAAATATGTAACATATTACAACATCTGGCAAAAAAAAGGTAATCTAAAAGGGGCATACTTTGCTGCTGTGCACTGCACCCATCTGAGCAAGGCCTTCTTGGCATTGCCCTGAAATTTGTGAACGACCTTTCTCTTCATGGGAGGGCTTCCCGTTTCAGAGCTGGTTAAACTCTCCACAGAGGAGTTGCTGTTGGACAGGGCCTGGAGGGCTGGCAAGTTGCTGGTTAACTCCTCAATCTAAATGAAGAACAGAAATGAGAGGAAGAGGTTGTGCGGTGACCATAGCAACATGAAACAAATATGGCAGTATGTCTTGTATGCATGCATCTGAATCGGCAGTTTTGAGTCATTTAGTCCAGGAGTTTTTCAGGTGTTGGGTTTATTTGTAGGGTATCCACTCACTGAGGAGTGAGAACAGTAATTAAGCTCTCTGGTTTTAGAGAATTACCTGGAAGTAGAGGATAATGGTCCATATAAGGCCAAGAACGATTGATGGTCGCCCATCTGCGATGTCCGTGGCATGAATGTTAACGAGTTTGATCTGGAACAGAAGCCAAGTAGAGGATTATTCCAGAAATAAGTACCATATAGAAAATCTGGAGGTGAGCGTCAAAAGCCCCTTTATTTTCATTCTGTTTAAAAGTTGCAAGCTCTTTTTGATTCTGCTTAAACTCTTCAAAGCTACGTAGGTATTTGATGCACATCGGTACTAATACAGCCAAAACAGGAAAGTAGAAACAGCTAGTGAAAAGGGAACCAGAGGGGAAAAAAAGAATAAAGAACACTAAACAAAAGCAGAGGTGACACAGCACTGCAAACATCGCTGCACAATATGCCATATTTACATCTCTACATTTGAGCAGCTCAGAATAGTCAGGAGCCAGATACATCATTAACCAGTGCTCTAGCCAAAATGCATCAAAATGCATGTCCGTAGAAAAAGCACAATGTCTATAAGTTTCCTAATTGTGCTCAGTACTCATCATGCATTAAATTAAAAGAATGCATACAGTATAAGATCACACAAGGTGTTTAATGGCGACTGACCGGAGATCCTCGATACACGCACTGAAGGCACACATTATGGGAGAGAGATCACAACAATGTAAGTCCTCAGGGAACTCGCATGAAAGTGGGACACAGGCTTCATAGAGCCAAGAGTACAGAGAACGGTTATGTAATCAAGAAGTCCTGTTTCTATCGGCTGCTCGTCTGAACATGGTGCATGTTGTACACACACTGAGACCTCATTTGCACTAACACATTTCTAGTGTGCAGCTCTCATTATGAGCTTTCAATCATACCCTGAACTTCTCTCCTACAGTTTATATAGTATGATATTTACATTTGAAAATGAACGGCATGTTAAAGTAGAAAATGCTGTTGTGATGGATTGGTTACCTTTCTGCCTTCGAGGAATTTGAGTGCAGAGCCGATGTTTGAAACCCAGTGGATCCTCTTCAGCTGGCGGCCTTGCTCACGGGGCTTCAGACAAAGAGGACAGAGAAGGAAAATCAAGCTGCTTATTTCAACCTCTTTGCAGCTATGAAATATGGTAGGACATTATCATGTTAATCATGTTCACCAGGTTGCACAGTCGGATGGTGAAAGTGGCCAGATAGAATTAGAAGGGTTTAACATACATAAATTAACTGATGAGCAACGAAGCTGAATAAGAGAAGGAGTAAAATCCTTTGCTTTAAAACACGAGTTAGACTTTGATGAGGACCGACTGAGTCGAATTTCAGGCTGAAGTAAACCAGCAGGGGTGAATTCCTGAAAGCATCAGGCAGCTGAGGCACTGACTCATTTGCTGAGCACCAGCTTCACAGAGGGCAAGGCAGTTTATTTCAAGACAGTTCTGATTACTAAATCCCTCTCAGAGTCTGTGTGTTACTCTGTGCATAAAGCAGACAGGGAAGAGAAAAACAGACAGTGGCAAGCCAACAGCTTCTCACAGTGGGAAGGCTTAGATCTAATCATGGCTCTGCAGTTTCTGTGCAGTGATCCAGAAGTGTAAAGGGCAGCCACAAAGAATGTATTTCTTTGTAGTATAATATGCAAATGTAAGATATGATGATCTATTTACATTTTTACTTGAACTAAGACATTATGGCTGTATGACCTTAAAACAGGTTGTTGTCCTGATTGAATTGGAGTTATACTGTCAGAGTTCAGTATAATATTCAATCAAAAATGTACGACACACAGAGTTGATCAGACGTAGTACTTACTAGTCGCTGGCCAGACAGAACCTCCAACAAAGCCAAGAGCTTCACCCCATCTTTGATGTCCTCGAAAAGGTCGTTAATCTCGAGTGGTGGTTTGTACTGGGAAAAGAAATCTTGCTTTAACAGCACTGAAACTCAACAAATTCCACATATCATAATTAGAGATGAATCCAGTTACTTATAGTTCCAGGAATGTCACATTGGTAATGCTATGGTGTGAGAGGATATTGGTATTCTAAACCATTAGCAGGATGAAGGAGAAACCAAATACTGTTTGTGAGAAACAGGCTTGTTAGCAACAGCCAGAGAGCCTCCCTGCAGCTGAAAAGATGGTGCCTTTTTCTCGGCAGTGGCTCCGTGCCCAGACCTGAGGCGATGGTACTTTTTTAACCTTACTCCCAACATAATATCCACACATTTACAGAACGGTACAATCAGATGAATGACACATTATTACCTACAGCGAAACACAAAGATTTAAAGGAAACACATGTTCATTTATTTGCTAGAGTGAAGCTTTAATTAAAAGGAAGCTCAGCATGGGAATTCTTGATTTGGCACCCCATACAAGCCATTTCACAACTCAACATATTCCATGACAGGATCCAGTTGGACGCCTAATTGGGGCAAAGCAGTGTGATAAGGCAAGAGTCTGCCGTGTTATTCCGTTCATGTGCATGTCTCTTCTTCCCGTCACTTCTTCCTGCCTCTAGTTTAGAGCTACAGTCTTTTTTAAACTTTTGTTAACTTGTCTAAAATGTATCCTCAAAAAAATAATGTTGCATGCACTGATTTAAGAAGCCAATGTGTATCTGTTGTGTAGCATTAATGTAATGCTAGCAAGATAGTATACCTAACAGCTGATTCAAAAGAGAGTTATTTTTATTGGGCAGAATAAGTCATCTGTTGGAAAAACTCTGATTTGTTTTCACGGTCAAAATGCTGGCAGTGTGGAAGTCTTACACCGTCTCCGAGAAAGATCAGGAACATGCAGTTTGTAGGACATATTCCAGTGACATTTTAAGTGAGACTACTAACAACAACTGAAATACATCCAGTCACATAGCTAATTTAAAAAACACACAGGAAGAATCACGAAGAAGTAAATAAAAGAATATCTATATTTAATCAGCAATCGGCTAAATAGTTTTTTTAAACATCAGTATCGGTATAGGTCCTCTTTCAATCTCTAGAATCAATACTAGGTCAAATACCTGCATTGCTTGGTAAACACTGGGCGAAGGTCAGTCAGTATTGTCAGATCACATGTACAGTTCTATTTTGATGGTTGTAGATTAAAAATGAGAACACATCACTACTCTAATCCTACTAGTCAGAGTGAAACAAAAACTTTCCAATTCCCCAATGAAACTGCTTTTATGTGCAATCTCAAAAAATAGCATCTCTAATTTGGAAATGATTCCGCTACGGAAAATCAATTAACTGTCTAAACAACAGAGTCACAAGATACCGACTAACAGTGGAAAAACTGTGAAAATCTCTGGAAATGTGCTTAGTTACACATTATCACAGGAAATGGACACAAAGGCTAAAGGAAAAGTTTGACAACTGGAGGAAGTTAAACGGAGATAACACTCTTTCAGACTGAAAAAGGAGCGGTAATGTCAGATTTCTAGCCACCACAGAGCTTCCAATCAGACCAGTGTTCATCATTTATTCACAGACATAAAGCTGTTCCATTGTTTTACAAAAGCAATGTTATGCACTGACAAGAAAAGGTTTATCAGTGTTATTTCTTGTGTTAAATAAATATAAAATATGACTATGTGGGAGCCCTTCATGACGTGGCTTACCCTACATTAGTCCTTTTGGTATGCACAGTGAGTGAGCTTGAGCTCAGTGCATGAATAACGAAGAATAGACCCACAGAGCGTCTGTGCACTGGCCCACCACATAACTGAGATTCTTTTGAAGTTTTAGAAGCAACCAGTTCAATTATGCAAGCAGATCAAGTTGAACAAAAGATCCCTCTAAACTAAACTTCTTTGCCACGTTCAAGACTTGAACCCTGTTGGTCTGTGACTAGTTGAAAACTCTGCTGTGTCATCAGCCATTAACACTGTGAGGTCATTCTGTACTTATTCTGAATTCCAAACTGATCATCACTTTCTGATATATTAAAGGCCTCAGGTTCGCTTTAATTCAGTGTTCATATTCTTGTAAATATCAGGGTCGTAATGATTTTTTTATATGGATATAGATACAAAGATAACACATCACGATCTTTAGGATAAACTGACTGATGTTTTGTTTATATTAAGAAGAAAATATTGTTCATTTAAATGTCTGGAAGTGTTCAGTAATCGAGTGTATAATCATAGCTACATTTTCTGGGGGTAGATGTAACTGATCGAATTAAAGGAGTCGCTGATATTTTCTAAATACAACAATAAACTGAGTCATGAACAATCAAATCAGTTACCAACTATTTTCATTATAGATTACATAACCAGTAGGAGTACGCCAAAAAGCCAATGATCTGACTAAAGCTTCTTAAATGAGAATTTTTACCTTTTTCTTTTCTTGTCTATGACTTTAAACTGCATTTCAAATGCACATCTTTGTGTTGTGAAAATGTATGGAACAATGTTTCAAATTTTGAACAATTTCCAATCAACTTGGCAATAACTGATCTACAGATTAATCAACAATTTAAGCCCTGGTAAATATAGTTTATTAATTAAGGCTCACAGTGTGATGTCATGCAGCATGTAGGCAAAGTGTTATTGTTGTGTGCTCAGCGCCTTGTCATTTACATGCATGCGGGTCAGAAGCAGACAGCAGCCTGCAGGGATTTGTCCTCACCCTCTTGCTCTCCATCTGCACACCTCATCACTGTCCCTGCCAAAGCTTTCCACAAATACACACACTCACATGAATATCAAAACACCCACATATGCAGAGCCCACACACTCATACACAGGGAGGATACTCAAACACCTAATACACACAAGTTTCTGAACAACTCCATTATGACTCCCATATGTCCGCACAAACACAGTCCACGAACAGCTCTTCCATGTTCAAATGCTCCAAGTGAGCTTCTTTAAAATATCTCTGCACTGCGATGAAGCCTCTTATCTTTGTCATGTCGGTGTCAGCTAACCAGGAAAGCAGCAAGTAGCATGACCTTGTCTCCCTTCAGAACAGAACAGCAGAATCAACGTAAACTGTGCAGAGGGTGTGTTCCTTCTCCATCGTTACATCCAGCAAACGGCCATTCAAAACAAACTGTCTTCCATTAAACATGATTTGATTTTAAATGCTTAAGTAACTAGGTAAATGTCATTATCTTCAGTTAACTTGACAAATACAATTATCTTTTGTAGTGTTATTTGGGACCATTCCTGTTGCATGGCACGGCTCATCATCTAGTCCGTTCCCTCCATGGGCATGACAAGTCGGTAAGCCTGAAACACCACCAACCAAGGAGAAGCTACATAATCATGAGTAGCAATAAAACAGCCGAAGAGTCTCTGATGATAAAGGCCAACATGGCACGGCTTTCAACTCACTTGTGATGTAATTGCTTTGACAATTTGTGTTTATATGAGCTTGTAAAATCTCCAACTGCAGTCAAGTGATTGATGTCAGGCCTGTAACGTTTAAGAGCACGGGTGGAAATTCACACTTACCTTTGCTAAATGAGAATTGATCCATTTGGTGAAGGTTCTCTTCTGCACTGCCTCTTGCTCATCTGAAAAAGAAAAGCATTAAGAACATGTGAATACATGATGGAGAACACACGACGGTTGACCTAAAACTTAAGACTTGAAGAGCAGATGATATTCATAATTGACACATAGCCATTTGGGAGGAATAGAGTGGAATGCAATAGGACTTGATGAGATTACAGAGAGATTACAGACTTGTTCTCTCAAGGATGAGGCTGCTTATCGATTCCTGATATGGTTGGATTTATAACACATAAAATATGAATCCCTAACTGTAACTTTTGTCAGCTTTTGAAGGACTTCCCAATGCCAGAATCTTTCTAAATCTAACATAATACCATATTATTTACACTGCTTCTGGGATGTTGAGCAGCATTACAGCAGCCCTGCAACAAGCATGTTACTAAGTATGACTTCTGCAAAGATTAGATGTTGCAATGTGAGTAACACAACCTTGCCAGTGCTGGCATAATAGATTCTCCTGAAGAGAGCTTTCAAAAAGAGGTCATATGAGGAGATTAGAGCATGAGTGGAGGGGGAATTGCTGCCTACACATGCTGCAATCCATCGCTGTGTTCAGTATTAACATGTGTGATTGTTTGGGTCACCCCCAGCCTCTTTTGTGGTCTACTTAATATATTAAGCCACACTGCCTCATGCATTATGCAACATGTGTAACAAAACAATTGATTTCTTTGCCATAGTGGAGCTGTTGCTGCGTCGAGGACTGATTTCTAACACCCTGTCATGCATGCCGGCAGGATAGTGCTGCACACTGCACACACACACACAGTGGCCATTTTTAAACACCCACCCTTAGAGATATAGACAGTGGTCACGTGTTTAAGGAAGCAGTGCAATCACTATACAGGGAGCAAAGACTTGATGTTAACCTACAGGCAAATGCTTCATCACTGATGCACAGGGGATGCCCACTGAAGCGTAGCACACACTAACACACACAGATACAACACACAAACAGCTGTGTTTGTGCAGCATTATACTGTTACTAGTACATGTAGCAGAGATTCACCTACAAACCATTAGCATATGTTATTTTTCTATTTATATCCCCGATTAGCTACGTATGTGCACACAGATGAGAGATGAAGGGTGCTGCTGCCCTACTTACCACGTAGATACTGAAAAAATCCAGTCACCAGATTTAAAGAAGTCTTCCTGACAGTTACATCCTTATAGTAAGCCATTCTATAACCCACTCTCCGACTCCCTCCCTTTGCCTTTCATTTGGTCCAGAGTACATAAATGTATGTGTGAAAATAAGGTCCACAGATGAAAAATCAAGCACAAAATCCCACAGTTGTCCTTTCCCTTATTCTCTCCAGTGGGAAGCAAAGCAGATCTGGCTGCCTGGTTTCCCCCGGTTGAAGCAAAAGAGCTGCTGGAGGCTGGGATGGAAAACGTCCCCTCCTCCCTGACACTCTCACACACAGACACACATGCACACACACAAGCACACACACGCACGGACGACAGAGGAGAAACCTCTAGCAGCCAGGGTCATTTACAATCCCATCCTTCCATCTTCCTGTGTTTTTCCCATCCAGAGGAGCCATGCCTGTGTTGATGTGCACAGCCCCCGCTGCACTGCCTTGCTGTATCATCATACCGTCTGAGGCTGGAGAGAGATCAGCCAGAGGCATGGCTCATCCAATCAGGATGTGGGTGGCAGTGATGTCACAGCTCTGGCTGCCTGCATTATCCCGTGTGTACTTGTGATGGACAGGGGGGCTATGTTTGCCTTTAAGATTAGTCTAATCTTCAATGACACACTTTAAAAGGAAAATAGTTTCTAAAACAATAATGATAAAAAAATTCTGTTTCAAATGTTTTCTTTAATGTTTTGAATCATTTGGCTGTAAAAATCAATGTAAGTCCCTATGGGTCCATTAATTAAGAAGGCCAGAAAAGATTAAAAGACTGCTGCATAAAGCTCACCATGTCGCTACAAATCTTAATAATTAATGCTGAGGCTGATAAATGACATCTACCACCTGCTCCCTCTCTCACTGCCAATGCTATTGTGACGACAAAAGCAGACACACCCACTTTGGGATTCCCACTGCACACACAGGATCATGTAAAAAAAATAAGGGCTTGAAGAAGCACTTCAGCTCTGAACGGTCGGTTTTTCTTTCAAAGACAGAGCTCTGAATACGACACACAATAGTGAATACGTGTGGTAATGTGCTTCATAGCTTATCATCTCCTGCAGAAAAATCCCTTTATTCTTTTAAGACCACCACCAAACTAAAAGCTTTTCTGATATACTAAAAATAGGCCTGAGCCTGTGTTTCTATTCTTACTGCTCTACAGACCGCTGGTGGAGCTGGCCCAGAAAAGCTATTTAGGTGAAAATGGATTTTTTTTCCCTCTTACATCAAAACAGCAAAAGGTTAAAAGTAGCAGCATTAAAAACATGTTGACAGCTATGTGCACAAAGAACAAAGAGCTTTGAGAGATACTACGACTGGTGCTCACAGTCATTTACGAGAAGATATTTCCCAAAGAAAAAAAGGGTTACTTAAACCTGTTAAACTCTTTATTTACTATAAATTCTACTATCAACATATGAAGACTGTTTTAGTTCGATAGATAGCTTTCAATTCAGGAAGCTTTATCGGCATGAATGTAAAACAATCACATTGTTTTGGTTTAAGCAGTAACTCTGCAGTCACTTCTATCTGAATTATTGGGGTTAGAGTACGCTTCCTGACGTGTTCATATTCATGTACATCTGAAGTATTTTAAGAGAACTGATGAGTAGAGTCCTTTAAATACTGCTGATGTCACATAAGCACAACAGTGGATGGTGAAAGGTCACCATAAAAAAACTGTCCAACCCAGGAAAATTCCTCTGCTGCAAAGGAAGTTATGTGTTTTTGTTTCCATCAGAAGCAACTAGGGCTGGATTTCATTTGAGTGTGTATTCACCGGGGCCAACACATTTTGCATTTTGCTTCTGAAATCAAAACAATGCGTTGAAGTGACAAGTTCAGCTACAGTATGCCCTGATTCTGAACATCAGGGTCGAAACAGATCTTTAAAATAACTTTTTTGTTGTTGTTACTTATTATGATTAGCTATATGATTTGATTTACCTATCTATTTTTTTAAGATTTATTTCTGGGCTTTTTGCCTTTTTCTGATTGGACAGTGGATAGAGGAGAAAACCGTGGAGAGAGAGAGCGGGGAATGACATGTGGGAAAGGAGTCACACGTCCGACTTGAGCCTGGGCCGCCAGCTTGGAGGACCAGGCATCCATACTAGGGGTGCTAACCGCTAGTGCATCAGCGCCCCAAGCTGATAAGATGTATTTACATTGTTGTATTTACATTCATGTTAGTATCCCATCCCCCGTCTTACACACTGATCTTTCCCAGAGAAGTTGTAAGACTCCGACATTGCCGACATTTCTTTCACATTTAACCATGAAAACTAATCAGGTGACTTCTTCTGCCTGATAAAATACCTCTTCTCTGAATCAGCAGTTACATACTAGCTTGCCAGCATTAAACTGAAGCGACAGGATACATAAACATTGGTTACTGACATCAGTGCATGCCACATTTTTTGCTGATGGTCCGATGTTTGTCAACAGGGCTGATATCGGCCAATACATCAGTGCATTCCTAGATTAGACATACTGCTGTTTTTCCTCAGGGGTCGCCAAAATTAGCACAAACTGATAGTCCTCATAGTAGCTTTAAAAAACAACAACATCTTGCGAAGGAAAACTTTAAGTTCAGTCTCAAATCCATCTACTGCATCTATTGTGGAGCTGTCCAGAGTCCTGAACACATATGGGCTATTTACTTATTATCATATGTGTGTCAGGCTTGATATTCAAGCTCTGACAAGCATGAAATCCTCGTGTAAACCTTCTCTCCATCACTGAGTCATTATGTCCAAGTCAACTGACTTAATTAAGCCTGATGTAGCACTAGCAGCTAAGTGGCAATTAAAAGTGGAAAGCCCGGCATCGAACACCACACAGAGCACCAAACCACTAAAGCATCTGCCATTCACATGAGTAAAGGAGTACTTAAGGTGATCTTAGGACAGATGATACCTTTGGCAATACTGTACTAAAGGTGCTTGGCTTCACTGGACTGTGTGGGTCACCTGGGAGCACTGTAAAAGCCCACTCACTCTGTTGTTGTTCCATTTAGTGGAGAGCAGCCCTACTTAGGCTCTGACAGGCAAACAAGAAATTATTCTGAAGCAGTCCATTCAGAGCTGCTTGACAAGGGAGGTTTTACTGCTGACTGGATGGACCCTTGCCTTCAAAAACAATCCTTTAATCTAATGTTTAAAAACAAAGATAACAAATGATAGCAGAACCTTACAAATATAGGACAGGGTTTGTTTTACACAACTCAAAAAAGCCTAAGGGAGCTTGGCGCAGAGTGAAGTGGGATCGAGGTTCTCTGTTAATGAGATCATATCATTGTCTGTTCCTGGCAGCTGTTAGTGACACAGTAGAGTAGAAGCATCTCTTACAGCTGACAACATGCACGCTTGTCTGTCTTTTATTTGCGTTTACTCCACCTGTGATGTTACTACTCTGCGCCCCTGTTTAAAATAGATTTCTAACAATGGATGGCTCTGCTTCAGTGGTTTGGTTATGACCTTTTAAAAACTGAAATCCTGTGTTGACACTGGAAGCATGTGCCAAATTGGAAGGTGCTTTACAAAACAGTGTGATTTTTAGAGCTTAAAAAGCGGATTTATTGATTGGATGAAATGAATAGGTAACTTTGAGATGGTTGACCTATTTATTAAAGTCATTTTTCTAGAAATAAAATCAATATTCACCCCAGTTTCTCAAATTTGACAAACTGTCTCACTAAACTTTTAATTTGAAACTAAATATAACGGTTGGGGGTCAGGAAAACACAACCTTTACAGGTGACACAAAGGCTCCAGAAAAATTGTGATAGGAATTCATCACTTTTTTCTGACATGAAGTAGAATACACATACATTATTTGTTAAAGCCCTTATGATTACAAGTTCCATATTCTGCATCTTGACAACTTCTCACATATTGTAATGCAATGAGGCTAAAGAGGATATGACATTTCAAATGAAAGTAATCATGAACAACTAGGGATGTAACGATTCATTCAACTCACGATACGATACGATTCACGATACGGGGTTCACGATACGATTCTCTCACGATTTATTTTGAGAGAATCTGGAGGTGATTGGAGCTTCTCATTGTGGTGTCGATTAAATGCTGCATCATGTTGGTTGTGCTATTTGTGTAGTTCCCTGTCTTGTTGCAATATTTGCACACAGTTTTTGTCTCGTCTGTTATCTTCTCACCTCTTTCATTTTCTGTCTTGGGGAAGCCAAAATGCTTCCACTGCCATGATAACGCCTGCTTATTACAACCAACCGCCTCTGCTCTACAGCTGCTGACGCTCACGATATTACTGCGATTCATTTTTCAGAGTACCGATTCGAACCTTGACACCTTTGAATCGATTTTTAACTGCCTCACGATTAATCCTTACATCCCTATGAACAACAGATCATTTTTGACTCTGTTGGTGCTGTGTTTTAAATAAAACTCATGGTATCATTGCTTCTATCTTGTAGCTTAATTACTACGACATTTAAGTGTTTAACCTATCTTCATTTTACCACATGCATGCGTTGCTCCTGCTGCTTCATTGGCGGAGGACAGATGTGTTGCTGAAATCAGTTAATATACTGATGGACACTTTACATAGCAGCCTCTGCCATCAATGTGTGAATGGGTGTGTGAATGCGTAGGTGTGACCTGTCTTGCACTGTAAAAGCACTTTGAGTAGTCAGAAGCGCTGTAAAAGCAGAAGTACCATTTGAATTCATCTCATGGCAACTTGTATAACTCTTCCTTCTGATGAAAAACAATACTATTCTCTTTAAATATACTGTATATGTTACAAATATTAATAGGGTTTGATCTGTCAGTATGCACATAAGATCTGAATTCACAGTATCTGACGTCACAACAAACCCTGTACCAGCTATATTTCATCATTTCCTGTTTGACACACAGCCTTAGCTAGAGTGAAACCCACAAGAAACCCACAAGAGCGCGGGTATGATGAGAGAAACAGGCTTGTCATGCACACTCCAGAAGGCAGCTAACAGACATCAGGTAAACCCTGAAGGGCATTTAAGGACTGCAGGGTGCTGCTACACTTTAGTCTAAGAGCACTGAAATCAGACAGATGCTACTGTAACATGATGACAGCAACAAGTGGAAACGAGTATCTTTATTAGAGCTTTGGGATGATTCAATATGATTTAAAACACAATGTGAAATGACACAGTCACACTAGCAAGACAATCAAAGTGTTTCCAAACATCGTTAGACTTGTTGATGTCTATCATTTATTCCCAAAAGGGGCCATTGCTTAAGTCAAATGAGTCTGATTTTCTTTACAGGAGGCATTTCAAGACAGGAAGTTGCATCTGATCACCAGCTAAAAGTTTTTTAACAGAGCACCAATAACAACTGGCATGATAATGTCTTCCAGATGTGGCTTGACACAGAACTCAACTTCCTTGACGTGAAACACTCGACAGTGGCTGGCACTTTGCATCGCACATTATGCCTGTTCAGCGGAAATTCCCCCACTATTGAAGTTGACTGATTTTTCAGATTTTGTAAGATGGGTCACAAAGGTACATTTAGCCATTTTCATTTATTTCTTAATATTTATACTGACTGTTGGGGTGCGGCTGGGGGTTCGAATTCAACCTCAGACCATTGCTGCATGTCATGCCCCACTCTCTCCTACCAACATTACTTGTCTCTCTACAGCTGTAAAGATAAGACTCAAACAAAGCAGGAGGGACAGCTACGTAAAAGAAATTCAGAATAAGTAGGTTTTCAGTTGTCATATGATTAGTCAGAGAGTCTGCATATCTTACAGTATTACAGGAGTAAGGGAGTTCCACGGTTAAGGGCCGAAGTTAATAACGGCTGAACTGCCAATTTTCTTATTTGTGTGATAGTTTGTATTTAGAAAATAAGCAACAGAAGCTGTCAGAGGATGTGAAGGATTATAAAAGGACACATAATAGTGCTGGAGGCTCCAAAACCATTAAGAGAATTTTGAAAAAAGTAAAGAACTTTAAAATCAACCCTGAAAGACACTGGGAGCGAGCAGGATAACCTTAACTTGAGTTGATGATTCTCTGTCTTGGTTTGTTATTTAGTTTGTTTTTATGACTTACTCTGTACAGCATTACAAGGAAGTTGAACTCACTTCCAGTGACGTTCATTTCAGGGTGTCAAAATGAGCTCACACACACAAATGATGTGTGTACAATATATATAGCCTATACATATCAATAATGAGCAAATAGAAACAGCAGTGAACAGGAAGCCAAGTGTCTCTAGAGCCTGGAACTGGGCAACATTGCCACAACCACAGACAAATGTTTCAGAAGAGTTGCTATGGTAACTAGCCAAATCGTGAAATATTTCCTGGTATTCTGTACATCTAGAAATACATCTAAACCGAGACAAAGCGGATGCCAGAATCCACCAGACTCGTGTAGTGTTGGTAACAAAAGGGGGATACCGACAAAGAGAGAGACTCCCATTATCGATCTATTCTCCTACCAAGGGCAGAAAGGGTGTCAGGTTTTAGTCGCGTTTAGTGCATTGCCTATGCATTCCTGAAGCCACAGTTGTTGTGAGCCAGTATCCCATATCAAGACTTAAACCAGACTAAATGTTGATGATGATCACTGGCTGGCTTTGTAAAGAAACTACAAAAAGAAGGAGCAAAATCTTTACCCCAGATTTGCATAAAAACGTCTTGTGGGTTGGATAAAATGATCAAGTTCTCGGTACTAACAGCAAGTAATCTTGATTCATTTATAAGGGACGGCACTTGGTTAATGACATGATAAGAAAAGGTGTCTCTTTGCGACCAATTTGGTTTACTAATCTCTACAGAAAATCAGCTGTAAGAGGTTTGATCCAACAAAAGCCTCAGAGTCATATTCACTGCATTAAACAAATCACGTTTCTCTAAATAACTTGTTCAATACCCTGTCCAGGCTGCCAAAAAATGTAGCATCTCCTTGTGGATTGGTCACAAGATATTGAATGAAAGAACATTAACTTTCTTATTATCTCAAATAGGATTATGTGCCATTGGAAAAAAAAATCAAAAACACCATGTGCAAATTAAATCAAAGTTCCCAGTAATTCTATTTTGGGGAGGTTTTTAAAGGCTTCATGCAATCAAGGACAGCCCACTCACATTTGTCAGTCATTGTAGACATATTTAACAATGCAGCTGAGGGCTTCTGTTCATGAGTTCACATGCAAAACAGAAAGGATACACCAGGAATGGACAGACCTTTTTACTGGCAGTACTTTATCATGACGTATTCATAAGAGAAAAGTTTCATTTTAATGACACATTTCTAAGATGTATGCTTCTATGAGAGTACGTGTGGCTGTGGGAGTGTGTAAGCATGTGTGTGAGAGTAGCATCTTGCCTTGCAAAACCTGGCACACTTCAAATGGGCACGCAGCCCAGGCATTGAATCAGCACAATATAACAGTGCAGCAGCGCAGGAGGGGAGAATGTTTTGTCCCGTAAGCAAGCAGAGTAAAAGAGGGACACTTACCCTGCAGTTTTTGCATCAAATTTGCAATGTCCACAGACCCTCGACCTAAGTGCCTTGGGGAGGCCATGTCGTCGCGTCGCAGCTGTATGACAAGGTGAAGTGATGCTGAGAGCAGAAGATCCTTCACAACTGTCCTGAGTGGGACATCCCCTCTGCCCCTCCCTCTCTTTCTCTCTTCTTTCAAGTTTCACTGCAGGACCAGGTCCAATTGAATCTCAGGTTTCATGCAAGGACAAGCAGGTTTACTGTCCAATAGAAGCACTTCTTCCATTCATTGCCTGCAAAAGAGGAGTATGTTAAAAAGGTTTCAACTTGGGCCACACCTATTGTCAACCAGTTATTTTCTACATTGATTGCTCACTGTTTTACTAACTTATCAAAGTTTTATAGGCTTCACTTTTGGACCAACTAAACTCTTAAACTTACTTCATTCACAGTTGTGTTGAATGCCTTTATAAAAACAAGCGTTGGAAATGTAAAGTTACTTTGTACCTTAAAAAGAATAACCCTCTAAAAAGTCTTGAACTTACCCCAACACTGAAAGATTACCATCATCTGCAAGCATTTACACTGTTAATACTGTACATTATTCAACCATTTAAACTTTATGTTCTATCATAGATTCTTCCAAAAGAACGTTTGCTTTCAGAGAGCTTCCCAAGCAAAGAAAAAGGAAGCTAATTATTTATTTTCAAAAGATAGCAGAATAATTACTGGATGTCCTACCTCTAAAATGTTTTCATATTTGCATAAAAGGCCAAGTGGAAATAGATTTTAAGTTGTATGTTACAGTACAAGAACAGGTGTGAATAATAAAATGAACGATGGCCCCGTTCCACTGTTCGTTTCTATAAGTGTCAGTCAGAGAATATTTACAGTACAAGAAGTCTTGAAACTGGGTTACCTAAATGGAACGCAGACGTATTCATGTACAGTAATTAAACACACCTGTGCTTTTACACTTGTTATAAAATAAACATCTCAAATGCTACAAATGGGTTAAATAAAAAACAGGAAAGTTACACCATCTGAGTATACACTGATGTCTCTTCAGTACAAATAAAGGTGCCAGTCAATAAATGTATGGGATTTACAAGTGTAGATATATCAACAGAAAAATAATAGCAGCCATATATCATATAGTAAAGTAAGTTAGTAAAGCAGTTTGAAGAAACTTTGATGTTTTTCAAATAAAACTGTGTTATCTCATGGCCAAATCTGCAGACTGGAAAACCAAGAACTTCAAAAACTATCAAAAAAGGAAGTGAAACTGTAAAGTGACAACATGAATTAGCCCAAGGAAGTGACTAAGCTGGCTATAAGGCACAACTTTATTACCCACCGACGGTTTTACTAAGCTACATTTATGCCTGTATATTGTAGCCTATCAAATAAAGGTGAGTACCTGTGACGCTATTTGAATGGAGGAGTGCAGCCCATTAGCGTCAGATTAACACGAGGGAAAGTTGCTAAAACACTGCAAACTCTTAAAGTTTAAAAGCATCACAAAAGTAATCGCGGCTACGTAAGCAGGACCCTAAAAACGTACGCGCAAACGAAACACTTGCATTAAAATCACAAGCTGTATTTGACTCTTTATCTTACCACTTCCAGGACTGCAGAGCATGATAACTTAACAGAGGAAGTGTCGCGCAGTGTTGTGTGCGCGTGTGTTGCCTTGTTACCATTGGTAACGGCGAAAATGAAACATTGTGGCGTGACGTGAAGTTTTGTCGTAACCGCAGAAAGACGTAGCATAGAAAAGGAAGAAGAGTGGCACGCTGGCTGCTGGCAGCACAAACTAAAGGAGGGGTCGCAAATGTGTGGTCTAGTTCCTAATTTTTCGGGACAAAAGGGTTCATTCATTGGTTAAAGAGAGAGGAATTCCGGGTGTCCCGTCTGGGTTAGTTTATGGCAGCCCACTGTGACCTTAAAGGGACCTTTACAGACAGTGTTATGTTTCTGTGATATTATATAATGCAATATCCTTAAATGACAGAAATACATGATGCTGTAGTAGATGTCAATGATAAAGAATGTGCGACATTAATTATAACATAGGCTACAGAAATTAGAAATGGTTAAATGTTTTCCCAATGCTTGATTTATTAAGTAAGGAGTATATGGTTGTCAGGTTGTGGATCAATCCTCCATAAGAGTGTTTATGTGCTTTGCCTTTTTCTTGTCTTTTTTTTTTTTTACCAACTCTTCAATGATTTAGCAAGAGACCTCCAATGGAGGGGGAAGTGGCTGCACAGGCCTACCATCTGGACCACAATCCATTTGTTAGGTCATTAATAAAGGGTCACATGATCTCTTTCTGTGGCTACTTACAATTTTAAGAAGGCTTCTAATAAAGTGTCGGGGGTTCCTTACTTTCTATCATTTGCAAAAAGCAAATCTGTGATCTGCCATGCTAAATGTTATGGATACAAGAATGTTATCAAGATTTCAAAATAGTCCTAGAGCAAACCATAAAGATTCTGAGCAAATTAAAACAGCCATGAATTTGTGAGTTTGTTTGTTTATTTCTATTTATTTACTTTTTGCCACAACCATGAAATGCCCCTAATTTTGAGTTAAACAAATGAAAAATAGTCTGACTCAGATACTCAGACAACACAGACTGGATAAATAATAAACAACGTTCATTTTGGGATACTTGAGGTATAGCAGGATGTCAGTGTGAGTCATAGAAGCATCAGCTCACTTCAGACCTGAAGTTGGCAGATGACTGGGATTTTGTTCTCTGTTCCTGTCAATGACCCCTACTAACCACCTGGTGTCTCTGTTTTTATAGTCAAGATTAGGCAATGACTTATATAAAAAAATGCTCAATAAGTTTCAAGTCAGTATATACAATTGGCAAGTTTTACTTTAAACTACTTTACCTACTTGCCTGTCTTGTTCTGAACAAAACCCTTTCTGGTTTAAAATATCAAAGATTACAGTCTGAATCTGCTCTTTTTGTAAAGTGTCTTAAAATCAAATTTGTTATGAAATGGCGCTATAGAAATGACTGATTGTTTAATAAATGTTGATTGATTGATTAAAAGTCCCATGTCTTATAATATCGTTTTAAAACAGAAACTGCCTCTTCACTGAGCAATCAAAAAATAATTGCAACCATTATAACCCTGCACTGGAATCTGTATATTCCTTTTGTGATGTTTCTGACGTACTTCTATTTAACTAAAGAATGCATTTTTGAGTGGCTCTGGATGCATCAATGCTGCACAATGCAAACTTATTTTTTATTGTAAGTACTTCAGCACCACCTGCAGGACAGTTTGGAGACACAGCGGTCAAAAGTTCAGCTCTAAAATAGTGCATCTGTGTGTATAGTAAATTTCCTATTTTAATGCAGCTTTATGAAATTGTAGAAAATGGGAATAGTTGTATCTGAAAAATGTATCAGCTTCTGAGCTGCAGAAGGCTGGTTTGTGGTCACGTCAGCCTGAAGACTGAGGTGAAGTGGGAACACTGCAACAATTGAAGGAAATCCCCACAGAGACTGGGAGTTTGACAGCCTGCAGACTCTCTGGTGGATGGTCAGATTTTATGGTTTAGCTTATCTAGAACCATTTCAAGATTATGGGAAACCTTGTCTTTGTTCAGATTTTTTTTCTTTCAAATATTTGCAACTATGTGTCGTGTAGTTTTGAGAGAACATCAGAAACATGACTTCACTTAAGCCAATAGAGCCATTGTTGAAAAGTATTGATCCTGAGGAAATGATGCAAAAGGAAACAACCCTGTTTCCCCAAGTTGTGTCCCACACAGATAAGCAATGCCCTTGCTAATTTTAAAGCCAGAAAGGGAAGGAAGCATGA
The DNA here is from genome assembly GCA_020745685.1 of Tautogolabrus adspersus. NCBI lineage: Eukaryota > Metazoa > Chordata > Actinopteri > Labriformes > Labridae > Tautogolabrus > Tautogolabrus adspersus. The sequence continues at coordinate 18,227,810 of CM036552.1, forward strand.
CAGCAAAGTTTCCGCCATACAAAACACAGTAGAGGGGGAAAAAAGGCAGCGAGACTGTCTTGGAAAAGCTCAGTGTTCATCTGGGTGCCTGGAGTCAGTGTGGAAACACCAGTTTATGGTGGAATTATGGCACAAAATGAAACACATCCCATTTTGGAGATACTAAAATCCTTCAATCTAAGTGAGTGTATTATTTTTATATTTTGTGTTCTCTGGGAAGATCTTATGACTTCCATAGGTGCTATGTCAGAGTAACATTGTTTTTCTAAAACGCTGACCAATAGTTCTTCTGAAGGAACAGAAAAATACTTTTTCATTGGAAGAGCTTTTTCATCTCCGAAACTGGCTTTCTCATTATGTCTTATTACATATATATATCCCTGCATTTGAAAAGTCAGCAAAACGTTCCAAAATAAAGCACTCGTTTAGTTTAGTGCTTTAATGTATTAAATTAGAATGTACTTATATGACATCCAGGCAACTCAGGTTGTTTATTATTGTCTGCAGAGTCAGAATGGTTTGTATGCAACACATATTGGGAACTTATTTCCTGAGATCGACTCTCAGTTCATAGGCAACCAGTTTTCTGGTTGCCTATTTAAATCCAGGGCTACATATTTACATCTGTCTTTGCACTGTAACCTTCTTTTCTCAATTCTTATGTGTTATTCCATTTTATCTTCCATTTCATCTTTTTTATAATCTGATTCCATAAAATCCAAAACAAATGTTTCGTGTTATTCTGTAAATGTTTTGTTAGTTCCTATTTAAGTCTTATACAAAACCTTTAATATCACTATGTGGTGGAATGGTGCATATAAACTTGACTTAAGAGTTTCATCAAGAGACAATACAACTGAATCTCTGAATTTCTGTTTTGTCTTTTCTGCCTTTTTTTTTTAAAATGTGTTATTTTTTTCAAGCATCGCACCCCTGACAGGGTCAGTTTTTAGCTATACACAATGATTCTTCATAGACAGTAAACCCCCACAGTGGTATGATGTAAGATTTTTATATAACATTGTGTCTTGTATAGAGTTGAGCAGAAATACAAATCAATAGAAAGAACAAAACTCCCTTAAACACTTCTGGCACATACTGCACAGAAGAAGGTGTACTTTCGCAATGTAAAAGCTCCTTGTAAGTAATATGGCTTCACTCCTTACTTGAAATGCTGCTCAAACAGTCATCTGGGGAAGCAATCTTCTTAATTTTTAGGACAATAAAATGCATCATGTTCGGTGCTAGTCAACATTTCCAACCATTTTGATCCCTAACAACTTCCCCTTTCTGACACACTGCATTGATTTTTCCCCTCTTTCCAGGCGATATGATTCTCGCCTTCTGTCTGTCAGTGCTTGTGGGCCTGCTGCTGGGCGCTCTAGTCTATGTTCTGTTGACCTGGGCGTCAAGGCGGCAGGCCACTGCTAGGATCACCAGGCGCTCCAAAAAGAGATATTCACAATCAGAAAACCCCTCAGGCGGCCAGCTGGGTCTTTACAGGAGCACTTTTCTGAGCGTCTACAGGCAGCCATCTCTGGAGCCAGTGGGCCCTCTGGGGATTAAGCCTGGCATAGAGACCTCCACCTTTCGCCCAGTGACCAAGAGGAGCAGGGCAGGTCTGGAGGGGATGGGAGAGGACACTCAGGTCAACATGTCTGATGACACGGCAGCCTCAAACTCATCAGATTCAGCATCCCTGGTGCCAAACAAGAGGCATTCCTTCTGGTTGGGTAATAACGGACTTAAAGGATTCCTGCCCTCACAGACTCCCCCTCCTGCATACGACAGTGTTATCCACGCCTTTGAAGAGACATGCACTTGAATCTGTCAACATTAAATAACAAAAACTGAAAAAAGAAAACACTCTGGGATTGCACAAGACCCTCTGGCTTGGTTTTGCTCTTAAAAAAGTGACAGTTCTTGGTGTATCCTAACTGAATAAGAAGCATTCACAGCCATCAAACCTCAGCAGCTCAGTATTAAGATATCGATCACGGATGCAACTAATGCTTATTTTACAATACATTCATTTGTATATTATTTCTCATTCATCCATTAGTTTTTTCATCTATATAGGGTCACAAAATATTTAAATATGCCAATTGTGAGCTCTTCAGGCTATCTTATTTTGACCAAAACTCTAACATACAATATTATGAAAGAGGTAGACAGCAAATTGTTGTTTTTTTTGCATTGTTTCTTGAAAAATGCCTCAGAACATCAATCAATATCATAGACTGTAAATATTAAGATCAACACTAGCCTTTATTGTAGTGCAAATATGGGTGAGTATTTTGTAACCATTGCTATGCATATGATGTACAGAGATGCTGAGGATATAGATTTCACTCTGATGAACACTGAACACTGTGTGAGTTATTCTATTTTCTAATATAACAATAAAGATTATTGATGATTTTAGATAGGTGCTCGTCCTTTTCTGGGATCATGGTCCATTACAAAAGTATTTTATTTCTTAATAATGACTCTACCAGTGTCATCACAGGTTTATCATGTGTAATATCATTTTATAGGGAGAATATCACACCAGAATGTCCATTTAACTTACATTAAAAAAGATGGGGTGCGCCTTGTAAAGTTGCCATTATGAAAGAAACCCCCGTTTTAGGCTCAGCAAAAATGTAATATTGGTTACAGTAGCGTGTAGACCAGACTCCATATCAGAATGTATCGATTTATCTTTTATCGTACAAAGTTACCTTAAGCGATTCCTAAAAGGTTTATTATATGTGTTGGTGCTGTTGTTTTAACTAGACTTAAAGTTCGGGGTATAATTTCCGTACTATCTGCCTCATGGCAACCCATTTAAAGCCACAACCTCAAAGTGCGCTAGCAGAGAAGCGCCTGGCAACACGACCGCACAGTGCGCCGACTGTCTCCGGAAAAGACGTCGTTCCAGCGGGTCCAGGTACGTAAAACTGCATAATGTGTGTCCAAATAACCTCTTTGGTGAAAACACCTCTTTGTTTTTCACCGCAGCTCTTTTGGTCTCTTTCGCATTGTCTCAGACAGACTGCTGCATGCGGTCATATGGGCTAAAAGGCGCCTTTGAATGAGACATTTAATTGATGTAATGTAGAGTTAGTGGGAGTCCTTTACAGAGGAGATGATCGGTCTTTTCCTTCGACTTTTAATGGATGCTTTTTATACAAATTATTAAGAAGAAAAAGCGAACCTGCTGTTTTTAAATGCGGTTCGATAGAAATATTAGTATGTTATTCTTATAATCTGCATTAGAATTGGTTTATTCCTGAGAAATTTGGCAATCAGGAGTTCATATCGTTGCCTGGGTGCTCTGCTGTTTGACGTAAAATAAAAAGAACGGACAGTATCAGTACCCATGGAGACTGCGAGTGCCCTGATCTCCAATGCAGTGTTGCTGTTGCATAGAGACTGAGAAAAACTGTGAATTTCAAGGTTGATGCACTGCATGACAAACGCGGCTATTTTAAGGTAGATAATTCTCTATCTGTCTCTCTCTCTATCTTCTAAACTACCTATATTTTTAAGAAGCCTAACGCTGTTTTTGTTGTCATCTCTTTTCATCTTTATTGCAAAAGGATCATTACACAACTCCACAGAGCCACATCAGGAGGACATGGGGTGGGACACTGTCACCAGAGAGGAATCAAATCGTTTCATGGCTAACTCTGAAGTGCAGAGCTGTTTGATTTGAATGAACCTAGAGCTGGAACAACATCTGGCTGTATGATGCATTTTACCTCTCCATAAATTGGATTGCAAGTATCAAGAGCAGAGCAGCCATTACCCGTCAGTGCATCATCTGAATGGAAATATGGACACCTTTAATGGAGGAATTTTGACTCAACATGCCCAGGACCTATGAGGTATGTCTTTACATCTTTAACTTATCTTACATTTTTAAGGTTACTTGGCCATGTTTTATTACATTATGACATATTATGCAATCTACTGCCGAGTGGGGCAGTCATTATAAAGTCATCTTAGTTAGCCAATTATTATTATTCAGATTCACAGAACTTGTTTTCTGTATGTAAAAGATTTAAAGGGTATAATGTATAAGTGGAAACACTGACTGATACTGAATTTTGAGACTAATAGCCATAACACTAAGGGGTAAATAAAATTAACAGATTTCCTGTAAATGATTTTCTTGGAGCTGGAGTGAAACTAGACCTCCAGGGTGCTCAGAAGGCCGCTTTCTTAAAAAAAAAACTATTTTAAAGTGTATGTGACATTATTATACAAAGTCAACCAATCTGAGAAGCAAACACTGCAATAAATGATATGCATCTGTAGAAACGAAAGACAGACTGCACTAGTGATGAGCTCACCTTAAGACAGTTCTAGAGCTGCTCTATAGACAGTGAATAATCGAACAACATGTAGAGCACTAAGAGTCAGCAGCCATCGTGATTGTACTGTCATAAGGACACCTTTAGTGATTCACTGCTGCAGGCTGGGTTTGCTCGTTTCTCTGGATGGAATATTTTAAACATAGAGCATACAAGCCCCCTTTTTTTTTTGTCTCTATTTTCATTCCTGTGAACAAGCTCAGCAAGATGGTAGCCATTATAGGTAGCTACTAGAGGTGTAGCAATACACTGATTTTAATGAATCAATTGATCCATTCATCACTGATCCAATATCATCGATGGAAAGTGAGATTATCTTCTTCTTCAAACTATGTTGTATGTTGAAATAATGGCACATGGAGAGAATAGGCTAAGTCAATGTAACAGCTCGGTTTCATTTGTGTTAAATGAGCAAATCTTTCCATCTTAAATCTATTGAAAACCCCTTAATTGAAAAATATCTTAATAGTACTTAGCAGACTTCATCATGTAAGCTTTTTTATAGTGTGATGTCCCATAACGTATAACCTCTAGGCAGTAGAATATAGACATAATAAATTGTCACTTTATCTGATTATTCATTTATGGCGCAAAATCCCAACACAAGATCCATTTAGTAGCTCAACAGCTTGTTTAACTTCATTTTTTTGTATAACTCTTTTAGCCCACTGTTGTTGTTATGTTTGACTCTGTAGCTAGCTAGGTCAAGTAACCAAAGCTTCACACTTTACAAAACCGATAGTGTATGTGCTTAAATGTCTTTAATCACCAGGAGCCTGTTTAAAGTTAAAGTGGGGATGAAAGACACACAAACACTGACAGCTTACATTGAATTAGACGTCATGATAAGGTCAATAAAGTTGGAGACCGCAGCTTGAACTTGCCTCTTTCTCTGCTTTATCCAGCAGCCTGGTCACTCAGTAGGGATGTTGGCCGCCGTGGAACATGGTCCCATCCTCTGCAGCGACTCCAACATCCTCTGCCTCTCATGGAAAGGCCGGGTCCCCAAGAGTGAAAAGGACAAGCCGGTGTGCCGGAGACGGTACTATGAAGAGGGCTGGCTCGCCACAGGGAACGGGAGAGGAGTCGTTGGCGTGACGTTCACGTCTAGTCACTGCAGGAGGGACAGAACTACACCTCAGAGGATCAATTTCAACCTGAGAGGACATAACAGTGAGGTATGGCCTCAAAATCTACTTCATTCTACGTAGCTTATAGATTTTTGTTTAAAGAGGGCAAAAATACATAAAGGGATATTCAACTATTAGGATATTCCTTTGTTTACATTTGTCTCTGACTAAATAGAATTATAGTTTTATGTCACCTGCTGTTATTGAATTCCCAGTCACCCTCTAAACACAAGTGTTTACTGTCTTTAATTTGGCACAAGTTGAGATAAAACTGAAATAATCTCCATGGAGACATTTAATTGTAATAGCAGCACAGATTGTAACTATAAAAAAAACTTTTGGAATAAGGAAATCGGGGTAAATAGAGAATAGAGTTCAGTTGTCTGCTGTACAAATCTGATTAAATAAAAAATGTGGAAATAAAATAAACAATTTTAAGAAATATCTGGACAAATAAAATGCATTCCCTGTAATAATCAAATATATTTGCAACCTTCGTAAACCCATAATGATTTACTCCCTGAATTGATCCAATTAGCAGATTCAAATATCAATGTTGTAGCTTTATTTCCTCTGCAGGCAGACTTTAGCTCCAGCTGCTATGAGCTTTGAAACCACTTTCAGCCTAAAATGTTTTTTTAGCATTGTGCCCATCCTGCTGTTAATTAATCATGAAAGATGACATAAGAAGAAAGTCACCTGTGTTTGGAAAAAAAAAAAGACTGTGTTTGTGCTTTTTCAGGTTGTCTTGGTGCGCTGGAATGAACCCTTTCAGAAGCTAGCCACCTGTGATATGGAGGGAGGTATTTTTGTGTGGATCCAGTATGAAGGAAGATGGTCTGTAGAGTTGGTGAACGACAGAGGAGCACAGGTACTGCAAAGACACAGTTTACAAATCATTTATAACCATGTATAGATACTGTATATTCACCTCTTATCATCTCTTCTCTTTTATCCCACTGTCTTCTTCTTCTTTGGCCAATTACAATTCATTCACGTTACCCTCATTCATGTCATACTGTAAGTTTAAACGTGAATAGTCATGATGTGGTGAGTCGAATTGTAAGGGAAATCTGTTTAGACGCACTGTAAAAAAATAAAAAATCAATACTTGGCACCAGTGATTGGATAACTGAATCATTAAGACGATGTATTGCCATGTTCATATTTTGTCTCACCCCTAGTGTCTTGCATACACAAATGTCTTGAAGGTGGACATTTCTCTCCTTCAGGTGAGTGACTTCACTTGGTCACATGATGGCACTCAGGCCCTCATCGCCTACAGGGATGGATTTGTGTTGGTTGGCTCGGTCAGCGGGCAAAGACACTGGTCGTCTGAGATCAACCTGGAGAGTCAGATCACCTGTGGGATCTGGACACCTGATGATCAACAGGTACCTTTCCCTCTGTCATAATACATAATAACAAGAAAATCACATCCAGAATGATTGTTTAAATGCTATATTAGAAAACAGGATCATACTACTTATATAATAGCTTTTATTGCAGTACTCCTGCTCCCAAGGATTTTATGCTCCAGAGCTTTTTCAACTATTAAAGTTTAATGTCTAACGCTCCCTCAGGTCCTGTTTGGTACAGCAGATGGTCAGGTGATAGTGATGGACTGTCACGGAAGAATGCTCGCCCATGTTCTGTTACACGAGTCCGATGGGATCGTGAGCATGTCCTGGAACTGCCCTGATTTCCTGGTGGAGGACAGCACCGAGAGCGACACGGACTCAGACGACAATATTCTGCCCTTAGGTACAAACAAGCGACATCACTGTTGATATGACAGCTTGCTACCTTGTTTTTGTCTGTGGGAAGCTGATGTACTTACTCTTCTTTGTTCCTTGAAGTGCGGAGAGTCAAGCCTTTGTTGACGGTCACCTTCTTATCAGGAGATATCAGCTTAATGAACAACTATGACGACCTCTCTCCTGCTGTAATCCGCTCAGGGTTAAAAGGTATAAATCAACAGGTTTCATAGTGACATTTGCATGTATACTCATGATTTGTCTCAACGTATTTGTTTTTTGGTGTCCCTTCCCTCCACAGATGTTGAGGCCCAGTGGTGCTCTCAGGGAGACCTCCTGGCTGTGGCCGGCATGGAGAGACACGGGCTTCCCACTGACTCTGCTTGTGCATCCATCATGAGGAACGCCCTTGTCAAGTTCTACAATGTCCAAGGAGAACACATATACACTTTGGAAACGCCGGCACAGGTTAGTCCTGTACAAACTGAGGGTTACAAAGATTGCTTTGCTATGCTAAGTATAGTAAAGCTGCATGCAACATAAATGTGGCATGTGCACCCTTATCCTTGTCAGCTGGGTTTGCATTACTTGACATGGAACTAACAAAACTCAGTTTTCGTGTGTATTGGACTCTGTAAGAAGAAGTTAATTGCCACCTCTGTGTTCTTAATGAAACGGACACAATGAAGCACCAAGCATACATGAAGTTGCTGTACCTAAATGTAAATCAAAGAGTGCAAATTTCATGTAAAACGAATGGTGTTAATCCTACAGGGACTACCCCCTCTTCTGAGTAGGGGTTGCTATGGCTGCCAAAGCCACGTCCTTCAATCAAAGCTCGAGATATGAACAACTTTACCAAGTATGTCCATTGGAATTGCCAAAATTAACCTTAAATATTTAGATTAGGTTCAAAATGGCTGACTTCCTGTTGTGTTAAAAAGTGGCTCCAAATGTCTCTTTTTTTTGGTTCTATAAATTTCTCTCGTTTAAATCTATCAAGTTTGACCACAAGGCAATGAGGAGTCAAACTAGCAGTCTTTCTTTGGGACACCTTATCCATCAATCCCTATCGAACTTCTTTTGAATTTGCCAATCTCAAGATACTACAAGAGGTCTAGACGGTACTCTTTGTTATTTACAGAGAGCAAACATGAATCTACCATGAGCTCAGCCCTTAGCAACATTTAGCAATGTCACAAAACTTCCTTTTGACAGGCAGAGACCTAAAGCCGAAACAGACTCACATTCAACAGCCATCTGTTGCAGACTGTGTTGGACTTCAAACCTTAATTACAAGTTGCATTAATTGTAAATTAAAATGTTTTTTAAATTAATTAGATTACAAAACAAAGAAGATAGAGATATTGGTGATTATTTTTAGTATTTTTAGTATTACTCAGCCTTGGAACAGCTTTAACAATGTCAGTGTTAGAGAATTGGTTTCCATGAGTCATCTCTGCTTTAAATATCCTGAAGTTATAATTACTGCTAAACATATCCTTTGATTGTGAGCCTGTAAACTATATTTTAAACGTCATTCAGGGACTTTTGCCGATAAGCGTTGCACTGATTGCTGAGTTTGTCTCTGATGGGTGAAGACCTTTATCACCGCTCTTTAATTACAAAACACGTACAGATGTATGTGAAATTAGAACTATATGGATTACAATACAAGAAAAGCCTGGGGAATTTAATCAATGAATCATTTATTATGGCGCTAATTCACAACAAATATTATCTCAAGACACTTAACAAAAAGAGCAACTTCCTTTTTAACAGGCAGAAACCTTGAGCAGAACCAGACTTGTGTTGAACAGCCATCTGCTGTGAGTGTGTTGGGCTTTTAGAAAGAGAGAAACAAACAGTGAAACAACAACTCAACCAAAGCTAATACAGACTTTCTGCCACCATGCCAATAGTAATAGTTCAATCTAAAAGTTACTGAAAGTACACTGTCAAATGATAATGACAGACATGTCTATAATACAATGAACGTAAGTGCAAGTCTAGTAGATATTGCTTTAGGCAATACAGTGAGAAGCAGAATTGTCTTTTAAAGTTCAAAAGTCTTTGTGAGCAGTCTGTCTTTGTTATACAAGAGAGTGAGCTCAGGCTTTACAGCCAGTGAATGTGAAAGGCTGATAACTATAAGAATACTAGTGTGAAGATTTGTTTTTCAGAGACCCATTACCACCATCTGTTGGGGTCACAGAGACTCTCGCCTGTTCCTTGCTTGTGGACCAGCCCTGTATGTGGTGCGTGTGGAGCACAGGGTGGCCAGCCTCCAACTTTTATGCCAGCAGGGCATCGCCAGCGCCCTGCGTGAGGAGAAAGATGTGGGGAAACTGAACATGCCCTCCCTGCTCTGCTCCTATGTCACAACTGCCTTCATACCCACTATCAAGGTACATTGAACCCTGATTAATTGTTGTGCAGTAACTAAAATGCTCATTTTTTTCCCCTAGCTATAACTATTTTAACTTTTTTTCTTTAATTTGATGCTTGCTGTTGTCATATGACAGGGTGTGGGGGGGGGGGGGGTGTATTGGAGGCATTCCTGATATAATATTTGTATACAAACACCTCTAGCTTCTTACTTTCTTACACTTGCTTGCACTTTTAAATAAAACTGCTGACTTAGACATGTTTTCATTTGGGTGTCCAGCAGTCCAACAGCCTTTTCCTCTCTTTGTTCTAGCCCCCCATCCCCGACCCCAACAACATCCGTGACTTTGTCAGCTATCCCACAGCTGGGAACGAGCGGCTCCACTGCACCATGAAGCGAGCAGAGGACAGCCCTGAGGCAGGCGGGCCCTGCTACACACTCTACCTTGAATATTTAGGAGGACTGGTGCCTATCCTCAAAGGAAGGCGAATCAGTAAACTACGACCCGAGTTTGTCATAATGGATCCCAAAACAGACAGCAAAACAGGTGGGTTAACTAAACTAAAACTTATAAGAACAGTTTGATGTAATGGAAATAATGCTCATTTGAGCTCTTGCCGAGAGTAATATAACGGGGAATTGCACCAACTTTAAGTCCTGATGCCTTATAGAACAAGGGGATAGATAGCTTAGCTTAGCTTAGCATAACGTCTATGACCAAGTCAACAAACCTCAAATGATCAAAACAATACACCTGTCAGTATACCAAAATGAACTAGTTAACATGGTGTATCTGGTTTGATTAATCTGTGATATGTAAAAATGAAGTTTTGGTTGAATGGGGAGTTATGCAACTTTACCAGAACTGATTCCTGGCAATAACAACAACAGTGGGCAGCCAAGAGATGACTGAATTATCAACACAGGGATACAACTTGGAAAATACATTTTTCATTAAATAGTTTAATGAACTGTAGACAGAGTCTCTGATTGCAGTCTTTTTTCTGGGCTCAGACCTGTTGCAAGCTGTAGCCTTCTACTTAACAGAAGTACGCAAGAGTTGTGTCAGTTTTATCTAACTGATGGCAAGAAAGCCACTAAGAGCATTTCCATTATTGATTTCTAAAAGAGATGAGGTGTTTTTTGACCTTTTAAAATATTGATACAGCATGGAGCTGATGAAAAGAGAACTGTAGCGTGTCCATAATTCCACCATTGTACAAATCGAAAGCTACAGTAGAAGACTTGAGAGAAGTGGACCTGCCCAAAGGAACAGGAATCTTGTTCCCTATTGTCTTGAAACGAAATTGGTGCCTGGCACATCCGTTTAAAATAATATAAAATTGTATAATAACTTATTCATGCAGTGAGCCCACCATTCCCCTTGAGTAAGAACAAGGACAGACTATGGTGATTCTCTGATGTAACGTGGTCTGAGGCTTTATACAGGAATAGCCTGCAACACGGTCAGGCTGTACTGCTGTTGCATTTAGCTTGTGGTCTCCCCATTTAAAATACAACATGTTAGTATGTACAAGGGCTCACCTTTTCTGTTTTGTGTTTCATATTGCCAGAGGAGGTCTGCGTGAATCCCATGATTTCATACACTGACAGCTGTAACTGCTCTGACTCCAGTGACATTGAGTTGAGCGATGAGTGGGTCGGGAAGAAGTCACCAAAGTTATCCCGAGGAAACAGGTCAACCAGTTTCATGTCAGACTCTTATTATATAAAAAAATACATTTTTTTAAACACACTTCACATTCCTAAACCAACGAGCATTTGCAGATAGCTCTGTAGCATTTCTTTCACCTTGCTTATTAAGTTCTTGACCAATCAAAAAAAAAAACGAAAATGTCTTATTTGCAGTCTGAAGATAAAAAAAAACATTTACCTTTTTAATTTTAAAGGATGAACATGGAGTTGAGAAAATCTCCCAAACTGTCACGCGCCAATCAGGAAGGCCAGAGGTCACCACGGTTACCAACGAAAAAGCCTCCAGTTCGGTCTCCCAGTCTGACACGTCGAGAGTTCTCCATGGATGGGATCACAGAGGTATGACGAGCAAGAAAGTCTGCTCAAAATTGAAAATGCATTATTGGCTAATGACACATTATAATTTAATATAAATAAAAAATGTAGAAGGCTTATATTTAACTGTAGTGTCCCAAAGGCTTTTGTTTTAACTAATATATGTGCTCAAATTCTTTATTCTTCTACCAGTAATGATCCTCAATTTGCTACTTTTGAGATATAAATACCAAAACAAACAAAACCCAGGTCATTCTTTTTGTATACAGTTTTTTTTTTGCTTCCTTAAAGATCATACCATTTATACTCAGGTCAGATTTTCTTGTTCAAATACACTAAATATCTGTACAATTATTAGCCCTTATTCCAAAATACTCCTCCTAAGATGTAAAAACCCAATTGACATGCATGTTCCAAATGTTCTGTAAACATATTTAAATATCATACTTCAACCAGGAAAAATAATGACATATGCCACACTGCTTTTCTCAAAAAAGAAATGTATCTTTTGCATGCTTATTATTTTTCTATTGTCATGTTTTTAATAAAAAAAATGAAAAAGGGTTTACTTAATCAGTAAATAACTCTTATTACTTCCTTTTAACTCTGTCTCACATTTCTTTCTATTCAAAGCACAACTACCTAGCTCAAGTCACATCCAACATCTGGGGGACAAAATTCAAAATAGTTGGACTTGCTTCTTTTCTCCCTGCCAATCTAGGTGCAGGTAAATGTTTAAAAAAAAAAGAACAAAAAAAGCCGTACACACATTTCAGACTGGCCAGTCTTATGAATGTAACAGTCATCATGGTATTCTTCAATCTTTCAGTTATTTACAAGACCAGTTTGCTTCATCTGCAACCGAGACAAATGACAATCTACCTTCCAGAAGTGAGGAAGATTTCTCATGACTTTATGAGCCTGCCTGTTTTCAACCCCAATGTGTTCAGTGAAGATGAGGATGACTTACCAGGTATGAATAAATAAAAGAACAATATTTTTTAGTGTATGCTTGTGAATATATTGAGACAATGAGTAAATTAAATTATTTTGAATGCTCCTGACTCTTACACAGTTCTCCTCTGTGTTTTTATAAAGTGATGGGACCATCTGGAGTGTCTGGCGATAATCCCCCCTGTACAGTCAACATTCCCATTGCTCCCATCCACAGCCCGGCTCAGGCTATGTCTCCAACTCAGAGTATTGGCCTGGTTCAGTCTCTTCTGGCAAATCAGAATATTCAGCTTGATGTCCTGACAAACCCTACAGCCACTGCAGCAGCTGCAGCAGCTGCAGCAGCAGCGGCGGGAGCTTCAGTTCCTGTTTCTGATCATGGGCAGGATGCAGTTGCTTCACCATATCCCGTGCCAGCTAGATACTCAAATCCTGGTCAGGTGATCTTCAATGGGCTGGAGATGGGTCCTCTTCTTCCTGGTACTCTTCCTCCTCCACCTCCTCCTCACCATCTTCCACCGCAGCCTCACTCGCAGCGGTCTCACTCACAGCAGCCCCGCCAACCACCGTCCAAGCAGTCCCAGCAAATGCAGATGCAGCAGCAGCAGCAGCAAAAAATGCATCATCATCAACAACAACAGCAGCAGCAGCAGCAGCAGCAGCAGCAACACCATCATCAGGCCCAATCTCAGCAGCAACAGCAACAGCTACAGCTACAGCAGCAACATCAACAGCTACAGCAACTGCACCACCAGCAGGTGCTACTTCAACAGCAACAACAACAACACCAACAACTCCAGGTTCAGCAACACCAACAAATGCAAGCGAATGGACAGCCAGTGACACCCCAACAACTTCATCACCAACAGCAAATCCAACAGCAGCAGCAACAGATGCAGCTGCAGCACGAACAGATGCAACATCAGCAGCAGCAGATGCAACATCAGCAGCAGCAGATCCGGCAACAGATCCTGGAGATGAGGCAACAGCAGCAGCAGCTTCAGCAGCAGCACCAGCAGATCCAGCAGCAACATCAACAGATGCAGAGGCAGCACCAACAAATGCAGCAGCAACTAAAGATGCAGATGTCGTTGCCACCTCCTCCAACCGGATATCCAACCATTTCTTTGCAACAGATTCATATTCTGCCTCAGATTCTTCCTCCGCCCACTGAGCCTGGGCTGAACAGAGCAGAGCATGTACACACTCTTAAGCCAAGTCTGCCAAGGACTTTACCCCCCTTCACTGACCCTGATGTATCTGTTGAGATGCAGATGAGGAAGGTTAATCCTCCTCCTCCATATCCGGGCACCGTGGTGTCTGCCACAGCAGCTACAGTTGCCACTACGCCTCAAACTCTTGTCACAAACTGTGACAGCCCAAGTGTCCTGGCACCAGACCCCTGCCTGAAGAAGGATGAATTTTTGCTTCACCCTGTCACTCTGCAGTACCCAACACCTCTGGGGTATGAAAGGATCACAACCTTTGACAGCAGTGGCAATGTGGAAGAAGTTTGTCGGCCTCGAAGGCGCCTCATTCGCAACCAAAATGCGTATGCTGTCCATGGGTCTGCCACTCTGAAAGTCACATCCTCTGAGACTAAAAAGATTCAGCTTCCTTACAGCTCAGCAACATTGAGTCGTCTCTCTGTCCCTCGATACTCCATACCAAGTGGAGACCCACCTCCTTACCCAGATCCAGCCAATCAAGTAACTGCCACACTTCCTCCTCCCCAGAGAATCGACAGCAGTCTGATTCATGCTACTCTGCGCCGTGACCGCAGGGACGTAGGGCTTAAAGTGCCACAGATGATGGAAAGCTCAAGAACCCTTCCCACCAAGGCTAAAATAAATAGTGCACTAGCACTTAGCTACCAGCAGAGGTTGCCAACTGCTTTGTACACATGCACACAGTGCAGCAGTAACAGCAGCAGCACCAGTGTCAGTGTTAGTGGAGGTGGAACTACAAGCAGCGGCATTGCAGGTGGCACAGTGGTGAGGCAAGACTTCCCACCAGGGAAAGGAGCACATCACAGTACCATCATTGTGCACTCCAAAGGAACTTCACCCCTGGCTTCTCAGTCCTCTTACAGTCTGCTGGGTGCTGTTGATAACAGCAGAGACAGAACAGTGTATGTTAACTCTGCCTTTACTGAAGATGAGACCTTAAATCAGCAGTGTCACCTTGAAAAATCTGTACGCCAACTTACTCTCGGTGATGTCAATCTGACACTCAAACGGCCTCCGCCTTACCAGTGGGATCCCTCCACAACTGAGGAGTTCTGGCTCACTCCAGAGCAAACAATGTTAGGCCCTCCACCAGGACCTCATAAAGCTCCTCCAATCATCATCAGCCAAACTCAGCACTTAGACATGACTCGGCTGCCGTTTGTCCTTACCACTAAACCTCAAACCAGTCCGAGCACGAGTACCCTCACTTTCCCATCAGGGTACCAGATATCCCTCTCGCCATTCCCTCCGGGTGTAGCCCATAGTGGTCCTCCACTCCAGACCTTACAGAATCCTACACCTCAATGCAATCCCAATGAAGTAGTTGGTTCAGGCCCTTTTGGTCAACAGGATTCAAACTTGGTTTTGCCACCAGGATATCCTTCAAATCTGGCTAACCTGGCCTGCTGTCCTCTCCCTCCGATGTACCCAGGAGCCAGCTCATGTGCTGGACTTCAACTACACCCTGTCAACCTTCATCCCTGGAACCCCTACCCCTGCCCGCCTCCCATGCAAGACCCCCCAGCACCTCCCCTCCCCACAAAAACCCATCAGATTCTAGAGAAGCCGATTATCTCCCCTCCACCTCCTACTGCACCACCACCACCACCCCCTCTCCCCCCTCCTCCTCCACCTACTGAGCTACCACCTTCCAAAAGTGCCACAGAAGATCTAGCAGAGTCCGCCAACAACTTTCCAGAACCATCATCCCTGAACGAAAGCCCAGTGCAGCAGGAGTCAGAGCGCTTCAACAAGAAGAGCCGCAAAAGACTCGACAGCCGAGCCGAGGAGGCCAATGTCTCTGAGGGCAAATCCAGAAAGGAAGGCCGTGCACTCTCTGACTTCAACACTCTCATTTCCAGCCCGAGGCTTGGCAGCAGAGAGAAGAAGAAGCCAAAGGGCCAGAGGGAGCAGCTCAATAAAACCAAGAAGATGAGCAGGACCACAAATGAGTTCCAAGATAGCTCAGAGAGTGAACCAGAGTTGTTTATAAGTGGTGACGAGCTCATGAACCAGAACCAGAGTAGTAAGAAGAGCTGGAAGAACAAGCGTAGTATGCGCATGGCAAGTGAGCTGGAGGAGATAAAGTGCCGCAAGGCAAATGAAAGAGAGGACCGCAGTTTGGGAAGCCAAGGGTTTGTCTATGTGATGGCCAACAAACAACCACTGTGGAACGAAGCCACACAGGTCTATCAGCTGGATTTTGGAGGACGAGTGACACAGGAGTCAGCAAAGAATTTTCAAATTGAGCTGGATGGTAGACAGGTAATGTGAAAACAATCCATAAGAAATTAGAGCAGAAATTAATAAAGAAAATGTTTTAAGCGAAAATGCACAATATCCGTTAGTTTCAGCTTTTTGAGATTTGGTGTTGTTCTCCTATTTTACATTTATTCTAAATATCTTTTATTTTGGTACTAACAGTCAGACAAGACAATCTCGTCGCGGGCTCTTGGAGAGTGCAGTCTACATTTTTCACAATTTGTTGTCATTAAAAACAAAAGAATAACAGCATTCTTTCTGAAATGTCCTCTTTTTTTTGTCTGTTTTAGGTGATGCAGTTTGGGCGAATAGATGGGAATGCCTATATCTTGGATTTCCAATATCCTTTCTCAGCAGTGCAGGCGTTTGCTGTTGCCCTGGCCAATGTGACTCAAAGGCTGAAATGAAAAGATCATTTTGTGTTGTTGTAGGCGTATAAAAAGGAAACCACAATGGTCTTGACCATAAGGGTCCACAGTGGTTTTACACCCCAGTGTGTCAGGCGATAGATGGGGCTATGTCAGTGTCCTGGTGGTTCTTTTTTAAAGAGATTAATAAACAAGATGGTCTTGCAAATGCAGACCATTTGCAGATCATTTACAATCAGTGTGTTGAAGACAAAGTCGGTCTTGGACAGTGGTCTTGGAGGCTATACCAGTCCATCATTTCAAGTTAATATAATGAATGTATTTAAGCTCATTTTAATTAGTGTTAAAATGTTATTTAGTGAGGTAAAAAAAAGTCAGCCTGAACAAGAGTTAGACAAAGTAAATATTGGAATAGAGTTGAAAAGCTGTCTGAAGGTTAATACCACATTTGGTGCCAAAGACATGTCCCCTTTCTTGAAATGATGGCTAATTCAGTATTTAAAATAAGTACATACTTTATATTTGTGATGTATGGAAACCTACAATGTAAGATATGGTGGCTTTCATGAAGCCATACCATCTCTGATACTGCACAATTTGATTCAATTATAAGTTATTAAAAACAAAAATAATAAGCTTGTGGTATCTATGCCAATATTTTCTCAATACTTTTTTTTGGATCTTTGTTGTTCAACATCAATTGTACAACATTTTTAATGCAGCCATTAGATTTTTAGTCTGTTATGATTTGCAAATGCTCCCTACTTTGTGTTCAAATGACTGAACATGCAATAGAAGAATATATTGATTCTGTGACTGCGACATAAACGGTTCAGTATAGTTTATCATAGTTTGTATATTTTCTATTCATGAAACTTCTATGAAGTGCAAGGTGCAATGATCATTGTATATCATATACGTTTGGCCACAGTACTGCAAATCATAATTCAGTCAGACTTAGTTATGATGTGAATTTACATTTTTCTTTTATTCCCCAAACTCCCTTCTACAACGGTCAGTAATTATTAACAGCAAATGTATGTGTGCCAAACAGAACCGAATAGCCAAATGCATCTGGCTAAAATGAAGTATGTGGGGAAGTTGATAGAACGTGCTCGAAAATTTAGCATTAACACTAAGATCCATTCAGTGAATCTCAAACTCAGTTGGCTCTGTGTTGTTATGTTTGGGTGTTTATGATGCTACTACATCAGTAGTTTGCCTTGTTGGAAATCAGTGCTGCTTTCGATAGATAGAGCTTGTGTGCAATAATGCTACCTACATAGAACTGATGTTGAACTTGCAAAACAAAATACAAAGCTGCTTGCACTGTGTTTTTAGAAAAATACATTTACATTACTATATGCTTAGAAAAATGTGCTTATGTGTTGCTAATTTCAGTAGTTTTGTACTTCACCTTTGCTTTAACATTGTACCAAGAGTTTTTTGATGTTACAAAAAAAAAAGAAAGGGAAAAATAAACTTGCAAAGGTATTGAATACAGAAAAATCATAAAATGATAGTAGGAATGAGGTCATTCAGATTTGGTGCTAATGTATAAAGAAAAAAATGTGGAAATGAAAAGTATATCAAAAAGTATTTTGAGAGACTACAGGAAATGAAGCGCTGAGATTTTTATTTAAGGACTTTCATTTAATGCAGTTAAAGAGACCCCAGCAAATCGGTGTGTCAGCTATCATTAATACTACTTACTCAATAGATGGTTGCTTGATTTTCTTTTTCTCTCTTATTTTACAAAGGAAACACATGTGTTATGACCATAGGTTTATATTGGACCTATAGGCTGGCGGGAGTGCAATTAATATGTAATAAAAAGATTGTTCCAACTGTTTTTGTTGTCTCTCTCTTTCTAAAGAAAAGTTATTCCAGGACCTAACATCACATCTTTTTACCTTCAGTCTGTTTCCTTTCTTTTTCTTTAAAGGTTGTGAAGAGACCAACCAAAGTACTGAAGTTCTACAAAAGAATAGAAACTATTCTAACAACAATTAGGAATATTCATTTATATATCGTGATAAACAGTCTATATTTACTTTTTTCTTAGTAAATAATTCCTTACTCAACCATATTTGATCATTGTTGACCCTTTCAACCATGTATTTATATTAAATATGAGGATAAAATTAAGGATGAGAGAAAGGTAGGACTAGAGCGGGCTATAGTTGTTAGAGGCTGTTGTCTGCAACCATGTTCTTCTCTAAGTAGTTTCCTTAGAGCTACAGTCAGGGTCAAATTCAGCAAAGGATCAAGAGACAACTGCATATAAACATGATGTTATATGATGTGTGTTTTAAAAAGTTAGTGGGACAATTTATTATGTTATTGTTATTTCTATTTGAATGTTTTTGGAATGGGTTTATATATTTAAAAAAAAAAGCTGTTGTACGTTTTAAAACGTATAATGAAACGATCAGGTAGGAAAGCTTCAGCTAACGGAAGAAGCTTTTATTTTGAAGGCAGCAAGTGAAGTTGCACTTTCTGTAAGATCTGTCATGTGTCGCTGAACGTCATGAGGAAATACTCACTCCGAGGACAGCGCTGCCTGAACACTGTGGTGTATTGTCGCTGAACAGCCTGCCAAGGAACTGTTGAACTGTCTGCTGATTTTCAGGATTCCTCCTCTCCTTTGTCGTTATGTCACCGTCTGCAATTTCGAGCTGAAAAAATAAGAAACGAAACGAAATTTAAACATGGACACGCACTTTGATCAGTCGACAGGTTGGTAACTTTTGTTAATATATGATAAGTGTCTGATTACAACCACTCATAGCGGTGGATTAACTTCTGAATCAAAGGACAATTTTAAAGTGCCTTAAAATTCATTTGGATTCCAGTCTGAATTTAAATGCCCTAATTTCAATACAACTTCAATAACATTTCAATTGTATTCCCTAACTTGGTTCATTCACTTTTAATCCTTGCCCCTTTTTTTTTTATCCCAGATAACGTCGCTTCAGTTGAATCAACAGATCCTCCACCGAGGATGACAAAACAGCAGATCCTCACCTTATTATCAATGGCATCTGTCAACTTTAGTTCAATGATCTGCTACTCGATATTAGGACCATTTTTCCCCAATGAGGTAAACTCAAAGAAAACCACATCACAGATTAAATATCCCATGCCAAGGTACTGGAATTAAGGGGTTTGGGGACCATTTGGTGCACCTTAAAAAAACAGTATTTCATTTTAACTTCTGGCTTTATAAAAGCTGGGCCATGGAGCTTTAATGGAGGATTTATTTCTCTTTTTAATAGGTGGTTGAATTCATAAGCGATTAAAAGAAACTTCCAGGCTTAATCCAACACACTCAAAGACTTTGCTACATTTTCAGGAAGCACATGACATGTTTTGTGTACAATGCTTGAAAGTAAGAATAGATATTGCTGTTCAATTGAGATGAAAGTATACATTTTGACACACCAATAATCGTATCTACTTGTGCTGATGCGTACAGGTTTTTAGCATTAAGCATTTGTCATTTAATGCCATTTTTTAAGTCATTTTTTACCATCAGACAAAAGGACTACAGTGAAAAAAGGCCTTCTTCGGAAACATTTCTCCTCTGCTAGAGTGGGAGAGAGAAGTCATTCAAGTAAACTAACTAAAGCAGCGTCCTGTAACTCCCAGTGTAACCACAGTTGTCACTTATGAATGTGTTACACTGGCTTGAATTGATAATAAATCATTAACTCATTCTTCACAGATATTATACATGGTAATAATTACATCTTTGCATTGCCAGTTTGTGAAAGTACTATCAGCTGCTGTGTTAACAGTTTATTTATTTTTACAAAAATGCACTGACGACAACTACTAATCCCTCAATACATTCTATTCATCAATACTTGTTGGTCATGTATTTCTGCTGCCCTTTCCAGGAAGTCATATGGTCCAATAAGTCAAGGGGATTTTTCCCAAACAGGCATCTCAAAAGTCGAAATTGTAAATGGCTTATGAGTTTTGATTCTATAAGTGAGGTTTAATAGGATCGCATTAGGCTTTTGTGCACCCTACAGAATGTGTAATCTCCAGAACTGCTAAAAGCAAACATACATCGACTATAATTGGTTCAATCAGTGCAAAATGTTCTATATGATTGGTGTTGAATGTCTTTTTTTGTCAGTTTGTCATAGAAAAGTTCAGTTTGCTGTAAATATATTTCTTTATCTCCTTGGTGCAACTGAATTCATTACTAAAGGCTGCAGACAAATGCAGATGACAAAAGTGGTGTGTTACATCAAACAGTAGGGGCAGGGACACTGTAGAGGAGATAACACAAGCTACAGCAGCTATTTGATTTAAAGGTACAGTATGTAGAATTGCATGCTAATGTTTACATTAAAATATCTAACTTAAATTAAAAATTGACTAAACCCATGTTATAGATATTTTTTAGGTGAGTGCTTACATCACCTCAAATATTTCCAAAAGTTATCAAAGCCAGAGAAATCTGTAATTTTATAGTTGTAACGGTACGTGTCTTGTAGGCGGCCGCCATGATGAGCTGCCACAATAGACAGGAAATGTTGATCGTTGTCAAGGAAACACCGGATGTTACATCAAAGACCGCTGGGTAACACTTTACTTTACAGGTCCGCAAATTTCGTCGTAATTAGGCCGTTCTGTCGCTGTATGTGCTTCTGTGATATAAAACGTCATGTAAATTATACTTGGATACATCGTCAGTCCACATATTGGGCCTCATTCACTAATATGTGCGTAGAAATGTTCTTACTCTGCGCATAAAATAAGTGCATACACAAAATCACCGTCGGATTCATGACACGTGCGTACCAGCCAATTTTGTTCTCACCACCTTGCGTATGTTAGTGAATCAGAATCATTCTAAATCGTCAGGCGCGTGCCCACAACCTGCAATCAGCATACTACCACACCCCCATCTCCCCATATAAGGACATCTGATTGGTGTATCAGGACGAGAGCGGCGACGTGGAGACATGTAGAAGTTTCAAGGGACGGCCCCAAAAGGTAAAACAGAGCGGTGTGTCCACATAGTTACAGCAATTCTGTACGTGCATTGGCATCCGGAAGACGGATCTATACAAAACAGTTAAAAAAAGGAGAAAGTGAGACAATAGGAACAGAAAAAAAAAAACAAGCCCTCAGCTCGTCCCCAGAAGTCTGAAGACGAAGAAAAACGAGAAATAAATATAACAGCATTTCATTCAGTCACTCGTCACACTCTTCACACGTTTTGACGGTCAGATGCGCTCTCTTCTGAAGGCACCGGCTGCAATATCTTTCAGCAAGACTGGATCTTTACACTTTGAGACGTACATCACAATCATGTTCCCTTCATGCCCTTAAATAAGCTCCAATGAATCAGCTGGTTTTGGTAACAGATGCGATATTTCATGGCAGTATTAGTGAGAGAGGTTGATGATTAGATTTAAGATTTTAGATTAAAGGATGAAAAGGCATTTCTTGATTACTTAATACATTTAGTCAATGCATTAGTTAATTCACGTTTTTAATTCTTGTCTTTTCAAAAATTACAAATACATTTATATATATATTATTTTTAACTGAGTGTATTTTTAATATGTCATGCATTTAGTTAAGAGTGTACATTATCTGAGAAAGCTGGTCAATCATTTGTGCGTACGCATGGTCTCAGGAGGTTCTAAATTGTGTTCGCAGAGTAGAACAAATTCAAGTAAGAATATATTGATGAATCACAGATTTGTGCTTCAAACGTTCGTACGCATGGTTTAAGCACATATTTGTGCGTACGCACTGTTAGTGAATGAGGCCCATTGTCTTTCTCAGGTCGGTTTTGCCCGTTCGTATTGATTCAACGCGGAGTGCGTTCGTTTTTTCCCATAATACCCCGCGACACTTGACGTCATCTCTTGTTATTGTTTTGATTGAGAGCCCCCTAGCGGCAGATTTTACATACTGTACGTTTAAAAGATATGGTCAGCAGAAATGTTCAGGCTAATACTATAAGTGGACTTTTCACGACAAGGTTCTGAGCAAGGTTTGTTTGTTGTTTTGATGTTAATTCATAAAGACAGACCCAAAATGTTCGACATGAAACAACAGCTTATAACCGCTATTACTATGGTGAAACTCCACTGTTTAATCATTGGTGTGTCAAGTAATCCAATAGTACTAGAAATGCACTACATAAGTAGAGTAGATTGGTGTGTCCGATAAGTAATTACCTAATTGATACTTATGTGAAGGTGCATGTAGCTAAAGCTAGCTAAAAAAAGGGTCGTTCTTAATGATATGGTTATGAGAAGACAGTGAAAGTAGGGCAAAATGTCCCTCTTGTAAAGTGTATCAATCACAGAGACATCCTTTAGTTCTTTTTAAGGAGCATTATGTCAGTTATCTACTGTTTTAAATCATAAAATGACCTTACTATATCATCAGGCATTAAGCAATGCTCTGTTGAAGTGCTGGCTTCTCTGACAACAATGCAGCAGCCAGTATGTCATCCTTCTTCTAAGTTTAGATCCAGGTTTGAAGGCACCCCATTTTGGACACTCCTCAGTTTGCCAGATATGAGACCAGTTATCATGTCAGACCAACTGATTCTACTCGACCTAAAAAAGCCTCTGCATTTTACTAATAAGCTCCACGACCAGAAACGTGGTAAAACTCTGATAAAAATTGGAGATGCTTTTGAAAAACGGAGAGAGGTTAAAACGCAGAAAGGTTTACAAACCAATGCAGAGGTGGCTAAACGCTGAAGCTTCAGTGTCTGCGACATGGCAACCTGGGTGCGCATTGACACTAGCAAAAAGGGGGCTGGGGAATACAACTTGCTCCACTGCTTTGAATTTGGACTACAGTACCAATTTTAAATGCTATGTGTCAGAGTTACTTATTGCTCCTTCAACATGTAAAAGGTCCGGTTTTCTCAGTGAAATGAATGAGCCATCATTTGCTTGACATCAGAAAGCCTTAAGTGAGTGAATGACTTGCTCTGTTATTCTCATTGGTCAAAAGGTCTCAGCTAAGGTCAGCTACCGTCATGTGAAGTAACTTCTAAGCTAAAGTTCGGGACAGGGAGTAATAAATAATAATAAATATGACCAGATCAATGAGGCATCATTTCAAAGAACTAGCTGCATTCACTTTTATGAGCTTTTATCTCATTGTTTTTCCCATTTATAGACCATTTGTGTTTTCATTAAATATCCTTTTTATAGCTCTTTTGTAAAATAATAAATGTATTGCATGAATATTTCCTCACAGGCAGTAAAGAAGGGAGCCAGCCAGACAATTGTTGGTCTTATATTTGGCTGCTATGCTGTTAGCAATTTAATTGGATCATTGATACTGGGAAGATATGTAAGTATGTTGCGTTTGTTTTTCATCGTATCATGATACTCTCAGTGTGATATGCTGGCCACATGTGCATTCATTTAATCTGTCTTTGCCGTTGTATCAGATTGTCCAAATTGGTGCAAAGTTCATGCTTGTTACGGGGCTGTTTGTGTCTTCATTCTGCACCATCCTCTTTGGGTAAGTGTTTGTCCTGTGTGCTATGTCAATTATCATGATATTCGCACAGAACAGTATCATGTAGAGATGAACCCATAGCATATTTGAGCAAGTTTCACAGAGCTTTAGAAGGCCCTCAGAGAGCAGCACTGATACTGGTGTAAAACTACATCAATAATTGTCTCTGTTATGTTAAAGCTCTCTCAGCGGTTTCATTGGGGAGCATTTTTGATTTGGACCTTGTTGCTTCATGCATTCTGTTTTAAGATAGCCTCCTATGTGAAGCTGTACTCGCATTAATCCCTTTGTGTGTGGACAGACTAAGCTTGTGAAGTAATAGCTCTGTACAGGAAGCAGGACAATTTTGACAGGACAATCCAAAGCATTTGACCTCCATTTGTGCTTCTGAGTGTCTTGCTGCTCTTTTGCTCCATTTACAGTGCTAACAGTATCACCAGCTAACGTTAACAAACTACCTGGGAACAGCCCAACAAAGACCAACACAAAGCAAAGAAGATTAACAAATGAAAGCCATCTTGCCAGTGTCACTGATTTTGGGGGAAAACATTAATGCATGTCCACATGTCGTGTTTGTGCATGTGTGTGATTCAGGCCTGTGTGTGTAAGAAGCATGTCTCTCAATAACAGAGTGCGAACCAGCACAGTGAACCAGTGCGGATTAATAAAGTATATATATAAAAAAAAAAAACTGCATAGACACACAGGTGAGTTTCTCTCTTTGTGTTAAGATCAGCTGACACACATTGTTTCTGTCGTGCTCATTTTCATTTGAAGTAATTTTATACATTCATTTTGTTTTCGTTTCACAATAATGGGTAAAATATACAACTCAAAATGATTTAGATTTGTGTTAATTTTTAGGAGGGCATCTTGTGACTCCCTACTTGGAGGCTTGCAACCCCCCGGGGGTCCTGACCCCTTACTTTTCGCATGAGCAGAAAATTGCTCAATGGCATTACTGCGATGCTGAGGGGCAACAGATAGGGTGTGAAAGTTGGATGAAGACAATGATGGTCTTATTATCTTAAAAATTGACCTGGGGGGGGGGGGGGGGGGGGGCTTAATCTGATTGTGAAAATAGTTTTAATTTTTTTAAGTAAACTGTATGACTGTAAGGTCACAGCATTTCAGAACCTTACATACAGCAAGGAATTGCAAATTAAGACTTTGGGAATTTGTCAGTCTCCATTTTATTTGAATACGGGTAACTTCAAATTTGTGATTTACTTTAATCCCTAGTTGAATTGTCTTCAGTCAGACAGCTTAAGACCAAACTAACGGCACACTTAGTCTCTCTGATTTTGTTTCAGTCTTTCTACTTGAATTCCCGTTTGACATAAATGGATTAATTTTCCTTTCTTTTCTTGCAGATTGCTCGACAGGGTTCCTGCAGGGAATGCTTTCATAACACTGTGCTTTGTAGTGAGGTCCATCGACGCTGTAGGCTTTGCTGCTGCAATGACCTCCACTTTTGCCATGACAGCAAAAATATTCCCGAACAATGTGGCAACTGTTTTGGTGAGTGTAGACAACCCTGGTGTGACTGTCTTGTTATTTAGAATCACGAGAAGAACAAGAAAGCATTATAGGTTGAGTTGTTTTGTATCTCCCATTTCTCCCAGCAGCAGAAATAATAAATAGCTTTTGACATACAGTGAGTAGCAAAAGTACTTAAGCATTAAAAAAAAGCCTAATTCTGCTTACTTGTGTTTATCCTGCACTTTTTCTGTGAATGTTTTTAATGTGCTGAAATATTCTCTTTTTAGGGTAGTCTGGAGATGTTCACAGGACTCGGTCTTATTCTGGGGCCACCGGTTGGAGGGTGGTTCTACCAATCATTTGGATATGAAGTCCCTTTTATGCTTCTTGGATGTTTCCTATTCATCATGGTCCCTTTCAACATTTACGTGCTGCCAACCATTGGTACCAACATCAGCTTAATATTGTTTGCCCATTTGTAGTCATATTATCTGTTTTCAATTCCATTGTAAGTGTGAGCTGTTTTGATTCTTGCAGAAGCAGATCCCTCGCAGGATTCGTTCTTTCGGCTCCTCAGCCATGTGAAAATAGTCCTGATCTGCTATGTGATATTCACTCTTAGCGCAGGCTTGGGCTTCTTGGATGCCACATTGTCCCTGTTTGCTATGGAGGAGGTATATTTCTTTCTTCTGATAAAACTTACTGCCGGAACGAGTTTCAGTCTGCAAATTTGAAGACAATTTCTTTCGTATTCATTAGTTTGGTCTCTCCCCTGGCTACGTGGGACTCATCTTGCTTGGTTTGTCTTTACCATACTGTCTGGCTTCTCCACTGTTGGGATATTTTACGGATAAATATCCTGTGAGTATATAAGCACAAGTGGATATTACTTTTATTGTTTAATATTTGTCATCACAGGCTTAAACCTGATTTCTTGTTGATGTTTCTCAGGCCACCAGAAGTTGGTTCATGGTAATCGGAGGTATCGCCACAGCAACTGGCTTCTGTCTGCTCGGTCCTCTTCCTCTCCTTCACATCCAAAGGCGAGTATGGAAAGTATAGAAGACGTTTTTTGTTCAGGCCAGACATTTAGCATAAAGGACTGTTGTTTTCTTACGGAGAGTTTGGTGAGAAGAGCAGCCTGTTAGCCTAGCACAAAAGCTTTAAACACAAGTTTTGGCTTTTAACATTTTATAATCCTAACAGTAATGACAATCCAATTAACACTGACATTTATATAGAGCAAGCGGCAACCTCCTGTGTTGAAAAATAAAGCCAAAAAAAACTGAATATCCCATTCCTTTATTGGCACACACTGTTCGGGCGTTGTTGTTTTTTTGTAACTTATCCGTTTTGACGATCTTAAGGCTAAGAGTTATTCATAATAAGGGGCGTGGCTGAAGTTAATGAGGGGCGGGCGCGTTGTGGCTGTTCGTCAGGAGGCTAAAGACCCGCCTCAGCTCGTGCTCTTTGCCTGTTACTAGGTTAACCGATAGTTAGTTAGACACAGCATTTCCAATATGGCGACTGCCTTCTACGAGCCTCAAAAGTCCACTTTAGAAACCAATGGGTGACGTCGCTGAGACTACGTCCATGGTTTATACAATCTATGATTAAGAACAGAAAAGCAATACAACTATCAACATATGTTGACTAAACATGCTGGAAAAGTAAAAAGTGTTACTGCTAGATGTTTACTTTTACTAAAGGCTTCAACACTGATACAACCACTTTGTGATGTAAACGTTTGCACAACTCGCAACTTATTAAATAATTATAAGAAACTTTATTTCTATAGCGCCTCTCCAAATCTGAGTAACATGGTGCATCAAAAATAACAACATTTAAAACACTAACATAAAGATAGAAAACGCAAAAAAGACAGACAGACTGAGAATCAACTCGTCATTCATATTATTTATAAAACAATAACAGTTAGGATGTGTTCGTCGAAGCTTTGCTCTCGTGATCTGATAGACTTTTTGTTTGTTTGTTAAGGCGTGATCATCCTTTGGTTCAAAACCAGTTTGTCTAACTTTTAACATATATGTCTTATTTTTTTGAAGATGGGTAAATAGTAATAAATAAAAAATGGGTAAATAGTTATGAAACAAAAAGCACAGCCAGACCAAGTAGGGACAAAAAGGAATCAAAGGCTGTGAAACTGAATTCTGTCTCAAATGGGGAGCCTGTGAATGCAGTCAGGACTAGAGTGAATTGTTGCTTACTTGGACATCTACTACATTGTTAAGGCAAGTAAATAAATGAACTGCAGTTGTCTAGGTGGGGGAAAGGAGGGTTTGGATTAGATGTTTCTTTAGTTTGATTTTGGCATCTTTTCTGATTTACACAAAAAAGCAGGATTGAAAGTTCTGATTATAACCGCACTCATTATGCAGTGTGTTTCCTCAGGGGTTAAGATTTACAGAATGAATTCCTACTGCTTAACTGTATTAACTTGTGTGTGTTTTTGTGTGTGTGTTCCTGTGTATGTATGTTTAGTAAGCTGTGGTTGATGATCCTCATGCTTGGGGTAATTGGGTTTTCTCTGGGTATGACTGCAATCCCAACGTTTCCTGAGATCATCGCACATGCTTAGTGAGTGACTTCACATGTTGTCCTACATTCATGACCTGTGGTTGTTTCAAAATAAATGTATATTACGTGAAACAAATACTCCACACACACATTTATTCTCTACTCTGTAGTGATCATGGATTTGATGAGGGACTAAGCACTCTTGGAATGGTGTCGGGGCTGTTTGGCGCAGTTTGGTCTTTGGGGTAAGTCTTTGTGTCCTTTACAGGTATCTCAACTTCTATGAATTCATTCTGCATATGAATATTTAATCTGTATGGGAGGGAAGAGTAAGAGTAGTGTCATCCATAGGTGTGTTTCAGAATCAGTATTGGCCTCAGATTCTGCCAAAAAAGTGTTGTTGGGGATCGGCGAGTATATGCAAGTCAATGCACCCTGATACCAAAGTCAATCAGCTCAAAAAAAATCTACTAGCTTCAGGTTAAGTGACACAGTATTACAAAGAACAACAGTGTTGTTCTAGCTGCAGAGATATGTAGGTCACGACGCGATACATGTCGCGATACTTTGCAATACTCATTTCAAATGCTGTTAACAGTAACAAAGGCATGAGGAGGATTTCCCAGAGAGTCTTAATTATCACTCATCATACAGTGTGTGGCGTTGTCTGTATCTGCACAGACTCTGGCCACTGTCTGTATTTTCAGATTTCCTCATGTTGCTACGTTTGGGATTATTTCTGGGTGTCAATCATTGTGCAGTAGTGCAGAGCTCACAGTATACACCGGTGGTTTAGACTACATGAAAATGTAGTGATCAGGTGACATGTGTCTCTCCCCTGTGTCAGTCTTTAACAGACACTAACATTATATGAGCTGCTGTGCTGACCTGTGAATTTCAACGTTTTGTCTGCTTCGTGGTCGACTGAGTGTAGCCACACAGCGCGCAGAGGAAGAGAAGCTGCATACAAACAAAGTCTCGCTGCTTCTTTCATTTTTGTGCAAAGCTGTTGATGTGTTCAATGGTTCTTTAGAGTGTAACCACTATGAAACAATCATATAACGTCTTATTTCTTTCTTTTACCACTTTCTTAACACAGGCTGCCCTCTCTCTCTGGCTTGTGGCAGCTGTAGGCTCAAGGAGCGACATCTACAGTATACGTTCTGATTACAGGGGAATACAGAAATTAGAGGACATTGTTAATTTATTTAATGTATCGATGTGAGTGGTGGGAAAATGGTTTAAAAAAATATCGCAGCACATTGCTGTATCGCAAATACCCCGGTCCAGATATCGGACCGTGTATCTTGAAGGTAAAAATCCTATCTGAACATTTTCTCGATTCTGTGGCTTTTGATTGCATGCAGGAAAAACAGTCTGTGCTAAGAGGACTGAGAAGTCATATTTAAGCTCCAACTCAACTGTCATGTCTTGGTTTTGCTAGTTGGTCCATCAATAATGACGAGCACACATTTAAGGGAAATGTTTGCCCAGAAATTCTAATGGCTTAGATAGCAGATGGCTCAACCAGAAGCCCTAAAAATTGGCCGCTTCCCGAGGCAATATTTTTCATAAATTGATAGCCAATGAGTTCTTAGAGTTTTAATATCCAGTAGACTAGTAAAACAAAATAAAATAAAAAAGACAAATGAAATACAAAGTAGAAAAAAAAACCTACTTCGCTTTTATTGACTTCAGTTTTATTTGTAATGATTTGTTTTTAAAGTACACATTTGTTTTTGTCAAAGGATGTTTTATGGCCCGGTCGTTGGTGGACTTATCACACAATATCTGTGCTTTGAATGGGCAGCTGCAGTCCAAGGAGGCTTGGCGTTTCTGGCTGTAAGTATCCTATTTGCTAGAGACTATGGTCATATTTCAGGATTTCAAGCCTGTCAAATGTTGACAGTGTAGCAGAGACAGCAAAGG
The DNA here is from genome assembly GCA_020745685.1 of Tautogolabrus adspersus. Taxonomy (NCBI): domain Eukaryota; kingdom Metazoa; phylum Chordata; class Actinopteri; order Labriformes; family Labridae; genus Tautogolabrus; species Tautogolabrus adspersus. Next base: position 18,257,761 of record CM036552.1, read on the forward strand.
ACTGTAAAAGTTGTTGCTTTACTTGTCATGGCATTTAATAAAGACTGTGGAAATGCAATTTCCCAGTGTGGAAATTGCATTTAGATGTAAAACCAACAATAAGACTGATAAAGACACAAGCGTGTGATTGCAGTTTCTTTACCATTACACACGTTACTCAATGACATCTCTGTCCTCAGGCCTTCCTCCTCGCTGTGCATTATATCTGTAAACCCCCACAACAACAAAGGTAACAATCAACCTTCAATTAACTTTATATCTTTATATTTAAGAGGCCTCATATCTGTATTTAAAGTGTTTACTAAGAAGAAATCTATTGAGGCTTATTTTTTTTAAGTTTTCAAAAGACACACTGGGTGTAACAATGACTTTTGTGTTTGCATTCAAGCATCCTGGAAGACAGTCAACATAGAGACGAAAGTACTCCTCTCCTGATCGAATGAAGCCCTCAGCCACATGTGGAAGTGTGCTATACTGAACAAAACAAGATCTTAATGTTTTATAAAGTTTTTATATCATTAATTGGTTTTTAACATTTTAAATTATACATATTTGTTGTTGCAGATATTGTAATATTTTCTACTTGCATCGATGGAAACATATTTTAACATAACAGTATTGTTATGTATTTATGAAATGTTTAAAAGCTGTGTTTGTAGAGGGTTCGGACTTAAACTATAAAAAGCAGTGTATTACCGGTTTTGAGTTGGTACTTACTTTACAAATTGCTGAATGTAAGAGGGGTGAATATAACCAACCACTGTAGTTCACAGAGCATTCCAGTTCAGTTGATAAACTTAATGTGCCTTTTGTTCTGTTAATAATCTTAGTTTTTCACATCACATGACTAGGATTTCATGTTGAGGTGACGCCTGCTATGCCTACCACATTCAACATGAGAGTAACAAGCTTATTTATTAACAAGCTTATTTTCCTATATTACAAACTACATTTTAAGAGGATACCCATTTGTACACAAAACACCTGAAATGTAGTCTTAAATAATTCCTAGTGTCAAGCCAAAAAGGCTACTATGAAATAATGTATCCTCTTGATGAGATATCTAAAATGCAAATCCTATCTGAAAAGTGAAGGTTTTAAATATTGGCAACAAATATAATATAGTTTAGTTAAGTTTATACTTAGCATACTTATCATAAACCCCCGTTTTGAACAGCGTGGTCTCTTCACGAAGTCTGCCATATTTCAACGCCATGATTCGACGGGAACCCGGAACGTACAAATTTAACAGCGGCTTCGGAGCGACCATAGACTTGGGAGCGACCCATCGCGGTTTCGGCGAGTTTCGCGGCCACCTTAGTTTCTTCTTAGCGCTTTAAATTAGCGGTCGTCTGTTGGTTTGAATCTTCAATTTCACCGCACACTTTTAGACTAAATTAAAACAAGCAAATGACAATTAATTCCCAGACTATTTGCATTGTTTTGCAGATAAATTTCAAAAAAAAAAATTGCACACATTATCACAACAGGAATAGAAACACTTATTTAAATACCTAATGTTAAAAATATGACTTAACAGATAATTAATAAAAATAAATCAACAAAGCATTAGAATATTTATCATTCGTATTTTTTATTTGCTAAAAAAAAGAAATATCCAAACTTCATTAATCTCGTACGGGCTAGGAACATATAACTAGATATGATAGAAATTGTAAAAACCTTATCTGTTAAAATAAAGACATTTATGGTAACAACAATAGATAAGTAAAACAGCATATTTAACATTTCATCGTGTAATCCATACATGGTAAATTACATGATATAAATACATGGACTGTTTGAATATATAAAAGGACAATAAAGATTCAATAGACCTGTACAGTTTATTGCCATACAAACATTTATTTTGAATAAAAATGAAAGCAGTCGGGGTAAAACAATCATGTGTCCATGACTTCATGTATCAGACTCAAAGGCACCATTAGTCCGACCCGTCAGTCTCTTCGGGAGAGGTCTGTCAGTCAGTCTGCCTCTCCTCCGGGTGCTTGTCAATTCTGAAGCATCTGCATCGGAAAATGTGGTTTGGGATGAAGCTGCGGGAACTCCTGGCTTTTTTACCTTCTTTTTCCTTCTAGTTCTATGGATGCATCAAAGCCCAGAAAAAGTATTAATTATTACTTAACCATAATATAACATATCATGTCCTGGAGCCTGATAGTCATTAAAGAAAAAAGAGACTTTGAGCTTCATGCAGGTTCTGTGACCCTGTCAAAGTAGATAAAAAAAATTCCAGCAAAGCAAAAAACCACTTACCTGGCATCGGCCAGCTCAGGCTCGGTGTCTGATAGTGTCGGCTCAGAAAGAAATCTAAGTTCACCAGAAGAACTAATTGCAGCAGATACCTTGAAAAGCAAGGAAGGAGAATAGAAGTAGAAAAATAGGATGACAGAAGAAGATATCGTTCCATAGAAGTACCATAACACCACACCAAGAACCCTTTAAAAAAAAAAAGACATTCAAACGTTAACCCTTTAAAAGTGTCTCACTCACTCACTTCAGGCTGACAGTGGCTTGTACTTTGTCATAGTTGTACTATACTTATGTTGTAGTTTACTTTTATCACAATAAATGACAACAGTTTGGAATATTACAAAAACATGTTTTACTGTATGGCTCCTTTTAATGTCATGAGAATTGTTTCAGCAGTAGAATCTCACTGTAGCTCAGGCAGTCATAAGGAGGCACATGACATGCAAATCCTAAAAGTATTTGCAGATTTGGGGTAAAAGTAATGGGATTGAAAAATGCTCTTTAAGACTGTACTTAGGGAACAGCAGTGCTTATACTTGCTGCTAACTCAGCATACCAACAAGTTCACAACTAAAAAAAAATAGTACACTGAGGATAAGTACATCAAATGTTTAGCATTTTTACCACCTTAGCATGCTAAAATTAGCCAAATCAAATGAAAATATCAAAAGTTTTCAGGTCTTTAGTCATGAACCAAAACATTGGACTGATAAACAAAGTCAGGAAAGTAAATTGCTCCTAAAGAAGATATGTTGTATGTTGTCCTCATAAGGAATTCACATTAAAAAGTTCTTTAATTGGCAAACTAAAAGTTGTTGAGACATTTCAAAGTTACAAAAATTAATCTTATCACAGGAAAAGTCAGGGGTCTTTATCCTCTGGGCATCATGAATGTCTGTGTAAAATGTTAATCCATTAACATTAGTGGAGGATTATGTATTAGTTGTGTGTTTTCAGTATATATATATACTGTATATATATGAGTAATTGCCAAAGTGATGTATCGTGTGAGCGGCCGATATTGAAATGCTAAGCTCCCTGCTACAAGCATGGCTAAAAGACAGCAACATACGGTTTGTTCAAAGGTTAGATCTTTTTGTTTGTGTGATTTTAAGTTGCTAAAAAAGCTAAAAACTACTTTTTTAAAGCCAGCTTTGTAGCCTGCAGTGAGTGTTTGATCAAAAGAAAGACAAGTAAAGTATCTTTATTCTAAACAGAAACAGAGGCTAAACAGACCAAAGCCAAAGAAAACCTAGATATGGAGTACCAGAAATGAATAAACCCATTACAGCCACGCCTTGTTTCACCTGCCAGCTCATGTTACGACTATAATACTGCCTTCTTACCCTGGTTGGTGTTGACCTCTCCACTGTCCTCTCAGACAGGCCTGGGTGTGACTCTACGGAATGAGTCACCTCTTCGCTGATATCTCCTATAATATAAAACAACTCAGAATTATGTATCAACTTGACTGTAACAGGAATTTTGGCACCAACACATTAACATTATTCCTTTATTCTTGATACTTTGTGTGTACCAAAACGTTACAGGGAATCAGCCGCTTTGTTTTAGGAACATGTATTTGTATGTTTCTATTTATCATGCAATCAGTGAACTAAGGCTCTGTAGACAGTTTCTTTGGTGATCTGTGTGATTCTGAACTTGTTTGGTCCAGACTCAGACTTTCTACTGTAATGTGAATTAGCTGCACTCTCGCCTGGCTGCTGTGTACTATATATAAGCACCTATAGGATTCCTCCTGTCCAATCAGATTACTTGGTCTGAAGTTTCTATTGTATAAACCAAAATGTAAAACACTCACTTTGGTCTGCTACATAAGAAGCAAGAAAATATCCCTGCTGCCCATTGACCAGACGCCCAAACCACCAGTTGTCATTGTCTTTGTAGAGCACGTGGATGACATCACCGCGGCGTATGGTGAGTTCATCAGACCGATTAGCTCTGTAGTCATAGAGCGCGACTACCTAGAAGAGACACACAAAGGTGGAGGATGGATTACATATAAGAAGGGAAGGCTCCTTGTGACTGAGCGTACAGCTACAGTGTATACTTACTACTTGTTGAACAGGGGCTGAATCAGTCTCCACTTGGCTGCCTGAAGGAAAGTGGTCAGGAAGAGCCTAAAGAAGAAAAAGCCTCATTTTTAATTTGTAGAAGCAGTTTTAGAAGATGTTTGCTATGTGGCAGACCCCCAGTAGCAGTTGACTAATCTGTGCCTTACCTGCAGCCTAAAGGATCCTCTGAGACGCTGACCAACTGGACTGAAACCACCTGATATGACAAGAGGAAAAACTATAAAGAGCAGGCTTGGGACTGCAACACAACGCTCCCCTTAATGTAAATCATGCAGCTTTGATCTTGCAAAAGATTTGTCCGAGCATATCAAAGAGCAGCATTAAAACCATTCATTAGTTTAAGACACATAAGAGTGTTATGAACAGTACAAGCCACTCACGATTTTGGGTACTCAGAGCCGCCTGGGGGATCAGCTGCTCGGCCAGAGATCCAGACAGCTGCAGCTTGGAGTGCGGGGACAAGAAAGACGGAGGTGGTAATGAAGCATTTAATCCCGTCTGTGAAGAAAAAAACTTGGTTTGAGTTGAGATTTTTTCCCCCACTTCAAATAACTGTATGAATAGCTAGTTCTCTATTTCATGGAGACCCTCCGAGGCCTCATTATGCAATTTTTCTGGCCAGTGGTTAATTGTAATTTTCTGCTGAGATTAAACACAATACAAAATAGCAGCCAGCTGGATAATGTGGATGAAAAGAGACCCAGAGGAAATGGGCTAAAATGCAAATGTATCTTTAAAAAATATAAAACTTTACAACTCTTAAGACTTGCTCTAGTGGTGGCTCCTTTCTCTGCACTGGCATGAATGACAGGAAAAAGGTTAATCACAAGCTATGAGCCCAAAAAACACTGGCTACATGAAAGTGTCTTTAAGGAACCCTGATCAAAAACTCACTGTGCCAGAATCTGATGTCAAGCTCCTTCCTGTATTTGTAATGCCCATTTTGCCTTCAAACAGAACACAACAATAGAAAGTTAAACCATGTTGATAAATAAATTCATTTCATTCAAATCAACAGTTCAATTCTAAAAGACAAACTGTACAGTACCTTGTTCGTATAAGAATCCAGAAGTTGAAGACCTCTGATTTGGTTCCTAAAATGTGGGGAAAGGGCAAGATTGTCAATATTCCCTTTTAAATGTCTGTCTGTCTTATGTGTTATGTCAAAGTAAAAGAGATTTTTATTTACAAGAACTGAGTCCAGTGTCTCCTTAATACATTGCATTTTAAATGCAAGCCTTGCTGTGTGGGCAAACTGATCCATGGCAGAAGAAGAAGTCATGTCCTGTAACAATGGTGTATCAGGGGTGTTTCTCATGGTTTTGGTGTCAACTGAGGCTGATCTGCTCGCAGCTTTTATATTGTGCACCTCCATCTGGGAAACTGAGAAACAGCATGACATTGTCTAAGCTTGGATTGTATTTCAACGCCTGTTTGTATCAACTCATTTACAGGTCAGAAGAGTAATGACAAATCAGGAGGTTTGAAACGACCGGTCGGCTTTTTCACAAACCTTTGCGATCGTACAGATACACGTGGACAGGCTGGCTCTGACCGAAGGCGCAGAAAGCGACCATGTTTTCATGCGGGTGAAAACACACTCCATGGAGAGCACTTGGGTAACAAAGCTGGGAGTAGACTGCAACTTGATCACCTGTAATGATAAACAAGTTTATAGCTTGGACCACTCTTCCGAACAAAGCTGTGAAGGATTGCGTAACTTCTATTTGACTGAAAAAGCCACCACATGCTTTTCACCTGTATCACTATTCCAGACGTATGCCATCCCATCCTCACTGCCAGAGAAGATGAAGTTCCCACATGGTGTAAAAGTGCTACAGATCCTCTCTCTGTAGTTTGTTGCTCCTGTGTACTTCTTTACAGCCAGACTGAAAGGGCGAGAAAATGTTTTAAAAGTTCAAGATTAAAAGTATGTTCTAATAATATATGTTTTGTGACTGTAACAACTTTAATGGGCCCTGCTGTAAGTGTTAAAATGGTTATGTTTTTACTTTCTTTTCACTAAGTTACTGCAAGAGCTGTAAAGCAAACCATCAAATCTGCAGCCACACTGACAAACAAAAACAAAACAGTTTCACTCTAATAGCAGACGGTTATTTCTTGGCGTCTTTACATTCTCAAGTCCATCATCCTGAGGACACTGTCTTTGGCATGAATGAGCAGACACCGCCCGTTCGGATGGAGCTGCAGCATGTTGACAGGGATACCCTTGAGGTCACTTTCGTCAATTTTCTGCAAAGAGAAAACATGCACAGTTTAAAAAAATCTCACAAATGTCTTTCATACTTGCCCAAGCATAAGCCTTTAGTTGTGCAGTACACTGTGTAATATGTACATGTAGGTACACCATTCACAGACATCATCTCACGTACTTTCTCTACACTCCAGCGATTACATGGCTGACGCTGCTTGCTGTCATTTACTGACGTTTTCCACACAACGATTTGGCCTGTGTTGTCTGCAGAGAACATTCGCCTTCCTGATTAAAACAAATACAACAAATGGAACATCAGCCATAAAGGGACACAAGTATTATATACTCAATTTACATGACCTTTGTCAAAGGGTGTTTGTGTGATTGAGAGTGGACAGGTGCAGCTTGTGATTTAAAAACATCAGTTTATTACTATGAATTGTGTATCAATATCAACAAATATTCAACAACGTATAAAAGCTAAAAGCAAGTTTAATGTTTAAGAGTAGAATGACGGTTATTTTCATGTCAATATTAAAGCCAGGTCATGCTAAACAATAAACATTTTTAATGACTTTGTATTCGTCACTATTTCTCACGTGTGCAATGCAGTATATTAACACCGATATCCAAATCTTACTGCATGTAATTTTGTCTTGCGTCGCTTTTATGTGGGACTGAAGATGGAAATTAGCGACTTGCTAAATCTGGTGCAGCCATCTTTTCATGTTTCTTTGTAGAAATGATCAATGTCATTGCACACTGTCCCCTAATAAATAAAATAACTGAACAAACAGTCACTTTAACACTTTCTTATCTTGTGCAGGAATGCAGTTGGCTGAGGGCCTATCACTGCGTCATTACATAATATGGTTGTATCACTTGCAGCAACATTGATTACCTTCAGAGTCAAAACAAACCGCGTTGATGAAACTGTTGTGACCCTCAAACTCCTGCAGCAGCTGGCCATTCACATCATCCACATCAAGCCTCCACACCCGCACCAGAGAGTCAAAGCCCCCCGTCACCACCAGGTTCTGGGCTGTGGGGTGATACTGAGCACAGTACACAAAGGATGGATGGGGGAGAACCTTTTGGGCCGTTCCCAGGAGCCTCTCCACATTCCACTCTCTGATGGAGGAGAGCAAGAAGAGTTAAATAATGCATTCAGAGAAAGTTGCTCAAAACATGCTGTGTCACTGGAAGGGAGCCTTTCACTTTGAGGAGTAATTACTCCCCCTAGAGGTGAACAGAAAAACTGCGACTACAGCAATTAATTTACCAGCAGTCCCTCTCTTATTTGCTTAATTCTTTTTTTTAAGCTAACAACCAGAAACACACCTGACAGTTCCATCAGAGGAGGCAGACAAAAGGCTTCGATCATCTCTGGACCAGCAGAGATCGTAGACTATCTTCAGATGGCCACTGAAGGCAGCCAAAACTTTCCCAGATGGAATCTCGTACACTGGAGCAGAAAATCAAGTAGCTTGGTTATTGATCATACCAGAGTATTTTCTAATGTGATGTACATGCATGTAAGTTTAAGACTGTGACTCAGGATGACTCTGTATGAACAGCAAGGTAATTAGGTGGAGATCTCTGCTGAGGTGTCCAGAGTAGCATCAGCAGGGGGAGTTTCACAGGGTGTTGATGAGGTGTTGCTTACCTACAACAGGGAAAGCATCTCTGTCAGCGCAAGCAGCAGCCAGTATCGTCCCAGCGTGAGAGAAGAGCACCGTGAAGCAGCCCATCTGGCCACCACGGAATGACAGAATGGGCTTGTTAGGAATCCGACAGACCTTTAACAGAAAGACCCAGTTAGGCTTGTGCAGTGTTGGGAAAAGGTTCACATTTTTCTCTAGGCTGTTTGAAAAACTATGCTAACAGTCTAATGTGAACAGTAAGTGTTATTTGTAGCTGATTTCTCTCAAATCATTCATTTTCTGATGCAGAGAACCCTTTTTTAACCACATCACAGTGCATGCAGAATCATCTAAATCTTTCAGAGAGTGTTATGTACCCAAAGAAGAGATCTCAGTCATTTTTACAACCAGCAAACCAAGAAGGTCGCAAGTATTGTGGCTTTTTCCAGTCTAGTTCTCTCCAGTACATTTTCTGTTGCAGTCAGGGAGTGGTTATGTTTCACTTGTTTGTAGAACTTACTGCTATTCTCTTTCCTTCCAACTGCAATCAGCCTATTAAATGCTCAATGGGTTTTGTCTCCCTTGACAGACAGCTCTTTTGATTGTGTTATTTACTTTATTTATTCATCATCTATTTGTTTATCAAGATTATTTCCAATAGTATCCATATTTTTGCTCTTTTTTATAGTTCATTTTTGGTGCTTTGTTTTAGCTACTGTACAAGTCACAGTCAAGATATTTTTCGCACTCCTATGCCAGCAAAGAAGAACTCCTAACTCCTTACTACCGACCTGTCCTGGCAGTCTGCTCCATCTTAAGGCTGGTGCTTTGCTCTCTACAGGCTGTGGAAGGCTTCTCTTGGTGACCTCATTCTGCAGTTCACTGTAGGAGGTGCTACCCCTCTCCTCCTGCAGGGCCATCATGGATCGCATACACGGGTCCACCTGCAGAACAAAAAAATCGCCATCAGCTGCAACATATTACTGAATCTACTTGAGGCGTCCCTTCGCTTTACACCTGATTCTCTAAAGCAACGTTTTGGTATGATATTACTTATACTGTATGTGACACGTCAAACGTTTGCGGATCTATAAATCTAAAAAGGAAATGTGAGACATTATTAAGCTAATCACAGAAATAATTAACATCTATACAGTAGACAATGACTTACATGCTCAGGGAGTTTAATGCCCTTCACCGTAACATAAAGGGTGGAGGTATATTTGTATCGGGGGTATTTCCTCCACCACTCGACCACCTCAATTGTTTTAGGTTGTCTCTTTGCTCGAGGTGGCGGGCAGAAGAGCTGTAGGCGAAGTTTACTGTCAATATTCAGCACACCATTTGTGCCGACCATCTAAACAATACGCAGAAAAACAAAGGACACAAGTGTTAAAGAGCAAGTAAAACAACAACAAGCTCAGCAGGGTTTCTTTGAATGAGCAGGTACCTTAAGGAATGCCCATGCAATCTTTCTGAATCCTCCCTCATGTTTGTCAACATCAGCATTGGTTCTTGCTTCTTCCATGGTTATAAAGTCCAGTATCTTAACAAAACATTGAAATGAAGCATTTACCAACAGATACACTGTAATTGGTTACATATGTCCAAATGAAATGTCTCTCACTTCAAAGAACAGTATGACTCTGGGGCCGTCGTCATTTTGTTCAACAAAGTGTCCGAAGCGTTCGTTGAAGATGATCTGCTCACACCATTCAGGGATGACCGATTTGTTCTTCTTGAAGTCGAACGGCTGAGTCATGATGGGCAGAATGTGGTCGACGTTCTCTCGCTCATAAAATGAGGAAACTGGCCGATGGCTACGAATAACAAGACAACCAATACAATTCAAGCAAACAAGTCAACTCTCTAATTGAATTTAGCATCCCTTGGTTAAACTAAAACACAAATACCTATGGTGTACGAGCTAAGGAGGACAGAAGGTTCAAGGAAAGAATGTAACTGGAAATTGTAAAGACAGAATTTAACACTGAATGTTAGATTTTTGTCCACTCTCACCAGTCTTCTTTCTTCACATACTGTCCAGTGATTTCATCCACAACATGGATCTTCACCATAGGGTGTGAGATCAGTAGGTCTGTTTTTAGGCGATCTGTTCTGTGGACATGTACTCCCAGCACAAGGCTGTCATCAAACATTGGTCGCTCTGGCACATCTGCCTCAGTTTCACTCTCTTCTTTGGCAACTAAAGAAAAGGAAAATTAAAAATCACAATCAGAGAAAACATACATTTTAATCATGAATTCTGTAAAAGATGAACAGGAAATTCATATGAAGTTACCATGTTTTTTCTTCTTCTTTTTCTTTTTCCCCTTGGACTCTGTTTCATCCTCAACGTCTGCTCCCCTGTCAGCAGCTTCATCTTGATCCCTACCAGAGCAAAGAGTATAAAATCGTACATCAGTATTATGTTTAATTGTAGCCCAGTGTCTTAAAACAAATGTTAAAAGCAGGATATATAAAAAGTAGGTATACACACCCTACTTCTTGCTCTGAGATTACAGATTTCAGCTTTTTCTTTTTCTTCTTGCCTACATCATTGTTTAGCGTAACGTTCTGGGAGACAGTTCTCTCTTCCTCAGTCTTGCTTTTTGTCTTCTGTAAAGTTCTCTCCTCCTGTGCAATCTGCTGCTGGTATTCATGCAGCAGCTTATCTTCTGCGTCCTCCACCTGACTCTCTGCCTTGGCCTCTTTAGCTCCTTTGCTTTTCTCCTTCTTACTTTTTCGCTTTGTTTCCTTTACACCACCTCCATCATCATCTGGCTCCAAAGGGATCTCAGACTTGGAAACATCCACATCCTTCTCGATGTAACTGGTTCCGTCCTCAGAAACAGGGAGGGAAGGAAGCTGCCTCTTACTTTTTCTCTTGCTTCTTGAAGTTTGAATCTCCTCTTCGTTTCTACTGTTGTTAAAATTGACTTTTTCTTCTGTTTCCTTCTCTCTGCGTTTATTCTTTGTGTAGCGAGGGCTGCCCTGTTCAGGGTGGTATGTGTTCTGGAGAATGGCCTCATCATCTTCTGTGTCCTTCTCAAGGTTGAGATTCCTTTTTAGATTTTCAAGCTAAAGAAACAGAAAAAAGAACCAGAGAACTTTAGGATGTCTGTGTAGGTTCTCAATCATCCAAGTCATGGTAAATCGAAACTTGATCCAGAGGCAACTGGACTTTCAACTAAGAATCTTCAACGAAGTCCAGTTTCAGAGAACCTTTACATATATGAAAAATCCTTAAAGATGCCCACTAATAAATTGAGGTGGTTGCTTTACATTGCATCATGCAGGAACGAGAAAAAGTACACAAAATAGGTTGAATGTAGACTAAAAAATCTAGATTTTTCTGCAGCCTATTTCGTGCTCTAACCAGAATTCTCTAAAAAAAAAAAGAGTTGAAAAATAAACATTATCGCACAAGTAATCCAACACTTACTTATCAAATATTGAAAGTTTTGTGTTTGAGTAATGTTCTCCACAATTAAAGCTCGACTACACGTTAGAACACATACCACGATATTCTCCTGAGTTTCAGCGTTCTTCTTCTTCTTAACCTTTTTCTTCTCTGACTCAGTGTATTTCTTGAACACTTCATTAAATCTCTCACGGGTCTTTGCCCGGTCTTCACTCTCACCTAAAAAAAGGAAGGCATTTCTATTACTGGGAAAAAGTTGACATTAGATGGCAACATATAGATCAGTTCATAATATGCAATCAAAACATTGTGTGGTGCCGTGGTGAAGGATTAACATGTTCTAATAATGTACTTCAGTATAATCGTTACACCAAATTGTTAAACACAACAAAACATAGTAAAGAAACCCCATCTTGACCACAAGCTATAAAATAATGCTTACATTTTAATTTAATGTAGGTAAAATGATATAAAGAATATGAGACTGAAAAAGTGTATTCTGCATTATTTTATAAAGAACTTCCAGTACATATAAATGATCACATTTCTGTAAAATTGCAAGGCTTCTACTTTTAACATGGTATTTTCCACTATAGTATTTCTATTTGTATCTAAGTAAAGAATCCCAGTATTATCTTGCACCGGTGTTTTGGTAGGACGGCAGGAAACTCACCTGCTGGCATTGTCAGGCACCGTGATGTATCTCATGCTGATTGTAAAAGGAGAGTAATCCAGATAGGAAGGCTTTCATTCTAAGGAATACAGGGACTATAATAACGGCGCAAATAGCAATATCTGTAGGATCATCTTACAACGACCTGTGGTAAACAACAAGCTAGATGCTTCATGCATTTTAGCCCTTTTAACAAAACATTTGAACACAAGGGCATCCCGTTTTTTTGTGAAATCTCATAAAGAGGGGCCAAAACAGATCTGTAACAGCAACCTTTTTGAGAACTAACTGTAAACCCCCTACTGTAGGTAATGTTGGCTAGGTTAACTAGCTTGCTAAGTGCTAACGTTAGCTAAAGGGCATCATTAACCGACTACGATTGGTACATTGACACTCAGGTCCACTAAGAAACAGTGTGGGCATCACAATCTAACAAACACCACACAAATGTAGTTAAAACCCGGCATTCAATTGGATAACTGAGTGCGTCTACCCTGCAGTGATTGCTAGCGATATCCTCCGACTTTATCAACAACGCTGCAACGGTTACCAAGTCAACCTCAACAAGTATGAGCCAGAGGGCGGAGCTTGACCACCATGTCCGTGACGTACTGACAAAAACAACAAATTCACCAATGAGATTTGCGGAAAGCGAAGTCGTAACTCCATACGTATGTACGTAGCTGTATTATAGCTTAAAGCATGCTTACGAAGCCATAAAGTGCCAGCGCTTTGTCTGCACAGAGGTAGCAGTACAGCGACACATACGTTTGAAAGGAGTGTTGTCTTAAGTTATTCTCCATAGTTGGTCAAAGTGTAACCTGCTGTTAAAATGGGTCCCACAGCTTGGAGATGTATGTGTTGCGGCTTAACCAGTGACCGTGTTAACTGGTGACTTCCGGTGGTTGTCGTTACAACAGTTGAAGACAGAAAGTCCTAACGAATGCCTCTCTGTTTATTTTCTTTATTTTTATTATGTCAAAAATACACATCAGATATGTATTTGGTAACCAACTTAACAAAGGGTCGTTAGTTAAGACACTTTTCATCCTTAACATCTGTTGTAACCACGACAACCGGGCGCATTCGGCTGAAAGTCGCAAGTTAACACGGTCACTCGTTAAACAGTAACACCGATCTAGTTTGAAGTCGAGTAAACACAGAAAAATGTGTCTGCAGTTGAGGAAACACTGGGAAAATAGCACAGCTAATAGACACAGAGACATAGACAGATGTGTTGTGGCTCTAATGGACCCCTTACGACACAGTCATAAAAATGCATCGCTTTAGCGCATGGCATGCCAACAACTACCAGTAAAATTAAACTCAGATTAGCCTACTTTACCAAGTAATCTGATTCATTTTAATTTATTTTGCTTTTTTTATAGGCTATGATTTGCGTAACGGATCGGAACAATCTGTTTCTGTTTACCTCACAGTCACGTGATGTCAGTGGGCGTGTCTATGTGCAACTTGCGGAAAGCAGACAGGTGCGTGCTATACCTCTCTACAGAAGATGTAGTCATGGCTTCTGGCTTCTGTGGGGATTGTTCGCGACTGCTCAAAGAATTTGTTGTTCATTTGAGGAGAGTTTGCAGAGAAATTGAGCAAAAAATAAGAGACATCTTCAGGGTATTGGCTCAATGCACCTGCTGCAGGAGTACACCTGAGAGGAAGACGACGACAGGAGAGTTGCTGTCTCTACACCTTCTGAATGGTAGGAACATTCTGTCGCCCGGCCCGTCCTTTGTCTTTGTTGTGGAAAGCACACAATGTGACATACTGTACCTTTGGAAGGGGAAACACGTTCAGAGTTGACCTGCCTTTTTCTGTTTGTGTAATGTATCCAGTTAGTACTCAAATATAGACCACAGGATTAAGTGCATCAACGCTGTTAAATCAGATACATTGTGTCCTACTATAAGTATTTAATGAACACAAATTGTACTTACAATAGGCCCATACACAACTCATGTTCAAAGTCCTACTTAAAGCTCCTGCAAGGACTTTTAAGCTGGCTATGAAACCGACTAAAATTAAAACTGATGCCTCTTTATCATCTACAAAAACAAATAAACTATCATATAGATTGGCTATAGAGATTTTTAATGTCTGAAATTTCTGCTGCAGAGTACATGTCAGACCATGTAAAAAGCATGTTGCAGAAACCTGATGAGTGATACACTTCACTGTTAAAGAAATGTATCTATTTGTATTAACACAACTTACACTTATACAGGACAAAATCAGTTTAGTCCAAAGGGGTCTCCAAAGTCGTCCACAAACCAACATTTCCTCACAGGAGCTTTAAACCAGTGTTTTCATTCAAACCAACCACCTGTATAAATCATTTTTTATTTTCTCCTTTTCTTAGATGACGAAACTCAACTTCCTAATCCAGAAAGTCTACAAGCACTGAACAGACTTGCAGCCTCCGAAAACACTGACCTACAAATGACTGCAGCCATTTATTATTTACATCTCAGCCATCATGGTGAGTAAAGAAATCAAACAGATTTTTATGTTGCCTCTGAAAATCTTCATGATAGCTATTTCCTGCACATCAGTGGCACATAAAATGAGACCATTGTTTGCACTTCAGCTTTCTCATATCGCTTGTTATGGGATAAGCTCTCCAACGGGTATGATGCAAATTTTCAACCGTCTTTTTTTATTTGAGGCTTGTTCAATCTCCAGCCATGTGTGGGCTTTATTGTCATTATGAAGAACAAATAATTGTGTTTCATTTTTCCAAATCCTAACAGACACAGGATATTCATATGAAATGAATGTTTATTTATAGTTCAGTTTTCATTTCTTAAACCATTGTGTTGATAAGATAAGTGCAAGTTTTGCCTTGTAGTATGTAAATGTGTGATCACACTGTATTTTGCATAAATGTGTCAGTTGACAGATTCCTGTGTTTGCTTGGTCGAGGCTGATAAAACCTGGGAGAGATGACTCTTTTTTTAAACGCAAATTAAAAAACAACCATCATAGATTTTAGTGTTTGAGTCTGACTAATCTAGACTGTGCACAACCTTTAGATCATTCTAATACAACTACCAGTTTATTGTTTGTCCTTATTTTTGCTGTTTTGTAATTGTGTGTTGCAGTGAAATCTCCCCTATCAGAGGCCTTCATGGAGCCAGTAATGGCCTTACTATTGTCAACGGACCTGGATGTGCAGAAGACTATCTGCCTCTCTTTGGTCAATCTCCTAGTAAAGAATAACGGTAAGAGAAAAGATTCACGCAGTACGTTTTAGGTTTTTTTTATTTAAAATCCTTAACCTCTCCTTTGTATAAAAGTTGTTTAACAGCTAAAATCAACACTATATAAAGCTTACACCTGTATTTACAACTTTTGTGAAAAGGATGATGATAATTAATGTCCAGAAAGTGTGATTTCAGTGTGTAAGGCGTCAGTGGTTGAAATGGGGATGCTGGTACCTATAATGGAGATGTTCCAGTCCGGTGATTCCACCGCTCAGTGTCACTCCTGTGCCTGCGTCTCAATGTTGGCCACCTCAGGTTTGTACAGACAATGAAGTATCAGTCATTATGTCTTTATTTTCATTGTAACTATTACTTACTGGTTCTCACATCTGTCTGGAGAGTGGAGTTTGCGTCTAGTGCACCATTTAAAGACAGGAAAAGCACTAACAGCAGTAATATAGAGAAAACATAACCTATAGCTTTCTTGCATGTTACTACTTTGATCATGCTTTGTATTAAGTGTTACATTAAGTCTGTACAGTGCTTGTGTATTTCTTTGTCTTACATTTATTTGTGATGAAAGTAACTTGCTGTCCTTGTAATTCTGCATGCTGATAAACTGTATTATTCTTTATGAATGTGTTCTGCAATATCAATTGATAGAGTAAGAAGATGGCATGGCAACAGAGGATGGAGATAATCAGAAAAGAGAAAATGGTAGTGTGCTTTATAAAAACTCTCGCTACCGAACTCCCCCTAGGGGGGCCCAGATCTTATATTTAAGATATGTGTAGAGCTTTAATCTCTTTTCCTGCAGAAACAAACAGGGAAACTATCATGGTTGATGGAATCATCCCACTGTTGGCTTTGGCAAAATCCTACGATCCCCAGGTGCAACAGAATGCAACATGGGCTCTGTTACATCTCACACAGTCAGGTTGAATCCTTTTCTGCAGAATCTTTGCATGTTGTTCCCAAACCTTCAAGCTGCTGTGTTTATGTGTTTTTCTTCAATTTAACATGGAATCTTCCAAAACTTTCTCTTTTTTATTCCCAGATTGGTCAACAAGAATTGTATGTCAAGCAGGAGCTATTCCTGTTCTGGTTCTTCTGCTGCAGTCGGCAGATTCAGTGGTTCAGTTTTACAGCTGCACCGCTCTGTGCAACATTGCTGCTGTGGAGGAGCACCACCCAAAGCTGCTCAGCATGGGGGGTCATTATTTATTAAAGTCTCTTCTGACTCTCATGTCTTCCTCAGTAAAAAAGGTATTCACAAATTTAAGTGGCTTAAAACTGAACTAGAAAAAACTGAAATGTAATTTTTTAATACATTCCTTTTCAGAATTCGACCCAAGCATGCAGGTGTCTTCAAATTCTCTCAAAGAATGGTAATTGTTTTGTTATTGACAGAAATAAACACCTTGTTAAAAAGCAGCTGCTATTATTTTTGTTCTTTGTGTGTGTAGTTCTGATCCAGGAGCAGCTGATGGAGCTGGACTGTGTGCTGCCTCTGAAGGCTCTGCTAAAAACATCTTCCCCTGAGTCAGCAATAACATTACTCTCTACACTGTCTGCACACCCACCAAACCATGTATGATTTCCTACAAAACAGGATAATAACAATAGAGAAATACTATACTCTATAAATCCCAATATATGTATGATATTGTCCTGCTTTGATTTTCAGGACATCCTTTTAAGTGAAAGCCTGTTGGGTGAAATCGGTCAACTGCTTCATCATCACAGATCAAACTCAGTAATAATCACACACAGCTGCACGATAATCACTGACCTGTGCAGCTCCTGTATGGGTCAGCAGGTACACAGAGGCTATAATTCTTCAATTTTAAGTTGCATGTGTGTGTTCCATACATGTTTTGTTTGTGCATGTTGCAAGAGATGAATTCAGCTGTGTTGAATGCAATCTTTGTTATCTAGGCTGCGGTGGAGACTTCATGTTTTTCAGGACTCCTCTGCGCCCTTCAGTCCCCCGCCCTGTCAGATGAGACCTTGCTGCATGTGACATCACACTTAAATCACCTGATGACCTTGGGTGAGTGAGCTGGAAATTAATACGCTCTGTTCTGCTCCATGGAATCTCATATCTGCAGCTCAGTGTTGAGCATTACAGAACAAAATGTGTTTATATGTCCAGTTTTCATTATCCTTAACCATTTATTTACAATTTCAGGTCCAATAAAGTCTAAAGTTTCCATGACAATTACCTCAGAACAAGTTTCAAGATTAGTGAAGTTGGTGGGACAAATGCAAAATCCTCAGTTGTCGCACACCAGTGCAGCCATCATCAGCCAATTAGACATGACAGGTAATGTTCTGTGCAAGTAAAACTTCAAATCATAACTTGTTTCATTTTATGAATATCAAAAATAACATTCTGTCATTTTTGCTCATTACATAGATGAGATGTTCCAGTTCCTGAGACCTCACTATATAAACATGTTGGACTACCTGTTGGTGTTTCTACAAAAGAAAGATGTAAAGTTCCAGCAACTTGCCATAGTCACAACATTCAACCTGAAGAAAGGTCTGTGTTTCGTTTCACATCTTTGTATTTAGAAACTAACGTCACTGCAGCCCTTCAAATCGTCTCATCGTAGATGTGTGGAAGCAAAATTTAAACATAATAATTTGGAATTCAGCAGTTCTTAGCCTGGTTTGTGCTGTTCTCATCTGCAGATGGAGACTTTTCCTCACTGCTGGCTGACAGTGAGTTGGAGGTTCAGCTCTGGAAGGTGCATGCGCAGACGGAGGAAACCAGGCGACTGCTGGAGATGATTCAGCCCCTTTCTCCTTCTTCTGTTAACCCTTCCCTTCCTCTGTGAAAACTCTGAGATGTGACCTGTACTACATTTTATTATTCATGCACTGTATGGACAAGTAGCATTTTTATAACATGTTTTGCTTTTATGTATTTATTTTAAATCCTTTTTTAAAAATCTTTTTAACTAACAAATAAAGTAAAAAACAAGGCAAAGATGAGGCATAGGATCAACTTTAATTGATTATAGCATATATTTGAACAGGTTTAAGCAATACTTCTAATAAAAAGATGTAATATTCATAATTGGATACAATTTTAATATGCTTTTATGATAATAAATTCACCTAACGTCTACGCCTTAAACTTTGCTTCTTAAAGTGATTGCGCAGTATCATACAAAGCAGCTTGAAGTGCAATATACGCTTTGTGCATTTTATTCTCTCTATAACAACACTCACAAACTAAAGCAAAGTCTTTAGAAACTAACGTCCTTAGCAGCTTTGAAATATGTGATTGCTAAACGTCACTAAATGACAGGGTAGGACAGGGAGTTACAACTTTAAGTCTTTGTAGTGCAAACAGCCACTGGTGCTATTCTAATTCCACAGTGACAAAACTGAGGAAGGAAAAGTGCTTTCATAGCAAGAAATATCAGGAATAAGCAGAAAGCATATGGCTGACACAAGTTGTGACTGTTAGAATGGCTATTCCTAGTATTTCACAGAGGCAACACTCTCCAAACAGATAGACTGCATCTTCCAGCAAACTATCATCATCACCACCGTCTACATCTTCAATTTTCAGTTCAGAAATGTGCTGTACTTATTTCATACTGTAAATAACGTCTCCAACATTTGTGCCACTGGTTACACACAGAAAAGTGCCTGAATGCTGACGCTCCTCGGTGAGAGGCAAGGCTGTAATTTTACATGCGCTTTCAAGGTGCAGAAGGGCAGCAAAGTGGCTGTGCTGCAGGGATTCCTGTTTTTCACTGAACTCGCCGCTCTCCAACGAAGTCTTTGACACATTTGGTTTCTTTGCAGATGCTCAGATGACCTCTGAAAGTACAAAAAAATACAGTGACAATAAATAAAATGGCTGAAACATGTTAAAGCACTGCATTTGGGGTGCAATATTAGTTTTTTTAATAAGGGATACTTCATATGCAGGAAAAAAGATCGAGCAAACTTCAGTGTGCTTTCTGCATTAAAAGCTATTTACCACCAAGAGAACATTTGTGCCAAATTTGTCAATATTTCCTCCAGACATTCCTAAAATATAATCTTCAGTAGAATAGGAATGTTTAAAACAGGCTGTCCAGAAAAGTGCTTTTCTATGATAGTACGGCACAATGAAGTTGTCCTGTGGGCTTTTAGAAGGGTGGGCTCTGATGTTCCCTGTTTGGCGGTTTGCAGTGAGTGAGTGGTTGAGCGAGTGAGCGGTGAGTGAGGCTGAGCAGGGAATTTGTCAATCTGACAGTTAACAACATATTCAGGCTATATTAGAAACATTCAGGGTTTTAGGCAGTGCCCCTCCAGAACGTGAAACCCTAGGCGACCGCCTACATCTCCTATGCCTTGACTAGGCCCTGCCTTTTAGGTAGAACATCTCATTATTTCATTTTATTCTATAAGACCTGTGAACTTCATAATAAGCGCATACATTCTTCAACTATGGCCAAATATGTTTATTAAAAGATCACAGTGACCTTGGACCACCAAATTCTAATCACTTCAATTTTATAGACACTCACAAAAAAGGATGAACAAGCAAAAAGACCACCTTAAAAAACATTAACACCATAGACATAAAAACACAAGACATAAAAAAAAGTTAGCAGAATGTGTTAGGATTTAATATCCCACCCTGAGGGCAAATCTTCTCAGCTGATATGCTGTTTGCGTCTCACCTGCTCGTTGGTGAGTCTGGATTTCCTCCAGGCCTGTGAGGGTCCTGAGAGACCTGCGTTCTTTGAAGGCCACGACAGGAACCATGTCCTCCTCATTGGTCGGCCCGAGCTGTGAGGTCTTGGTCCCCACCGGCAGCTTGACAGCGTCTTCTATTGTGCCATTGTGCGCAGGCTGTGTGTTTTCCTTTGGTTCGGCTTCATTTGGCAGCATCCTCACCGGTACAGATTTCTGTTTTCAAAGGTATTAACCAACTTAGTCTTGGACAAGCTGTTCAGCTCTTAGAAGTGGATTTAGTAAGTGGTGAGTGGATACTAGATTTGCGTCATGAGAGCCCAGAGGTGGTGTTCTTTAAATAAAAGCCAACAGTAAAAACTCACCATATCTGGAGAATCTGTCCTCCTGGTTCTCCGCATGATCTCCTCAAGTCGCTGAAAAAGAAAAACAGCTTTCATTAAAATTCTGTCATGGTTGGCTTTGTGGAAAAAGGTTGCTTAAATAAGACCGAACTTTGGATACTAATATTTTTTTTTTAATATTCACCTTTTTCCTGGCTTGTCGAGCTGCCTCCTCTTTCTGTGCGAGGAGTTCTCTCTCTTGTTTTAACTGCTCTGCTTTTGCCCTTTCTTTGGCTTGTTCCTCCTCTCTCTAGGTTTAACATAAACACATACAAAGAAAAGTAAAATTGTCCTTCAAAAGTTAAGTGAGTGAAAAAAACAGTTTTGACAGGGATACGTGTTGGTTGTTTATGTTGTTTCCCTCATGAGGAAGGTTAAGATGTGTCACCTGTTTCTGCAGAAGGGCGGCTTCCCTCATAGCCTGGGCTCTCTCCTCCTCAGCTCGTCTCTGCTCCTCTTCCTCCCGTCTCTTCTTCTCCTCTATGAGACGTTGAGCCTCGGCCTGCTGTCGCGCTCGCTCCTCTGCCCTCCTGCGCTCCAGTTCTTCACGACTCTGCCTGCACATGTCACAGATTTGCTTTATTCACACAAAGCTCCTGAAAATGTCACAGAATTTTCAGGTTGAGCTGCATATGTGAACGCAGCAGGTAATATACAGGAAAAATTCCCCTCCCAGAGAGCAGGGGGGGTAATGACAGTTATCACGAGACCAGTGAGCGACCGGTGCGATTGTTGTGCATGTTATAAGGGGCATGCTGTCCTGAAATGTTCTATTAATTATCAGGAGTGCATACTGTATGTGAAAACAGCTATTGTAATGCAACAGATTTACACTTATGAGTTTCTGTCTCTCTTCTTACCTGTCAGCCTCCTCTCTTTGTAGGCGCTCCTGCTCCTCTCTCTCCCGTTGTAGTCGGGCCTCTCTTCTCTTTTCAGCTAGGACTCGCGAGGCTGCCTCTTGGTCTGTGGTCCCGGCTGAGGGCCTACAAGTGACATCAGGAAGCTGTGGAGCTGCATGAGGAGGACATGAAGATAAACACCTAATTATACATTTGAAACACACACCACGTCAAAAAATACTGCACTTTTTTTGAGCATTTCTCTGTCTTACTTCCATCTCCTGCTGTTCTTGTTACAGCTTCAGTCACTTTGTCGGGCAGGTTCAAACATGGAGCCCCTGGTGGATTTTCATCCCTCATTTTCTCATGCTGACCTTCTGCTGGGGTTCGTACAGGCCTCGAGTTACCAGGAGCAAGGGCAGAACTACAAACAGCAACATCCTCCTCTGGGACCGACGGGAGCTCGAGCTGCAGCGGGGTTGAATGTCTGCTGATTGATCTTCGTGGACTCCTTCAAGAGAAGAGCAGCAGAAGAGAGGGGATGACCCACTTTGTTCAGATAACTGTTAATATGTCAGAGATGCATTGTCACAGACATTTCTCATACCTTTCAGGTGAAGGGGAGGCTGTCCTGCTTTGTGTTACTTTAGCTGGTTTCACAATGGTGTTTACAGCAGGTGATTTAGGATTAGAGTGACTTTTGGAGCTCTTCTTCTTAGCTTCTTGCTGTCTTGCTGTTTTAAACTAAAACAGAAAAGAAGAAAAAATATAAATGTTCTTACTTCCTTGTACCATTTTGCTCATATATTCCAAAATTTAAATACAAACTGAAACTATCTACAGCTAAAACTGACATAAAAGATATCTTTCAGCAACACAGCATGCACTTAAGACCAGAGGAACAGCCGGAATTACCTGTGCCAGATTGATGCTTCTGTTGTTTGGACTTGGTGAGGCAGATGGCCTGTGCTGGACTGGAACAGAGTGGTGCTGGGGTTTTTTAGGGGAGGGGGTGGTGTTTGTGATATTCATGGAGTGGAATGAAACTGCACGGCGACAAATGTGGACAACTGAGACAGTGATTTGTAATGAGTTTAGGTTAAAAAATGGGGGAAACCATCATGGAAATGTGAAGTAAACAGAGAGGAAAATGAGCAGTGTACGTTGATAGGTTAATTAAAGCAAAAACTTATAACAGCCATACATTAGCATTGCATTGCTGATATATAAAAGCAATTGGGCGCAGTCTGTTATCATGGGAGAGAGTACCTTCTTCTCCTGACTGACAAGCAGCACTCTTGCTCCTGGCCAGATAAGAGCATGTGGGGGTAAGGAGACGACTGACCAAGTTCTTCTCCCATGGTGTCAGCGGTAAGCGCCGTGGAACTAGCGTATTGATCAGCATAAAGGTTTGAGTGCAGCAAAAACAAAAGATAAGCCAAGAATTGTTGTGTTCAGAATGTTACAAAGACAATTGTGGTATAAGTAAAGAAAGCATCAGTTAAAAAAGAGGGGGAAAAAGAGAGCATGTTTATGTATACTTACCGTTTTTGGTGAGCTTCCTTCCTCTTGAGTTCTGACTCAGGTTCAGTTGGGCTCTCTGGCTCTTCTCCAGGGTCCTACGCACTGCAGATTCATATCGCTCCTTCATTCAGGAAAACAAATATTAGTGTCCAAACCACAGCTGTGGCATCAGAAAGGCCTCACCAAAAATAAATAATACAACTTTTTTCTTTCTTTTTTTTTTTAACTTCCACCATGCACACTCACTCTCTCCTCCCTCTGTCTCTGCTTGCGCTTCTCTTCCACAGCAGTACGCCTCCTCTCCTCTTTGAGCCTCTGCTCCAGGAGTTTCTTCTTGCGCTGCTTCAGCTGTTGTTCATAGTATCGCCTGGCTTGCTGCTCCCGCTCCAACCTGCTCAGCTCACGGGATGCTGAGGGAATAAAAAGTGAACCAGTATAAACAAACGAATCGGTTGTATATGTCAATTGTTCTTTTTCTTTAATTGAAGATAATGCATGAACAGTGAATAAGGTGTAGGAGCTTCACATACCAAGAAGCTTCTGGTGCTCCTCTCTTCTCTCCCTTGCTGCTTTCAGCCTCTCGTCAACATTTTGTCCATTTGCCACTATTAAAGCACAGTTGCAGCTTTTTAGTTTGATGCCATAACCACATAAAGCTCCATTATGATGTTAAACATGAAAACAAAATTCTAGACAGACTTTAAAGGATACCATTCTCCAAGTGTTTAACCAATACTTTTACTATTTGACAGCTTTTGTAAAAGGATGACCGTAGGAGATGTATCAAACCTGCAGTTGCTCGTGGAGAAGCTGAGTTGCATGTCTTGGGAGACTTAATGACAGAGCAGACTGTTTTCTTTGCCGTTGAATTTGGTTTGACACAGGTGCCATTGCCTAAAAGTGAGGAACAAAACAGCATGTTGTGTTAAAAATAGCAAAACCCCTGACTTCTATTGTTTTTATTTATTCATTTGAATGTGATAAGGGGAGGGGGGAGATCCAGCACACATGCATTTCATTGCATTTCAATGAAACTTGCATTTTTCTGGATGTATATGTCAATAAACCACAACCACAAACCTCTTCAGGCTTGTACTTGTCTAACTACGACACTGAAAACAGCCATTATACTTAAAACTTACATATTCTGTACCCAAACATAGGAATCAACAAATGAGCGCATCTAAATATGAAGAGACTGTTGCATCAATTAAGCATATCTGTATATCATATTTTGAAGAGAGGTGGCCTTAGGGTCATCTGCAAATGAAAGAGCCATTATAAGCTTCCTGTGTATAAAAAAGGCGTAGCAAACATGCTAGCACCTGATCACTGTTCATTAAAGTAAGTGAAACAAGCTACAAAAAAGATTAACACATAAAGGATCCACACAAGACCAATGAGTATTTGGAACGACACGGGATGGAAAAAACATCACATGGATGTATTCCTTTAGGGTTCAACAGTAACACTTTGCTGCTTTGTATTTTGTAATCTCTGTTAAAATGATGTAATGTTTGTTGAAATAATGCTAAATCACAATATAATGAAAGATATCCATACGTGTTCTGTTAATGCGTCATCAATATGATCAGATGATGCTGTACTTGTGATCTACATTCTGGATTTGCGTCAAGTAAAGGCTTGTTGTGATGAGAAATCATACAAATACATTTCTTAAAGAGTAATGTGGACAAAAGCTATTTACCTCCTGTTCTTTCAGATGCATTCCCCTTCTTCTGGCTCCCCTTCTCGATTGTACGTGTTGAAAGTGGTCCCTGCGATGGAGGGATGACACTCTTCTTCTGCACAGCCATGCTGGGGATTGAGCCTGGCATACCAATGCTCTCGCACAAAACCCCCCTCCTTTCTCTCCTCCTTCTCCTCCTCCTCCTCCTCTCTTGAATTTCTATTTCAAGATGCCTTTCGGGTCCTCGCATCGCAAGTGTGTCATGAAAGGAACTGCCCCCTGCATCAGCTGCTTGTCCATCTGTGCCTTACAAAACCATACACAAAGAGAAAAGCATGAAAACAAAGCATCCAGTTTTCCTCCAGTCCAGTGGTTTAGATATGAATCAAAGCAAGGTTGCCTACAAATTTAACCCGTCTCCTTTAAGGTTATGGTAGTCTGCACAGATCCTGATCACGTCTATAAAAAGGCAACTCCCCCATTTAAAGATCTTACCCTTGTGAGCTGCTCTGCTTTACTTTCACATAATATAGCTCTGTCACTTTAACTCCCCCACATCGATGCCTGCTCACTAGATGGAAGTGGCCAAAGGGATGCAGCGTTTCCCAGAGACAGAGGAAAAAAAAGGAAGCAAAGCTGAAAGCCTGCCCTCATGAATAATTGCCATGACAACGGTACAGTAATACACAGTGACATACATTACTCAGAACTCTCTCCGATTAAGTCAGTGTCTCATTAGATGAGGCAAATAAATATTTATATATTTGTTTCACCCCTGAATCAGTCATGATGATTAAAATAGTATGACCACTAGATGGAAGTCTTTCTTTCTAGAGGACCAGCTGAAGTCAGCCTTAGGCGTACCTTTGACTGGCTTCATCTATATTAAAATGAGTTGACTTTTGGGCAAAAATTACATTTTTATTTAGCATCAAATAAGCAGAGAATTGTAAGTCTGTCTTTTTTTGTCCCTGAACGTAGCTATTTACTTATTTATTTTACTGATCTGATGTTAACTACTAGGCCGCACTTGGTTGTACCAGTGCTGTATTCTGACTAAAACAGTCAGCCAAACCCCCCTACCATAACCCTAAGGTATTAACATATATTGTATGTAAACCCAATGTTCTTCATAACCTAAAAAATATGTCAAGATGAGAATTAAAATGTGTGCATGGATTTACACATCAAAACCGGAAACAGCAATAAGATTCCTTTTTCTGAAAACATCAAGACCTCAACATTGCTTTCATTCAATGTTTTTACTTATTCAGAATGCACGTTTTTTTTGTTTTCTATGAAAGTTTATCTCAACATTGTTACTGACTTGACTAGTGAATACATTAAAATAATCCTTGAGTTATCAGCCATAAAATACAAATACGGCCAAACTATTTGTAAACTTTTCCATTTTATCACAAGTACAAACACATGGATGGTCAACAGTGTGTGACATTTGATTAAAACACGTTGTTCGTATCGTGCGTGAAGAAGTCTCACCTTTTGTTTTTGGTCCATTCTTTTCAAGAAACTGACTGAACATAGAAGGAGGTATGGTGGCCCTGAAGGTCAACTGTCTAAATATTTCACCTGCTGCAAATATATTTCACTTCCTGCAAATATATTTCACCTGCTGCAAATATATTTCACCTGCTGCAAATATGTTTCACAAACCATAAAGGGTATGCCCATACTACTTGTTTGTGATTGGTCT
This sequence comes from Tautogolabrus adspersus, assembly GCA_020745685.1. Lineage (NCBI taxonomy): Eukaryota > Metazoa > Chordata > Actinopteri > Labriformes > Labridae > Tautogolabrus > Tautogolabrus adspersus. Next base: position 18,284,158 of record CM036552.1, read on the forward strand.
GAAGTCATGTTAGTACAAACATGTGACTCTCTTCTGCTGAACTGTCTCCGATGTGTTGTCTACGGTGCTAGTTTCTTAGACCGGCTTCTGGTGTCTGCTGTTGACAGGAGAGTTTTAGTGTGGGAAGACAGGATGCCTTAAAGTAAAGTGGCAATAATGATGATAAGGATGATGATATTGTGGATGAATATTAGTATCATTCCTATAATAAGTAAATATTCTTTTTTTTTTTTATAAAAATGTGTTTTTGTGTTTATTTCTTTTTCTCCTACTCCCCACTCCCATTTTGTCGCGCGATCTCCCGCGAACCCGATCTGACTCCCAGTCTCCACCCGGAGGAGAGCAGGCGGGGAGCGAGAGGTCGCGCGATCTCCCGCGAACCCGATCTGACTCCCAGTCTCCACCCGGAGGAGAGCAGGCGGGGAGCGAGAGGTCGCGCGATCTCCCGCGAACCCGATCTGACTCCCAGTCTCCCTCTTTCCCTCTTTCCCTCTTTCCCTCTTTCCCTCTTTCCCTCTTTCCCTCTTTCCCTCTTTCCCTCTTTCCCTCTTTCCCTCTTTCCCTCTTTCCCTCTTTCCCTCTTTCCCTCTTTCCCTCTTTCCCTCTTTCCCTCTTTCCCTCTTTCCCTCTTTCCCTCTTTCCCTCTTTCCCTCTTTCCCTCTTTCCCTCTTTCCCTCTTTCCCTCTTTCCCTCTTTCCCTCTTTCCCTCTTTCCCTCTTTCCCTCTTTCCCTCTTTCCCTCTTTCCCTCTTTCCCTCTTTCCCTCTTTCCCTCTTTCCCTCTTTCCCTCTTTCCCTCTTTCCCTCTTTCCCTCTTTCCCTCTTTCCCTCTTTCCCTCTTTCCCTCTTTCCCTCTTTCCCTCTTTCCCTCTTTCCCTCTTTCCCTCTTTCCCTCTTTCCCTCTTTCCCTCTTTCCCTCTTTCCCTCTTTCCCTCTTTCCCTCTTTCCCTCTTTCCCTCTTTCCCTCTTTCCCTCTTTCCCTCTTTCCCTCTTTCCCTCTTTCCCTCTTTCCCTCTTTCCCTCTTTCCGACTACCGGTTCAAAGGGAAAAATGAAAAAAAAAAATTGCTTTTGAAAAATGTATACAAATATAAAGACATTTTACTTGTTTCTTCTTAACAGTTAGATATTATGCCCAGTTGAAAAAGTGTGTGTTCACAAGCACGAGTGAATACACTTCCAACTGGGCATAATATCTAAACTGTTAAAAAGACACAAGTAAAATAAAATGTCCTAAAGTAGGCCTACCAGTTGACGTTGACAAATCACTGAAAGTCTCTCTGAAGCATCTGACGACGACAGAAGAAATCTCCCTCATGTCTCCCAGAGAACCATAATTTTCCTCCTTAAAAAGAACAAAATGAAAACATAGGTCAGGGTAGGTAATAGAACGCCAAAGTAACTGCAGTTTCATCGTTATTCCAATAAAAGGATTTGCAACAAACATCGCAATAGTCAGAATTCATCACAAACAGTAACCATTTTTGATAAGGACAAGCAATGCTTTCTCACTCAGCATGTTTACGTGCAGACTTCTTTACAAACACATTTCAAGAAGCTGAAAAGTCTTGCCATTACATTTGACCAGAATTTAGAGTTCAGTGTCTGGATGACTGTCCGCCTGTCTCAGCCTTATTGTACACTAATAAAATATGTATTAACGTGTGATCTGGGAAAAGAGACATTTTAGGATTTGTATTTATTGAAACTTCATTTTGATCATTTTCTCCTGTTTTTTAATATAGTATTAAATAGAACAAAAACAATTGAACAATGCTTTTGCATTTAGAAAGAACACAAAACAGGATACACTTGTATATAGATATATAAAGCCTCTCTGAAGCATCTGACGACAACAGAAGAAATCGGCTCTCCTCGACTTTCTGTTGAGAAACAAAAGAAAAACAAAGACCTTACTATTTTAAATCTTTTATCATTTTCTTGAGTAGGTATGGGGGGGAGGGGGGGCAAGGAAGCAAAACGTAACATAACTTAATAAATCCTTCAAGTGGGAGCTTCTTGGTGTGCAGATCTTGGTTTGCTTTCCTTACCTTTTTTTTTTTTGATCCAGCACCCACTGAGGGATGTGTGTTTCTTGATTTTTCATCGTTATCAAGCAGCACATCAAAAATAAAACATATCCTTCCTTTCTGGGTTCTCACAAATGCCGTCAACTAAATAAATGGTATCCTGAAATCAGAAAGAGTAAAATATGTTACTTAAATGTGCAGACATGTATTTATTTCATGCATGCAAGATCCATTTAGCACTGTAATAAGTGTTGATTGTTTACCATGTTTATTTTTGTCTGGACGAGACAGGAGACTGACGATACATCCAGAGAGTACGGCCATCGAGGGCAGGAATCGTATTTGCAGTGAGTTGATCTGAAAAGTCATAAAGCTTTATGTTGAGTTCAGAACAGCCTCGTGAAAATCACATATCAGTTCTTTAAAAGGATTTGTACAAATACCTGACAGTTGTCTTGTTTGGTCAGTGTAATCATCTTCATGCTGCTTTTGTCTTGGCTGTGAAACAGATATTTCATCATTATTTGAGTCCCATTCTTCTGTATAAATTACAGCTGTAGTATGTTTTAAAGCACTGATACATACGCCACCATGGAGGCAGAGCCACACTCGTGATGAGTTCAAAGTCATGAACGACCAGATCAGGCCAACAGTGAATTATGACAAGGAAGTGAAGGTCCCAAAGACTCAGGGTATCCTTAACCAGAAGAAAAGACAAAAAAATGGCTTGTATACTTGTCCAGATGTGTATCACAGCTTCAAGTGAGAGCACAGAACTCACCTCAGTGTCAGGAACATACCGGAGATTTTCCTCCACCACTATCTTCCACACTCCTTTAAAGCAAACTTGGAGAAAATATTAAACAATCGTCACAAAATCTTTTCCAACAGGACTTTTAACTTTGTGCAACTGTTTCACGTGTTTGTATTTGTTTTACTTTATCTTTTACCCTTTAGCTTTGTTTACAGAGCACTTACCAAAAACCAACGCTACAAAGTTCTTTACATAACGTACTAATCCTGACAATACACAAAAATAAAGTCTCAATAAAACCCTGAAACAAAAACAACAATGTAGCAATAAACAAGATGACACAGGGCTTTCACACTTTCAGAAAACTCCTGATATTTGCCAGAGAAGCTGAATGTGTGAACACAAAGGGCCACATTTTTCAGTCGGACTTCACCTGGAGTTTCTCCTGCCAGACCCCTAGTATTTTTTCCACAGCAAGTCAGAGTGAGCTAATGTGAGATGGCAGCAGGATATTATCTGGAGAATTCACCTGTACTGTACTTGTAAACAAGAGCTGACTGGAATTAAGCCATCGCTGACAGAGTGAGCAAGACGCATCTTGGCCTGATGAGGGTCCATCATCCAGTGAGTCAGAACTTTCTTTATCACCCTGTGAAGAAAACAGTGTTACAAAAATCTACACCAAGAAATACAGGATGGTTTTCAATCTGCCAAACATTTCTAAGAAAGATTTTACTTAAAAGCATTATTTTAAATTCATTTATCGTAATTTAAGGAAGAATGTGTGACTTTTTGATCCAGTAGATGTCGCCCCCTTGAGCACCAGCATTAAACCAAAACAAACACACCTCCAAACCCCTCTCCACTCGCGTTCACGCAAAGGAGTTATCAATTAAAACGCACCGTAATTAAGCACCATTTAGAGCAAGTGGCGGACAAAATTGTCCTTTGATCGAGCAGCAATTGCCCGTGGTCTGCATTGTTGGGTTAGCAGGCTAATGTTAGCACACACTGTTAACTCATAGCTTAACATTGAACATAAATTGACACAGAATGATCGTGATCTAAACACACTTACGTAACATCTGAATAAGCACCGAGTATGTTATTCTTCTTGTCTTAAAATTCTGCTTATCAGAAAATAAAAATTAGCACTAACAAAAGAGAGACTCAACTCACCTGTTTCAAAGACCCTACATCCATTATTTATACAGCTGCAATGACAAAAAGAGGATTTAATGTTTCATTTGGTCAACAATGAGGCTACGATAAAAATCAAAAATCTCTTTGATACCCGTCTCGATCTTTGCCAATGCAAGGTTTGAAATGTGGAAAAACCTGCTCTTATGAGTAGAAACGCATTGTATATCCCTGTTGACATAAACAATAACACGTATTACCATTACGTCACAGCAACAAAACCGTGCAGAGCAACGATTCAGAGAATAATCCTGAAACAGAGACGGATCAGATTCTTAACTCCCGTGTTACATTGCACAGCTTCTTTTTTTTTTTTTTTTAATTGGTACAGTTTTCTCAGAATCATATAAAAAGTTTACCTTCAGATCCTTCGTCTTTCTGTGTGAGGAGATAGCCGTACGTTTTCTCGTCGTCACTGGATGGTTTCTCTACTAAAGCCTAAAAAAGAATAACTCACATCTTAATGTAGGTAATGAAATCCATTGGGATTATTACAACTGGTGACATCAAGCAAAAGGTGAAATCAGACAAACATATAATGGCCAGACACAGGCCTTCACTTGTAGTGTGCCTTATAAAAACTCTTACCGAGAAGAGAAGGATTCTCTTGCGGGGTCCCAAGCAGTAAGGGACGAGAGAGACAACAGAAAACCAAGTTTAAAAACCAAATTATAAGAACTAGGCCTATAAAAGAGGTCAAATAAATATAACTTGAAATCAAATTGAGAAACTGAATTCAGGTACCTTAAATCAATGCAGACCCTTATGCTTCCATCCTTTTTTGGTACGAGCACCACTGGGTTACACCACTCGCTCTTTGAAGCCTCGATGATCCCAGGGACAGCATCAGGTCAACCTCCCTCCTCAGTGAGGCCAGCAGGCGGTCAGGGATCCTGTAACTTAATCTTCTCACCTCTCATCTTCGCAACTTCCAGCTCACCCATTTTCTCCAGCCACTCTCTCATCTGGATGACATAGGATACAACGTTAACAGATCCCACCCTCCAGATCTCTCAACAGTGCCAACGGGCCCAAAACTTCATGTCCATACAAAAGGAGAGAAACTAGTGGAGGATTGTGGCACTTCTCTGTAGGCAAAGAGGAGGTAGGGCAGCCATTGATTCCAGTCTGTACCAGTGTTGTTTACAAACCTCTGGAGCAACTTCTGGAGCATCTGTTTCCAGCATATAACAGTTTCCTGCTTTGCTTCTCTCTACAGGACCAACAATGTCCACCCCAAAGCACTCAAATGGGGTGCCAATAATGGGTAGTGGTTGAAGTGGAGCTCTTGGGGTGTTTTAGCAGATGTTATTTGGCACTGAGGGCAACTTTTACAAAACTGAGCAACATCTCTACGCAGGCCAGTGGAAATGATTTTTAATGCGAGCCGTGTTTTTGTGTTTGCCCAGGTGGCCAGCCAGGGAACTGAGTGCCCCAAGGCAAGCATGGTGTTTCCAGCTGCTTGGGCAACCACTAGCTGCAACGCTGACTGTTGTTGATTATAGAGATACCATTTTGCAGGATATACTCATCACTTATGATGTCCAACTCAGCTTCTGGCTCCTTCTCCTTTGCTTTCTGAAAAAGAGAGACTAAAGATGGATCAGTTTTCTGCATATCACTTATATTACCTGGAACTTGACACCCTAGTTGTAACTCTGGCTCAGTGCTGGTTGATGGTGTCACCACTGTCTTTTGGAATTTTTCCTGCCTTCTCCGTTTGCAGGTTTTCCGAGACTTCCCAGGTGTGGTCTCCAACTCCCCATTAAAAAAGGGCAGGGCACTGAGAATTGCGGAGGGCTCATTGGATTGCTTGGCCTGCATGCTGGTTACCACAGCGTTACACTTTCTGCTTTGTTCCGGCTCCAACAAATCAAAAAGAACTGGTAGACTCTTCCTAGAACATAACAATAGATCAAAAGGCAGATTATCAGCAACCCCAATGTTCAAAAGGAAAGTTTGACCTTCTACCTTAATGTACATGTCAGCTGTTGGATAAGGCTTCTCGTCTCCATGAACACAACAGATCGGGATGGTTTCACTGTCAATGTTGGGTGGTACAAACTTCCTGTGTACCTGTGTCTGATCACCCCCAGAGTCGAGCAAGGCCCTAAGCGTGGTTCCATTAACTTTTTTTAATAGAACAATCATTTTTTATGTGAGGACGTGGTAACGAATTACATTTACTCATGTTACTGTAATAGAGTAGTTTTTGTGTACTTGTACTTTTTGAAGTAGTTTTTAAAATCTGCATTTTTACTTTAGTAAGTTTTCTGTTAAGTATAGTAATTCACTACATTTTAAATCACATCCGTTACTAAGTCATAAAAATAGGCCTACTATGAATGATTTACCTCATCGCACCGGAGTAACGAGAGGCAGAGACCCTTTTCTTGGCTCGGTGCACCTTAAGCTAATGCAGGACGGATAAGCACCTCCATCACAGCGGGTCTACCTGCTGAAGTTGTGTAGATGTCTCATTGTCTTAAGTCCAAGATGATTAAAATAAGTTGGCTGTGGCTCTGACTCATGGGCAAAGAAGTGGCAAAGACCCTGTCAGTATTTTATTAAATAGTTTAAACATTTCCCTTCATAAAACAGCCGATTACTTGAACATTATAAGCCTTGATTATTAAATGATCCATCATTAAAACATACTGCTGGTTAAAAAAAAGGGGGGAAATCTTTTTTAATGTCTATATTTTGTTTTTGTCAATGGGGTAGAAAAGAAAATGTTAATCTGAAAAGATACATCTTTGTAAAGATTGTCCTTTAATTCAAAAAAACTTTGAGATTTAAATCCTCTCGTCCTTTTTGCAGCACAGGACAGATGTTTTTTTTTTTTAAAGTAACTAGTAACTTTTACTTAAAGTACATTTTCAACGAGTTACTTTTTACTTGAGTACATTTTTAAACTGGTACTTAAATAAAATGTTATTAAAGTAACAGTACTTTTACTTGAGTAGAATATTTTAGTACTCTTACACCTCTGCTGGCTTGCCTTTCCTGGGTATTCACTGGGCCGGTAGGTCCTCCTTTGTTCCTTCAACTTTTCCCGCCAAGATGCATTCGACTTCTTTTCAGGGGGAACAGGGTAGAAAACAAAAAAAGGCCAAAAGTGGAAGAGAAAAAAAAAAAATCCTGTGTCTTTCACTGAATGATCCCACCACTGCCATCAATTGTTAGCAGTAATGCACGAGACACAGTTTTTTTACCCAAAAATAGAAAACCAAGTTTACAAACCAAAATTATAAGAAATAGGCCTATAAAAGAGGTCAAGTTTGTAAGGATGGCCTAGTGGCTTAGGCCCAAAGATGAAGGAAAATTAAAAAAAAAAATGCAGTGAAATAATTTACAGTGAAATAAATCAAGTGCAGCAATATGTACAGCGCAGGCCTGGAGAAAAATGTAAAAATGAAAAATAGTACTTGCAAGAAAAAAATAACATGATGCAAAAAGTGCCAAACAAAAGAAGAGACTGAGCTCTAAACAATGCCAGTCTGGGCCCTTGCAGCTCTGTACACTCTTTGATGAGTTGTTGAATCTCTCTAGCACTGTGCCAGTCCAACTCCAAACTCCAACTACCTCAGAGGCCCTCAAGCCTCCTCTTATATAGGAGCTGGCGCCTACCAAAAGGGGTTGGAAATCAATTTACTCTCAGGTAAGTATTACCTGTTCTACAAACAACACATACTATCTGCAATAAGGCTAAAAGCATATCAAAATACATTTCAGTTAAGTAAATACTTAAACAGCCTTTTAAATAACATTTTTAATCTCAACAACCTAAACAACCCTCCACTTCTACCAAACATGGCACCTTCCACTTGACACACCCCCATATAAACCCAAGGCTGGGTTCAGCTCTGTTTGACACTTCCTGGTTGAGAGAGAGGAGTGCAGGCAAGGCTGAGGAGCAACAGGTGACTAACAAGATATATTTGATGTGTAACAATGAATAAAATGTGTAAAAATAGCCAATGTGTGTTTTCTTTTGGTTGAAAATACAATGTTTGAAGTCATTTGTCAATGAGTTATTCTTAAGATTTATCAGAAGTTATTCACACAAAGTACTCGTTGCTAGTCATGCTAAGCTAACATTAACACATGCCTCTCAAATTGTCAAAAACTGAGGTCTTGAGTCCGACTCATAAACGTTGATGTTAGCTTACCTTTTGGCGCAAAGGCTCACCTTTTGTCATTTTCTTTGTTACACATATTGTAAATGAGAAATGCCTGGTTTAAAAAAAAAAAAATAGTGAGAAATGTTCACCTGCTGCAAATATATTTCACAAACCGGAAAGGGTATGCCCGTACTAGCCTACTTGTTTGTGATTGGACTGAAGTCACGTCAGTACAAACATGTGACTCTCTTCTGCTGTACTGTCTCTGTTGCTAGTTTCTTAGACCGGCTTCAGGTGGTTGACATGACAGTTTTAGTGTGGGAAGACAGGATGCCTTAAAGTCAATTTTCAAAATATCTGGATACTTGTTGTGCAGCCAGAATTGTGTAGTAGTCCAGTCCAGGACTTGGAGCACCTCAAGCACGTAGAACCCTACTGCTTAGTCTCTGAACCACGTCAAATTAAAGAAAAATAGTAAAGCTAGTAAACTTCTTTTTTTTTTTAAATCAACCATTATATCACGAAGAAATGCTTCGTTTGTTTTGGCAAACAAAAGGCAAGGTCAATACACAACCTTCAAAACGTTGTCGTTGTCAAAACATATTGAACACATTCTAAGCAAAAGAAATGTACTACAGGTAAGTCAGCATTAGTTTCATGTATAGCTAGTAACAGCTAACCTTTCATTTAAGCAGACTGGAGAGAATTAGTGAAAGGAATATGTGCAGTTTTGCACTAGCATACATTATGAAAAAACTAAGTTAAATTTGACCCAAACCATAAGCTGTATATAGAAGTCGAACAGGTGAAGTAAGTGTAACATACCGGTGTTATGTCGTACAGTGCTACCCTATCGATATGTGCTACTAATGTGTTCCTGTGCAGTATGGCGTAATATAAGGGCCTTTCGTCTATCAAGAAATGCGTCCTCTAATGTTTTATTATGATTATAAAAACATGCTTCCCTTTTTCTTAAATTACAAAGGCACTGAGTAGTGGTGTTAAAAGTGATTCACATCTCGACAAAACACCATCCTTCCTTCCAGTGACTGTTGAAAAGGTGCTACTGATAGCGATGACATTTGTTGACCACCAGTGGAGCACATATTTATAAACACGACCACAACAGGTAGATCATACACATTAACTAAGTGTGACACGTTACCCACAAAGGATTTTTAGTTACACAGTTTATTTCTGTATGACTAAAAATCTCTTGTCTTCTTAGGATATCCAAATGTTCAGTTTTGAGTTTTATAAGGAAGTAAGTTCCTAGGGTCATTTTAGGACAGATCCACCTGGGCCCTACGTGCTTACTGCTTGGTACAATGCCCTCCCTAACTCCAACAATAACAATGCGGTCTGGCTGTGTTTCACCAGTGATGCTTGCCAAACTCCCCCATCAGAGAGACTGAAATGTGTCATAAGATACACTACACCTCGGTCAGGTGGTGTGCCCGCAGAGTCACTGGAGCACAAACAAAGCTGGTGATAACCCGCCTACAACCAACAGCCAAAAAAGGGCTCTGGACACTGGACCTATGTGGGATAAGATTGCATGGTTGGTATCAAGTCATTCTGTGGTTCACCCAAGAGCACATTGTCAAAGGTGTCAATTTAAGGGCTTGGTTCCTTGCTTATGCATATTCATTATTTTTACGTAAATAGAAATCCAAAATACAAAAATATTGTTTTGTATTAATATTCAGTGTTTGTGTTTCAAAGTGACATTAATCCTGAGACTGGTCATTCTACTGTTTTCATATTCTCAGATGTTAAGTAAGGTTGCACATAATTGTGTATAAACGCTCTTCTATACTTTTTCTTCTCGTTATCAGACCACAAACATTAACCATGGTGCATTGGTTTCGTGGCTGACGTCAACTGGTGTGTACAAGTGTTTAAAGTTGCATTCGATGACAGCACCTATCAGAGAATGAGGTTAGTATATTAGACCACAGGAGGAACCAGTAACTTTGCACGCATGGTGACACGATTACTGGCCTTCCCTGGAGGAACTAGGACAACTCCTCAACCACTTGTAGCCGGTATTGAATCATGTAATTAAGTGGAGAATCCCTCAACACAGTGGTCAGATTGGGGTCACTGGGAGTATTGCACACTTTAAACTGAGGGGGCAGGAAAAAGGAAGCATCTGTTACACCTCTATGCAAAGATAAGGCAAATGTTGTATAAAGTTAAGCATGATATTTTTAGGTGCATTAATCAATATTTCAATACAAAAAAATATTATTTCCATAATTCAGAAAATCAATACATAATTTCCCCAAATTAGTAAACTTGATATGTTCCCGAGTAATTCCCTCAAAACAAAATCTATTTATTTTGTTGTGGACGCTGATACCTCCACCTAATGAGGATGCCACATGCAACACTGACTGGAGCGCTTAAATAATTTAGAGCCTTGTTTCATCGGACACCAGCAACTTTAGACTTTGACGTATGGCTTACAGACTGCCTGTATGTGTAATTGATGAGATGATGAGTTGTACTTTGGCATCCAATAGAAGAATTTGCATTGAATAAAAGTTGCTAAAGCATGCCTCAACTCGGAGAGTAGTGCAACGTTATCCATGCTTTTCACACTTATTCTTTTTCATTTGTTCAGAGATGCATCATGTCCATTTTTAAAATGATTTTTTTATTTATTGAAGTAAATTGCCTTCTGCATAAATGTATCAACAGAACTTGTTAAAGAGGAAAAAATTTTGCTCCATTCTTAAACCTTTAGGCCGGCTGCACCTGAGTGTAACTGAAATACAGCGATGTTGCAAATTAGCTCTTGACACCGTTTTGTGATTCCATGCAGACAATGTGTCTGAACCAGGATCCAGTTTGGAGCTGAATCCTTTTAAAATATTAAAAGGGAGCTTTCTTCCAACTAGGCTGGCCTGACATTTTGTTTACTTCCATGAAATCCTATCACATGTGACAAGGAAATATATCGATTACCTCATGTTCCAGTATTTTGAAGTTTTTAACAGTGCAGTGTGTGGAGATATTCAGTTTACAGATAAATGCTCAAGGCTAAACTTTTGTCAGCGCACACCAGAAACTTTAATGCAACTTAGTGACACAGAATGAAGAGCAAAACAGTTTTTTTTCATTTCATCAGATTATTTCGATTAACTCCAGGTCTGTATGAATGCAACTACCTTAAATACTTATTTAGAACTAAAGAAAATATATATTCAATCTCTTTTCATTCGTACATAGTCTTTGTAGATTGGCAGATCTGCTCACAGTGACGTCTCTCAGCAGTCCCTAGTTATAGTTACCAGTCTCGGGTTCAACACTCATGCACTATTCATTGGAGTATCACATCACTCCTGCCCAACTTCAGTCTTGGACGAACTCAATTCTTTTCTGTACAACTTTACTTTGTAGCTGTATTCGTAGCGCTGTGTAAATGTCTTAAATGTTGTTGTAGTGTTTCTTCAATCTCAAAGGAAAAAAAGAAGAAGTTGCTGTTTCCCTTACAGGAAACCTCTTGGAGCTACCCAGAGGAGGGAGACAAGAGCTTCATTTTCTTGTATGGTATGTATGTTTCTATACAAATTAACAATTTGTTCTGCAACATCATGCTTAGCAAAGATCACATGTAACAAGCAAAGGTTGGCATTTAAGTCTCAATGTTTGACCATACTTGAAAGACTGTAAAGGACTTTCTGATGTATTTGCTCCTTTAAATAGTTAGTAGGTTATTGGATGAATTATCAGTGACTGTATTCTGCATCTCTTGTAGTTTTTCCCTTTCTTGTGCTTTGTTTATTCCAATATTGTTTTTTTTCCTGTCCAAGAAAACACAGATGTTTTATTATATCTCAGAACTTTCTTTCAGTTTCAGGATTTGTGACGTGTTGAGATATGGTGCATATTGTTGATGTGTTTCATTCAAGAAAAAAACTCAAAAAAAGCAAAGAACAAATTATCAATGTACATCACTTTGACAGAAGTGTCTGCTGCCTGAATTGTAGAGCTGTAGAATGAAGGGTAGAGTCGAGGTCATTTAAGTTTAACTTGATGATCCCAGACATGACTAATAGCTTCTGAATCATGCCAGCAGGCTGTGAACTTTTTACATTCAAGCTGTAAAATGCAACAAAAATCCTCTTGCTGATTAATTACAGCACATTAATAATTTTAAGTGTATTCTTTTTCACAATGCACGTGAAATGAATCCTCTTTAATTGATGCATTAAGGTCAGCTCACTTGAATAATTGAAAGTCCTTTTTGAAGACTCAACCAGGGCGTGGTGGCAAACAGACACTGCTTTAGAGAAGAGAGCAGACTGCATGTTGTGTTTTATCATTTCACTTTGAATATTTTAATGTCTCTGAATAACTCTTCCAATACCTAGCTCCTATTGGACTTTTTTGTTGGTGGCCTCCTCTCTCTTAGACATTGTTGAAGGGTAACATTAGTTATTGAATGGTTATACACCTAGTTTTTATTTCTCTAAACCAACAGGTTTTGTGGATTATTTAGATAAATTTAACGGGAAACTGACAAGCACAAAGAATGAGCTCTGTATGCAAATAAAAAAAGTAAATGTTTGTTTGTAGTTAATTAAAAATGGTTTATAAAGCAGACATTTAAATAGTTGTACCGACAGTATTTCTGAAGTATTAAATCCCCTTCGATTTCTTTCACAGAGCACATAAAGAATTGTTTGAGCCATGAAGCGCAGTAAGCACCGTGGACACAAGGAGGACAAACATGGAGGTATCAGTGGCTAAGATGGATGACAGTGGATTTGTTCGTTTAGGCGAGGAAATCGTGGCTGATATTTCAAACCTGTTAACTTACAGCTTTGTTTCAGCCACTACAAACAAACAAAAAGACAACAATGATGTTCCATGTTTGAAGAATGCACTAAACTTTCACTGTCACTATTTTAAGTGCTCTAACCTAAATTCAAATTATCCTAATCTTGTGTATCCACCATGATCATCAGATGAACCAGCTATTCTGGAGACAGAGAACCTGGATCGGGATGGTATGCTCATGGGAGGAGGCCCCGATCCTGACACCATCTCACTGGCATCGGTCACAGCCGTCACCACTAATGTATCGAATAAGAGGCAAGCCTAAAGATGACTTTTAATCATTCGTATTGCTGTTTTTTTATAATTGATTCAGCCTGAAAATGTCACAATATGACCGACACTTCATTGTGTTACAGATCAAAACCAGACATAAAGATGGAGCCCAGCTCTGGAAGACCAGTAGATTACCAAGTATGAGGTTTTTGATTAGCCTGTTCTTTTGTTTTTGCATGTGTCTGCTGATGAATTTCTGGTCAGTCATTGCCTAAATATTAATTGGAGCATATTAAGCCAGTAACTACAATCATTACTTGATCAATTAATTTCAGGTCAGCGTGACGGTGATTGAAGCGAGGCAGCTGATTGGACTGAACATGGATCCGATGGTCTGTGTGGAGATTGGAGAAGATAAAAAGTACACCTCAATGAAGGAATCAACTAACTGTCCATACTACAATGAAGTGAGTCAGCGCTTACAATAACAACATGAACGTATCTTTATTTTTGTTTGGTAAAAGGTAATGTTGCAGAATAAAGGGTTGATGCTAACAGCTTTGTTGCACACTTCCAGTATTTTGTGTTCGACTTCCACGTCCCTCCCGATGTGATGTTCGACAAAATCCTGAAGATCTCTGTAAGTTTATTTCCTAACAGAAAGCAGATTCTTGTGTTTCCTTGTAAACTTCTAGACATACTGTATGTATATTATGTTGCACTGAGTTGTGTCCCTGAACCAACCCTTAGGTAATTCACTCCAAAAATCTGCTGCGAAGTGGAACACTGGTGGGAACTTTTAAACTGGATGTTGGCACAATTTACACCCACGCTGGTAAAGAAGAGGCAGAGAAAGTCTGTTTTGTTTTTATATATATAGCAAATACTGACATTTTGATTCATTTGATTTCCTATTTGTCTTGCAGATCATCAGTTTTACCACAAGTGGGCTTTGTTGTCAGATCCTGATGACATCACAGCAGGCTGTAAAGGCTACGTAAAGTGTGATATTGCAGTTGTGGCCAAAGGAGATACAATAAAGACTCCACATAAGGCCAATGAATCGGATGAAGATGACATAGAGGGGTAACTACATTTTAACTGTGCTGTTTTACTGTTTTCTAAAATATCACTGAACCTGCATGTTATCAGATGTTAGCATCTCCTTTTTCATGTAATTTCATCATATTCTATGTCTACTTCTTCTTCAGGAATCTCTTAATCCCAGAGGGTGTGCCTGCAGAGCGACAGTGGGCTCGTTATTACCTGAAGATCTACAGAGCCGAGGGACTCCCCAGAATGAACACCAGCATCATGGCCAATGTCAAAAAGGCCTTCATAGGAGAAAATAAGGACTTGGTTGATCCTTATGTCCAAGTACTGTTTGCTGGGCAGAAGGTATGGAGTGATCCTTTTTGTAAAGAGTCATTACCCTTCGCCAGGTCAAAATGTAACATACGCTGACAGTACAGGTACTGAGTTGATCCAGATGGACATTGAACTGTGATATGTCATTACAGGGGAAAACGTCAGTTCAGAAGAGCTGCTATGAGCCCATCTGGAATGAGCAAATCGTTTTCACAGAGATGTTCCCGCCACTTTGCAAGCGCATGAAAATCCAGATCCGAGACTCAGATAAAGTGAATGATGTTGCTATAGGAACACACTTCCTGGACCTGCGGAAGATTTCTAATGATGGAGACAAAGGTAATGTATCATTTGGACTTTCTAAAATTCTTTCATGGGCATAAACTAATGAGAGATGCCTTTTCCAATTCAAGGAAGTGTTCTCCAAGTTTGTTGATGTCTCCTTTAATTGCAGAAGATTTTAATTTAGATTTTGGAACAGTTTGTAACTAATAAGCATGCTTTTTTGTTAACCTGTTTGAAAAGTACGTTTCCATAAAGACACTGCAAATGATCAGATGCTTTTTATATTTTTTCTTTACCTCTCAGGCTTTCTTCCCACATTGGGACCTGCCTGGGTTAACATGTACGGCTCCACTCGTACCTACACCCTGATGGACGAGTACCAGGAGTTAAACGAAGGCCTCGGAGAGGGAGTGTCCTTCAGGGCCCGGCTGCTCATCAGCCTTGGCGTAGAGATCCTGGACCCCTCTTCTCCTGAGATTACCTGCTCCACAGATGTGCAGCTGGAGGGAGTGCCCAACATCTCAGAGGTGGGTCCCTGCTCGGTCGGGCAGCCATGCAGAGAAAGCCCATTGTTACTCCTGCTGACAGGTCATTGTGCTGCGGCTACTGTGAATTATTAATTGTCTGTATTTAGCCCATCTGGTGCATTATTAACATGTAGATTAGATCAGTGAGGCCTCTCTTTGTTGTTAGTCACACAGTATATTCAATTGAGCATAGTGGGACCTTAACCCCTAAATCCTCAGGGATTTGGTTCTCATTGATCGACAGCTGCTATTACAGTGTTGTCTGCACCTCTACATTACTTTAAGTTGACATGTTGTTAAAGTGTGGAAAAAGTCTGGTCCTTGAACATTTATTAGAATAAAAAACGTGAAGAGAGTGAATCAGTGACCAACATCAGACACTTACACTTATTTGTCTCTTTCACAGACGGCTACTGGGAAGGTTGAGGAGTTTTTCCTCTTTGGGTCTTTCCTTGAGGCCACAATGATTGACAGAAAGATTGGTGATAAGCCAATCAACTTTGAGGTCACCATAGGTATATTCCACTAACTACTCTTTATCTTAACTTCAGAATGTCATTTCAGACTGTCTCATCCTGAGGTGCAAATTGAATTTATGTCTATATTTCTATTGCTTAACAGGCTTTGAGTAGGAGTAGGCCCGACATGTGAAAGCTGCTTCATTCTGTTTTAGGAATTTCCTAAAGTTATACTTTACAGTAGGAAAAAAAAAGTATATCCATGAAGTGTTTCTCAATATTTAATGATATAGACAAAGTCTCGTTCTTTATCATGTACTTTACTTCACATGAAAGCGAGAGCATTTTTAAGATACGAATAGTCGAACGAATGCTTTGCACCAGGTTACTATGGAAACGAGATTGACGGGGTTGCCCAGCCAAATACCAAAGGGAAGAAGAGAGACGGTGACGAAGAGGAAACCGAACTGATCCACAACTCCAGTGAGGAGGAGATGGATGATGACGGGGACCTGACGTCAGTGGCGACTACTCCTCCCATGAAGCCCGTCATCACTGATCGGTCAGAACACAAAGCATTACAGAGTGACATAATAATAACAAACACACTGTTAGTTGGAAAAACATTTATAAAGAATAGATGCCGAGTCTGTTTCTTGCATTGTTTGAAGTTTCAAGTGGGATTAAAAGTATTGACATCACAGTTTAACAAGCCATTGGATACTTTTTTTCAAAAATTTGGATCACATGTTTCCATATTTTCAGAAATTACTTCCACCTGCCGTACTTTGAGAGGAAGCCGTGTATCTACATCAAGAGTTACTGGCAGGACCAGAGAAGGCGGCTGTACAACGCCATCATTATAGACAACATCGCAGATAAACTGGCAAGTCATATCAATAAGTAAAAAAGCTCACTATAAACAGATAGCGTGCAGCGAGTTATATTAAACATCTTTCATTGCTGTTACAGGAGGATGGACTAAATGATGTGCAAGAGATCATCAAGACGGAGAAGTCGTATCCTGAGCGCAGACTGAGAGGCGTCCTTGAGGAACTCAGCCAGGGCTGCAAGTCTGTAGTCACAAACTTAAACTACACTTTGTAAAAAAACATAGCTGAATGGAAATATAGAGACTTGAAAACTAACTTAGATCTCCTTCTTCAGTCAGTTTCTTGCGCTGGCAAACAAGGACCAGAATCAGTCAGGCAGAACCAAACTTGACAGAGAGAGACTGAAGCTGTGCCTGTCAGAAATGGTATATAGAACAAGAACATGCTTTTGCCTTTTTTCTTTGTTGATTGCTTATATTTATACTGTCTTCAAATGCTGGGCTCTCTCTTGGTTTAGGAGAGCATCGGCCAGCAAGCTAAGACCATGAGGACCCAGGTGAAGAAAAGCACAGTGCGAGATAAACTCAAACTCACTCAGAACTTTCTCTCAAAGCTGCGCTTCCTGGCTGATGAAGTAAGTTCTACATCCTTATGTCCACCATTTACAATTGATTTTGTTTACTGTTACATGTTTGTGTGCTCGTTTCATTTTGCTTATTTCATGTTTAATGGAAGCCATTTGTTTTTGTTGTAGCCTCAACACAGTGTTCCTGATGTGTTCATATGGATGATCAGTAACGGGAAGCGCATTGCTTATGCACGCGTTCCTTCCAAAGACATCCTTTATTCCAGTGTAGCCGAGGAGACAGGAAAGGACTGTGGGAAAGTTAAGACAATCTTTCTGAGGGTGAGTAAAGTATGATAAACTACTGAAAGGCAGTTAATCAAGTTTGCTATGATGGTCATATTTTGCACCAAATTTCCTTTAATCTTTTGTAATCTTGCTGTTGTTTTTTTCCCCTTATAAGATCCCAGGTAAGAAAGGTTTTGGGCCTGCTGGATGGACTGTCCAGTCCAAGTTAGAGATTTATCTGTGGCTGGGTCTGACCAGACAGCGCAAAGACTACCTGAACGGCCTACCCAATGGATTTGAGGAAAATAAGTTGTCAAAAGGACCTGGTCTGCCATGCTCACCCCCTATCAGCCTCACCTACATGAGTAAGACCCCCAGCTATCAAATATTCCCTTAATATTAACTTCACATCCAATTGAGAAGGCTTCTTTTGGCGGATGAAAAACGGGTGTTATTTAAAATTCCTTATCCACTTTGGGCTAATTGAGTAATCTTTATCCGTCCATAGTGAAACAGATCTTCCAGCTAAGGGTCCACATGTACCAAGCACGCAGCCTGTTTGCTGCTGATAGCACTGGTCTGTCTGATCCCTTTGCAAGAGTCTTCTTCTCAACTCAAAGCCAGGTCACAGAGGTGGGTACACTAAAGAATAGGCTTTTAGGAAAGTCAGTTATCAGCCTTATGATGCCTTATTATGATTTTACTGAAGACATTTTTTTTTTTGTTTAGTCACCAAATGTTTGTTTTCTCTGTCCAGGTGCTGGCTGAAACTCTGTGCCCCACATGGGACCAGCTGCTGGTCTTTGAAAATGTGGAGTTGTTTGGAGAGGCAAGCGAACTGAGAGATGACCCTCCCATTATCGTCATTGAACTCTATGACCAAGACACAGTGGTAAGGGCTGTTATGAAGGATGACAATAGAGATTAGAGATGTGAGCAGTCTTCCTCCTCACAGCTTCACATTTCTAGATAGCAATCCTTTATCCTTATCACCCTGATCATTTAAGAGTCTTCTTAATCTTGAAATGTAAAACTAAACAGCCACTTAATGAGATTATAATCTGTGTGAGATATGCACTAAATGATGGGATTTTTTTGTGACCTGTACCAGGGATCTTCATGTACCTCATTTTATTGTGAAATCTGCTATGAATTATATTTGAAAGAATGCTTTTGCTGACTGTCTATTTTATATTTGTTCCTGGCAATAACACCTTTGTTTTGGATGACCCTTTGGATAAGTAGAGTGTGGATTCTGATGGTTTGAAATACTGTGGAGTAAAGTTTATTAAAAAGGCATGCAAGAGGAATAAGATCTGTCCTCGAGGAAAGATGGAATCATCCTGATCGACTTAGACCTGTTGCATTCCTTTTTTTGTGCTTTTTGTATGTGGGTAACTGAGAACTCTCCATAACCACTAACTGCAAGAGAGATTCGATCTCATAATATATTAAACATACATTAGTCTGTTTTGCAGTTCACTGGTTATCCTAGGGATGTTGCTTTTCTTTATTTTTTTCCTTGGGTCTCTTTCTTTTATGTAATCTGCCAAGAAACATGTGCATTCATACCAGCCATGTTTCTTCCTTTCAGTAGGGAAAATATAATCATTTATAATCACAACATGAACAAGTAAGGCCAGTATAATATGAACACTGATGGATTTGATATGGTAGGCCAAAAACATCATTCTTTCAAATATTCAATCCAAATTCATTATTTAGGGGTGTATAGTGCAGGTTTCATTTACATGTATGCTTTCAGGGTAAAGCTGACTTCATGGGCAGAACATTTGCTAAGCCTATCGTCAAGATGGCCGACGAGCACTACGGTCCACCACGCTTCCCCCCTCAGCTGGAGTACTATCAGATCTACCGTGGGAACTGCACCGCTGGAGAAATGCTGGCAGCCTTTGAACTGCTGCAGGTTAGGCTATCAGATACAGATCATTCTCTCTACAGTCAAATCTCATCATAAAATACACATTTTCTAACGTTTGTTTTTTTGTGTGTGATTGTCTGTTAGATTGGCCCCAATGGCAAAGCTGACCTGCCTCCCATAGATGGTCCCACAGATATGGATCGCGGCCCAATCCTCCCTGTACCTCTTGGGATCAGACCAGTGCTCAGCAAATACAGGATTGAGGTGAACACTTTTGGTTTAGCTTTAAACCTGGTTGACCAGTGTGATATATTTATTTACATCAAAATGCATAAAAGAAGAAAACAGAAAGTGAAACAAAAACATCTCCCGATCTCACAGGTTTTGTTCTGGGGCTTGAGGGACTTGAAGAGGGTGAATCTGGCCCAGGTGGATCGGCCACGTGTGGACATTGAATGTGCAGGGAAGGGAGTGCAGTCCGCCCTCATCCCCAACTACAAGAAAAACCCCAACTTCAGCACTCTTGTCAAGTGGTTTGAAGTGGTATGTCATCACTTTAATTTCTCTACAGATATTTGCATTTTGTCGAATATTGTTAACCTAAAGTCCCATCCCATGCATATTAGAGAAGACTCATTACTTGGTTAATCACTGCTAACTTTTTTTAAAAGCACATTTCTTAAAAAAAATACTCTTATAAATCAAAATAATGATGGGTTTTGTATTTCAGGATTTGCCTGAGAACGAGCTGCTTCACCCTCCACTCAACATCCGAGTGGTGGACTGCAGAGCTTTTGGCCGCTATACTCTGGTTGGCTCCAATGCTGTCACCAGCCTGCGGAAATTCATCTACAGACCAACAGACAAGCAGGCCAACAACTGGACCACTACAGGTATGAACTAAAACCTGGTGTCATATCACACCCATGTTCATTTTCTTTACATTATTGAAATAAATAAAGGAATGCAAATTAAAAACAAAAAGCAAAGTATGGGTTAACCGATGCATCACATGCATTCTCCATAAATGATTGTTTATCATGACATCGACAGAAACATTCACATTATTTGTTCATCTTTCAGAGGAAATCATTGTTGTCAACATGGAATCTGAGCCTTCTTTCAAGAAGATGGAAACTGTGGTCAAACTGGACTCGGTAAGTTTCAGTTTTAAAAATGTTTCACAACCTTTATTCCAAGAATTAGACCGACCTTGAATAGTTATTTTAGTATCTAATACAGAGAAGACCACTAATAAGATAATGATTATGAAAGTGCACAGACAACACGTCCGATTGTTTAAAGTTATGCAATGTGTTTTTATTTCTATCTAGTGCTCTGATGCTGTGGTCAAAGTTGAGGTAAACAAAGTGCTTTCTGCGTAATTAATCAAAATAGAAAGGTTTTATGTTGTCGCAAGAAATCCCAAAGCTTTGCTGACAACAACTTCAATGTTTTCTCTGAAAAAAAGGATGATGATAAGGATGGAAAGGGGAAAAAGAGGAAGAGGAAGAAGGGTGATGAGATTGAAGAGGAGGAACTTGACGAGAGCATGTTGGACTGGTGGTCCAAATATTTTGCCTCCATTGAAACTTTGACAGAGGTGAGTAGCAGGAAAAGAATGTGTCTTCTTTGATTTAGCTGACATTTCTAGCAGGGTAAAGTTGAGTTTTATCCTAAAAACAAATGACTACCTAGATTTTGTTACCAACTCCAAAAAATAATATGAGTGGAACTGGATTTTGTTTTGCTTTTGATAAATCCAAATGAGAAATGCTCTCTTGTTCTGACAGGCTCTAAAAGCTCAAGAAGCAGCTCTTTCAGATACAGAGGAAAAAGATGACATGGACATAGCAGATGGCGGAGGTAAGACCGGTATTTATATGTATGTCATTCATTTTAAAAGTTTGGTAGCATCTAGCATGCTTTCTTCTGTCAGTCTTTAACCAAGTAGTAGCTCATACTCATTGTCTTGATGTGTTGGAGTGGCAAAATCTGGGATGTTTTAAATGCCATGAAATGTCACAAAACAGAGAACTACAAGAACATTTCCCTCAGATACTTTTGTTGTTGTTCATGCATGTTAATCTGTTATAAGGTCACTAACTCTTGTTGTTTCCTTTTACAGTGTACTAGTGAACCTCTTAGCGTCAGTAGTTCACGAATGCCTCCACGTAGATGATGACATGAATCCAAATTTCCAATCGTGGGACAACCGCTTTTTCCCTCCCATGCATATTAGACGTATGCTTGCCATGAAAGTTGTCAGTGAATCCAAATATAGCATATATAAATCCATATATAAATCCTCAACATGTGTAATTCTATGCTGTGCCAACCAGGCGTCACTTTATTTACTATAAATGATAACAGATGTTATAACTACAAGTTATGATGCATTTTACTGCACATAGACTTGAAATGTGGATGTTAATGACAAGAACCAGTTAAGTAGTGAGCTTGTCTTCTTAAATGAGCTTTGCAGAGACCACACAGCTACCAGGAGGATCATTCAAAAACCAAGTATCCCCACTGAACTGTATACACTAATGGTATACAATTCAATGGTATGCTTGTACACAGTAACGGCTGGTTTTGGCAACTTTCATGTGGAATTCATGTCTCGAGTGCTCTGCTCCTCCAATCCCCACCCCGCTCCCCCTTCTTCACTCCGTCCTCACCGCTAACCTGTACTCAGATATCAAACCTGATGACTCTCCTGTAAAAGGCACCAAGAGAGGAAAAGGAAAGAAGGACAAGAAGAGGCAGTTGGATCCGTTTGAGAAGAAAAAGCCGAAGCTGGATGAGCTGAAGGTACTGAAACACTACAATTGAGATAGCATCCTCAACTAAACTGTAGGTTGTACGTGAAAAGAAAGCACAGGTTTAAGTTTTACCTAGAAAAGTTGTAAGATTCAAAACCAAATGAATGTATTATATTTTTATTCTCAAACAAGGTGTACCCTAAAGAGCTGGAGAGTGAATTTGACAACTTTGAGGACTGGCTCCACAGTTTCAACCTCTTCAGGGGAAAAGGCGGCGATGATGATGACCAAAACGTGACAGATGAGGACAGAATTGTTGGAAAATTCAAAGTAAGAACACCGTTTTTATTGGAAAAACCACAGAATAGGATTAAGTATAATAAAAAAAGAAGCTTTTCATAGATCACGCTTTTGTTTCACTTACATAAGAGAAGTGCAGACCTTACAAAATGCTTTGAATCTTATGCAGCGACTTTTAGTCTGCATGTTTGTCCCAATAATTTGTGCTGTATAACTTTTGTTTGTTTGACTGTGTTCCTTTTAGGGCTCAATGTGCATGTACAAAGTGTCGGACGACATGCAAAGAGACATGAGCTTTGACTCCAACATGGGAATGTTTCAGAACATTCCTCACAACGATCCCATAAACATCCTCGTCCGTATCTATGTTATCAGAGTATGTTATTTCTCTTTCATTTAAGTGTATTTTGATAAGAAAACAGATGTTAATATCTCAGTTGAGTCCCATAATATCCACTTTATTCTATCTAAATATCTTTACTTTTTGGTAGGCAACTGATCTGCATCCAGCTGACATCAATGGGAAAGCTGATCCATACATCGCAATTAAACTGGGGAAGACTGAAATCAAAGACAAAGAGAACTACATCTCAAAACAGCTGAATCCTTTGTTTGGAAAGTAAGAAAAATTGCTTTTTCATTATACAGGAATCAATTCTGATAAGATCTTACAAAATCATTATTATTATGTCTGCAATAACTGTTAATGTATCGAGTCACTGCGCCATTGCTGTTTCATTGATACACATTGCTGTCACCTCATTAACTGTTAATAACTTGCTGAGTCATTCTCAGTAAAAAAGTGTTGTTAATCAGCCACTGTGCAATCTTTTTATCTTTTGTTATTTGTAGATAGCATATATATTATTGTATAACACAGCTTCTCCAGACTTTGAATTGCTGCTATTCCATCCATCCATTCATCCATCCATCAAACCATCAATCCATCCATCAAACCATCCACCCATCCATCCATCCACCCACCCATCCATCTATCCATCCATCCACCCATCCATCCATCAATCCATCAAACCATCAATCCATCCATCAAACCATCCACCCACCCACCTATCCTTCCATCCACCTATCCCTCCATCCATCCATCCATCCATCCATCCATCCATCCATCCATCCATCCATCCATCCATCCCTCCCTCCCTCCCTCCGTCCATCCATCCGTCCACCCACCCACCCATCCATCCACCCACCCACCCATCCATCCATCCATCTATCAATCCATCCATCCATCAATCCATCCATCAAACCATACACCCATCCATCCATCCATCCACCCACTCACCCACCCATCCATCCATCCATCCACCCACTCACCCACCCATCCATCTATCCATCCATCCATCCACCCATCCATCCATCCACCCACCCACCCATCCATCCACCTATCCCTCCATCCATCCATCCATCCACCCATCCATCCATCCATCCATCTATCAATCCATCCATCCATCCATCTATCTATCAATCCATCCATCCATCCATATTATCGTTCTATCAATCATTGTGTCTATCTTTCTATGCCTTTTCTTAAAGATCCTTTGACGTGGAGGCAACTTTCCCAATGGATTCGACTCTCACCGTGTCCATTTACGACTGGGACCTTGTGGGAACCGATGATCTGATTGGAGAAACCAAAGTTGACCTCGAGAACCGTTTCTACAGCAAACACAGAGCCACATGTGGTATCACCTGTAACTACGCCATGTAAGAACCAAAGATAAAATTCCGTGATGCTGTGTGGTAGTCGGTGGAAAAATAGTGGGGAATTACTTATTACAAGATTAGTGAAGCATCATGATGACTCAGGTAGTATTAGTAACAGAACTATACAGTTTTTTTTTTGGAATACTTCAATTTCAACAGCTGTTACCATTCACAAAATTTACTTTAGTGTAGTCCTGACATATTTCATGAAAGAGTTGTGTTTTTATCACACACTTTAAAAAGATCAAACATTTATAAATTGCGTAGTTTTTCATGTAACTTTAGCTGCTCTTCCTTTTTTTCCTTAGCCACGGTTACAATGTTTGGCGAGACCCAATGAAACCAACGCAGGCCCTGGCTAAGCTGTGTAAGGATGGCAAACTGGATGGGCCTCACTACGGCCCTGGAGGAAGAGTGAAGGTGGAGAACCGCGTCTTCATGGCACCCACTGAGATAGAGGATGAAAATGGTACATGTTAATGTCAACTGTAATCTTTTGTCTTAATTAAACATATTACCTACCTATAAGTGCATGGTTTTTCTACCATGCCTGTTCTAAAGCATGCTGAAGCTTTAACTCAACGCTTTAGTATAAAAAAGTGTGATTTGAAATTCGTATGAAACCAGGTGAATGATTGGTTGATGTCTGTCAGGTCTGAAGAAACAGACGGATGAACATCTGGCTCTGACCGTGTTGAAGCACTGGGAGGAAATCCCTCGAGTTGGCTGCAAACTTGTCCCAGAACACGTGGAAACCAGACCACTGCTCCACCCAGATAAACCTGGGATTGAACAAGTAATGTTGTCCGTTACTTCTGGCCCTACTTCTGCAAACTACAACTTTAAAACAAGACTTGTCATACAGTAAAGTTTTGTTTGCACTCGCCTTATTTCCTTGCGTTTCATTGTTTTTAAGGGGAGAATTGAGATGTGGGTGGATATGTTCCCTAAAGATATGACTGCACCTGGCCCCGCCCTTGACATTTCACCACGGAAACCAAAGAAGTATGTTTTTTTTTTTATAAAAGCATGTCAGCTTTTATGTGCACTATAATATATATTGTTCATTATATATATGTTCTTTTTTGCTTGTGTCCAGGTTTGAACTGCGAGTGATCATTTGGAACACAGATGAGGTTGTTCTGGAGGATGACGATATCTTCACTGGGGAGAAATCAAGTGACATCTTTGTGCGAGGGTAATTATTAGCCTTATATGTTTTTGATTGGGTTATTATGCTAATTTGTACATGTTTTCTGACATATTTCTGCAAAACTAGAGATGAATAAAAACTACCGATTAAAAGCCATGTTCACTTTGTTGAAGATGTTGACACTCTTCCCTCTAACAGCTGGTTGAAGGGGCAGCAGGAGGACAAGCAGGATACAGATGTCCATTATCACTCCATCACCGGTGAGGGCAACTTCAACTGGCGCTTCGTCTACCCCTTTGACTACCTCATGGCTGAGGAGAAAATCGTCATCTCAAAGAAGGAGTCCATGTTTGCCTGGGATGAGACCGAATACAAGATCCCTGCTCGTCTGAATCTGCAAGTGTGGGACGCTGACCATTTCTCTGCAGATGACTTCTTAGGTATAGTTGCAAAGATAACATTTTTTAAAACATCTGGTTCATGAATGAAACACCAGTTTGGTGATGTTTTATTCTTCATCAAATTTTAAACGTTTGCAGTGGGTCTTGAACGGCACACATGCTGTCTAATAACTATTTTCTGTTTTAAAGATAATGCCAATCAACCTTTCTTTCATGTAACCAGGTAAACTAATGTCTCTTCATAGGTGCAATTGAGCTGGACCTGAACCGCTTTCCACGTGGTGCCAAGACAGCCAAGCAGTGCACCATCGAGATGGTGACGAATGAAACAGAGATGCCCGTGGTCTCCATCTTCAAACAGAAGAGGATTAAAGGCTGGTGGCCATTTGTAGCCAGAAATGAAGACGACGAGTTTGAGCTCACGGTAGGTCAAAGTGAAAGTAACCTATAATGTTGGTGTTTACTGTCAGAACTCAAATTAAAAAGTTTGCGTCTTGACTGAGAGTGCCTTTTTTGTCCTATTAGGGCAAAGTGGAAGCAGAGCTGCACCTTCTGACAGGAGAGGAAGCAGAGAAAAGCCCCGCTGGTGAAGGACGAAATGAACCAGAGCCACTGGAAAAGCCCAAGTACGAAGGATTAACTGTTACCACCTTATTGTCCACAATTCTAATGGCTGAGAACCTTTTTGATCTTTCTTTCTGCGTTATATTATGTACACACTTAAGCTAACATTCATTCAGTAAAAAGGAATTGCTAAAAGTCCAGCTCAACTAAAAGTTTAAACCAAAATGAACTGGCCAAAATAAGAAACTTAACACTATTACGATTTCAATTCTAATAAACATACAAATAAACAAGAAGCTAAATCATCCATAAACAGAAAATGTTAGTAACTCCAACATAAAACGGGCATAAACAGATCATAAAGTTAATAATAAATCAAAAGCGTGATAAACCAAAATGAACAATTTCCTGATATGAGAAAAGATATTTTTACGTATTTACTTCGACCGAGTTCTGGACTTAAACCTAGGATCTTCTTTCTTTACATGGTAAGTTGCCGTTTCCCTGTCTACCTAGAGTCATCTCTAGATTCTCAATATACTGTAAATACATTCTTTGACTTGCTCTTTGCTTTGTCACAGTTAAAGTAATGTCATGTACTGTATATTCACATTGAAATCAAGCTTAGAACGAGAGCAGAAGTAAAGCAGAATGGTCCATAATGCTAAAAGTCTGAACATATGCGTTTTTGTCCTTCCAGCCGTCCTGACACCAGCCTTCTGTGGTTCCTCACTCCGTTCAAAGCCATTAAACACTTGGTCTGCAACCAGTACAAGTGGCTGGCCATCAAGATTGTCACTGCTCTCCTGCTGCTGGCCATGCTGGCTCTTTTCCTCTACAGCATGCCTGGTTACATGGTCAAGAAAATGCTGGGAGCTTGAGATGTTTCCCAAGACATCTCTGCAGAAGGTTCCACATTTTCACTAACCAGATGGCTTCTTACTCTCTCCTCTTCTACTTCTTATCAACCGTCTCAATCACGGCATTTTAAAAAACTAAAAAGGAAAAATAATAAGAAGACCACGTGTCCTGAAAAGCACTACACTGGCTTATAAATAGTTTGTTGCATTGGATATGCCTTTGTTGGCTCTTGGCTGCCAGGTGACACAATGCAGATATTTAATGGTAGCGACCCATTGTCAAGATTTTGTGTCACCTGAAAATCTGCAGTTTATAACTGGTTGAGTATCAGCATTGGTTTATTCAAATAAATACGACCATATAAACAAATAATGAAAATGTATCTCGGCTTATTTACGAATGAGTTACGCATAATATGTTGTCTTTTACATTTACTAACTCTAACTTTTTGTGCTCCACCAGCCGCCCTGACATCGCCCTCCTCTGGTTCCTGATCCCTTTCAAAGCTGTAAAAAACCTGATGTGTAACCAGTACAGGTGGCTGACCATCAAGATCGTCACTGCTCTCCTTCTGCTCGCCATCGTGGGTCTTTTCCTGTACAACATGCCGGGTTACATGGTGAAGAAGATGATGGGAGCCTGAGTTAAAACCAGCAGAGGATTACTTTTTAAATGGGGAGCATTTGTTATTAATTCAAATGTACTGTACTCTGTAATAAATATAGAGCACACCCATCATTCATTATTTATATTCTCTTATGTGTACAAATATGTTGGTGTGATAACATTGCTTTTTTGTTTGTTTCTTGAGATGTTTGACTAACCTTTCGAGACATGTGACCCTCTGTTGGAGAATATCAAAGTTTTATTGTTAATAAAGTGAGATTTTTTTTTGAATAGTTAGTTTGTGTTGGAGTTAAGATTTGTCCTGGTTAAAGAATGATTCTTCATGTAGTCCGTAAGTGTCTTTGTATGATATTTCAAACTAAATAAATTGACTTTTAAACCAATCCTGTCGTCCTGTCAGCTGTTAAAAATGCTGCTGTTTGTGTTTTTTGGTGTTAAATGAAAAGGACCTCACATGATTCACAATTTTGTCATCAGTATAACTCGGTCTGTTTTGTTAATTTAAACTTGTACAATTTAATTGGAGTCCTTATTGAAAACTTCACAAGCAAAAGTACTGAATAGCAGCAAATGAAACATTTAGTCACATCCTGACAATCCTTTTTAACAACTTTAAAGGTTACAGCAAACTTCAGTGGAATATTTTCCTCTTTTAGCTGTGATAATATCCCCAAACAAAAGCACTCTGTTAGAAGTTTATTAAAGCAACAAATTCATAGACAACTTGGCCTCAGGTTGTATCAGTACTCATTGCATCACTTATGAAACACAGACTATATTTGAATTGTCACATTGATGTCTTAGTAAAAATTGTCATATTTTCTAACACGCTGTCTCTGTGCTCCAACAGCCGCCCTGATATCGCCCTCCTCTGGTTCCTGATCCCTTTCAAAGCTGCAAAACACCTGATTTGTGACCAGTACAGGTGGCTGACCATCAAGATCGTC
This sequence comes from Tautogolabrus adspersus, assembly GCA_020745685.1. Classification (NCBI taxonomy): domain Eukaryota; kingdom Metazoa; phylum Chordata; class Actinopteri; order Labriformes; family Labridae; genus Tautogolabrus; species Tautogolabrus adspersus. The sequence goes on from CM036552.1 coordinate 18,312,873, forward strand.
ACTGCTCTCCTTCTGCTCGCCATCCTGGGTCTTTTCCTGTACAACATGCCGGGTTATATGGTGAAGAAGATGCTGGGGGCTTGAGACATCTGCTTGATTTTACTCTTATTCAAACAAACAAGAGAATTCAAAGCATTTCACTACTAAGTTGTGTTATTGAACAAGTTTTTTTGCCATCTGCAAAAGGCATCATCAAGTAGATAATAAGCATTAGTATTAGTATGACTTTAGTATGCAATGTGCACACTCATTCTCATATTGACATGTAATTGCTAAAATACATAACTGCAATGTTGTGGTGCAAATGTGTTATGTCAAAATGATGGTTGGTTTTATTTCATTTTATTATTGTAGTTTTTTTCTTCTTGTTGTGGTTGCTATGGTAAGGCATCTTTGTGGTTATTTATTAGCTCTCAGGTTTGCTGCATTTATCAAACTTTTGATTTTGTGAATAAGTGACAATAAAATACATTCCTAATCTCAAGTCATTTGTTCAGAAGTGTGTTTTTTCAATGCAGAAACAGCAAAGCTGTAGATACTGTTGCTCAATGACTACAGCTTTCATGTAGGCCTATCTGTATGTTTGGCTGAGTTGCTAACTTTGGAGAGTTGTTCGTTTTGACAAAAAAATAAACCTTCATTACTGTGGCAGCTTTTGGATTTATTAGAGAGTAGGCTACCTCCTCCGTGATTTGCTCAGCTGTCCGTTCTTGGTCTTGGACGTGTGATCATAAATGGATGACGTGTCAAGGCAAGTCGCCAGGTGATTGGTTTGAGGAAATAAATAGTTTCGACTTCAAAAATGGAGGACGTGTAGTAAAAAGTGGATGACGTGCAACATGGTTTAATGTACACAAAGCTTCAAATAAGTTACTAAAACGCTCTTCCTTGTTGAAGGTAATCTCCTTCACAATAATACTAATAATAAATCAGGTGTGAATAAGGCGCGCCTCCTAAAATTCTTTGAAACTAACTTTCACCTACAGTAGGCTACCTGTCTCACAGCAACTTTCAACCAGCTCTCAACACGTGACGCAGCGCCGCCATCTGCTGGTCTTTTACGGGATAACAACTGCTGCTGCTCTGCTGATCATTATTTCTACCTCCATCAACGCTGCCTTCGTCTACAGTGTTTGTGTAAACTTTCAAGGACGGTGGAGCTTCGATTGGACACCTGACTTGCAAGTTAATCAAATTTGTTTATGTTTTTCGTTACACCAGAACAAGTTGCTTTTCGACGTTACAGAAAGAATCCTACGCACAGAGAAGCCCAGTCACTTTGAAGTAACACAGCGAGGTACAGAGAAGGTTTAGTCAATATTAAAATATATGTATTTACACATTATTGTCTTATAAGATATAACTCTAAACATTTACCGACAGTAGTCTATTTTCTACTGGATAAAAGGCACTCTGCCAGCGCGGAAGGATTTCTAGTTTTTCTTGTGAATTCCCAAAATGTAAAGTTAGGTAAGCTTTGGTTTGTGGAGTCGAAGTTTGAAGTGGGATAAAATAGGCTACGTAAGATAGGCCTACAACAACTAGTTGATAGGTAAAAATGTTGCTATGAGTAAATGCATCATTGCTATCAAATTTAAAGTTAAGATAAGTTATACAATATTGATGGGAGAAAGCCACAGGAAAGTTATAATAGTAGAAGTGCGTTTATGTACAATCGACGGCCCGAGGAGGGTCTTGAACCCGAGGAGCTGGAACAAAATGCGGCTTCTTCTCCGTGATGGCAGGTCGATGAGGGACGGAGAAGAAAAAAAATGTGACGCCCGAACAGGGACTTGAACCCTGGACCCTCAGATTAAAAGTCTGATGCTCTACCGACTGAGCTATCCGGGCTCTGTCGTGCATAATCAAAGGTTCATATAAAATTATGAAACTGTGTGGTGTTGTCTTTGATTACAGCGTTACATCTTTACATCTTTACAGTGATGGTTTCGTTTTTCGTGACCGGAAGTGTTGTTGGTAGGTTACACTAGCTAGCTGTCTAAAGTTGTAAGCTTGCCGTGTGCTAATATAGGCTAACAAGCTAGCAGCGAAAGCTTAGGCTCTGTCATTTTGTACTATTCGACGCCCTTTAAATCCACACAAAAAGTCAATTCCTTGTCTTTAATGGATGAATTTACAGCTGTACAAAATGGTATTTTACAATATTCATAGAACAAATAATCCCGAGCACAGTCACTTTTAATCAAACGTCAACGCTGAACTTGCAGTGTTACAGTACTGCTTCAACATTGTTTCACATCTGTTTACCACCATGGCACGTCCCTTTGATAAATAAAGTTATTTAAAAAATATTTAAAAAATATACATTTGACAGCATACACATACAAACAAGTGACACCCTCTGCATTGACAAATCATTAAAGTGCATCATTCTTTTAAAGAATTGCTGCCAAATAACAGAAGAGCAGGGGAAAGTCATGCTGTTTCTGAACAGGATGTAAAACATGGTGATGTTATAGGAGCCTTTGTGTTGGTTGTGTTTTAACTCTCAAGAAGAATGTATGGATGATGGTCATGCACTTGTGCTTGGGGGCTTTTTGCATGGCACAGAAGTCAATATGACATGCTCTAAACAGGTTCGTCTGCTACACCCCTTTGCATGAAGAACAATGAAAGGTTAAGAATGAAACCTTGGTTAAAATACATGAATATGTGCTTGCTAACAGCTTCTCTGGTGACAATTCAAACATGTTGGCCTTATACTTGTAAAAACTTGAATCAATAAATCATCTGAATGGTAACTTTGAATTAACCTGATAATATTTATTTACAAAGTGCATGTGTATGTTTGTGTGTGGAGAATACCAGGCTGTGTTGTACATTAGCTTTTAAACAAAACGTCTATATGTGGAAACAGAGCCAGCCAAAAAGCTGCAGAACATTTGAGAACTGATTTTAAAATATATTATTTTATATAACGTAAGTTGATTTTCATAATATGTGAGTTTTAATTTTTTTGGAAAAGAGGCAGGTTGCAAGCTGAAATAAAAGCACAGGTTCGGATCTGGAGCCTCATGTTCATGGTTCAAAAACAGATGTCTGTTATCAGCATCTTTCCGAATGCTGCTTTTTTTCAGGACAACATACATTATTCAAATGTGGCTCTTAATGCCATTTGATTTTGGGAAAGGGGGGAAACAATACAATTTACACAACAGCAAAGTGTAAAGAAGCCTCCAGCTGAAGTGATCACATTATTTTACACTGCAGCAACAAATGCACTATCAATATCAATTTTTTTTGACAAGACAGAAAGAGTGAAGTGTGTAGTCTGATGGTATTAATGGCTATAAGAAGTAACTTGATCCTGTAGGGTCCTCCTTTTGATATACAAACTAGAAAACTACCCTGCATGCCTTTTAGGCATGTAATAAGTCTTTTACTATCTTCCATGATGATCGTCGTAACCGGGCACATCTCTCTCTTGCACATGTCCATCTTCATCTTTGCCCGATCAAATGGTCAGTCCTGGATAAAGGTGTGGTCAATATGAGAATGTGTGTTCGCATTTTCTCTGGAGAGTGAGAAGCTGACACCGGGCTTTGTTATGTAATCTGAGGAGAGAAAGGAGACAAAAATAGTCATGTAATTGTTGCGCACACAGTCATCCCTCTTTAAATCACCAACAAGCAATGTTCACCTTGTGTATGTGAGGAGGCATTTCATCCTCTGAGCTCTCCTCTGGTACTGGCTCATGCTGTCGTGTTGCTGCTTGACTTTCCTCTTCCCAGCCTCCCATGGGCACACGGGCTGATCTTACTACTTTACCCCCTGCACCAAAGAAGTCTAAAAACAAAGAAAAAGGCCTTATTTTCTCTGCACTGTACAGCTGGAACCAGCTGGAAAATCTTCAAAAGTGGAGGAAAGTCCCTATTATCTTGGTGGAGGTTTAAAGTATATTGCACATTGGGAATCGTGGCACACGTAGGAGCGTGACAAGGGACATTCTGCACACCACTCTGAGGTTCAGTTATGCGGTCTAATGGGACAAACTTACAAATAGGGGTTTGTCTGAAATACATTTAACAACATAGACCTCTTGAAGCCTTACTAAACAAAAAGCTCAAATTAATTGAGTTTATTAGGTTATATTCTGTCACAATGAGAACACAGAGACAAACACAATCACAGTTGTTTAATGCTGCGCCTTTATAATGCTCAGCTAAGAATCCTGCCATATTACATAAGATTCCATTCAAATGCACACAGCCTGCAACATAAAGAGGCGTCCCAAGTTTTGGTACCTGTGGGTCCACTGTGGCGTCGTTGGCTGCTGCCCTGTGATGATGCCCCCTCCCGACCCATGGTTGCACTGCTGTTGGCAGACACTGATGTAGGAATGGCACTGGGACTTGCAACTGCTGCGGGGAAAGTGTGCGAGCGAGGGAAATTTCTGGACTGAGGGTTGGGTTCGCTCCTCACTTCATCTGGGACGCTGTCGCTGCTTTCATCGCTCTCCTGCCTGTGCCAGGTGTGACGGGAAAGCTCGCCACGGGACTGCTGCTTGTGTAGCTACAAGGAATAGAATAGAAATGAAGTAGAATGGCTAGGCTGGATCCATTGTCAGACTTTCAGATGACTTCTGTTTTCTTCTGGGAACAATTACCTCATGCATGTAAAGCGCATGGATGCTCATCTCAGTGGAGGCGTACTCTGACAAGATCAAACTGGTGAGCTGACCTTCCCATGCGCTGCTGCCTGAGCTCACTGTCCGGGCATCCGTCCTGCAGAAAGAGAAATGTGGAGGGAAAAAAGGACATGAAAAGGAGGTGATATAGATATGTAAATTAGAAAATGTAGGGAGTGGAAATAATGGATGGAAATTAGGGTTTAAAACTATCTCATTAGTTAAAGCTCTTGAAAGTAGGTTGCTACCCTTTGGACTCTGAACTGTGAGATTTACACAGGAGCTAAAAAAAAAAGCAATTTAAAAAAGGAATTAAGTTGAGGCATCACATTTTCTTACCCAGAACCTGCCATTGCTTTGCTCATGGTTGAAGTGTGAGCAGCTGCCCTGTGAGCTGAACTCAAACTGCCTCTCAGGTGAAGACTGCTGCTGATTGGAGAGAGGGAGCGCAAGGCAGATGCTCCATCGCTTAAGCCAGCTGCTGCATGATTTGTCAAAGAGCTGTCCCTGCCAAAATGTACCGATGTCCCCATGGAGGGACCTGCCAAGAGGTTTGCAACGAGACTCTTTGGCTACAAGAGGGAGAAAGGGCAAGAAAAATACCGTGTTAACTTCTAAACATGTGATAATGATTGCTGTGAAACTTGAATGAAACATTTTGTTTATAAATGTACCTCTGACTCAGACAGTGAGAGTGGATGTGTGTCTGAAGGAGCCCCCGTGGCCTCTCTGTGGACTCGTTCTTTCAGCTGGCTGATGAAATGTGTGGTCTCCTGAGGAGGCTGCCACTGGGGGTTTGTAATCGCAAAGTGCATCAGAGATAACTCCGTCTTTCCATCCTCGGCCTGTTGGTAGATCGACGCCTCCGTCTTTCCCTCCGACATCCACTACAGAGCAAGCAAAGAGCGTCAACCAAAACCAATTATCTAATACATATCACACAGTCTATAATAAATCAGCTTATGTAATGATTTTAGAGTCTGTTTGCTCTGTGTTTGTCTGTGTGGGTGCACTCATTATGTGTAGTCTCTCACCGCAGGGTGTCCGTGCTGTCTGATGTCCATTTGGGCAAAGGAGCAAGTGTCTCCTACTCCAACCACTTCCACTGTGAAGTTCCTGAAGAAATCAATGATCTCCAGGGACTTCCTCCTCAGACAGAAGATCAAGATGATGGGAGTGACAACTGGACTCAGCAGCTCCTCTAGAATAAACACCTGGAGAGAAACAGAGGGGAAAAGGCTAACGGTACGGCTCCACTGGTTCTGACGACTGATAGCGTCTCGATGCTTTCAATTCATTTCCTATGGAGAGGCGGTCGCGGAATGCATTATGGGATCTTTGCGGCGCGTTTCGAGAAGGGCTCTGGCGCGATCGCCGGACAAGAATAGACCGGAAGTCTATTCTATGCAAATCAGCCCAGAAACCACCCAGACTAGCTGCGCGTTTATCCAATCAGATGCAATCATTGAGGCTACTTCACCTATTGCGTAACCTACAGCAAAAAGGAGGGAAAACAAAATAAAAACATATGCCAACCGCCATAAAACGGGTATACGCCCATCAAGCGGCGAGTTGAGTGCTCCGGCGCGATCCCTAGCATCCTCGCCTGAAGCTGTGGAGCCGTACGGTAACACTGTACACACTTCAGCAGAGTAGGGCTAAACAAGCATACAAAGGTTTGCTGAAACTCGGATTTTTAAGTGGAAATGGGTTTTTCATTATTAAAATCTTATGGAACATCTCAGACTCTAAGATTAAAGATTCATAATGCCACCAGCTGGGACAATCTGCAAGTGGAGGATCTTGTGCGGTTATAAGAAGCTGCTTCCCAGCATGACGTAAAAATGTCTCTCTTTCAGTAGATCTGCTTGTGAAGAGGCAGCAGAAATGTGGGGTAAAGCTCTGCCTTAAATAAAGAAAGGTAAATGTGTACTTGTCATAGTAGATGAAGCAGATGTGCAGCGATGATAGGTTATAACCATAAACGAGCTTGCACACTAGCATGGATATGAGACTGCCTTTTATTACAGCAATACAATCATGATAGAAGTTGTTTGATCACACCAAGACTTGTTCTGTTTGACAGCTTAAATGTCTAGCATTGAAAAGGCCCGTGTAACTCAGCGTGACGACAACTTAATTTATTCAATAAGGTTGAGTCTTGATATTCCCCGTTCAGTGTCCATACTCACTGCTTTGTACTGGAAGAGCTGCGAGAACTGGTCACGCGTCTCATATCTGTGTGCATTGCCCTGCCAGTGATCGGGCATGTAGTGGATGTGAGCAAGAATAACACGCAACAGCTGCTCAGGACAAAACACCATATGCTTATCAGGAATGAATGACCTGTAAAGAGAAAGAGAGAGAAATGGGGAAAGGTTCAACTAATATCAGAAAATGTGATTGACACTGTAACTGTAAATCCATTAGAAGTACATCTGTTAGAGAGGGTTTCTCAAAGCAAATTACAATTGAAATCCCACCATCTTAAATATCAATCTACGTGTGACCGAGTCAAGAACTTGAATTTTCTACACATTCAATTTGTGGGAATTTTCCCAAATACTTCAATTATTCCTTTAATCTCAATTAGCGGACTGAAAAAGAGGAGAGCTTCTTAAAGAAGGGAACCGTCTTACTCTCATCAGTTTTACAGCAGAATTAGATCCCAAAGAGCATTAAAGGGATTACAACTCTGGGTAGCTTTAAAATGGGGTGATAAAGAAATGACTCGTGGGTAAAAGCCTTCACTTTTTGTGTAGGTGAAGATATGTGTCATACGGTGCGTTCCATTTGATCTCTGAAGTCGGAAATTCAGAGCTGCCGGTCTGATACGTCATCAGGAACGTCCCCCTGAAGTCGGATTTCCCACTTGAAAACTCACAGCAACTTCAGTAGCCAGAGTTAAAATCCAACATGGCTGCTCCGTGCATCAACAGTAACGTTTAAGCTGTAACTTCTGTGTGTAGAAGCAACATAGTCCTCTTTTTGTGTAATTAAATCAATCACACCGATAGTATGGTGCAAATTCTAACTCTGCAAGTGTTGTTATTTTACTTTCACTCACAAACTATCACGTAGTGTGTTGTTATCGTCAGGTATTAGCTAACAAAACAAAAAAGTACTATTGAAGGCGTGCATGTTGCTTGACCCACTTGTTAACAACTCTCAACTGGAACGCGGTTATCTCAAGCGTGACGTCATTCCCAGCTCCGAAATCCAAGATCCGAGGTAGATGGAACGCACCATAAAGTATGAAGATGAATATTTGTATCTATTTTTGTTTAAGTCGTTTATAACATTGTAACAAACAACTGTGCATTTACTAAATGTTTCACTTGATTTGAACTATAACAGAATTCTGAAAATATTTACTTAGGTTGATGAAATGAAAACACTTATCATTACCTGCAGACTGTGATACACACTCCAAGGAGCGTGATTGATGAGAGAACATGTTCCACTGCGAGAACATCCTCATCGTAGATGGTCAGAGCGATGAGGACAGCCAGAAGAGACCCGGCAAAAAAGGCTACATTTTTGGCAACCACTGTCAGCAGCGGTGACAGAAAACAGTTCATATACTTGGATGCAGCCTAAAAGAAACAGACAAAAAGGATGAAATAGACTTCATTTTTGACCCTACAGACACCATGAGAGACACCAGTATAAGGTAGAACTTCATTTTTAGAGAAGAAAGTTCAAAAACAAACTATATGCAGGAAATAATCTGACCTTGTAGCCTTTGCTGAGGCGTGACATGAGCTCATGGTCCAACTCATTGAAGTGACGCAGGTAACATCGACCGTACAGAGACCAGCATCTCGCTCCCAGTGAACCGGGCTCTCGCTTGATCACCTTAACCACAGACAACAAACTACTGTCTAGGGCACTATATCAGGAAAAAAGATTTGTATAAAGTTTGTGTATGCAAGTGAACCACTTACCTCAGTGTAACTAAAGAAGGCGTAGAGAATCTGCCACACCAGAATGACCGGACACAGCAGCAGATTGGCGATCCCAATCCACAGAATACGGGATGCTAGCCTGTCTGCCAGCTCTAGCCTGTTACCTCCCCGCTTGTACTCTGGTTTCAGGCTCCACTCGTTCTCAAACAGAGAGCCTAGAGCAATGAAACAGCCAAAGAAGGTAGCGTTAAGAGGCCTATGTGATTGTAAACCTAGGCAACAGGCAAATGCATAAAAATAGATCAATTCAACTTTGTTAGACTACATTAAAGTTCAAACACATATTGTACATGTCTTTAAATAAAACATGGACACACCTGGACCCCAGAAGAAGATTAGTTCAAAGTTGTATTTAAGACCCCGGGTGTAGAAAACACAGTCACCAAGTACGGGAGGTCGAAATCGCACAGGAAGGAGTGACTTGTTCACCATGGCAACCTAGAGGAGTACAGGAAGAAAGCTTCTGGTTTTAATGTCTCACAGTTTCATTACTTTGCAATACCTTTGTCAGACATAAAGAAGCGTTAAAAATGATTTGTTTTTTTCCGCAAGTGGACGTACCATGTAGTTTTTAAAGCGGAGAATGCGGTGGTAAATGTCCAGCTCCGTCAGTTCTTTCTTATGGATGCAGATCTGGTGTTCCTTCTGAATCTCCACTATCCTGGCCTGAACCTCCTGCCATGTCGCATAGGGGAGCTCTGACTTAAAAGGGAATGTAAGTGGATACAAGTCATTATTATGAATCTTACTGTTACTGCTAGCAAAACACATTTCAAATAGTTTCATTTTGTCCGTCTCACCATGGTCATTTTGAGCGCGTTGATGTAGAAGGATCTGATCTCCCAGTAGCAGCAAATGTTGTAGATGAATTTGACCATGCGATGTAGCCAAAACACCCCCGAGATTATCAGCACAAAGATCACAAATGCGTTGTCGCGGATACTGCAATGGATAAAAAATATGATTCTCTATAATTGAAACATGTAGCTAACTTAGCTCATAACACAACTATTCATAGTGTTACACACTTAATAACATACATATTTTTATAAAGAAGAAGAACAAACGCAAAAAAAAAAAAGGGAGCATGAACATGGGGGAAGGTATGTGAACTGAGTTGTAAGGATCTCTGAACCAACATGACACAGATTTTTTGACAAAGAGTCAAATAACAGACAATACGAGTTCCATGTGATCATTTACTAAGCAAACTAATGTAGAAGGTTGGCCTGAATGTTTAAGTGTTTGTAGATCTGTATCAAAAAAAGAGCCTTCAAAGACTGTCATGCATCTGCAAACTGAAAGGACTCTATGTTGCCCCCCATCTCCTCCTGCTACTATATCAGAGCATGATTCAGCCCATCCTAATGTACTGTTCCACCTGCTTCTTTAACATGCTATCTGTAAAAAACAAGGCCAAACTCACACGCATCCTACAAAAGGCCTCGCTGAACAGGCCAGAGTGGGAACTTTTGACTGTTGTCTAACTCTGTTTGTGTTTTGTGTATGTATGTTCTTAGGTGGGAATTGTCTGTGTTGACAGTAACGATGCTGTGAAAAAGAGTTTCCCCATGGGGACAATAAAGTCTAAAGTCCATCTTAACAATACAATTTAAAAAACCATAAAACGAATTATTCACTCAGCCAAACACTCAAGCAAAAGTACAGCTTCTATGTAGAAAAAACCATGGTCAACTATACAGTGACACACTCACCGTGCACTGCACACATCCACCGGGAGAAAGGCGTCCGGCAGGGTGACTTTCGAGGAATCAGTGTGATTTACAAACTTGTTGGCGAAGAGTATGTCATAGTCCACACAGTTGGCTAGGAACACTGTGAAGCCAACCACAAACAGCAACTGGCTGCATGGATAGAAAGGGAAGGGTACCACAATAAGAGAACATGTAGTGGATGTCAAGTTCTGTGTGTGTCATACACAAGCTGATGGGTAGGGTACATACACAAGCTCAAAGATCTCTCCCAGCAGCATACAGGTGAATCCATTCTTCTGGTGCAGATTATACACGTAATGGATGTTAAGGAACAGTGCAGATATATCTGAAGTGAGAAGTCCTACTCTTGTGTCGTTGTGTCCTTTTGGAGAGGCCAAATTCATTTGACAGGAAAACTCACAACACAGCACATTAAGAATACATACTCAAATGTTGTCAAAGGATATTCTCTGGAAAAACAGGTCCAGGTTCTCTATGTGATGCCACTGGGCTGCAAAAGATTGATTGAAAATTAGTACTGACTATTAGTGCAAAAGAGGAGGGGTTGTGTTTGTGTGTTCATGATTTGTTTGTGCAATGTCATACATTTAGCTCCTTCAGGCACGTGCATCAGCATGTTGGCCTCTCCAGGGGGAGAGTCGCTGTAGGACGCCTCCAGGCGTTGGTACTCTGTGTCAAAGTGAGCCATGGTGACAGCAGCTTCAGTCTCACCAAGTAACTGAGCCCAATGCTACAGACTAGAGTACAAGGAGAGATGATTACCATCAGAAGAGAGCAAACAAAAAAGACATCATATCATGGTTAATAATCAACTCTTTATAACCATTACACACTCCAGACAATATAGTAGAGTCTACACACTCGACTGAGGCCTTATTTTCAACATTAGCAGTGTTTTGGGGGCGCAGACTCGCCCCTGATAATAATTAAGTAGAGGACATCCATTTATTTGATTGCTTTGCCACGCTTTAGTCCAAAAGTGCTTTAACCGACTTCACTAACACTAGAGCCGAACGCAACAGAGAATGTTCGAACAGTAGACAAACAACGAGTCAATCAGAATCGTCAGACGTTTATTTTGCACCACCTTAGATTTCTTAAGAGCCAAATGATCTTAATTAACAAACTATTACATTTTTAGAGATTCGATATTACAACAATGTGTCCAGAAAGGATTACAAATGTGTGAATATGTGAATAACAGGTTGCTAACCCAGACTTCTGTTTCAAGATGTTTGTCTGTCTATTGACAACATAGAGACAACATGTATAAAAACTGTATTGAATCAAAAATAGGACAGCATGCCATGGAGTACAGAAATGTATACATTTTGTACACAGTCAAGTTGTGAACATTATAACAGGGGTTCCCAACATTTTGGCTCGGGACTCCCAAATTACTGTGCTAGATACTGGGGACCCCCACTGTCCCTATATATTTATACGATACGATACACTTTATTGTCCCCTTGGGGAAATTTGTCTTGGACTCAAAGTGAGTCCGGGTCGCAAGCAGGGCAGCGCCAATATTATATTTATTATTGTAAAAAAGGCTAGCAGCAGAACACAAGTAATCTTCATGTATTAACTGTAGGACTGTGGACACAAAGCAGACATACGGATGTCTAGATGGTGTATTTTTATTCATAGGGAGCAACAAACACCTACATTGTTAGTTATGTACAAATGTATACTTAAAGGATTTTTTTTACATATCACTTTCATTTCGGCATAAATCTTACTTTAAGACTGTAGTTGTATTTTAAATTCAACTACTTTTTTTGTAAGTATTTTCACAATAACTGGTAAAATACGCAATTTTAAATGTATTTGGTTATTGAAGGCACCTCGCGACCCCCCCATAGGGTCCTCCTGACCCCCACTTTGGGAACCACTGCATTTTACACTGCTTTTTAGTTTCCACTGTAGGTGTGACGACGTACTTTACATCCTAACACAGAAGTGGCCAAACTAAACTGATAAACCTTTAACTATAGACTGTTTTAGTCGCAGTCACTGCCTTTTAACAAAGCTATGGCTTGACATGTAAATCTTACCTCCATCGCAGAACAGCACGTCTTATCAAACTCTGTTGTTGACTCATATCCCAAGCTAAAAATAGGAAGAGGAATTTCTATTAAAAGTCTCCGTCTCAGTTTTATTTTGGACAACAACAAACTGTAAAACAAGTCTTTATGCCATGTTCATATTTGGAGGCAGCATACAGGACAGCACAACACGACTTAAAAGCAGTTTGTTGAATGTTTTCCTAGCTAAAGCTGTTTGAAATGAATTAGCAGCTACATATCACCGTAAGAAGCTAGCACAGGAAGACTGATTCAGGTGTTGTTATTGTCGTGATTTGACAGCACAGGCCTGTCTCCCTCGCTTAAAAATAATGTCACACTTCAAATCATGGCGCATGGAGTCCTTACCGTTATGAAGTTGTTCCTCCGCTCGGGCTCTGACGGGTCAAGACTGATAATCTACAAGGATTTTGTCATCTAAATCGGTCTTGCTTTCGTTTTTCTTCTGGGTGCCTGTCTGTCTCAAGTCGCGTACAAGCCAGTTTCATTTTTGCTAGCAGTGTGGCGTCTGTCACAGCTGAGGGGCAGGAACGTCGTCCAATCATAAAGCAAAAGTTCCAGAACGGCATGAACAACAGCCAATCAAATGAGTTTAGAGGCGGGCTCTAGGGAATGTTGTGTGTGGGGCTGTCAGTGACACGCCCTGTATGAGACGCTCTGGTTAGTCCAGTTATTAAAACGTCTTTACTGCCATCGCATGGTCGTTTTTGGTAGCACCATGCCAGAGGTAGTGTCATACTGTAAGTGCACTCTTGGTGATGCTGTTACATCTAGATTTTACATATTATTTTTAAAACGTACCTGGAAAGTACATTTGATATTTACAGTCTATGTGTAATAGAGACAGGTATTTTTTTTATTTAACCTTTATTTAACCAGGAAAGAAACTTGTTGAGATTAAAAAATCTCTTTTCCAAGAATGTCCTGGCCAAGACAGGAAACAGCACAATTTACAGAGTTTCACACAAACAACGAGCAGCCACACATACAAATACAAACGTCATTAAAAGACACAAATAACAAAATTAAACAGCCAATGTTTATCAAAATCAGCCAAAAAACACATCATGGAGAACATCTACAGCCAGAAGTGTCCGCCTCTAAGTCCTTTAACATCCCCTTAAAATCATCCAATGAGAGCAGCTTGTTAAGTTTCAGCTCTTTTTGTAATTTGTCCCAAGTAAAGGTTATTTAGAGACATGCTTCTCACACACATAGGCCCGAATCACACGTACCAACAGGACCTGTGGACATGCATTAGTGGAGAGATGTCAGAGTGGGGCTGCTACACACTGCTACGCAGGGAGCACACCAGAGTGGGTGGAGGTTCAGTGCCTTGCTCAAGGGCACCTCAGCAGTGCTCAGGAAGTGCCCTGGCACCTCTCCAGCTACCAGACCAACTTCCATATTTGCGGACCGGTTCCCAACCCAAGTCCCTACAGACTGAGCTACTGCCGCCCCACAATGTGATGTAATGTACCAGAGACCCTGGAGAAGGAGATAAATCACAGCTCTCCTGATTAATCTATTTCAATTAACTGCTAGGATGACCTATAGAGCATACATTAGTGCACATAGCTCAGCTGAAAAATGTTAACATGTGAAGTTACTCTATACAATTCAACCTATGGGCAATAACATTTCCAAAAACAATTAAATAATGCTCTAATACTTACTTGCTATTAAATGGAGCCATTATTATTGTGGGAAATCCCCATTTCCATAATAATTAATTTTTAATTGTTATTCGAAGTTAAAAAAAAAAAAAAGTGAAAAAAAAGTTTTACAATTGAAAGTTAAAAATCTAAAATCCCTGTTTCCTCATAACTGGCCTTTCAGATTTGAGTTGTGGAGATATTAGCAGGTTGTATTATTGATGAAGATATAAAACATCTAAACACACATTCTTACAGTCTTAATTTAATGTCATTTAAAATAAATATATTTTGTGAGGCCTATACTGGATCAATAATCAGATCCCTAATTTCTTCTGCAGGTCATGTCATGCACATTATGTCTGGATAAAATAATAGTAGTTACAGGAGCCGACTTCACAGCAACAAAGCTGAGCTCACCTTCTGTCGCCTTCTGCTGTGATGAATATTCATATATGATTGTAAAGCTGCTAGAGTGACAGCTGGGCTTTTGTTCACTGTGTCACACGTTAGTTACACTGTTGTGTGTGTGTGTGTGTGTGTGTGTGTGTGTGTGTGTGTGTGTGTGTGTGTGTGTGTGTGTGTGTGTGTCTATGAAGTCAGATGTCATACCTTTGCGAATTGCCCTCACTAATAATGATTTCATTAACTGATCTCCAGAGACAGACAAATTAATAGGAGTATCAGTCTTCATTCTGACACCTGCAAATAGACGTACACACAACACACTAAACACACTAGACACAAACACACACACACACACACACGCACACACACACACACACACACACACACACACACACACACACACAGTTTGTATGGCATTTTTTTAACCTTTCAACCCCCCCCCCCCCCCCCGCTGTCTGACTGCTTCAAAATAAAGCATGATGTATATTTGCCACTCCTCTGCTTTTTTGCAGGATGCAACATTTTCTAATACTGGTTCTGGGTTTTTTGTATGCAGATGGTGTAAATAGAGAGGTTTTTTTTAAAGGGCAGGGATGTCTTGAGTCAGGGGGTAGTCTGTGTAATCCAGTTATTATAGTGATCTGGGTAATATAATCTGCTTTGATGAGGATTAGGATTCATTCAATCTAATCCAGTAGAAAAAGTCTGTCACAGTGCAGTTTAGTGGCTGACAAACACATAACAGTAACTACGTTATAAGTGTACAAAGAAATGTATAATGTAGTTGCACAAAGAAAATAAATGTCTCTTCATTCATTTTCATGAATTTCTACCACTCTGAACTCCCTCATTTCATTTTGAATCACTTGCTGCTGATGCTACAGAGGCTACAGATGATCCAACATTACTTCTGGCTTTCCTAACTTTAGAAATGTTGGTGTTTCCTCATCACAATGCTTGTAAAATAAAAACTAAAGTAACCTAGTGTTAACAGAATATATAAAATAAGTGTTTCAAAAGTGACATGGAGTAGAAGCTAATTTCTCTGTCAACATTGTTTTAAATAAATGTGAAATGATTTTTAAAAATATTTCTAAATTCCTTGTTGCCAGACAGATTGAGCGTTCCTACACCTTGTGTTTTTGTATGATATGATAATCATGGACATTGTCAGAGTGTTACTGTGCATATCTCTGTTAGTCTGCTCGCGCTGCAGGCTATAGCTGGCTTATTAAATTACCCCACTGTCTGTTGGGAATTAGGGGGTTGCATTGACAGCTAATTTGGTCCAAAGAAGTGCTGTCATGCTGCCATGCAACCCATGGGTGGTGCTGGGATAACGTGGGTGGGGGGGGCAGGGTGTGGCAGGCATGGGGTAGCTGGGAAGGGGGCAGGGAAAGGGGGATCGAAATGAAGTCATCTCTCTGGAGAAACTTAATTAGTTAAAGCTCCTTCCTGTGGGACAACATGGGACAACATTTAAATCACTGGTTGTCTTCCTCTCCCTGCTGGTAACTCTGATGTGTTTTTGAACTGCTTTAATTGTCCCACCTCCATTAGGACTTATCCAATGTTACATAGATTTCTGTTTTCAATGTTTCATGATGAAGGATTTAAAAATAAAAGGTATCACAAGGAATCAAAGATGACGGCAAAAAGAAAATATCTGGATATGTTGTATTGACACAATCAACCTGAGATTTGTTGGCATGAATACAAATATAGAACACCAGACTGCTCCATTATTATTACCTTACGAGTCTCTTACCTGCTATAAAATCATATAAAATCTAAGATTTAGCATCATAAATCAGTCCCGCACAGGAGTCAAATTATAATGGTATGATGTGGAGAAGAGGAGAGGAATAGAGGAGAGGTCAAACTTTAAGTCATAATTTGCTGATATAGCACTATTGGACTAATGTGTATTTTTAAAAATAGTCCTCAGCTGTCTCTGGATAAGAGCAATAATACCCTCCATGGTCTACTGATTGTAATTACAACTTCAACACCTACAGTTTATCTGCTTTTACAAGAGGCCTGGTCAGAACGTTTCTTACTGAATGACCTTTTTTATTCTCAGAAATATGATTTCATTATGAATCCAGATCCGCAAACTGTGTGTTGCATGAGTCACACAGATCGGATGACATCATGTATGTCACTCTCATGGAGCCTGTATGTGTGTGTGTGTGTGTGGGTGGGGGGGGGGGGGGGGGGGGGGGGGGGGGGGCACATTAGGCATGATGAATGCATGAATCGTTCAGTATGTTTGTCCTCAGGGAGTGATCTCTGACACCAGACTGGATTGTCCCTCAGAAGCATCGCGTCGGCCCAGTGCCTTTCCCATGTGTTTGTATAACAAAGAGGCCATTTTTGCCTATAATAATAACAAGTAACCAAAGAATAATTATCACTGAAATCATTAGCTGTTGCATCATTGGCATTATTGCATTTACGCACAGCATGTTTCTTTGTCTCTTTGTACCGTCCGTCTCTGTTGTCATAAATTCATGTTGTGCATCAAGACATGCAAATGTCCTTCAGACTCCCTCCCCAGACAGAAAGGGTAATGGTCAATATCAGCAGTGTAGCTGATAATCAATACAGAAGTAAAGCAATGAGATGGTGCTCCATGTTTGCTATTATTACATGTGTCCTGATGTTTTGATGAAAATGTAAGTTATTCTTCCATAAACATTAATGAGCAGAACTCGAGTGTTTGCCCTCAGCAGCCACAAGATTAATACTGAGCTATTCAGAGAAAGTTTGAGACTAAATAACCTCGTCTGCTCAAAATTACATTTAATCAAAAGCTGTACTTGTTTGTGTCTCTTTGCAAACCACATTAACTTTAAATTTGATTGATGGGAAACAAGGTTTTAATATGCTGCTTCAGTTATCATGTTTGTCTTGTTGTGCAAGAGGAGGGGCTTTGTTGATGAATTGCAGATTGTAGAACACGGCATGCTAAAATATTTTTATGTAAGAATAAAAAAGGCAATAGATATTTGCCCTTTTCAAAGATTTTCCAAGGCTGCATCTTTAAAAGTGTTGTAAATGATAACAAACAATGCACCTTTGTCTCACTGCCACCATTAAGTCAAAAGAGACCTTGTTTAGGACCAAACTTTTTCCCTCAGGCCTTAATTTGGATTGTCCCATTTTACCAGTTAACCAGCGCACACTGAGGCTGACATTCAATCAGGGCATTTCACACTGAGTTTCCCCGCACCTCTTTGACTCAGCGTGTGCTCTCAGACAGCAATAAACAGATGAGTCTGCAGAGAGAGAGCATAAGAGGGTCAGAGGAAAGGGGCGACTGAAAGACAGAGACAGCAATAAATGAAAAGAGATTTATGGACGCACTGCTCGTTAAACTGATTGGCTGTGACATTGCCAGTTATGTCTACTAGCATGTGCAACATATGACCAGCGCACACATCAGTTAACAGATACATGTGTTCAACTGTTTACTAGTGGTTTAAATAAATGTGAGCGTTAAACCATAAATATTCGCACACAGAGGAAGAGTCAGCTTCATGGATGGGTGGGCTCGAATACAAGATCTTCAGTGATCTGTCTGTGTTATCTCCGGAGGACCTATTGATGATCTGTCCAACACACACTTCTCACTGATTTACACTGGACACACTCACACCCACACACACATACACACACACACACACACACACACACACACACACACACACACACACACACACACACACACACACACACACACACACACATATTTTCATTGTAACTGTCAGAAGAGAAGGAGACTTCAAGGAGAAAGAGAGAGACGAGGCGCTGAGGTCAGATGAGTAAGCAGAGTTCTGCTCCTGACTCGCCAGGAACAAAATCTATCCCACAATTCACCACTGAGGGTCACTCAGTCCTGGTGTTGTCATGGTAATGAGAATATAATATCATAGACTTTCTAACGTCTGTGGGTTTCAATGCATGTGTGAGTTCCCGTACACGTGTGCATGTAAGATGAGTTGTCTGTCGATGGCTTTTAGCCGTGTAATCACAAAGAGAAACACCCCCCCATCCCTTTATTCCACTCAAGGGTGATTTGTTCTTGTTTAGTTTTATTTTGGTGTTTAGATTTAATTTCCTGTTTTATTTTGACATCCATCCTTGTGTTCTTGTATTTGTTGCGTGTTCCCTTGTGTTGCTTTAATCCCTCTCTGTGTTTTTCTGTTCATTTTCTTGGTTTTAGTTTCTTAATTTGTATCCTCATGTTCTCTTTTCCCTGTATGCATTTCCCTAGGCTTGTCTTTAGTGTTTTCTGTTTTATTTTGTATTAGGCTATTGTCCCCAGTGTTTCTTGCTTTACTTCCTCCCTTTGTCTGGTTTCCCTCCATTTTGATTGCCCTGATTGTCTTCACCTGTGTCGTTAGTCTCACCTGTTTCTGATTACCCCAGTGTCTTTTTAGTTTCACTGTACCTTTGCTCTTGTTGTCAGTTCATACCTCTACCTACCAATGTTGATTTGT
The DNA here is from genome assembly GCA_020745685.1 of Tautogolabrus adspersus. NCBI lineage: Eukaryota > Metazoa > Chordata > Actinopteri > Labriformes > Labridae > Tautogolabrus > Tautogolabrus adspersus. Next base: position 18,331,880 of record CM036552.1, read on the forward strand.
CTTCTCATCTGTGTTTCTCTTGGCTATTTTTTTTCTCCTATTTGGATTTTGTTGGACTTTAAAAAAGTAAGCCTTGTTTTTGCCTTTTTGTTGAAATATAAATACCTTTTTCGTGAGACTGCATTTGGTTACTTTACCTTTTTCTGCTTCATAACACTAATGGAGAGTTTATCCACAGTAGTATTTGGTTTAATTTGGTTTATGTTCTTATACTGACATAAGAGTTGCGACTAACGATCATTTTCTTTATTGATGAATGTATTAATTCATTTTCTTTAATTATCAATCACTCTGTTGACAAAATGCACAGAAGTCTATGAACGGTTCCTAGACATCTTCAAATGTCCTGTTTTACAGTTCAGTTTTAAAGTTCATTTAATTGGAAACCACCCTAAAAATGTGAACATGTGTGTTAAAACAAATGATGAAAAATATTCTATTTTGTTTCAAAATACGCTTCGTGATGTTGGTGTATTGGTCATTTTGTGTGTTGTAAGTGACGTGTGTCATAGACAGAGCATGTCTCGTGAAACAATGGAGATGATTAAGAGTCCTTCATGATTTGTAAGCATTCCTGTTGACCAACTTACTAGACCATCAATAATGTAGCCTAACCTTTGTAAGTCCTGTGTCAACAAACAGCTTCTGGTACCTGAATGCATCACTACTGTTGCGGACCCCAGGAAGAATAGCTGCAGAAATTCTGCAGCTAATGGGGATCCTAATAAACAAAACAAAACAAAAACTACCAATAGGGACATCATTTGCAACTTTGTAGACTCTGCATGCTCTTTCTGCATATTGCGACCAACTATTCTACCAGAGAAAGTCCTCTGCTTCATGTTGGTTTTTGTTTTTGCGGCAGGATACACACTTTGGTTCCAAATATTGATATTAATATTTAAATCCAACCAGTGTGAAAGTTTGTAGTCTTTGCTGTTGGAGTTTCAGGTTCACTGCAGGTTCTCTCTGCCCTTCAGGCTACATCATATTACAGATTACAATCTCAGGTCCCATTTCCTTCAGGATTTGTGCGCGCGCATACATTAGTTGTGTGTGTACCCCTTTGGAAAGACCCACACTTCGAACAAAAAATAGGGGCCCTGTTTTAGGGGCTAGCTTTTGATCTGTCTCCATGAAGATGGAGGGCACTGATAAATAATACTTCCACACATGCACACTGGAGGCCCCCCCTCTATACCTCCAGGGCTCCAGAGGGAACAGACTGAGCTTCACAATACTACACCCCACAGAGGCCTCAGCCTGCTGGAGTCCTGATGGCTGCACCTGGCTCCCGCAGCTTGCTTTTCTTAAAGGGAGAATAAAACCACAATCATGGTTCACATCACATTAATCAGCTGTCTATACATTTCTACTTAAACGGGTCTCTTTGGGGACATGTGTTATTCTTGATTTTGAGGTTATTTTCTTCCCCCATTGTGTTGGTTATGGTCGGCGTGTTGGGCGGTATCATTTTTCACCCTACAGGGGATCTGACTAACCCACCAACCACCTCAGTGAGGGGTTAACCCTTTACGAAAGACTATACAGATATATAAACCTCGCCCCCTCTTGTCACCTTTCTCCTGGCAAGAACTTTCATACAGAGGAAATTACGAAGACAGCTCTTTCTTCATGGCTTATTTAGACATTTCATTCAGAAAATCTGTAAAATCACGTGTTACATATTCTATCCACTCACAAAAACTCATAAAAATGAATCGTTTCAATCTCTAACTTCTGTTTATCATATGCAAAAGGAGGCTCAAATAAAAAAAATACTTAACACTTAACATATGATAAGTTTATGGATTTTTAATGAGTAACCCATTTTGCTGGTGCAACTGTTGGATCATGTTTCTTTTCTTTTGGAATCAACACCTTTAAATAAACAAAATAGGACAAAATCACCTGCATCTGCAAGTCTAAAAATAACAGTAGCCTTACTTATTTTTTTATTTTTAACCTCTATAGGTGGTCTGGGAAAGAACACTGGGACCTTGAGCTAACTGGGGTAGAGACATCCAGATGTCTGTACAGTGTTTACCATAGAACCAAAAACCGTCTAAAAACCTACACTTTTCTTTGCCCCATGTGTGCACGTGTGTATGTGTGTGAGAGAGAGAGCGAGTAGGTGTGTTTTGCACTGGAGGAGGCTGTGTGAGGTGGGCAGCGCCGAGCTCATGCTGCCCCCGTACTGGTCCTCTCTCTCTCTCAACCCCACGCACCATACTCTCAGTTTAACACACACATACACACACTTCCACTGGACCACTGAAACGACGCAGGGCTGAAAAACCGGTGCGCTTCAATTAACGCTCCTCCGACGGATCCCTGGTGTGGACATATTTCATTTTTCCTCACAGCCTCCTAGGATTTTTTCGCATGTGGCTGTTGGTGCAGAGCGCGAGGACGCCACTGAGGTGTGTTTGAGCCATATCGAGGATGAAGACAATCGCTCGGTGAATGGGAAACACCAAGATAGAGGCACCACTACCTTTCCCAGCTCTTGACGAACACGCTCACGCTTCTGTCGGCGAGATTTACGCCGAAACCGGTACCGGTGTCTGCGCTCTGCGGGGCCGGGCGCGCGACGTCTGGAAGGAGTAGGGAGGATGGAGGCGTTTTTTACAGAGGTAAGCCAACGAGAATATGTGTCACTGTTATCGTGTTTAACATCAATGACAGATTTAAGCGTTAGCGGCGTGATAAAGCCTGCCTTTCTACCGCTCACGGCCTATGGTGCATGATGCTTTTACGCTTTTTTTCGCATGATTTACATCGGGTTTGGTTACGGCAGGTGTTGCTTTGCTTTCGTCGACTGAAACGGTTCCTCTTACCGTACCCACCAGGAAAAGGGCCGTGTCTTATAACTGCATGTCTGTATTGATTAGAAATCAACCCAACACCTTAGTTTTATTATCACCGAAGCATCATGGGCCTGGCCTACTGCTTGGTGGTGAATTAATTCTGAGCAGAGCCGCAGATAAATTGGCCAAACGAGAGCTGACACACATCCATAAGGCTGGCTCTCGGATTAAAGCCAATCTGTTAACGGAGGGTGGACCGTGTTGGCCTGCAGCAACAGCCCTACCACACCGTGCTACCGTTGAAAGACCCTTTCTGTGCTTTTAAAGTGCGCTGTGAATGGGATGGAGATGGGCTACATGGGAGAGTATTGGTTTGGTAGGCTATAGGTCTGCGGGAATTGAGGAGGGGATGAAGGAGGGGGGGAGGATGATATGGTGAGAGTGAAGGAGGAGGATGAGGATTGTGTGTCTGGATAGAAAAGGTTAGACAGGTGGGAGATCAATGGTTAACAATTGGTATCTAATTGAATAGTTAAATTAAAGGTTATTCACTCTGCCCACTCCTCATTCCTGCACTGCCTGATGGGAAAAAGCTTGTCATTCTCCCTCAGCATCCTGGGATGTATTTGACAAACCATCCGCAAGCCTTGTGTTCCTCTTCCTTTCAGATCCATAATGATTTTTCCAAGCCTTCGCTTTAATTCACATCACATCATTTTCTATTTATTTTCCGTCTTTACTGAATTTAGGCTCCTCATTGTGGACAATCACACCCCTCAAGACAATACTCCCACCTTGCCCCCCCTCCCTTTATTTAATTTGTGCTTTTGGTCCACACAACCCATTCAGGCACACACACACACACACACACACACACACACACACACACACACACACACACACACACACACACACACACACACACACACACACACTTATCTGCCCAATCTCATGAAACACTGTCTTTTCCTCAGACTGTGATGCCAATATCCGTCCTCTCCAAGCTACTTATGCTCCCCCCTCTTAAGTTAATCTGATATGGGTTTAAATGCCTCTCACACTGGCAGTGATGTCATGCCATGAGTGTGTGTGAGTAGTTGTGTTGGTTTATACTGCATGTGGGTAGAGATGTAGTACTGTAAGCATTGGAGGACTGGATTTCCTCCCTGTTGCCTGTGTGGTGATCCATTGAATCATTGCAAAAGTGTGTCAATGACAAAATAAAAAGGTGAAAGAGGGCATGACATCACAACAACTAGTTCCAGAGGATCCTGCATCAACAGCTAAGTGAAGCAACCCCGTCCCCTGCTCCATTTCCCAACAGTCTGTCTGAAATATATTGATCATAGCATTGATTCACACCGACCACCACAGCACCATCCCGCACGGTGCAGAACATGAAAGCCTATATGTGAGACCTGAAAATGGAGTGACTTATTGAGTTATGATGTTCAGGCCTGCAGTCCTGCATAAAGCGGTGTATCTGATACTCAGAAACATGACTTCATGCATTGGGGCGCTGACATATCAATCCTCTCGGGAGGTGTCTGTCCAACATCCACTTAGTTTCATTCCTCTGCTAACTTCATCGCTCCATATCCTTCAATTTTATATCACTGCAATCCTCCGCTCATCCCTTAAACCATAGAGTGAACAGCTGACCTCTTTCTCTCAACTCAGGCAGAAAAAACACGATAGCTCGCAGATCAAGCCGAGCATGAAATGTCAGGTGGCAGTAGACTACTGTAAAATCCTCTAATATTTTAACAGGATATGCTTGTATCATAAAATGGTTGTTTTAGTGACTAACAAACAAAGAACCTTCTTTTTCTTATAGCCTATTCATAAAGAAATACATATGTTTTAGACGTGGTCGCGAGAAACCTGAGGGGACATAAAAAAATTGCAGACAAATTTTGTTTGAATGTAATCTTTGCAGACATTTTCTGAACATTGTAATGAAGTTCTCCATGAAATATTCAATACGTTAGCTGTAACATGTTAAGTAGGCTACAGCTAACTGCTTATTTGTTGCTTATTAATGATAATTGCAATTAACACTTTCCCTGCCATTGACGAGATTTTCCATCATTAACAATGGAACGCCAAAAACAAGCGAAGAAGATGACCTGCGAGAAAGCGGAAAGAGAGAGGATAAAGTTTACCTGGAGTTAACGCACATCTAAAACTACACATTAGCTCTCTATATATAAGATATAAGAAGCACTTGAACTGCACAAAAATGACTGCGCCCACGAAGAGGGAGTCTAAGGTGTATTTACCTAAACAGGAGCTGCTTTCACTCCTTCTTGAAATTGCTAACCTTCTTGAGTCCTGATGATAGCAGTAGCACATTGTAATTTATGTCTAACTAACATTGGAGGTTTGCATTAGGTACCCTGTGCTCCAAACACCTGCATTTCTTTACATGTGTTTATATCAGAGTAAGATGGATGACTTTTGGAGCCCAGGCTGACATGTTGTGTTTGTGTTGATAGATCTGCACTGGATTACAGGTGCACTCAGCTCCTATGAACCAACAACCAGGTAGACAGACAGGTGTGAATGGGATATAACAGCTTTGACACCTTATCTCATGCCTATACTGTCACTGTTTCTGTATCGTATCTGTCTATTTTTACCCCCACCTTCTGTCTTGTTTTTGCCCAGTCAGTCAGTCCTGTCCTCTCGCTCTCGCTCTCATCTACTCTGTTGTTAACCTCGATGGAACAGGCTGTAAATAATCATTTACTACTCTGCAATTTGTTAAGTGGCTACCATACTGAGAATATATAGCAATAAAAGGTTGATTTTTCATGCATAGAACTTTCTCAGCATTAAAATATTAATCAGCTATAGAAGCATTCTGTGTGGCTGCTTTCATATAAGCTGTCAAACAAGCAGGAATAAACTCTCAAGGGAGCTTTTATGTTTGAACTCGAAATGTGGGAGTTTCAGGAACGAGTCTGTCCTTTCTTTTGTGACTTGCATTCTGACGTAAAAGGCTTAAATTTAGCCGAGGCTGTGTTAATAGAGTTTGGTCCAAATTATGTGGGACTTTGTATGAAGCGTGTTCTGTAGGAAGCTGGTTCAGTGGAGGGAAGGGAACAGTCACTGGAGATGTGTGACCTATATTCAGCAGCAATTCAACACATTTGTTCTGCTCAGGAGCTGCATCAACTCCGCTTCTCTCTCCTTCTCACTCTCTTACCATCTCTCTCTCTCTCTCTCTCTCTCTCTCTCTCTCTCTCTCTCTCTCTCTCTCTCTCTCTCTCTCTCTCTCTCTCTCTCTCTCCCTGCGGCCACCCGCTCGGTGCGGTGCTTCTCCATCTCAACCAACCACTTTTGGTGTTTCTCCTCCTGTCTCCCTCCTCCTTCTGGCCTTCTTCCAGCTCTTTCTTTTCTGTCCTTCTTTTATCCTCTGTCTCACTCTCATCCTTGTTCTGCTTGTGTAGGTGTGAGTCAAGCCACATTTAAGCTGTTCTACAGTGTTTGGTTAAAACAACATCATCCTTACTTCTGTTAAAAGGGCTCTGATGGAACTGGGCAATATGACCAAATATTTCTGTCTTAAATGATCAAAATGTGTTTCAGCAAAAATGTGACAATGTGTTCTTAAGTTTGTATGCCTTTTAATTATTATTGTTTTTTTGCTATGGGTTACTTAAGTTAAAGTATAATTTCCTGACATATTAGACTGGATTGTGGGCCGTCTGTTTAGACTTATGATATATAAGTCGTATATATGTTATATAGTCAACATTATTAACTTCTCAGATGAATATTTCAAGACTTAGACGAGGTATTTGTTGAGAATTGCAGTAAACTGTAAGTAAACTTGAATTAGCAAGGGGCTGATAATCTCATAAATTTGCATCCCTGAGGAAATATTAATGTGTTTAAAACACATTACTTACATCATGTTGTGTACAGCAAAAAAGTAATTTAACATATTTGACCCAGAGTACAAAGTTCTAAAATAAACGTTACAAATAAGTTAAAGTACAAATTATAAAATTTAAAATAAAATAAAAAAAACGCTACAGGAATATCACCAAAATGATGCAACTGAGCACGTCAAACTTGAACATGAACACAATTTCCCAGGATGCTTTGAGGGAAGAGAGTCTGTTTCCATGGTGCCTGTTTCCACACTGTTGCCGTGGAGTCTTGTTGCCAGGGTTGCCTGTGGGGGTGGGGGCATGTGACTGTAGTTTAATCCAAGATGAGAGAGAATGTGATAATTAGCAGACTGCTCAAAACTGGCCTCTCAAAGAGGATTTGCACTGTAAAAACACACACACACTTACACGCACTCACACACACACACACACACACACACAAATATAATAACATAAGCAGCTGCTTCTATCTGCCGCCTTTAAGCCTATAGTTTGTTATTTAGCAGTATGTTCTGATCTTGTTTACTTTGTATAAATCATCTGTGTGTTTATTTTGGAGTTAAAATCAGGTTTAAAGGTTATCTCTCTAAAGCTCTACATATTTCAGAACTAAAGTCGAACACGGTGAACTAAAAACACATGGTACTTCTGTATCTACAGTAGCTCTGAAAGAGAGTGCTCTGACCAGATGCTATCTCTGTGTGTGCATATGTGTGTGTGTTTAAAATGTTGAAAAGAAGCCATTTTGGAGTTGTAGGTTTAGGTCATGGAAAATTAGGATTTTATACTTAATTTCTTCTTGCTCCTTTTTAAATTGTATTTGTTGTTTCTTGATTTACTTTGTCGATCACCCTTTTCTCCCAGGTCTTATTTCCTGTATTTGTGTGTTTTCCCAATAGACTTTATGAAACATGCATGTAGTCTCAGTGATGTCACCCATTGGTTTCTGAAGAGGCGTAATGAAGCCAAACAGTGGTAGTCCCATATTTTGCTGACTCAGCCTAACTTTCAATCTATCTAAACACAGGCAAAGAGGTGGAGGTGAGGCTGGCATGAGGTCTTCTGGCAAACAGTTACAGTCAAAAACATTTTTTTTGACATGGGGCCTAATTAGGATTCATTTGCTTTTGGAACAAGCCTCAAGTGGACACTAGAGGAACTACAGTTTTTGGTACTTCAGCATTGGCTTCATTTTTCAACACAGGAGGTTGTGCTTAAGCACGATTGCCCCCCCCCTCCCCTTTCCCCCGCTGGCCTGCTCTCACACTGCTCCAGGACTTACCGGGCCTGAGCACGGTTACCTTTTTGTACATAAGGTCATAATACAACACATGCATGGCTTTATGTGATCGTGAAGCGTCCTTAGTTTACAAGAAAGGCGGAATCCAGAAAAAAACGAGACAAAGAAAAAAAAGACTGTCTGGTCCGCATCCGCATAATTAATTTCTGACTTTTTCTTTTCCCCCAGATGTTTTTTTAATACCTACAGCATTACATTTCATCTGTAATCTCTTTCACTGACAGATGTGACTCATAGGAAAGGTGACATGGGCCCACAACCAGTCACCCACCCGCCCGCACACATAAACACATGTTGTTGTCCTCCTCCTAGCCGCTATAATCTGCTGAAAGCCTCGCTGTCCTGATTGTATTATCACCTTTAATGGAATATTACTAACATAGTTTAGGTCTGTGACACAAGGCCGGGCTGCAGTAAAGGAGATGGATGAGAGAGAGCTTTAGGTCCGTCACAGTAATGTTTCACACACACACACGCACATCACCTGCATCTTATAAAATAGCTTCCATGACAGCGAATAGTTTGAACTGGAGATTTTCTGGATAGCCTTTTTAACTACTGGATACTGATTACAATAGCTTTCCTTATGTATACGATTCAAACCCCACTCTGATAGTAATCTAATTAAAGAAGGAAATAGCAATTTACTGTTTGCATATTGTGGATGTGATAGTATTTATATTATTGTAGTGCGGCCTGGCTCAGCCCACTGAATATTTCCCAAATTTTAAACAAGCTAGTTAGCTACAGCAACAGCTGAGCTCAAAGCCCCTCCTGAGGTCAGAGAAACCCTGACTGTTAAAGTTAAACCACTCTATTTCAGTGTTCAATCTTAACTTAAAATAGAAAAGAAGAAGTGTTGAACAGTGTAATTGGAAAACACTGATTGCTGATACAAAGCTAGCTTTAGCTGCCGTAGTACTCTAACATAGCACTGGACTTTCTGTGTTTGCTATTTATTAATTAATGATGATTTTCATAAATCAAGTTCTTTTTCTGCTGATAAATCAGTAAGTGTTATTGTGAGTCAGAACACACCGTTGCTGCTAATGCATCTGTTTGGGAGAATAAGAAGCTAGCTACTACTATTTCTTATCTTGCGATGCATTGACTGGCGTGCTTTCTGATACCTGGTGAAGCATTTCTAAAGGACAATCGACATTTCCAACACTGGTATCAGTAAGAAAAGTAACGCTATTACTCCAAAAGTCTATTGATCCTTCAGTGATAGGGTGTGGAAGTTTTGATGAGCAAGTAATCGAAGCATATTATATTTGGAAGAATGGCCAGAAATGATTAACTGTATAACTAGGCTGCAATACATTTGAATTGATGTTTGATTATGTGCGTCTCTTTCCTCTCGCTCTACCTCATGCAAACTGTCTTTTTTTGTCGGGTCTAAAACCAACATGATGCTACCTTTAAGCATAACTCGAGCATGTAGAGTTATTGAACTTCAATATTGAACTTAAGAATATTTGGCCTGTAATCCGTTTATTTATTTGAGAAAATGTGTCACTGAGAATGAAAGATTAATGTTGCTTTAATCAAACAACATTATTTTTTGTCTATTTTTTCAGGCTATTGATAATTTGAGAGGCAGATTAAAGAACATAGAATTGATAGAAACTTCTGTCGACTATCTTTAAAAAATGCAATCGGGAATCTTACATCATTCAGTAAGATTAAATTGGACTTATCTTGTGAACACAGCAAGTACAGCTGCACTAAAAGGAGCTAAATAACGTAAATCACAGCCCTTCACTCAGGACTGACAAGAACCATATTATCCAGAGGATCCTCCCTTCCTTGCCTGATTAACTCAGATAAGCACTCACAACCACAACCACACCCACGTCCACTCGCCTATAAGACATCCATCACTGCCCGGAGATAAGACGCTCTGCAGGTGGATAGCTGAGGTTGATACTAACAAGCTTAATGGAGCTTAATTGTTTTTTTAGCTATAAAAATACATGATTGTTTGCCAGATTTGGGGCTTGAGGTGTCAAAAACAAAAAGAATAAAAAGAGCAAGTCAGAGACAGACGGATATTTAGGCACTGCTTTCCCTTTGTATTAGACGTAACTGTAGTTAATTAGTCTGCTGATGCAGCTAGACAGACACATACAAACAGTCAAAGTCATCTCCTAATGCCCCCCTGACCTTTAGCCCCCAGAGATCCCACTGTGCCCTCCCACCTCAATGCTGCTCTTTAGTTTTCCTCCATTAGCTGCAGATGGGTCAGCTGTTTCTCTCATCATTTATTCATTTGTGTCTCACTTCATTCTGTGTCTTCCTCAGCCTCCTCTACTCGTAACCTCTGGTCCCATTTAGTAGTTGTTCACTGTTTCCTACTATAACCAACACCATTATCCTCTTTTCTGCTGTTTCTCTGTCATACACGTCTCCTCTGATCTCTGATGAGCCAGGTTTTCAGATTGTCTTAAAACTATGAGTCACATCTCTCATTTTCTGTCTGTCATTCATTTACATCCACCTCTATTATTTTCCCTTCTACTCTCTCTCCATTACTGTTTCTACCTTTGATGTTAGCTAACGTGGCTGTAGGAATGGCACCGCCTGCCAGTCCACTGCTTTGGCTGAGAACTAATATCTCAACAAACTATCAGATGGTTTCACTGAAAATGTTGCTGTGACATTTGTAACACCCAGGGGAGAATAACTTTGGCGGTTCCTTAACTTTTCCTCTAGCATTTGCCATTTCCAATGAAATATCTCTACAGTTGTAAAATTAATCCACATACATTTGTAAACCCTTACAAACTACAAACCCCAACACTTTGGTTTGTAAAGGATGCAAACTAATGACATTCCATCAGCTCGTTTTCTAACGTTTGCAAGTTAAAATAGTTAACATGCTAAAGATCAAATCTGCTAAACAACCAAAATGTGCAGTTAGCCACTATCATGATAAGTTATTGTCCTTAAAGTGCTCAATACATGGTGCACAGTAAATCTTATCAAATCTGGGCTTTGATTTGTCTCAGTGTACGAGTGGCTCATCATTAGCTCGATTTATCCATTTACACTGTACACTTACTGGCCATGTGTTGTAGATAAATCAGCAACAAGATAAACAATGTCTGGTGAATAATACTGAATATTTCAATAAAAACTCTACTGCCACCAAATGTTTTTCATGCACATAAGCTTATTCAAATGTCAAACACTAAATATTATATAGTATTTGTTGGTGCAGATGTAAGTGGAAGTGTAAGCTTTACTTTCCTATAATAACTAAGGCAAACACCTCCTTATTTATTTTTATTTATACAGGTTAAAGTTACAGGGACAATGCACATTCATACCATTACCATTACCATTACAGTAAAGCTCCACTTTAGCCATCATGGCTAATTTTCAACTATAGTCCCTGGGCAGGTGAATGACAGTACATAGACATACAAGGCACGTTAAGACAGAGCAGCAATACTCTTAGCAGGGCACATAAAGGGGACTTAAAAGCAAGGACAGCACGACTTAAAGCGGGAGGACAGTATTGTACATGTCGAAGCAGATATAAAACACTTAAAAGCAAGACAACTTAAGACATGCGTTAAAACAGGACAGCAATACTGTACGCCTAGCAGAGCACATTTAAGATACCTAAGAGCAGGACAACAAAACACGAGACATAGTACTTGAATACACGTTAATATTTAAGATCACACAACAATCACTGTATCACGTCTTGACTCAGACAAGCTGTTGTATACATCCCTCTGTACTGATCGTATGTTGTTGTTGTTGTTGATGCATATCATGAGTGACTTTCGAATATGTAGTTTGAAGTTTAAAAAGTGAAACATTATTTGTATGTCTGGGTCGGTGGTCAGTGTCAGCGCCTCTCAGAGGGAGGGGGGGGGGGGGGGGAGGTGGTCATAAGAGTCTGTCTTCAGGGTGATGCCTCGATCAAATGGCACGGGCGTCCATGTGATCACCCATGCAGAAACAAGGCCTTTATCAGACACATACACAACCGCGCACACACACAACCGCGCACACACACACACACACACACACACGCACGCACGCACGCACGCACACACACACACACACACACACACACACACACACACACACACACACAGCTGTTGAGTCGTCTGGGCCGTATGCTCTGGGGATGCTGTCTTTAGCGAGCTCAATAATGAAAGATTATTAGATGTCAGGATTTTCTTAATAATTCTCCCAATTTTAGACTAGATTGACTCCACTCTGCTTACCTTAGCTTTGCACAGAGGCCTTCAAACACAAACAAAGCTGAAATATTTCATTGATACACATTATTTACTTCTATGAATGATTAATCAAAATTTCTGATCACATGCTTTACATAACTTTTGACGATATTTATAGATTGCATTCGTTCCAGGGAGCGCTGTTATTGCTTTTCTTTCATGAAAATAAAACCAGAGAGATTGAAGTCGCTTTAAGCAGACATTCCCTCATGCTGAATATGTCCTTGTCTTTATTGGTTTTGCAAAAGTCATGCCTTTGTCTGGAGGTAATGCAGATTCAAAGTGGATATGTCCTCGTTGAGACAATCAAGGACAGAAGACAAACTTGAAAGCAAGCACATGGAGATTTTTGTTGTTGTTCCTTTTAACAGACACTGTTTGGAAATTTTGCTGAACAGGTCTAGATCTCACGAGCTCAGCTGTAAGCTAGAGATTTTAATCTTTGAAGGATGTATGTTGTTTTCACACATGCACAAAACTCCTGAAACTTCCCATAGTTTCTTGGGTGAGCTGCATGAGTGAACGCAAATGGCAGAAAAATGTATAGTAAAGATAGGGTGTGCCAATGTGTGATGAGGGAATCCACCTGGAAACATTGAGAAAAAAATTGCAGGGGGGGTATGACGTATATAACCTCACTGGTGCGTGACTGGTGGGATCTCTGTGCATGAAGCTATACTTGCTTTTTTCTGCTCGCTGGTATGTATTCACCACTCGTTCAGTGATACTGTGAAGGCAAAATAACTGTCATTATAGTGTCGGGCTGTGTCGCTTCGTCCGCTTAATTGGATTTTTGCAGTGTCTCTTTTACATGTCTTACCTCCTGAGACCCGCCCCCCCTGCTTCTGTCCAACACAGAAAACTTCAGACATTTGCAAATATAGACAACTCAGGATTTCAGGGGCAGGATGTCTCAGTGCATGTGAGAAAACGGCTAGAGGCTTTTACACATCTATGTTATATAAAGGTTTGGTTGCAGAATACTGTACTGCTTTTTATTCTATGAGATGTATCCAGCAACACTACTGCATTTGACTTTTCAGGATAGCAGCCAGGTTGCACGTTCTTCCAATCAGTTGCAGAAAAGAGTCACTTCACATGTAGCATATTTGTAATATAAGAACTATACCAGACACACCACTGAGCAAATTGTTATTTATGCCCACCGTATTTCAGCCACTGTCTCTCTTTCAATCTAGCACAACATCTACTGTATGTACATAACTTTCTATTTTTATATATGTGACCAAGATGCTGCTGCACAGGATTGCTGCCTACAAAGTTTCGTTGTGTTCCTTGATACAATGACAATAAAGCCCCCTATCCTTGTTTCTTTTTTAACTTGTTCAAGAAAATAAATCAGGCTGCATTTCTGGTTCAGGTTGTTTTGCTTCTCTTTTAACTCTTATTGGTTAGAGAGCATAGTGTGATATATGAGGTCAGAGGTCATGTTTGAGGCTAAAGTGACGATTGAGGTCGGTTCAGGTTTAATGGAGCTTGACAGAATGGTGATGGACAAAGCTGGAGGCCAAGGTTTGAATTTCACAGAGCAGGATGGTGAGAGACAAAGAGAGAACCTGTGTTTTTAGCATCCATGCAGCTTTCAGCACCACTATTTGTTGTTATGCATGACCATTCCTGTCTGTCTGAGCAGGTAATAGACGGGGGGGAGGGGAGGAGTATGATAGTGTTGGTGGGTGTAGGTTGTAATGCAGGCAGGTCATTTATAACCCTCTGTCTTCCTTACGCTGCATTTGCCCCAGAGATTGCACATGTTTCAGGCAAGGCACATCGATCTGGGACTTCAGGCCAGTTTGCTCAAAGAAGAGAAAAAGAGTGAGACAGAAAGCAAAAAATATATTATGTTCTGGTTTATGGAGAGAATAAGAAGAAACTGTGTAGATGTGCTTCAGGGCTAGGGCTAAAAGAGTGCTAAGGATCCAGTGTTTGAGGTTTAAGGGGGTGCAGAGATAATTTAAAGCAGGATGAAGTGAAGTACTGAGTGAACTGTGAGCAAAGAGCTTCAGGCCACGGTGGTCATCAGGTCAAATCACAGCACAACCATCAACGCAGCAGCTCTGTGTGCTGGAATCTGACAGTAAAGGACGAGACAGGCTGACTGTCTGCACAGAGAAGAGAGAGAGAGAGAGAGAGAGAGAGAGAGAGGGGTGGGGGGGAGAGAGAGAGGATCTACAGGGGGCTAAATATAGAGAGTTGCTGAGGAGAGGGCAACAGAGAGAGAGAGTGGGGGATGCTCTTGAATTTTTCATTTCTCAGAGTAATTCTAAATGTATGAAGCTTCTTCACGCAAAGATTGGAATGAATTAGCACCGAAATGCAACTTGCAGAGACTTTAATGTCCTCATAGGTGAAGTTAGGGTGTAACTCATAACGGGATACATCTAAAATGTAATAAAATAAATAAGGAAAACATAAAAACAACACCATCACAACCCAAACATGCAATTGTAGAGTCCACAGGCTCAGCCATGCTCCATGTTTGACTGTGTACCATGTTCACCATCCCAGATTTAGCTGTTATCTAAATATTTAGGTCAGTGGAGTAAACTACACGTTCATCCAATGGGGAACATGAATGTAACTTGTAGTTGAGATTTTTTTGTCTGGATTGAAGTTTCATTCTAAAAAGTATTGCATTTTGTGTTTTTGTTTTTTATGAGGACACATAAATACTGTAAGGTCGATGTTAGAATGCAGTCAATGAGAGGTCCTCATAAGGATAGAACAGCACAACAACGTGCATCTCTTTGTGAATCTTACTTTTAGTGTTTGAAGCTGATAAAAGAGCTTAATGTTTGCTAAAAGCTAGAAGTGTTCAACTCTTTATCTGAAAGCATTCAGACATTTTCTGCCCTAAGGCTAACCTTAAGCTAACCAGCACTGTGTATGTATGGTATACTGTGTGTGTGTGTGTGTGTGTGTGTGTGTGTGTGTGTGTGTGTGTGTGTGTGTGTGTGTGTGTGTGTGTGTGTGCGTGTGCGTGTGCGTGTGCGTGTGCGTGTGCGTGTGTGTGTGTGTGTGTGAGTTTGTGCATGCATGGTTTCTGCCTGGTTAACTCTAGCCTCGGGCACAGCAGTTTTTTGTTATAATCAGTGTGTGTGTGTGTTTTCTACAGAGTGCGAGAAAGAGTTAAAAAATGCGAAGGGGTTGAAAAGGAAAGAGAGCGAGGCTGTCAGGGAATGCTTGGGGATGAGGGACCATCTGTTGCTAAAACAATTTAACAGCTCAGTTCATTCAGATGCAAACATCTGGTGTCACAGAGTCATTTTAGGGCTTAAACACCCTCTCAGTCTGTAGACTTTAATAATGATGTCTGGAAAGTTTGTTTGCGAAACAAACAGAAATCTGTTGTCTCAGTTTATCACTAGGACATCAGGTGCACTTGCTCAAGCACATTATGGTTAAGCTTGTGCACTCGAACCCGAAAGGAGGTGAGACAGACTGCAGGACGCTTTAAAATCATTTATTTGAAATTTTATAATTTAATTTAAACAGAGAATGTTAATGAGATGTAGTTTTACATGCACATGTGTTTTCATTCTCATTAAATCAATGAATTATTAGAAAACAATGAAAATGTGGATCACACTTTCCTGCAACCCAAAGTTCTAGGTCTGGTCACCAACATGTAGGAATGAGCTTTAAACATTTTTGTATTGGTGCAATACACTAAACTGTACAAGTTCAGGGGAGTGCATAGGGTACAGTAATACAGTCCTCTGTTACTGCCTCTTCTTCCTCTCTTGGTTCCTTTTCTTTCCCCTCCTCTCTTCCTCCTCTGTTATGCTTTGCCCCTTTTTAAGGGGTGGAGGTCAGAGATCAGTGACTGTGTGAAAGAGGGCTTTGTCTGTATGTAAAGGTCTTGGAAGAGCACACTTCCTCTGACCCTGAGTCTCACACACACACACACACACACACACACACACGCACACACACACACACACACACACACACACACACACACACACACACACACACACACACACACACACACACACACACACGCACAGATGTCAAGCTATGTTGCTTCTCTTGACAGAAATCCCAGATGTTCAAGTCTTCATCTGTTATTT
This sequence comes from Tautogolabrus adspersus, assembly GCA_020745685.1. Taxonomy (NCBI): domain Eukaryota; kingdom Metazoa; phylum Chordata; class Actinopteri; order Labriformes; family Labridae; genus Tautogolabrus; species Tautogolabrus adspersus. The sequence goes on from CM036552.1 coordinate 18,348,248, forward strand.
ATCACATCTGTGACACCTTCTGTACACCCATGCAAACTCATCGTACATACAGGCTGGGGTTATGTATTGTTGGTGAAACTTGAGTGTCTTTGCATCGAGGCTCAGGTTATTCTAAAGGTGCTGTGGCTACATTATTTATTATAAACTTGGGTTTTTAACTCTGTTAAATGATCCAGGTTAGTGTGCATACCTTCTTGTTATTGCGCTGTCACCGCCGTAAATCAGAGATTCTCTGCAACACACTTTTAAGAGCCGACTCCACGCAGTCTTGTATTTCTAAGAACCGTTAAAGTCTGACACTCAATTAAAGATGACAGACTTTTGGTTTTGCACAAGCAACTTGCTGTGAATCAAAAACAGGTGCACCTACTAAGAGCTTAAATGGGTTTGTAACTTTATATAACCTAAAACTCCTTCTTTTTTGTTTTGTCTCTGTGATGCAGGGGGCCCGTGTTTGGGTCAAAGAGAAAGAGCAGCTGGTTCCCGCCACTGTTAACTCCTGTGCAGATGGAACTCTTGTCGTCACAACCGACTATGGAGAGGTAAGAAATGTAAACACACATATACACACACTGTTAGCCCCAGTTGTTGTTTGTTGAGTGACAGCCCTTAAAGGTTCAAGCTGATTTAATCCAGGTTGTTGCTGCAGAACATGCTAAAGTTGTATGTGAACGAGACTGTACAAATGAAAACCCTTTTAATTAGTTCAAACCAGAAAGAGGGAGTAACTGGTGTCAATGCTGGATTAGATGCTGAGTGAAAGCTGCACTTGTTGCATGTAATATGTCATCTGGTCTGTGCATCAGCGCTCAGATAAAAGTCAGAATGAAGGTGAAGCAGCTGTGCAGGTTCATCCTCTACTGTGACAATCAATGGAAACTCTTGGTCATGATGCTCCACTTTCCTGCCCTAGATCCTTCCTCTTCCTCTTCGTCTTCCTCCTCCTCCGTGTTCTCCTCATTCATATGCAAAATTCATCTCCGACACACATTCAGCCTCCAGAGGAGACCTAGAATAGACGGAGAGCATTATGGGAGCACAAATGCTCGTTTCTAGATGTCAGATGTTGGGACAGCATTGCCTGTAGCTCTGCTAAATGGCAGAGGAAGGCGACTGCCCCTGCCCCAACCATTTAACACCACACCCCCACCAAAATAATGGAATTGAATGTTTAATCCCATTATGAGTAGTGTGTGTGTGTGTGTGTGTGTGTGCGCGTGGGCTCATATAATCTGTAACAGCGGGCAAGCACACGTTGCTCTTTGGATTTATTTGACGGCTGATGTATTTGGCACGCACCAAAAACACACATGCGCTCCAGTTGGCAGCGCTAACACGGAGCTAATAATAGACCTGGTCTTTGAGCCTGAATTTAAGGGTCTCAATCCTCCCTTTATACCTCCAGAGAACATCCACATGTTCTCTGATTTTCATAAACGTACCATACATTCATTTTTTCGTAGCTTTTGAGGAATCAAAGGGCCAAACACGGTTCTTTTAGCTCCATCTTTTGATGTAGCTGTTTCTTTGTTCTAGTGCAGGGAAATGGCAGGAACACACGGGCATTTCCTAAACTAGAGGGTTGGCTATAGAAGCAGGCATTCTCTCTGTGTTGGATTATGAGCATCCTTAACCTCCCCAACCCCCAGCCAGCTCTCGCTCTGCCTTCCCTCTCTGCTAGCGGTTGGTGTTTAAATGTTAACTCTGCAGGAGTTGGTGAATATTTGATAGAGAATCAGCAGGATGAGGGGCTTCACCCTGTTAAGACAGGGTGTGACCCGTGCAAACAGTCCTAGGCTCCTTATCACTCCCTACTGCTTGGCCACTGGTTCTCCTGATCTTATTCATAAATGATTCCAGCGTCCAAAGAGCTTGAGTACGGCTGTTTTTAATAGCCTTAAGAATAAAACAGCTGAAAAGAGGAGGCAATCTAAATACCATGGTGGGTGCTGGAGCAAGAAACATGATTTTAACAACATTTGGCTGCTTTTCTGTGTTTGTTTTACTTTCTTTTTCCATTTTCATATTAGCTCCACATCAGCCATGTCACTCTGGTTCTGTAATCTAAAGTCCCTGACCCAGATCACTACATCACCGATTCTGGGTTACAAATGCTGCGGCTGCAAAACTACAAGCCTTCATGTCAAATCAGCACAACTCATCGCTACCAGGGGTATATGCAAGTCCCTGCATCATTCATAGTCATTTGTACCCAGCTTTTTCACTACTGCCTTCTTATCAAACAGCCATCAAGTTTGATAAGAAGTCAGAGAGCTGCTCACTTGTTCCACATCCCAACCATGAACTCGGTTTAAAGATGGATGTTTGGAGTGGCAGGCTTTATTGCATATTATGTTTTCTTATTCTGCACACTGTAATTTATTGCAAGGTGCAAATCAAAAAAAGCTGCCCATACTCCTCTACCATTTAATATCTCAGAAGGTTTTTTTATATTTAACTTGCAAGCTAAAAAGCAACTCTTTCTCTAAAAGTTTTAGCTAGTTACAGTGCCACTGGTCAAATTTCCAGCATTATATTTTTGTTTTTTTCAAGAGACCAACAGCATTTTTTAATATGTTGATCTGAGGTCGTTTCCTGAGTTTCCTTGCCTTCAGGTCTCAAGCTAGGTGCTAAGGTAGGTAAGCCTGAAGGCAGTTAAGTTAAAATAGAGCAGAAAGCCTAAATATTTGACTCAACTGAAGTCAGAGTCAGAAGTTTTCACCTCTTGTGCAAAATAAATTGCGATCCCTCTGTCTTAAATATATTGATTCCTCAATTTATCATAACCTGGTCGAGGGATTGGTGGCAGCAAACAGCCCAGACATCCTTGGATTGCAGGTACAGATGCATCTGCTGAATTCAGATTTCATCAATGTATTGGCTGATTTATAGGTCAGTGAATACATGATGGTTAAGTAATCATTATTCTGGATCTACTTTGGGATCTCTATATGCCAGGATATCTCTAAAGGGAGGCCTCTTTGTTTGATCCTAAACAGAATTGTGTTTATTGTGTTTATTGCCAAGTACATTTACACTTACAAGGAATTTGTCTTGGTGTATTGGTGCAAAAACAGTTAACAGGGAAAAACAGCCAAAAAAAAAAAAAAAAGATTTCTGGTCCACCTAATCAACAATGTGACGGAGCTGCAGTTCTTCTTCTCTAAATAACCCCTGATAAGTCCCAGTGAGAACAGAAAATACGTGCAGGACACTCATCTCGTTTGCATGTACTTGCATCGTCAAGTCGATACTTAGCATCATTTTTTAAGTCAATACATTAAGTTAAAGACCATGTATGAGGATTTGAAAGGAAGAATGTGCAACATTTGACACATAAATACAGCATAGCAAAAATCAAGTTTCTCCTATGAAAATGTCTCTCTGAGTCATGACTGTCTACAATGAGAGAGAAGCTCGAGTCCCGCTGGCTGTGTTGTTGCCGTGGCCGTGTTTACATGGACGGGAAGGCCTTGCGTATCAAGTTCTTTTAGTCAAGGACTAGAGAAAAGAAGAATAACACAGTCTACTCACTGCTTATTTGGATGTCATGTAAATGTCTTTAGATCACGGTCATTCTGTAAATTTACATGCAATGTGAAGCTACGAGCTAACGAAAGTGTACTAGCATTAGCCTGCTATCACAACAATGCAGGCCACAGGCAATTGCAGCTCGAGCAAAGGACAATTTCGTCCACCGCTTGCATTTAATAGTGCGTTCTAATTTATAACTCCTTCGTGCAGATCAAGTGGAGAAGGGTTCGCGGTGTGCCGCTGGAGGAGAGCGGAGGCTTAAGAGTAGCGGAGGCGTCACCAAACAGCAGTTTGTTTTGGTTTAATGCTGGTGCTGAAGGGCGACATCTACTGGATCAAAATCTTGCACATTCTTCCTTTGTAGGAAAACTAACTGGTATAGAACACGAGCTAAAAACAATGCACAAATATCTCCAACGTTTTATCTTTACTTTTAAAGACAGTATGGCTTACAGCATAGATACAGCGATTAGATTAAATGAGATTAAATGGAACGTTAATGAAACCAGTTTTGAAACTAGGTCAGCAAATAACCGGATATGGATAAAAAAATACACGTTTATGGTTTTATAATACGAAAATGTATGATGGCAAAACAAGAGATGGAACAAAGTAGTCATTATAAAACAAAGCTCCATATAGGTTTCTATAATGAAAACGCTTTAGAATATTTATAATTGTATGTAAATGACGTTCGCAGCAGGAACCTAGAGGTGTGTTTGAAGAATGTAGCACATTTGAAAATTGTTGAAATGCCCCAGTAATTTGTTTACATTTGTCAATTAATGCTCTTGTTGAATAACACACATACAAAAATCACAAAAGTATATTTTATGAATATTTATATTTTTAAAATCAATGCATCTCAAAACTTAACTCAATATTTTTTGACAAGAAAACATTGATCTGTTTTCTTGTCATATATGATAGTTAAATTAATATATTTTCTCATTAAAAAAGTATAATTGATATGCCATTAAAACAGACTGTTGCAGATTGATGGTGGGACAACACATTTAGCTTGAATACGTCAGTTGCTTATCAATAATTTATATATATAATTAAGTAGAAAAAAGACGACCACCATTTGCCACTAAATGTACGTTAACAATCCAAACCTGCCATTTAGATGTTGTCATGTGAGCCTGACATAGATCCTTTCTAGTCTGGTTGCCATGGATACGGCGGCAGAATAAGCATCAAGCTCCTCCTACAGTGTAGCTGTGATGTTGCAATGTACATCTCAAACGGACATATCTACACTCAATCAGGAATGTATTGCAGGGAAATACAGGCTGGGGAAACACAGACAAAAAGCCACACAAGAGTGAAATCAACACACCTGTATCCCTACTGTACACACAAACAGACATGTATATAAGCATTCACACACACACACACACACAGGTTACGTTAGTGATGAGTTATGTGTGTGTTACGTGACCTGGATTTCAGTCGCTAGCGTGAAAGCCGAAGCGAAATCTCACGCGAGCACAGAACATGCTGGAGGGATGCCGTTCTCCTTGTGCACACACCAATGGACACACACACACACACACACACACACACACACACACACACACACACACACACACACACACACACACACACACACAGAAACAGACACACACTCTCTGACAAATGTGCCTGATGAAAAGTGCGGAAATGACTAGTTTGGTCTGATTTGGCACAGAAACAAGCTGATGTTTCTGTGTGATCTCCTGACCCACATTCCCCTTCATATTGTTCCCTCTGAGGACCCGTAGTTACTCACTCGTTCATGTTTCACATAATGAGATTAACTAAACTCCTTCAAAGTGGCACACACAAAAACACAGATATGCAAACACAAACATCATGTATCTCTCGCAGTCCCTGCTTCTCTGAAGTGTCCCATATCTGTGCAGATGAAGCAGAGATCCCCCCTCGGGCTGGGATGAGTGTGGACTGCCAAATCCTAAAGGATGATGACATATGAAAGGTGTTATTCGGCCAAGTGCTGTGGGGCAGAGAAGACATAAACGGAGTCAAAGCTTGTTGTTAACCTTCCTCACTGGTAAAAGAAACCTCAATGCTTGCTGAAGAATGTTCTCTTTTCTTTTGGAGGAGGACAACACAGGTTAGGAGTTTACTTGATGTGTGCTGCATCATGAGTTTGAATGAGGAGGTGTCACAGTTTACAGAACTTTGTACTTCAGTTTTAGGTTCGTTACGAGTTTGTTCCAACAGGGAAAAAAAGCAACAAAAAATCCCAGATGCATATTTCTAGATTTTTTTTTTTTTACCAACCGGACTGCAAGCTACAGTCTGTCCTATTTTGTGTTGTTAAGAGCTACCTGTGAAAGCTGCCACGGCCTGTAGTGTATTAAACATTGCCCTTTATATTACACTTCTTCCTCATGTGCTTTTTTTGTGTCTGCTTTTCCTTCTTTGTTTGTAGTTTGAGAGCAGTTGGCAAGCACTAACGCCACCTGGATGTGCATAATGCAATTTGTGACTGCGTTTTTTTCCAAGCTGCAACCTTCAGTGTTAAAAAGTGAAGCCAATGTGGAAGTGCAAAAATCTGCAGTTCCTCAAGTTACCATTTGAGGCTGGCTGCAGAAGCCCCAGAAGTCACATACACACCCATCCAATATGGAGACTGTCATTAAGGGGCTTAAATGTCCCTATAGTAACCACTGTGTGCACTTGTTGAATAAGAGTACTTTGTTTATGTTTAATTACAGACTTTACCTTTTTCTCCACCCAGACGAATTTGTGATATGACTGCATGCAACAAACTGTGATATCCAAACCGAGATAGTTTGGGCAATTACACAAATACCATTACACCTCTACTAAACAACAATTTAGCTTCATTTCAGCTGTTTGGTCTTAATGTGGTCACATTCATTTGACTTTTTCTTTGTCAACTCAAAGTTTTTTTTTGTAATGCCAGAGCTTAAATGTTCACGAATAAAAATTATTTTCGTTATTTATTATTATTTATTTTTTACTGTATGATAATGCACAAAAACAAAACAGATCATGTGTTTGTTTTATATGTGAAGAAAGGGATTCAAAACCTGGTTGGCTTATACGAAGCCTCCACTTATATAATTATAATATTATTTAAAATCTACCAAACAAAGATAATATGACAAAATAAAAGTGATTGCAAATGACTAACAATTAAATACCTAAAATATAATAAAAGTAATAATGTCGTAAAAAATAACTAAATTACTACAAATCATTTATTTGTCTCCTGGTCTTTTTTTTCAGTCTGTATCAAAATTATAAAAATGATTATTCATCACTTTGCTTTTGATATTTCCCGGAGGCAACTTCACATTAGCAGATCAATAACACGGACCCTGTAGCCCAAAGTCCAAAAGAGCTAACTGTAACACTTTGACTTTTGGGGTAATTTAAATTGTGCAGAACATCTGGCTGCAGCTGCACATTTTGATTCTCATACACTTTGATTTGAAAAGGTGGCATTATACAAAGTACCCCCTCAGTGTTTCTCAATCCTAATCTGACCCATGGAAATCTGCCAGACCTGATCCAAGGTCAGTGAGGTGAGCTGCGGATGCTGGTGCATACAGTGCTGTGTGACACTGTATTGTACTGAATAAAGCTCTGCAGAATATATAGGTCACTGTGCCCACAGCAGTCTCTCTCTCTCGCTCTCTCTCTCACTCTCTCCATAGTTTTTTTTTTCATCTCTCTCTCCCCTCTCTCCTCACTCTGGCTGCTGCTAATAAGTGAATTCAGATGAAGAGGCTTGTCTCCCCCCTGGCTCTCCTCCTGAATCATGCAAAGCAGCTTCAGACTTCAGAGGGCTTTACAGGAAGGCCGCTTCATGCACTCTATGTGTGTGTATAAAAGTGTGTTCACATGAGAAAAACATGTTAAAAATGCAGCAAGTTTTCTGGAAGAGAGAAGAATCTGAATATGATGAAAGGGAAGAAGCAGAGTGTCAGTCTGAGTCAGTAAATGTTATCAACAAATCTCATGAAAAGATCAAATCCTATCAAGAGCATTTATATTTATCTAATTCCTCTGTGGCTCAATTGTTGTCCAATGTAAGTAAAGTCTAAAGCTATGCTAGCCCTTTTGTAGGATTTGTAGGCACTGTCCATCCATAGAGCTAAATGCTAGCGTCAGGGTGCTAACATGCTTACAATGGAAATGCTAAAATACTGATGTCTAGTTGGTATAATGTTAACATGTTTACCCATTTAGTATCCAACACTTTCAGTGTAACTGGTTTGTTTAAATAAGGAAGGTTAAAACTCAACACATCAGTGGCAGCCATCTTGGTTGTTTACAAAAATGTTTAAACGCTGCTTAAACCACCTCCATATTACAAAAACGATTGTGACTGGCTTGACCAGAATCAGGCTGGATGGAAATCTGTCTGAAATTGGAGAGAGTTCAGAGGAATCTGCCAGAGCAAATAAAACATGAGCTGGTAGATATTTATTGTTTCCAGGCCAATACACACCATCATCCTGCTGGTCATACCAAATGTCTACTAATGTATGAATAGAGCTTAAAAGTATCCTAAAGAAAAGCAGTAATTGCTGCTATTTGAGTATATGCTTAGAAGCACAGTACCCTTGCATTTTATAAAAGAGAAAAAATAAGAACAAATATTTGTTGACATCAGTAACGTATGGACTTTAGCTTGAAGAACTGATTTTTTTTAAGGTTTATTTGGGGCTTTTTGTGCCTTTATTTTAGAGACAGGACCTGTGGAAAGAGTCAGAAATGGGGAGAGAGAAATTTGGGAATGACATGCGGGAAAATTAACCACAGGTCGGGTTAGAGCCTGGGCTGCCCGCTTGGAGGACTGAAGGCTCTGTATATGGGCCGCATGCACTAACCACTCGGCTACCGGCGCCCCCAAGTAGTGAAAGTTTGAGTGACAGATTTAACGTTTCGCTAGCTATGCTCTATTTTGACAATTCTTTCATTCTCTCTCTCTCTGTTTTCTCTCACTATTTCTGGGCTTTTCTTCTGTCCCTCACTCCAATGATAAATTATTGAACATGTTTCCTATTTTAGACCCTCTGTGTATTCAAAACCTATCGTGTGTGTGTGAGAGCGTGTGCTTGACATATTGTACCGTTTTTGTGTGTAAGTGTGTTAAAAACCCACGAGAGGGGAATAGAAGAAAAGTAGGAGACTTTTTGAAAAAAGAAAATTTCTTCCACTTCAGCTGGATTTTATTTTAGTCACTGACACACTTTCTCACTTCAGAGCATCCCCTCACTCTGAATCATCTGCGCGTTAGTTGTCCCAAGTGGTTTTCCCTAAACATCCCAGCTTTATCTGCTTTGTAAGACTGTTACATTTGACAGATTTGACAGCGGCTTTGGCTTTACAAGCATTTGTGGAAACCAGGACTACAGTCCAGACAGTCATTTGTATTTATTTGCTTTATTCTGAATAGTAAAACATCCAAGGAATTTTTCTTCTCCTTCTGAGGTATCACCCTTTAAGAACAAATTATTTTTAAAGGGCGCTTCACAGATTTTAAAGCCATATTCAGTTTACTTGTCTTGAGGTGTGTAAATAGATTTTCTGTGTCTGAAAGATGCCTTCAGAAGCGGAAATAATCTTAATAATATAACAGAAATTGTTTGTGACAACACTGCAGACTTGGAGTTTTACAGGCATGAGTAATTACCATAAAATGTATAATACAGTCTCAGTGAGAACACCCATTGGTTTCTGAAGTGGAGTTATGAAGCTATCATTGGCAGTTGCCATATTGGGTTTAACCTAACTTTCGATCAAAGGAGTCGCGTCCTGGCATCAGCAGCAGCTTTTCACATGGAAATTGTACCATCGAAAAAGACGAATCAGACTAGCGTCTCTACCGCCGTTGTTGGTGCCTCTGATTGGTCGGTGAGGGAGTTGCGATGGGTTGCAGTCTTAGCTTTAGACATTTTAATATCTGACTTTAAACTATTCCTTCGTATTTTCCATTTGTATATTAAAAATGCTGCCTACTGTTTGCTTTTTCTTCTTGTCCTTACTGGCCATGAAGGGATCCCCTCTTGATAAACAAGATAAAAGAGAATTTCATATTAGGAGTAATCTTTAAGAAGCAGCCAACGTAACAAACAAAATAACAAGCACTAGTTTCCCTGCGAATGAGCAATGTTACAAGTTTGACGGTTAAAGCAATGACAGAGAGATGATTTGAGGTGGATTTTAAAAACCAAGCCTCGATTTAATTCAGCCTCGTTAACCTTCCCTCTTCAGCGCATGAACTGAAGTTATGTGTGTTTGTGTGAAATGGTGGGTGTGAAGCCTTATCTTCTGTTGCACTATAATTTTCCCTGGATTGCAAAGGCGGGCTTGACTCTCTGATTGAAATGGCTCTAAGTAAGCCTTCAATTACAGGCAGGGGTCTCAGATTGAGCCATTTAGGCATCAACTGAGGATCCAAGTGAATGAGGGATAGAAGAGGGCCAGAGAAATACATCAGGAAGAAAAAAAGAAATCTGAAGGGAAGCATCAGAAATAACTATGGAGGTTACAAGAAAAAGAACGCAAGAAGTAAAATGGTATAGAAACGGGTGAAATGCAGAAGCAGGGCAGTCAGAGGAGACGGGTAAATTAATGAAGAGTGGGATGATGTGAGGGAGCACGAAAGCGGGAGAACAGAGAGGCAAATGGAAGAGAGAGGGGGAAGGGATAAAAGAGGAGTGACATACAAAGAGAAAGAGAGATGAGAGAGACAGAGACAGGATGGCAGGCAAATAGTTAAAGAGGGAGAGAGAGAGATTTAATTAAGTGAGAAAGATCAAATATAGATGTGCATAGCCATACATGCAAAAAGAAACATTAAAACTTTCAAGCAGATATTCATCTACGTGGTTATTTGGAGTCCTGTTTGTCTCCCCAGGTTCAATAATGACTCTTTTAGCTCTGTTTTGGTCTCAACCAGCTCAAATGTGTGTGTCTCTTGCTGAGAAATGCATCTTTTATATACTGTAGATTACCTTATCTTATTTTGTCAGTGCTGTTAATAAGCAGGTATTGTACTGTTGTTATGTAGAGTTTTTTCAAATGAGCACCAAAAAGCTTTTCAACGACGACTACAGTGTTTGAGGAACATTGTAATGACTGATGCCTCCCTCTTTGCAGTAATTTCATTTCAAATATAAAAATGTTGAGTCTCCTAGCTTTAAAGGTCACGTATTATCCTCCTTTTCAACAAGTTTAAATAAGTCTCAGAGCTCCCCTAAACATGTCTGTAAAGTTTCTTGCTCAAAATCCACTCTGATCCTGTATTATAATCATGCCTATAAACCCCTTTATTTCAGCCCTGCTCAGAACAGGCTGATTCTGTGTCTGTAGCTTTAAATGCAAATAAGCCGTGTCCCTCTCTTGAAGGGCTTGGGTGTAGTGGGCTTTCTTACATCATGCCTAATTGTTTATGGTGAGAAGGCAGTCTCAGAGGGAAGAACAAACACCTAGATGTGGGAGTGTCATCCACCTGGGGGAGGGGTTACTGCCCTTTGTGATGTCACAAAGAGAAAATCTCCAACAGCCAGTTTGAGCTGGGTGGAGCAGGCAAAAGACGGTGAGGATGGACTTTTCTCAAAATTGGGGGGTTTGTAGACAGACTAGAGACATATATTAGTGTTGGACAAACATGGTGAAGTGTATTTTGCTTAATATGTGACATTTTTTCCTTGCTTTTTTCCTTTAAAAAAAGTATTTTTCTTTCTTTCTTTAATTATTTGTTATGCCTTTATTGTAGAGGACAGTGGATAGAGAGTGAAACATAGATGAGAAAGTGGGGATGGACATGCGGTATAAGTGCCAAGGGAGGGTTGGAGTTGAACCCGGGTCGTCCACCTCCAGGATTAAAGCCTCTGTACATGGGGTGTGCGACATAACCCTTAGGTTATCTGGGACCCTGTTTCTTTCTCCTTTCTTTTCTTTCTCTTTTTCTTTCTTTTTTTTTTTTTTTTTTTTTTCCTCGTAAAACTTCACTGATAATTTAAATAACATCTTCTATTAAAAGTAAGATAGAAGAAACAAGTGTCATTGAGTCTACACTGGACTTCATCCCTTACATTTTAATCACTGATATTCCTGAACAGAATCCTCTTATTTTTCAATATCAATTTGTCATTGAGATACTGCCACCGGATTGAGAACCGTGGTAATAAAAGGTAAAGGCAAGGAGTCAAGTGGACAGGATCGTTGTGAAGATGGTGAGTTGTTAGCATGAGTTATGCTTTCTATAATGGAGGACGAGGGATAATTGGGTCATTTCATCACAGCTAAGTGACCGGGAAAAGGTTAGTGATTTCGACCTCATCTTCAGTTAACAGCTGATGTCTATATTTTCACAACGGAAGGAGGAGGGACAAACTTAAGTGCATAGCTGGATTGTGTTGGCAAATGAGGACTGTGATATGCTGTGTGTTGTTTGTCAACATGCAACATCTCTGTGCTGGAGAAGAAGATGCTACTGGAGAGAAATAGATGTATTTAAGTACAAGATGTCTGAATGCCTACAGCAAGCCCTTCTGCCACTCTCAACAGACTCTACCACATCTGTTAGAGCAACACACACTTACACTTACAAACACAAACTCAAACATGGAGGGCGGCGGCTGGCTGGGAGACCAAGCTGACATATCAACAACCCAGTATCGTAAAGGCTGTGGTTTCTATACTTAGATATTTTTTTTCTGCTGGATTGAATGAATGACCTTTAAGCTGAAATAGAAAGTGTAGTGTGTGTGCGTGTGCATTGTGTGCAACAAAGAGAGACTTGTTCATTGTAGTATCATGTGTGTGCGCCGAGTTGCTTTCACCTGTCAGGTTCTGCCACATTAGATCTGTTACTCCTCTTCTTCTTCTTCTGTGCTTCTCTGAGAGAAGGGTTCACCACCCTCCAGTTTCCATGTTGGTAGACAACATAGATGAGGTACGGGTCTGGTTAGAAAAAGCTCTATTATTTGGGTTTTCATCATGTTTTATCACAATTAGTCAACAGATAGCAGGTCATGCTAAAGACGGCAAGACAAAAAAGTACTCTAGAAGCAAGATCCATGTTAAATTTTCAACAAACTCTAAATTGATTTTAAATTATGAAATTAATGATGTAATGCGGCTCATTTTTGGAAGATTTTTTTTTCCATTTCCTGTGGATGTCATTGTCCTTACTATTTAGAAAACCTGCGTTAGGCTACGTCACTGTGAAATCTAAGTAGAGCTTCTCCCTTGTTTTTTGTCATTTATGAGTTTGACAAAGATAAATTCAGGTTTGTTTTTATTTTAATTTTATTTTTTTACAACTGATAAAATCCATAGCAGAGGTAAAAGTGCACAGAAACATGCACATCACAAAAGTTTATTGCAAAAAAATCAAGTAAATAAGCTACCGTTAATAGATGATAAGTGACAGTGTGCATGTCTTATTGTCTTCTAGGTGTTGTACCTGCAGCAGGCGGAGGTCACCAGGGAGCGGGTGTCTGCTATGCACCAGTCCAGCATTGATGGGGTGGAGGACATGTCAGCACTGGCCGACATGCACGAGGCTGCCATCATGCACAATCTGTACCAGCGCTACCAGAAGGACAACATCTATGTAAGTGCATTGAGAGACACACATGGTCTGTGTGGTTTCTAAGAATATGTGCATGTGCTGTATGTGGTCGTGTGTGTACATATGTTAATGGAATGATGTGCTCTCTCTCTCATTTAAGAAAGCTTTTTCTGCATCAAGCTTTTAGTGGGAATCACAAATCATCTTATCAGACCATCCACTATAAGTGCAGTAAATGGAGAGAGGCATGAGCCAGAATATTAGAGTCGCCTTTTGTTGAAAGGTGTAATCCTTGTTGTGGGAACACCAATTGCCAATGTAGCAAAAAACAAGTTCAGTTTAACACCCCAGCAATGAACTGAGAAAGAAAGATGGTAAGGACCTTGATCTCACAACTGATTTACAAAATCTTAAACTTCCTTATTACAAGTCAAATTGTCGATAGAGTCAAATCATTTCAGTCGTTCAGCAACAAATTATTTGACCAACAAACCAAGTGTGAAAGAGATGAACTCATTTGTTCTTCTCTAATAACTAGGAGGGCTGAAACAAAAACATCAGGAGCAACTTCAATATTCTTCACATACTATCAGGGTTTATTCTCTCTGTTTGTTTTCTTCTTTCAGCTTTGTTTAAGCTGATGATGTTCAGGCCCATTAATCATAAAGACCTGACTGCTGACCTTTTGCTACAGAAAATAAAATACTGGAAGAATCAATCATTACTACGAGCATTTGTTTGGCTTGATGATCTGATAGAGGACTCACGACCATTGTGAGGTCTTCTTTTGATCACGATCTGTTAAAACTTGTTTCCAGTGTGGACAGGAAGTCAGTGGTCACAACAAAAATAATGAAAAAGATGCATTAGATAAAGTCTATAAAACTCCATTACCCACCTTGTCTTGGGAGTTTTATCTCACCAATACCCACAGATGACATGAAAAGATGATTATCTTATCTTTTTGTGGTTATTTAATGGATCTTTAGATCAATGAATTAAGGCCACAAACTAGCACAGTTTGATTACAGTGAGTCGAAAGTCAGACAATTGCGGAAACCTGAAAGATTATCAGACAACAGACCAATAACAGCCCTTCAGGGTGTGACCTAATCTAGATGATGAAATATTGTTCATACACAGATTTCCCTTAAGCTGATCCTAAGTAATAACCCTGTGTGGGGTCAGCTTACTGTTTCATATTGTCTGATTGCATTTCATGGATATGTATGTCATTCAGCACAGTCTAAAATGTGTGTAGAAGGAAAAAATGCACTTACATGGTAATATGACACGATGCAGGACCTGCTGAGCTGAAGTTTGTAGAGCAAAGGGATGGGACACAAGGTGACTGTCTCAGCAAAACAGCTCAACATGATCTATCTAGTATCCATCATCTATTATCTTACTGATTTGACAGCAGTTTTTGAATGAAACAGGTATTTTTTCCCAATTTACTTCTATTGTCAGATCTCCCTTATCCTCTGATCAAGAAAATATCAATTATTTGTTGTTTATATTTGGAGTCAGAGGGAAATGTAGCATAAAGAATAAAAGCAAAAAAAATTATACCAAGACTCAACCTGGATTTATGTGTGTTTAAGTTCCTTTTCTTTTTTTCTGGGGACATTTATGCCTTTAATGGATAGGATAGCTGAAGAGAGACCGGTAATGTTTGGGGGGAGAGAGTGGGGGATGACATGTAGCAAAGTGCCAATATTGGATTCAAACCCACGGCCGCTGCATCGACCGTCTTTGTCCGCTGTACATGAGCTGCCCGCTCCAACAACTGAGCTAAACGGTCGCCTCTGAAATAATGCTTCTTGACTATTTGCAGACCAATATCGGGAGCATCCTGGCAGCTGTCAACCCTTACAAGCAGGTCCCGGGTATGTATGACCCAGAGAGGGTGGACCTGTACTCCAAACACCACATAGGAGAGCTCCCTCCGCACATCTTTGCTGTGGCCAACGAGTGCTATCGCTGCATCTGGAAACGCCACGACAGTCAGTGTGTCCTCATCAGGTGAGTATGAACATTGAAGAAGGATATAAAACATGTTTGCCTTTAATTCATGCCTCTGTCTAAATATCTTTCTTTGAACCAGGTATTTCATCTATCCATCTGTTTTTAAGTCCTACATCAAAAGTTCACTGCAAGCTTTCCTGGCACGCAAGTTATCCAAGAGGGTGTTTTGTTTCTAGACAATCCAGAAAGTCCTATTTTACTACATAATGACATCGAGTGCACAAGGATTTGTGTTTCTGTATAGGCCTACAGGTATTTTGTCTGATGATAATGTTAATAATAATAATATTTATCTTTTCTAAACTCACGTTACAAAGTGTTAACAAGAATACAACAAAGCTCTAAAAGGGGGCCTGTTTGTTGTTGTGAGAAAGATACTATTGATAAGTCTCATTTGTTCTCAGATAGTTAGCTTAGATTTGCATACAGATGAGAAGGTCTACATCCCAGTAGTTGTAGGCCTAAGGCCAAGAAAAAGGCTTGCACATCAGTGAGAAAAACTGCTGCTGACACAGTGTTGTTACCTTTGGATAGCTATTTTATTCAAGATAGAAGAGAGCGAAAATTTTGAAGGACATATTTCAAGGTAATACAGCGCCCTCGAGAATAGCTAATGTTAGCATTCAGCAACTTCCTAGCTAAACTGTTTGATATTACACGATATGAAAATATTTAAAATGTTAAGGTTTTTTTTCTTCCAGGATAAAATAAATGTGTCGATTAAGTTCTTAAATATCTCAGAATCAATTCACAATGTTCCTAATGTTAAATAATTATAAAACACTCTGGAACAGATATGTTAGCAAGGAATGCTACTGTTAGCTTATTAACTGCAGCTAATGGATTTTAAATATTCTGTTTTACCTGGAAATATGGAGCAATATCTCTCCAGATTTCCACTATTTATTGTCTTTTTAAGTACCAGATCAATCTGTAAGTCGTGAAATGACAGTAATTCATCATTTTACTTCATTTATAGGACTTCAAAAGTGGAACATGGCAGCATGACATAACAGCATTTGAGCTTCCAACCCTGAGCGTGATATCAGAGGGAAGTGGCTGCTGTGTGAATATGGTGAATGGTGATTCAAACCAGGCATACCTTATGAGATGCTTCTATTTTACATGTGCTCACAGCCAACATCCAAGGCACATAAGCGTGATGCTACAGACAGTCTGTCTTGGGCTCAAGTGTTGGTCAAGAGGAAATGTTTCCCGGATTGTGACACCAGATGGGGCTCAGCATCCCTGAGAGAAAATAGTGCCCTCAGCTTTTTTCATGGCAATCTGGCCAGTGTTTGACCTACTAAATCTAAAGTGTAAACACATATTCTCTGTATTGCTTAAACCTATTAAGTCCTGCATTGTAATTTTGAGATAAACACTGTAAGTTGAGATATTGAGGAAACAACTGGAACAAAATTTGATCACAGGAAAATTAAGTGAATAAAATGTAGGCTTATATGTCTGTTAAGGGCTTCCATGCATTATTCCATTAAGGCAACATCTCTGTTATCCTCACCTAATGAATGCTGCAAATAATGATTGTAATTGGTTTGTGCTAATACGTCTGGTAAAGAAATATCTAGCCATGCAAGACTAACTTAGAGTTGAAAATTAAGGCTAAATGGGTCAACCTGGCTATTCAGGACCAAATGTCTCATCTTGCTTTCAATAACACTCAGGCTTTGTCTCGCTCGGTTTGTTGATTAAAATAGACTGGGAGCTAATGCAATGTGTCTGAAGCTATCAAACCTCAATATCAATGAAACAACCCGATCAGTTAGAGATATGTGAATGTCAGAGAAGGTCACAGGGTGTTTAATTAGATTGGGTTGTGTGTGTGTGTGTTTGTGTGTGTGTCCTCAGTGGTGAATCAGGGGCTGGGAAGACCGAAAGCACTAAACTGTTGCTTCAGTTCCTGTCGGTGATGAGCCAGAACTCATCCGGGACTCCTTCATCAGAGAAATCTACACGAGTGGAGCAGGCCATCGTACAGAGCAGGTACACATTAGGAAGAACTACTTGTCTTTGTCGCTTTAATGTTATAGGCAGTCAACTGTCTTTAAGACCCTGAAAGCTGGCAAAGACTACAACTGATGATTATATTCATTATCAACACTGGTCACTTTCTATCACAGTCAGTTTATCATCAGAGTTTCCAAGGGGCTTGATATGCAGACAAAAAAATCCAAATATGTGTTGAGTTAAAATTAATATAAAAGTGGCCCTGATGGCCTAGCGGTTAGGTAACGTCCCATGTAAAGAGGCAATAGTCCTCCAAGAGGGTGGCCCAGGTACAAGTCCAACCTGCAGCTTCTTCTCTGCATGTCATTCCAAACCCTCTTTGGGTGGAGACCAAAGACCAAAAATTAATCTTTAAAAAATGATTATTAAAGAGTAAGCATTTGATCCACTGAATTGAAAGGCTGCAGGCTTTCAATGTCAGGCATGTAATTAAAAAATGACTGAAATCGTTAAAGATTGTCAAATAGAAGCTTTGAATTAATTTAAGGTCAATCACCAGAGCGAGCATTAGATAATTCTTTGCATATTAAATGCTAACCATTAAAGTCACATGGATTTTGAATGTCTCAAAATGCTTTAACATTCTATATATTCTAGGTGTTTTTATGTCAAATAAAGAATCCAAGGGTATTGGTTTTAAAGTTTCAAGGCGAGTCAAGCTTTCAGGGAGTCGTAGCATTTAGGCCCAGATCTAAATTTCTCTAGTCTGCAGCTCTGATTACTACCCAGCTGCCCCTCAGTATCTGGGCTTTCTTATCGGCACTATGTTTTCAGTTATTGTTTTTGCTGAAAATGAGAATGCTGTAGTCTGTTTCCACAGATTGTAAAGTTCAGTAAAATAATGTTGCTTCTGGAATAACATCTAACAAATGTCCCCTGCAGCACATCATGGCTGAACAGCAGGAACACAAACAAAATAAAATAAAAATTCACAAACTCGTTTTTTTTCCGTCTCCACAGTCCGATTATGGAAGCGTTTGGGAATGCAAAGACAGTTTACAACAATAACTCCAGCCGCTTTGGAAAATTCATCCAACTTCACTTCTCTGAGGGCGGGAACATCCAGGGAGGCTGCGTCATCGACTGTATCCTTTAATGTATATATCAAACTAGTATATTTGTATGAAGTTAAGCAGGATTTGTGTTTATTTGATTTTTATTAGCTGTAGTTGTTTCCTTGACTCTTTCTTTCAGATTTACTGGAAAAGGTAAATCCATGTCTGCAGCTTGGTCTAGTCAGGTTTAAATTCATTAGGCATGATTAGTCAGCTTTGCATTGTGAATCATAATGAAACGTTAATCATGGCTTTGCTGCATTGATTTTTCTGTAGAACCGTGTGGTACGACAAAACCCTGGAGAACGAAACTACCACATCTTCTACGCTCTGCTGGCGGGAGCTAACAAGGAGCAAAAAGGTGAGGAAAGGATGAAATCAGTCCATCATCTGTACCGTCTCTTAAGACAAAGCACTTACTTTTGTGTCATTTCAAACGTTTTTGCAGACTTCATCTATAAAGTTAGTGCAGCTGTTCATCTTTGCTGTAATCACATACATTTTTTATGTGTTTCATCCATCAGGCCAGTACTTCCTGGAGGATCCTGCAGAATCTTTTCACTACCTCAGCCAATCAGGATGTCTGAAAGACAAGAGCCTGAATGACAAAAATCTGTTTAACAGTGTTATGGTCAGTGTTGCTGCATTTCTCTTTCCTTACAGTCTTTTTTTGTTAAATAGATTGTAATTAAATCAAAATGTGTTGATAAATCTGCTCTTGCGGCAGAATTGATCAAAGTATTTATATAATACGGTGGCCCTGAGGTGACACCACGCTGCAGATTAAGGAGTAGCAGAGTGTAACTCTACGGAGCCCCTGAAGTCCCAAAATGTAAAAAAAAAAAATCTTGTGCGCACAAGCTATTATGCTGTGCTCACAGGATATTTTTTTCTACTTTTTGGGACTTCAGGGGCTCCAGGCAGATATAGAAATGCTTCAAATACAAAAAAACACACAACCAAACATAAAAGGTTTTCAGGGTACACTAACGTGTCCTTCCAGTCTGTAATTGCAGATTTTTTTTTTGCTTCATTTGATGGTTTCATCTATTGATTGGCTTCTGCAATTACACTTTAACTTCTCATTGTTAGGTAGTAATCAGCTGAATTGATTGAAGAATTCGGTGATTTCTCTACATGTTTTACCTGGAATTCAGAGGTTGTTTTTCCCTTAGTTTTATTTATCAGCAGGGTTACATAACTATCGGTATGTTTGCAGCTTGCACATGATGAAAACACTTTCATCATGTAAACTTCAAAATACAACTGAGAGAAACGATGTCCCTAATGTTAAAAGTTTGCATTTAATCCTAGATTTTGACAATTGTGTTGTGTAGTTCTAGGGAGTCCTTGCATAGCAGCTTGAGGTTTCACCTTTTCTACCTGGAGAGCAGCTCAATCAATCTCAGAGAAATGTTTGCCAATTGTTATCCACATTTCTTAAACCTCTCTGTCAGATAGAGCCTGATGCATAATCAGAACCATACAATAGTCCATCAAAAAAGTGTCTTTAGAGTGATATAAGCACATCTTCAGTTAAAGGGACCCAACCTCTTTTCTCTGTGCATTTGTGTAGGAGGCACTGAAAGTGCTCCAGTTCACAGAGGAGGAGATCAGAGACATGTTCAAGCTGCTGTCGGGAGTCTTACAGCTGGGAAACATTGAGTTCATGACTGCAGGAGGAGCCCAGATCACCACCAAGCAAGGTCAGACAGGCAGAGTAAAGTGGGACAGGAAGGGTAAAAACTTGAATAAATGTATTGCAGGAGTGTAACACATCTTTTCTGTCTCTCAGTGGTCACTAATGCCAGTGAGCTGCTGGGCTTGGACGCCTTCCAGCTGTCTGAAGTCCTGACTCAGCGCTCCATAATCCTCAGAGGAGAGGAGATCTGCTCCCCGCTCACTATAGAGCAGGTCAGCACACAAACACACAGACGCATACATTCATTCTCGCCTTCTTGATTAATCACACACACACACTCATACATCCATCCTCCTTGGTACAGGCCGTGGATTCCCGGGACTCTGTTGCTATGGCGTTGTATTCCCAGTGTTTCTCCTGGATCATCCTCAAGATCAATCAGAAGATCAAAGGGAAGGAAAACTTCAAATCCATCGGCATCCTGGACATCTTTGGCTTTGAGAACTTTGAGGTCAGAATACTCAGCGTTTTTTCAGGATGTTTTATTTATATGAGCCGACCACATAGAGATATTTTTTAAATAAAATATGTCTCTTTGCCTTTCAGGTGAATCGATTCGAGCAGTTTAACATCAATTACGCCAACGAGAAACTTCAGGAGTATTTCAACAAGCACATCTTCTCCCTGGAGCAGCTCGAGTACAACAGGTAAACCTCCGCAGAGTGTTCAAAACTAAATTAACAAAGGCTTATGTACAGTACTCAGTAAGTTGTGTTAGAGAAACATCACCATTGTGATCAGAAGTCGTGTTACGGTACACCAGAGTGTAATTGTTCGGCTTTAATCTCCACAGGGAAGGTGTCCAGTGGGACGCCATCGATTGGATGGACAATGCAGAGTGTCTGGACCTTATAGAGAAGGTAGTAAATTGATTTTTTTCTAAGTAACATAAAAATGTTTATCTGTGTAATGTGTAATAATGTCTGTTAGCTGACACGCCCGCAGAAATGCCTGGTCCCCCTGACAGGCCCGGTGAATGGGCCCTCCCAGGATATGATTTGAATCAACGTATGAACATTCGATCAGTAGTGTTAGCGCTAGCCTCCTGGCTAACATTAGCTTCCTCTGGGCCTGCTTACGGCGGTTACATTACAACAACAAAAAAGGTTTACATCATTTGAAGAAGAGGGGGTTTACATTTTGAAACTGGGTACATTTTACTGAAGCAACAACAAATAAAATGTGTGTTTTTGTTGCTTTAAGAGTTAATGGTGAGTATTTAGGTGTAAAATAACATTTGGTCATTTTTACTTAAAATTAGGATTGATCTTGTTCTTGCTAACCTCCATGGGCCCACCCAATGTGACCGGGCCCCAGAAAGCTTTCCCCTCTATCCCCCCTTATTTGCGACCTTATCTGTTAGTGCAGGATTTTTTACCTGCAACTGAATATATTCTGTGTATCTGACTTTGAAGTTAAAAAACAATCATGGTATTTTTTCCAAAAGCACTGTAGACTGATTGATCTTAAAATACTTTTTGTAGACCAGACGTTTGGTTGCAGTGTGTTAAAGTGAAAGCTACTCTCACTCAGTTTAGAGCTGTGCTGGGCGCCCGCCTCAGACGCTCTCTGGAAACTGATCTAATAATATTAGACTGATGTCTTAGAAAGTGGTGTTGATTTCATACAGCTGATGCAATAACATTATGTTTTGTTTTTTATCTCTGTCACTTAGAAACTGGGCTTGTTGGCACTTGTGAATGAAGAGAGTCGTTTCCCCAAAGGAACAGACTTCACTCTGCTGGAGAAGCTGCACAGCAGGCACTCTGTGAGCCACTTACAATGTTTTAAATAAGCGCTGCGCTGGTTTACTACATCACCTTTGATTAACTTTATTTGTTAATTTTCCCTGTCTTTTGCAGACAAACCCTTATTATGTGAAGCCCAGACTGGCTGACCATCAGTTCGGTATCAAACATTATGCCGGCGAGGTGAGCCGTGAGAAACCAAACCATTTTATGTCAACATTCTGAGTGTTTTTTTGTGTGAAGCCTTGGATTTTGAATGATACATCTCTGGTTCTTGCTCAGGTCCTGTATGATGTTAAAGGAGTACTAGAGAAGAACAGAGATACCTTCAGAGACGACATCCTAAACATGCTCAAGGACAGCAGGTACAACAATCAGACCAACAAACGACTTAATCCAACCAGTAAAAACACACGAAATTGGTCTTATTTGAGTAGCTAATAAAAAAGTTGAATGACCTGATGACAAACAAAGTTTGAAGTGTGGAAAGGCAGTCTAAACTGAAAGTCCAAGGCACTCTGATGTTGTATAAAAATCCTTTATTAAACAGGGATGTGACACGTTTCGACTCAACCGAGTCTTAGTCAGGACATAATTGTCAGAGATAAAAACAGGTGCTTAAATAGGATGTCAATAACAGTTAATACTTTTAGGAAATGAAAACAGTAATCTAAATCTAAAAAAAGATATTTTATCCTTTGTGTTTCTGTGGCCTCTCAGACTGGACTTCATCTACGACTTGTTTGAGAAGGTTGGCAGCAGAAACAATGAGGAGAAGATGGGAACGGCCAGGCGCAAACCTACTGTGAGCTCCCAGTTCAGGGTAAGTGATCCAAGCAGTTTGACATCATTACATAAAAGTATCTAGAACCTTTCATTTTAATTTATGATTTTTGAAGGGTGTTATTAACAGCTGAGGACCAAAAAGCCTCTGAATGCTGCAGCCAATCAGAGCAATGAAAAGTGTGACATGAGCTGCTAGGGGAAGAGGCTATTTCTAACATCCATTTCAGATGGCTTCATGAATATACACAGATGCATATTTATATGCACCATGAACTATCAGGTACCCCCCCCCCCCCCCCCTAATGCATAACAGGGAGGGTCAGGTGGGCTGAAGGTCTGTCTGGACCATAGACTGTGGTCTGGACAGGAGGAGGAACAGACTCATCTGCCAGAGAGAAATAAAGAGCTTTCAGATTTTTCTGGTTCCCATAGTGACCCAAACACAAAAGTATGTTGAAACAAAGGGTCAAAGGGTCAACACCACAGGGAGCTGAGGGAAAAGTTATGGGTTAAAGAAGATAACCTGTCTTTAAAATATCTGACATTTGACATCTACACATTTGAAGACACTGAAAAATAAGTGTTTGGATTACTTCCTGGTTCATAACTTAAAAAACGGATCTATTTTCACAGTTTTTGTTGATTTCTTTTTTTCACTTTACTAAGAAATGAATCAAGAAATAGTTTCAGCCAATCTGAGACACAATAGTTGCAGATGTACTCGCTTTTAAAATGATAATTTTGATTCAACGTTTTTTTCTTCTCTTCCTTGAAACAATCATTAAAGGATTTACTGTTGTCATTTCCTGAACAATTTTGATCTTCTCTCTTCATCTCCTCAGGACTCCTTACACTCTCTCATGGCCACTCTGAGCGTATCTAACCCTTTTTTCATCCGCTGCATTAAGCCTAACATGGATAAGGTCAGACTTTAACCGTCTCACACCTCTGTCATTTCATGAATTCACATTATTGCTGCCTCACAGCCTGATGGACAACTCTCAAATGACCTATGATTTTATGTTAAATAATCTATCTTGTCTGACTTTTAGAATCCAAATAGGTTTGACCCTGAGGTCGTCTTGAACCAGCTGAGGTATTCTGGGATGTTGGAGACTGTGAAGATCCGTCGGGCCGGATTCCCCGTCCGCAGAACCTTCAAAGATTTCTTCTCCCGGTAAAAGCCTCAGTCTGTGTTTTGATTTATGTGTGTTTTATACAAAACTCTTTCTGATTTTTTCCCTTTGGGTTGAAAATGTTTAGATCTCTCTTTTGTTGTCTCTCTGTCTCCCTCACACACTCTCTTCTTTCTGTTGTGCCTGCCAGATATAAGATCATTGCAAAAGACAAAGTAGCAGCAGCAGGAGATGATAAGAAGAAAAGTACGGACCTTTTGATTAAATATGACAAGACAAAGAAGGAGTGGCAGTTGGGCAAGACAAAGGTAAGTTTTAGAAGTCTTTCACAACTTCCCTTTAAATCTCTGGACCACGAGACGTTTTAAACCAAAACCCATGACTGTTTACATTATCTTTCATATAAAGGTTCTTCTTCATTAATTAACCCTTCACCTTTGTTCTCAGGTGTTCATGAAAGAATCTTTGGAGCACATTTTAGAGAAAGATAGAGATGAAGTCCGACGCCAAGCTGCCATGATCATTCGCGCCCACCTACTCGCTTTCTCTGCCAAGTAAGACCTTCCATTAGAAACTGAAATGTTCACATTCACATGCAAAGCGTGTACCTGCTTGATTTCTTTCTTTAATGTTTGTTCTGTTAAATCCACAGGAAGTATTTCAAGCGTGCCCGTGCAAGTGTCATCACCCTCCAGAAACATTTAAGGAGACATATCCAACGCAGAAAGTTCGTGAAACAACGCAAGGCAACGATGGTGCTGCAGAGACACAGGCGAGGTCAGGTGGCACGTGCACGAGTCCGGAAGCTCAGGGAGGAGAAAAAGAAGAGAGAGGAAGAACAGAGGAAGAAAGAGGATGCGGAGAAGGCGAAACCGGGCGAAGGGGAGCAGCAGGAAGTGGATGGAAATGCTAAATCCCCAGACGAAGATGCTGATGCTTCGGTGAGCCTTTTAATAAAGCAAAAGAAAAATAACTCTAAAACACATTGAATTTTTGGTATATTTGATGCTTAATATGTCTTTGCTTTCTCCTCTACTTCTTCAGGATGAGGCCCGGCAGATGGAGGAGATCCTGCAGCTGGAGCGAGAGATCGAGCGCCTGCAGAAAAAGAGGGAGGATGAGGTGTCCCAGCTGTGCGAGTCCTCAAAACAAGAGCTGCAGCTGCGTCGCGATGCAGAGATTAAACGGATGAAGAAGGAGGCGTCCCGCAAGGCCACTCAACTCATCGACCTCCGGGACTTTGGAGGTGTCGATCCCTCACTGGGTGCAGTCGCCGCCAAGCCTGCTGCTGAGGCCAAAGCCCCAAAAGCTGCAAATGCCAGCAGAGGAGCATCCAAAGACGAGGAGGTGGACGAAGGGTTTCATGCTGAAGAAGAGTGCATCCCTCTCCCGGACTTCCCTCCACCTGCAGAGACTGACACTCCCCTGGATCAGGAGATCTTCGCTCACCTCCCTCCTCCCCCGCCTGCTTTTGCAGAGGGAACAGTTCCTCCTGCTCCTCCACCTCCACCTCCTCTCCCAGCAGACGGCATCCCTGGGGCTGGAATCCCTCCTCCTCCTCCACCACCTGGAGATGGTTCAGCTGTTCCTCCTCCTCCTCCACCACCTCAACCTCCTCTAGGAGACGGAGAGAAGAAAGAGGGAGCCAAAGCAGATCCGGGGAGGAAGGTGAGCATGGTGGAGAGTCTAGTGGACGGGGACGAACCGATCTACAGCATGCCGGCCGACACAGAGTCCGACTACGACCAGGAGGAGGAGGAGGGATCAGTCACAGCGGGAGACGACAGCTCTGTATCCGGAAGCAACCGAGGAAGCGCAGCCGTGACGGATGAGGAGCATCCGAGGAAGTCAACCTGCACAAATGCCAGCATTGAGTCCTACAGAGGCAGCTCTGACTCTGTGAGGACACACACTCACATGCATCCTCACATGCGTGCACGCAGATATGTATGAGCAGCTACACACTGACAAGTGTATTATTAAAAAAAAAAAAAGTCCCTACTCCTGCAGTATTCTTATTCATCTTTCCTCATATAAAAAAATAATTCATACCTTTTTTTTGATGCAGTATGCTGACAGTGACGATGAACATGACGGCATGATGGACACTGATGAAGAAGTCACTAATGGCAGAGTGACCTTGCTTAATGGAAACGGACCGCCATATTTCCATGGCTACCTCTACATGAAGGGTGTGTATACATTATATTATCTGTGTCTTCAAAGATGATTGTCTTACACCTTGAGATTTTTTTGTCATGTTTTTTTTTTTCTCTGCTCCCTAAGCTGGTCTGATGATCCCTTGGAGGAGGCGTTGGTGTGTGTTGAAGGATGAAACCTTCATGTGGTTTCGGTCCAAGCAGGAGTCTCTAAAGTCGGGCTGGCTGTACAAGAAGGGAGGAGGACTCTCCACTCTCTCACGGAGGTTGTTGTAGTTTTTACTGAGTGCAGCCTGCATGCTAACCAAATCAAAGTACCGTCTGATTCAACTCTGTAAAAAAAAAAAAACGCGTCAGCCTCTAGTTAGAAGACATTTCAATTCAACAATTCAGCAGTTGCCATCTGTAAATAAGATCCTGCAAACTATTCAGACTTCTAGTTAAAGACCGTTTCTGCTTAAGAGGATTTATGTGAATCTGTTTTCAATAAGAATTTGATAAAGAATTTCTGACTCTGATTCTGAATTATGCTCCTGTGAATAGTTGAGGTGTATTTGTGTTTGTCTAACCTCATGATTTTAACCTTCTGCAGTGCCGGACGACTTCAGCGTCCAAATCAAGCTGATGCACTTTGAATTTATTTAAATTTTTTCTTTGAAAGTTGAAAATCAACCCTTTAAAATGTATGTAGACTCTAACCTTCATGTAACAGACTGCTTAAGATATTAAAAAAAACACTTACAACAAAGGAAATCTTCGTAGCGCCGGTAGCCTAGCGGTTGGTGCGTGCCTTAGTGTTGTAGTACTCAAAATTGTTCTTGGTCTCAAGACCGGTCTCGAGCCCACTTTTTGAAGGTCTCGTCTCGGAATAGAAAACATTTTGACTCGGTCTTGTCTCTGTCTCGCACTGGGCGGACTCCGGATTTTAAATTAAGACCAGACTAAGTCAAGACGGCTATTTCTTCACATCATTACTTTGATCAGAAGGAAATCACCACTTTCTAAAGGATTAACTTTAATTCATTCATAATTAGATTGTTATCCCTGGTTACGGCCGCAACCTTCCTGGTGTTACGGTCTAAGTGAGTGACACGCCCCTTGCACACAAGATGATGATTTTTGGTGATATGTATGGTCTTGGTCATGTCTCGGTCTCGCCCTGCCTTGGTCTCGGTCTTGACTCGGTCTCGATCCCTAAATGTCTTTGTCTTGTCTCGGTCTCGGAGCACTCAGTCAAGGGTACGTCTTAGTCTCAGTTAGGGTGGTCTTGACTACAACACTAGTGTGCCTCCATGTACAGAGGCTTAAGTCCTTGACAGCAGAATCCAACCTGTGGCTCCTTTACTGCATCTCGTTCCCTTACTCTTTCTTTCTCCGGTTTCTGAGTCCTTCCGTTGTCCACTCTACAAAGTAAAGGAATAAAAAGGCCAAAAATAAATCTATAAATCTAAAAAAAAAAAGAATGGAAATCATCCAAAAGACACATTTTATACATTTATGAACCTTTCGAGTGTTTGGGTTAGGCTGTCTCTGCCTCTGTTTTCATTGTGTCTCATTCCTCCTCAGAAACTGGAAGATGCGCTGGTTTGTACTGAGGGACAATAAGCTGATGTACTACGACAACGACAGCGAAGAGAAACTAAAGGGAACCATCGACATCAGAGCTGCCAAGTAGGATACCTGTACTTCCCAAACACACTCACGTCTTTACTATTCCTCTGCTTTCTAGACAACAGCTGCATCCCTAACACCCATGCACCTTTTGTGTTCTTGCAGAGAGATTGTGGATAATCATGAAAAGGAGAACGCTCTGAACATTGTGACGGATGAGAGGACATATCAGGTGTTTGCTGAGTCACCAGAGGATGCAAGGTGTGCTGGAGACACAAGTGATTTATCAGTCAAATGCTGCTTCTTGTGTCTGAGTGTATAAATATATTCTGATTTGTATTTGTGCGCAGTGGGTGGTTCAATATGCTCAAAAAAGTACGCGTGTGCACACCTGAGCAGCTGCTGGAGATGTCCCATGAACAGGCCAACCCAAAGAACGCTGTGGTCAGTCTACAAACACGACAGAGTTATAACATTTGACCAAATTTGATGACTTTTAATGTAAAATGTGTATTGTTTCGACATCCAAATTCCGTGCCTGATCTTATTAAGGCTCTTTTGTTTAAGTTCACTTTATGATACCTAACATATCTCTGTAAAAGGAACAGTGCACAATCATGAAGTTTTCATCGTTCTCCTTTTCTCTTTCAGGGAACTCTTGACGTGGGCCTGATTGACTCAGTCTGTGCTTCAGATAACCCTGATCGGTAAGTTTGATCAATCAACATGAAAGAAAAAACTCATTCATTTGACAGGTGGTGCACTGTTTTGTTCTTCGACTTTGTTTCACTTGCAGCAGACAATAAGAGTTGATTTCACCATCAGTTCCTCAAAATGAAAGAGATGAAAGCTCTTAAGAAAAGGAAATGTCCTTGTGTCTCATCATCTACAATTGTTTTCCCCATGTAGGCTTCTGCTACATATTTACTGGCTTACACTATTAATAATTTAGTCTCAAAAGACCATGCTGCAATGCAACTGTGTGCATTCATGCACGGCCTGCTCCGACCTCCACCTTAGCGGCAAGGAACGCGAGGAATACGAAGGAGAACTCCTTCCTGCATCTTATCACATATGCTTTTATTGTAAAGCATCTCGAGATAACATTTTTTATGAATTGGTGCTATACAAATAATGGTTGATTGATTGAAAAAACAAACCTTTTAAAACCTCTTTTTTCTGTCGTGGTTAATCTAAAAAAACACTACTATCTATCTCATTACTAAAAATAGAGCCTCGTGTTAGTTCAGGCAGGCCACGGAGTCATGCTCTATTATTGTGCCAGAGTTCGCGTCAGCTGAATCACACGCAAACTCATCAGTTGATGGCCAGCTGATCTACTGAAAGCATCCTATTGGCCAAATAGTTCTTATGCCGCCTTATTTAAACTGCTCTAGCCTGCCTATGCTTCTCTGCCCCCTCTGCATGCCACATTTGTTGGGGTTTTCTGCTTATCTCCTTGCCTCATAGCTTTCCTTGTATGCACGGGAAGGGCAGGACTGTGTGCTGTTCCTGCCTAATGCTTTCCACATAAGCATGTGGAAGGGCAGGGAGATCCCTCACAGAGCCATACAGCCAAATATAAATATTTGCGTCAAAGTATCCATCTTGACAAAGGGGTCCTGACCGAACTAAAAAAAACTATGTCCTCGGACCCTTTCAGGCCAAACTCCTTTGTCATCATTACGGCCAACCGTGTGATCCACTGCAACAGTGACACACCAGAGGAGATGCATCACTGGATCAGTCTGCTGCAGAAACCCAAAGGAGACGCCCGGATAGACGGCCAGGAGTTTCTCGTCAGAGGTGGGAATGGAGATTTTAGAAATATATGTGAACCTTCAAATGCATAACATTTCATACCTCTCAAGTTATGTGTTTTAATTTAAAAAGCCTTAAAATAGGGTCAATTATATTCCCCTTTCTCTCCCTCTCTCTCTCTCTCTCTCTCTCTCTCTCTCTCTCTCTCTCTCTCTCTCTCTCTCTCTCTCTCTCCCTGTCTCGTAATTTTTCAGGCTGGCTCCAAAAGGAGATGAAGATGAACGCTAAGAGCACCTCCCTGAAGCTGAAGAAGCGCTGGTTTGTTTTGACGCACAACTCTCTGGATTACTACAAGAGCTCTGAGAAAAACTCTTCCAAGATGGGAACTCTGGTCCTGAACTCGCTCTGCTCCATCATTCAGCCGGATGAGCGGGTGCACCGGGAGACGGGTGAGGAGAGAGAAAAAAGGCAGAGAGGGCAAATATAATGAGGGATTAGACATGGGAGGTTAGGACCCAGATGTAAAGAGAAGGATGTATTCTGAGGAGCATGTACGTACACGTAAAAGAGGAGAATTATTATGTCCTTTCCTATAATATAATCATTTTATTTCATTCCTTTTTTTCCCACAGGTTACTGGAACATCATGGTGTATGGTAGAAAGCACTCGTACCGCCTCTATACCAAGATGCTGAACGAGGCCATAAGGTGGACGGCTGCCATACAGGGAGTCATAGACAGCAAGACTCCCATCGAGACTCCAACACTTCAGCTTATCAGAGACATCAAGGTCAGACACACACACACACACACACACACACACACACACACACACACACACACGTCGAGGGTTAAAGGCATGTGCTCTGAAAAAGAAACAAAGAAAATCTGTCATCTTTAGCAGTTGTAAGCCTGTAAAAACTTTGACCAATGTCTGCCACGAGGTACCAATTTGATGAACCAATCATGCCTCTCTGTCTCACTGCTCGTTCTCTACCCCTAGCCCACACTTAAAGCACGTCACCGATGACGGAGTTTATACTGTGAGGTTGTTGTTTTTTTTGCATGTATTATGATAAAGTTAAGCGCTGACTTATCGCTGAATGAGACACGAGACGACATATTTTCTACACAACTCAAGCGATGAGCTGAGGTCTGCTTCTGGAGCAACAGTGCTCTTGCATGTAAGTGAGGGGTGTGGCTTTTGAGGGACCACAGAGGGGAGGGGGTGGGTGTAGACGCAGCACTGAGTAGCATTCCTACTTTCAAAATCACGCTAGTTTTCGAAAATGACCAACCCTGCCTTTGGATGTTAATTTTTAAATGAACGTACATGAAGTCGTTCTAAAATGTCATCTCTTGGTGTCCTCTCAGGAGAACAGCGTGAACTCTGATGTGGTGGAGCAGATGTACAGGAGGAACCCCATCCTCAGATACACTCAGCATCCCCTGCACTCCCCTCTGCTGCCACTGCCCTACGGAGAGGTCACCAGCAGTGAGTAAAATGATGAACAAACAACAGCAACTGAAAATCTGAAACATTGTGTTAAACAGAAACCTTTTAAAGATGTATCTTTTTCATGAAGTACACCAACATACTTATACCTTTCAATGCAGTTTTTTTAAATAATGTGAGGGTGATCATTGCATTTCTTTAGATGACATTTGTACTCTGACTTGTTTCAAATGCTACAGTTAAACCAAATGAGTGGGATCTGTACGAGGAGATGGAGAGTGTGTCCCATTGAGAAATTGGGCCATGTGGCTATAAGCATTGGACTTTGACTTTGCTCAAATATAGAAAAACTAGGCAATGGGACAGACTTTCTCTCCTCCTCTTACTTCTCCTTTTCCTGTTCTCCTTCTTCTTCTTTAACATATTGTGTGTCATGAAAAGTAACTACCCTCCACAGGTTCTGTACTGAACACTTCTCTCTTTGTTCCCCTTTCTTTCTTATCTTTTTTTGTCTGTGTACAGTACAAAGGCGGCAGGGCTATGCCAGCCTGCAGGATGAGGCGGTGCGAGTTTTCAACTCACTGCAGGAGATGGAGACTCTGGCTGACACGGTGCCCATCATTCAGGGCATCCTGCAGACCTGTCAGGACCTGCGTCCTCTCAGGGATGAGGTATTTTAATTCACTTTGACTTACATTTGAACAGAAACTGAATAAGTGGGAGCACATTTAACAGAAAAATGATTGGTAGCTGAGTTGTTAGAAAAAGCTGCAAAAAAAGGATACCAGGGCCACTTTTACATCCAGCACACCGTGATGACAGGTTATGTACTAAAAGTGATTCTATGAAGGTTTGTCTGTCACTTTTTCCATCATTGTTGTCATATGTTTAATTAAATTCCCTCCATATTGGTGTTTTTTTCCAGGTATACTGTCAGGCGATCAAGCAGACCAATCACGTGCCTCAGCCTAACAGCCCAGCCAATCGGGCACACTGGCATCTGCTCACCTGCATGAGCTGCACCTTCTTACCCAGTCGAGCAATTCTCAGATACCTCCGCTTCCACCTCAAGAGGTGTGTGTGTGTGTGTGTGTGTGTGTGTGTGTGTGTGTGTGTGTGTGTGTATGTGTGTGTGTGTGTGTGTGTGTGTGTGTTGGTGTGTGTGTGTTATGTACTGTACTTCTTTGATGTATAATTAATGGCATAAATGTGTTTTAAATGTTTAATGATTCAGGGTACGCGAGCGCTTTCCCGGCACAGATATCGAGCGCTACGCTGGCTTCATTGGGGAATCCCTGAAGAAGACCAAGACTCGTGAGTTTGTGCCCTCTCAGGAGGAGATCGCCGCCCTGCTGGTTAGACAAGAGATGAGCACCACCGTCTACTGCCACGGTGGAGGCTCCTGCAAGATCTCCATCAATTCACACACCACGGCTGGAGAGGTACAAAAACACAAACAACCATACCTACACTTTCCTGAAATTAATTTTAGCTGTCACTGATTGGTCACTTGTTTTATGCTCTTTTAGGTGGTGGAGAAACTTATCAGAGGTTTGGCCATGGAGGAGAGCAAGAACCTGTTTTCTCTGTTTGAACATAACGCTGTCACAGACCGAGCTTTGGAGAGTAGAGTCATTGTGGCTGATGTTCTGGCCAAGTTTGAAAGGTACCATTTTTGTTTTTCTGTGGTAAATGTTAGATTTGGAGTAATTTCTCAATTTCCTAGTTTTGCTGTTTTGGTTGTTAAAACAGAGAATGTCAAAAAACATATTACCGGTAAACATTTCCGGGGTCCTTGAACATCCTATAGGCCAAGATCCCGCTTGAAACAATTATCTCATTATGGAAGTGGTTACTATTTGTAATTTTAACCAACTTGCACTTAAATAAATATTACTGTCTTGTATTAATAGTCAATCTTTTTTTTGGAGTACATTGTGTTTTGTTTTCATTGTCAAACTTGTGTTGACCCTGCCTAAGCTACGTCTCACCTGTGAAAAAAATCTTAATCCCAATGAGCTTTCTCGTTAAATGAAGTATATGTACATACATACAGTATATGTGGAGATGGTTCTTATCGATATTTGTCCTCTGAATGTATTCCAGACTGGCAGGCAGTGAAGAAGAGGAGGAGGAAGGAGAGTGGAAACTCTACTTCAAGCTCTACTGCTTCCTTGATGTGGAGAGCATGCCAAAAGAAGGAGTAGAGTTTGCATTCATGTTTGAGCAGGTGACCAACACAACAGTCATCCGTGTTACTTTTTAATTGCTCATCACTCTTGTCTAATATAAGTCAGAAATTGAATTGGTTTGAGTAAACAGAGAACACATATGGATAATTGTCGAATGATTTAGGGCTTTGTCAACAAAACAGATGAATAAATGACTGTAGAGGACAGATTTATGACTTGTATCAAAACGTTTTATCTGATTATTCTTTCTACTAATCACATTTTAAAGGATAAATATATCTTTTTCACACCCAGTCCCCCTGCCAGTCTCTTAGTTTAAAACAACAACTCTTTTCAACTTCAGTGTGCAGCTCGGTTTGGAATCTGACCTGTGGCCCCTTTTCCCGCATGTGGTTCCCCACTCTAGGATAGATAAAGATAAATCATATTTATATCATAGCAAAATGAAAAATCTAACAATTCAAGTTTCACAGTTTTAATATATTCACTAAAGACTCAAGTTGAATGTTAATCAACGATAAATCCCACAGCATGTTTAAACGTTAGTTGACTTATTCTGTACACTAAATGTGACTACCTTACATCAAGTTATGTTTAATTCATATTAAGGTATTAAGGGAAGTATATTTCTTGTATCAATCTCTCTCACAGGCCCATGAGTCTCTGATAAGTGGTCACTTCCCGGCCTCAGAGGAGACTTTGCAGCACCTGGCCGCTTTACGTCTCCAGTATCTCCATGTTGACGGGGCGGGTCGGGCAGGATGGAGCCTTGGAACCGTTTATCCAATCGGACGCCTCCGCAATCGCATTCTCCACTCCACCAAGCCAGGTGTTGGGGCAGCAGGGGGAGCAGGAGGAGGGGGAGCAGGAGGAGCAGGAGATGGGAAAACCGCTGCGGGAGGACAGGGAGGAGTCCCAGTCGGAGTGGAGAAACGAAAGACCCCAAGCTTCCTGGACGGCACCCTGAGGAGAAGCTTCAAGACTGGATCCCTGAAGAAGCAGAAGGTCAGTGCTCAAAGTCAGGATCTATGTGGTTTGGAGTACTTCTTCCAGTTCACAACATCAAAGAGTAAACATTTTAAAGTTATAACGTAAAGTCAAGGTGTAAGATTGGCAGTCAAACAGAAAGTCTCATCGAGGATTTAACTGTAGCAAGTTTGAAAAGTCTACAAATTCACCGGCACCATCCAAATCCAGCTGTCAGAACTTTACATGCGAGCAGCAGAAAGGAAAGTGGTCTGCAGAAACAAAGAAAAACAACAAAAAGTGCATTGGGCCTTGTAAATATTACCGTACATTTGATTTATACAGGCTTGAGCTATACTGTGATTTCTGGTCCAGGAGAGTTCCAAGAAGCATACCTCGGGTTTTTAAAAAAAGGCAATACAGAAGTGCAATTAAACTGTAGTTCCTTGAGTGTCCACTTGAGGCCCGCTGCAGAAGCCAAAGAATCCCCATTAGAGTCTGTATTAAAATACTCTTTTTTTTACAGCAGAAATGAATATACAACAGGACACTAGGACAACAAATGAATGTGGTATAATGAGCTCAGTTGATGCACACTGTAAGGGGGTGGATTTTTTCCTCTTTGCCTGTATCTAGATTAATCAGAAGTGAGGTGGAGGAAGCATTTCCAACATGGCCACTGCCAACTGCCATAGTTCAACGTCATAACCCCTCTTCAGAAACATATGGTTGCCATGTGGTGCAAGTCCAGTCTGGTTTAACCAAGTGACAGATGGACCTTCTGAACTGGATTGCTGTCTGTAAAGCTTTTATTCAATCAGGCTGTAAATTAGAGTGTTCGTCTTTGATTGGCTGATCTGCGTTGCTGCAGGTGGAGGAGGAGCAGATGCTTGAAATGTGGGTGAAGGAGGAGACGTCGGCCACACGGACCAGTGTTCTGGAGAAGTGGACGCGCCTTCAGGGCATGCCTCAGCATCAGGCCATGCTGAAATATATGAGCATAATCAAGGAGTGGCCGGGATATGGATCCACTCTGTTTGATGTGGAGGTGAGAAAATGAAACAGCAATAAAGGACTTGTGTGCAAAAACCTCAAACTGCTCTCTTATTTCCCTGCTCTCTTCTCTTTCTCTGTAGTGTAAGGAAGGAGGTTTCCCTCACGATCTGTGGCTGAGTGTGAGTGCAGACAATGTTTCCGTGTATAAACGAGGTGAACCAAAGCCACTGGAGACCTTTCAGTACGAACACATCACTTTCTTTGGTGCGTCACAGCCCTGCACCTACAAGATCATCGTAGATGAGAGGGAGATGTTCTTTGAGACACCACTGGTGAGAGCCCTTCATTTAAGACGTTTTCCTTTTTGTCTTCATCCCTTTGAGGAGTGTAAATAAAGATTGCTTTCTTCTTTGACATATTTTGGTTACTGTAATATTTGAAATAGATTTCCTTTTGTCCAGACACAGATGAATTGGGGATTCTTTTTTTAGAAGAATTACCGTTATAGGTTGGTGATTGTGAGACAAAATGTAGAAGTTAATCATGATATTATAATCTGTCGAATCTGAGTCAGCCCAATGTCAGTATCGGACTTCAGTCTAATGTCGTAGTCCCATCATCAGACTGACATCTGTCCAACATCAGGTGTTGACGTCAGCCCAACTGTATGATCTGTATGTATTAAAAATGTATTTCTTAGATGACCATTCCACCATTTGTTAGATTAGAACTTTAGTTGAGTCATCATAAAGTGCACTAGCCTGTGCTCAAAAGCATTTTGGTATATATGGGTCCAAAGATTTTTATTGTCGAAGGATCACATTGCTTTGAATACCTCCTTTTTCCACTCTTTGTGTTGGCCAATTTTGGTAGGTACTGTGCACACTTTTTCTGTATCTGTCTGAACTCCTGATGTCATCATTCACAACCAATGGCTTAACAACTATTTCACGTGCTGCTCTTATAAACAACCGAGGGTAACCCCACTTATTATTTACTTAACGCCCAGATATAAGATATATTGTGTCTCCCCACTCACTTGATAATGTGACCACTGCCTTTTTAGAAATGCGAAACAGCTATGTCACCAAATTTTTTTCACATAATCACACAAATGCAGACATGTAGAAGCGCAGCCAGATCAAGACACAAATGAACCACCTACTTTTTCTCTCTCTCTGCTTCAAGGTCGGTGAGATCACGAAGATTATGAGGGCCTACATTAACATGATGGTGAAGAAACGCTGCAGCATCATGTCAGTGACCAGCGTTGCCAGCTCCTGGGTCAGGTGATCGCCAACAACCAGTCAGAGCCCTCGCTTTATCCAGCAGTAACAGATGCCTCAGCCCTCCCACCTTGGTTGGTTGGTTGGTTGGTTTCGATGGAGGCAGTCGCACCAACCAGCTAATCCTTAAGGCTGAATTTAAGGATGGTGGTACGGAGATAGAAGTGGATACAGACGCCAAAACTCACACTCTTCTGGCCTGGGTTTCACGTGGGATAAGGGATCTATTTAAAAATGAGCATGACAAACAAATTAGGTATCTTGGGACGGTCCTTTCAAATACATAAATAACACCCTTCAGTCGTAGTCCTGCATGTAGATGTTCAAGCACACTCCAGACCGCTCTCTGATTTACCTTTTCTGGACACAACAGTAATAACAAGCACAAAACATCCGCCCAGACCCAATCTGTCCCCTCTTTTACAACCCGATGCACTGCCAGACAGAAAAAAAAGCCACGCTCTCAGTTAAATCTGTTTTCTTTCTCACTCCTCCACTCTCAGACTCTCTCTCTTTCTCTTCACGTGTCCTCACTCCTGTTTGCACTTTGGTTATACAGTTTTAACGCTGAATTCTCTTTCTTTGCTTGTTTTCTCTCTCTCTCTCTCTCCCGCTCTCTCTCTTTCTCTGTTGTTTATCGGTAAAATCAGCTGTTTGTGACTGAGAAAAAGGACTCCAATGATGATGATGGTGATGATTCTTCAGGGCTTACTGACTGAAAATGAGCTCAGCCGCTCACTTGTCAGTGCCACCGTGTGGCCAAAAGAAGAAAACGCAGCCAAAGGAAGAGGCTTTAAATATTTCTGAACAATATCAAATAAAAATAAAACGTAAGAAGAGGCTGAACTTTGGAGGCTCTCCGGTAATGTTTCTGTTCAGCCTGAGAGGAGAGCATTATCAACCAGAACAGTATGAGACAAAAACATTTCCCTATCTAAGTCAACATATTACACACACTGCATATATCTACTGTATATTCACATACATGTACACTCTAACATGTATCGTTTTGTACTGTATATCACACATTATAAGAGTAATTATTGATTTTCTTTAGGTGGTCACTGCACTGTACAGTATGCCAATGTGACACCTCTCGTGTAAAATACATGCAAGTGAATGGCGTTAATAATGTCTGAATATGATGCCAATAATGTACATCATTCACAGGCTGTGCCATCGACGTGACTCACAGAGAAATGAGGATTAATAGTGAGAACACAGCGTGTTATGTGTGCGTGTCACTCTGCAGCATTCATTGGAGCTATAAAATACTGTACACTTGTTTGTTTGTTTTTTTAAATCTTATTCTCACTCCTTTCTTTATCATTTAAGACTTGAAAAATAACTCATTAGAGTTTGTCTGTGTTTAAATCCTGTTTATGAACATGTGACTTTTAATACTGATACTACTATAATACCTGTACACCCCCTGCTATCTTAACCACCCTGAAGTGCTGTGTCAGGAATGCTGCTTTGTGAGTGTGTGTGTGTGTGCGTGCGTGCGTGTGTGTGAGAGAGTATTTATGGTGTAATCTGCAGTTAGTAAAAGAAATGGAAATAAGAAAAGAGAAGTGATTTTACTGAGTGTATTCCTCGGGAGATGGGACATATTTAAATGACTAACCTTTGCAAAGAATGGTGTTGTGATCGTGAGTTAACGCATGGGATTTTAAGGGAGGGTTCTGGGTAATTTATTTATTATTGTATTGTATGTATTGCAAGGTGGGTTTGGGAGGAAAATGTGTTTAAAAAAATAGACTGGATTTTTTTTGTTCAGTCTCAGTGTAAGAGGAGAAGAAAAGACACTGTGAGGATACGGGCTCAGAAATCAGAAATGGTGTGGTTGTGTGGTGGGGATGCTGACAGTCATCACTGCTTTGTGCGTCCATGTATGTGTGTGTGTGTTTGGACTAAAAGTGAAGTCACTGTAATGCCAATATCACCTGACTCTGTGGCACTGCAGGTAGATGGCGGCGTCCCTCACGTGTAAAAACCTCTAGAGGATAAATAGACAAACAAAGTGTTTGGCCACATCCAGTATCCAGGAGGAATACTTTTTATAAGCAAACAGTCCCTTAATCTAACTGGCAACACTTCAAATGAAGTTACACACGTTAACCATTAAATACAGCTGCATATCAAAAGAATATTACCTATGAATAAATCATTATAAAGCACAAATGAATGCCATATCCTGCAAAACTACTGTATTCTACAATTACTAGGCCATTCCCAAAGACTTTTCCACCCAATAACTTTCTATTCACTGCTCATTGATAGTGAGAATGTACATTAATTACTATCTTAATGTGCTTAGTTTGTAAGGTGATAGTCCCACAAACTATGCAAAATGTATTGAGATGTAATCTATGTACAAATACGTACTTTTTTTTACTGTCGAAAAGGAAATGAGGAGGAGGTTATTGAGGGAAAACTTGGCCTACTAGTTGAAGCATCAAGTCATACAAGGTAGGAAGACATTCGTGATTTTTAAAAGCATGTATTCTGCTTAAATTACTGAAAAACAGCAAATAGTTAAGGGCTCATTTATGTACCTTGATGTAGTGTTTTACGATTTTATTTTATTTTGCTAAAGCTGCTAAACTAGTATTGTGTCAATTATAATTAAATTAAAATATTTGCCCCCCAAAATGTACGTTTTGCTGCTTTTCATGCCAGACATTTAGGCGAGGTGAAAGCGTCTGTTGTCTATCTGCAGTGCCACATACAAGGATGTAACGATCATTTTGAGACGTACTAAGGTTGTGAGTACAAGTGGGTTAATGAAGCGAAGGAAATTATGTTTTTATTTGGACTCATGTTTTAATGTTGCCTGAAAGTGTATTCCCTTAATGGTCTTAAATGTCCTTCAGGTCCAACATATTGGTGAGGAAATAGCAAATCATTGATGTATTTGGCCTGCATGTGTTAAAATCTAAACGTATATTTAGTCTGACAAATCCTGACCTCAGTGTCTTCAATGGTAGTTACGTCTCTGTCTGAATACACACAGCCCTCTGGGATCCTGCCTATAGAGTTAGAATAAGCAGAACTCACACACAGGTTCCAGTTTGAACTTTTGTTTATTTAATTTTTTTGCCAAAATAAGTGGAAATATAAGGAGCAACCCGTAAGCCATACTTACAGAGGAGCCTGGAGCTGTCTGTTCTAGTTATTCTACATCTACGGTTCTGTCTGTTACTGATATTACAATGAGTGGGAAGAAGAAGTTACCTGATAGAAGCTGAAATGTGATCGCTGTGTTTGCAAAACACTCTAAACATGATTTAGAGTAAGGTTTGCAGCATGTTATCACAAATCTGTCTCTAAGGGCAGCTTCATCACAAGGGGTCCTGTAATCAGCCGCAGGCGGCCAGAGTGGGGCCCGTTCGTATCTTCTGTTATGCTTATTATCATCATTACACTGTAAACATAGTGCTTGTTTGAAAAAAAAAAAAAAAAGAGAAAGAGAGAGATATGTGTGTTGTCCTTTTTTTATTTGTAACTGGCTTTACAAAATTATGCTTTAATAAATTATTGGAATTATTGTCCTCTATTTGATGTTGTGTTTGTGAACTTATTTGGACTACAAGCATGGTGGGAAGTCATTTAGTACATTTGTTTTATGGTGCGTTCCAGTTGAACTAGGAAGTCGGAAATTCCGAGTTCCCAGTCGGAAGTGTCAACTGGAACGCCCCCTGAAGTCGTATTTACTACTCGGAAACTCTGAGAAAATTTAGTAGCCCGAGTTTAAATCCAACATGGCTGCTACGTGCATCAACCCTAACGTAAAAGCTGTAAATATAGTGTTTATTAGCCGCTTATTCCTCTTTTTGTGTGATTAAATCAATCACACAGATAGTATCGTGCAAGTTCTATCTGTGGACATGTTGTCATTTTATTTTCGTGCACAAACTATCACATAGTGTGTTGTTATTGTCTGGTATTAGCTTACAAAACAAAGGTACTTCTGGAGGTGTCCATGTTGCTTTTCCGACTTGCAACTGGAACACGGTCAACTCGGGTGTGACGTCATTCCCAGCTCCGAGATCGGAGTTCCGAGGTAAATGGAACGCGGCATTAGTACAGTAGCTGCTTTAGTGAAATTTAAAGGTACCCATTTAGATTTCATTGTACTTGTGGTTACCCCTCTACATTTCAGGATGTTTGAAGGCCAAAGTTACTTTTAATTCCACTGTATTAATTCCACAGCTTATACTTTGAGTATTTAAAGTTAAAGGTCACATATTATGCTAAATACACTTTAACATGTTTTCCTAACACTGAAATGTGTCTCTAGCCTGTCTATAACCCCCCCTAATTATGAGAAAAGTCCACCCTTGCCATCTTTTGCCTGCTCCACTTTTCAGAAAATGTGTGCTCCATGTTTGTGTTTGTAGATTTTCCATTCATGACATCACAAAGGGCAGGAACCCCTCCCCCAGATGGGTGACCCTCACACAGCTAGGTGTTTGTTCTGCCCCCTGAGTCTGCATTCTCACCTTATACAATTGGGCATAGTGCAAGATAGCCCAAGGCACCCAAGCCCTTCCAGAAAGGGGCGTGGTCAAATACAGCTTTTTTTGCATTTAAAGCTACAGACACAGAAACAGCCTGTTTAGAGCAGGGCTGAAATGAGGGGAGGCATGATAAAAATACAGGATCAGAGTTGACTTTTTTGCAAAAACTAAGACAAAGACATGTTTTGGGGAGCTCTGAGACTTATTTAAACTTGTTGAAAAGGAGGATAATATGTGACCTTTGACTTAATATGTTGACTTGACTATGTATGTCCATATATAGTCAAACTTTTTGGTCCGGTAAATTTCCCCGAAAGCAATAATTTGAACTTAATTGTAAGATTTAACTTGATAATACTCTCCCTTTTGCTCCATTTTCTCATAATGGGAAGGATAAGTTGTGTTGCTTGGTCGAGGCATATGTCTTATTTCTTAACTGAATAAACCATTTAAAATTCTTCTTGTATTATTTGAAAAATGCAATGTGGCATAGCTGAAATCTGGACTGCTTCTCTGATCCATGAACTTCTTTACAAACATGGGTCTCACATAATAGCAACTACACAAAACTATTAACTTAAGTAGCCCAGCCTGAATGAACTACACCAGAAAAATGACATATACACATACATTTACATTCAAATGAATCTGTAAGCATTATTTTTTAATTATTTTTATTCAAAAAAGCAGGTTGATCAGGCCTACGCCATTGTACCTTATTGTAAAGGGTTAAAAAAAAGCCTCTGCTTAATGACTGAAATTCTTCTGAGATTTTATCAGTAGCAAATCAGAGATTTAATGTTAAGACTCTATATATATATATCCGTAAGGAGCTTTTTCTGCAGGAGCACTTTTACATTTAAAATGTTTTTGTTTTACTTCGGTTTCCCCGTTTTACGGATATTTTGGAACGCAATAGCCTACTGTTAAATGCCATACATCCTCATTGCTGTTTTGGCACGTTAATTTCCGTAAAGTATTTGAGCACTTGTTGCACCAGCAGCACCGCCTCGCAGAAAACAATGCACTAAGACGCACTAAGACGCACAAACACGCCTTCTCCCCCTTTGTCTCCTGTGCGTAATAAGCGTGCGTCAGTCAGGACTCGAGCATTCGGTTCACTGAAAGCAAGTTCACTTTTCGAGTTTTAGCTGTCGACCAGAGCAGCCGAAACATTCCCTTCTCTTTGTGTGACACAAAAAGACACAAAACACTAGGAATAGTCTGAGTGCTTGGACGATGGATTCGCGGATTTTACTCCCTGCTCTCCTGCTCGTCTTCGGTTCGGCGACAGTTTTGGCTCAGACTTCCGCACCTGGTACAGGTAAGAGTTGAAAGCATCTGAGGCTCTGTGGAGACTGAGGAATTAATGGCTGCTAAAATTAACCACTCCCTGTCATGTAACCGCGATTTGAGCTACGTCGTTAGTTTGAATAAGTCCTCTGCAGATTTATAAAGATACAAAATCACTTAAATCTGACATACTGACACTTTTCTTTGACCATGAATTATACTGATATGATATTTAGGACAGTTGTGAGTTAGCTCTCTTGTGTCTTACAATTTCTTTGATGAACTAGAGAAGAAAAACAAATTATGTACACTTTAAATCTTTATTTGACCTTGTAAAACATGCTTCTCTGTTTGTATTGTTTGGTTTAAGTTCAAGTAAATCAAAGGCAGAAGCTGAGTTTCAGCTCATTTAATTACAGCCTACTTAAGAAGAAGACAAACAGTAGGCCTATCTTTAAAAGTCTTTGTGTGTGTTTGAAACCTCTCAGCTGAAACAATGAGTCTCTCTTTTCAAGGTCTCAGCCCCCCTCAGGTCTTCAATTGTTCCACAGTAAAGACACTAGCAAGAGTAGCTACAAACAAACCTCTGCTAACTTGTGTACATATGAGGACACGCTCACACAAACCTAGCTGTTGTTGTGTGTAGTCTGCTGATGAAAATATGACTGTTCTCAGGCCTGTGTGTGTTTACTGTGCTGTGTCTCCATGGGGGGAGAGAAAAGTCCCAGGAGGATTAGCACTAGTTACAAAAAGCACAGTGAGAACAAATCTGCTGCAGGCCTCATTAATCTGACGCTTATTTGGCTAATCTTTCTAAAATAACAGTCCCTTATTCTTCTCTCTTGCTTGGCCAAAATATTCAAGCCTCTGACCAAGTTTTTCACCCTCTCTGTGGATTATTTCGGTGTAAACTAACTAAAGTTTCTCCCCCCACCTACAGCGTGTGAGACAAAGAACGGGACGAGCTGTGATGCGTGTTTGAAGAATGTGACGGTGAGAGAAAACATTTTGTTCCTTATGTGTGGTTTCACTCTTGATTTTCTGTATTCGGTGTGTACTTGGTGTAAGAAGAAGTGTCTCAGTTGGAGGAACAGTCCCCAGTTGTTGCTCCTCCTCCATCTCCACACCTGTTAGACTGGTTTGAGGAGTAATTGCTCTGTCATCCATTCCCTCCTTCCTCCTCCCCCTCTTCCCTTTTCTTCTTTTTGTGTGTTTGTGTATTTCCTACATTTGCCCTGAATACAGCGTGGAGTCTTTGTTAGTTCAATAATAAAGAGGTCATTGTATGTTTTTGTATGTTTACAGTGCTTGTGGTGTATCACAACAAAATCATGTGTCACATATCCAGTGAAGACGATCCTTCCACCCCATGCTCTCTGTCCACTGAATGATGCTCGCTGGGGGCTCTGCTGGAGTAAGAGTGCACACACACACACACACACACACACACACACACACACACACACACACACACACACACACACACACACACACACACACACACACACACACACACACACACACAATAAAATGCTTCATAGGGTATGAGAAGATCTGTCACAAAATATAAACGTAACATCACTTACTTTAACATACCATAAAAAAAAACCTTACATGTACAGCCCGGGCTGTTATTTACTTCAGTCTATAAAATGACCCAGCCTTTAATTGGGACAGGCATCAATACTTCTATTTATTTATTGATATTTATTATACAGGAAAATATTAAAAGTAGCATTTCAAAAGTTACAGTTAAACGAGTCTGACTCAGTTAAAACTGGTTTACAGCAGGTTCCTGTTCTGCAGCATATAAAAACAAAGATAACAAAAGACACGGCCGACATCAGACAGCAACACAGACAATCAGAGACGGACACAACTTGTGCACAGCAAAGATGGGAAAGACTATCAAATTGTAAATTTACACTCGAAAGAATATTTAAATGTGTACACATTTGTTTAATTAAAAATCACTGATTTGCTCTTACTGTCAGACATCCTGTCCAAACTAACCTGCTGCACTGTTGGGGATGGAGCGAAACACCCTTATTATTATATTTTTGATCCGTAAACTGATCAACACTAAACGCATCGGGGCCTCTAATGAGACCTTCCTTATTCATCGGATCATGCGGCAACACCAAGCTAGTAAAAGGGACTTGGCCTTTAATTTGGTCAATTAATTTTGGCCAGAACTCTTACTGCACACCTTCTCACCCGCACCTGATGTCGTGAACACATCACCCCTGTCCTGCAAAATATCCACTGGCTCCCTGTCCCGTACAGTATCCAATTCAAAATCCTGCTCCTCACACACAAAGCCCTCAACCATCAGGCCCCCTCCTGGTCCCCTCCTACCTCATTGTTCTCCTCCACCGTCACACTCCTTCCCCGCAGCCTCCGTTCTTCCAACGCCAACCTCCTGTCTCCCCCTCATAGAACCAAGCACCGAACCTGGGGGAACAGAGCCTTCTCTATAGCTGCCTCCTCCCTCTGGAACTCACTCCCCACACATATTCAACACTGCACTGACCTACCCACATTTACTCAAGACTCACCTTTTTGAAAGAGCTTTTAATGTATGATTGTGATGTGTGTTCTGTTTATTTGTGGATTATATGTTGTTGTCTTTATGACCTGTGTGTAATGTCGCAATGTTTGTTAGTCTGTTCTTACTGCTCTGATCTTTCTTTCTTTTTTTAACAGTGTCTTTGAGTTCCTGAAAAGCGCTTTATCAATAAAATGTATTATTGACTAAATAACTTGGAATATTTGTTTTTTAAAGTTTTATCCAGTTAATAAATGACAAATGTAGA
The DNA here is from genome assembly GCA_020745685.1 of Tautogolabrus adspersus. Classification (NCBI taxonomy): domain Eukaryota; kingdom Metazoa; phylum Chordata; class Actinopteri; order Labriformes; family Labridae; genus Tautogolabrus; species Tautogolabrus adspersus. Next base: position 18,392,895 of record CM036552.1, read on the forward strand.
AATCAGAATACTTAATGAAAGAAAATGTTTTGAAGATATATGACAAAGAAATCTCGTAAAAACAGTCATATTTACCTTCTCTTTAAATATTTACATCACCGCAAAGTAACAATAGAAGTGGTGAGTAATGTACAGGATAACCTCGGTGGCCTTCCTATAATAGATGTAAAAAATGAGGACGATTGAATTGTTTAGGACAGAGGTAGAAGATGTCTGAAGAATAACTTTGTCACTGTTTCCTGTGTCTCCGTCTGCAGTGAACTTCCAGGCTTTGATAATCACCTTGGCAGTGATCGGTGGAATCATCATCATCGCCTTCATAATCTGCTTGTTCTGCTGCTGCAAGTGTGAGAACTTCGGGTGAGTGTACAGTGAGCGGTGGTTGACAAAAAAGGCTCCAAGTAACTCAGAAAACATTCTTCATCCATCTTTCTTAACACAAGGCTTAGGCATCAGTTTTTACTTTGAGCTGAGTGGAATGAAGTTTAGTATCTTCTTAGCAACAGAGATCACAATATAAAGAATAAAAAGAGGATATCTTATATTTTAAGCTTTTTGCTGCTGCAGTATACGGCAGCTGTATTTAAAAAATCCCAGATGAAACAACGATCTTAAAGGAATATTTCTGATTTGACTTATTATGTCTTGTTGCTATAGGACTTTTTACTCTAACAGTATTTTCTGTTACTGTACCTTTAATTGTCTATCTTCTCTTATTAAACAAAAAGCATGAAAAATAACAACGTAAACACTTACACTCATTATATTAAACGACTGGACTTTTCTCCAACATGCTAATTATTCTAAAACCAAACATTTCTCCAGCAAAGTATTTAAAAATCAGGTTATGTGTTAAATCTGTCAACTGTGATCTCATCTCTCCCACTCCACTCCTTGTATTCATGTTTTATAAATAATTCTGATGTGCGTTAAACATTACATGTGCATGCAGCGCAAACCCTGCTTAATGGTTTTAAGAAGAAACTACCCCCCCCCCCCCCCCCCCGAAAAAAAAAAAAAAAATCTAACTAACACAGGTAGCACCATCTGCATATACAGTATCAGTAAAACATCACTCCTCTGTAGCGAGTATAAAAATGACGGACCTACGCAAAAGTTTTGCTCTAGGCTGGGGGTGGAGTCCATGGATGGAGATACCAGCAAAAGGGAGGGTATTTTTTTTACCAGAATCCCACTGCGACGTCACAAGTTGAGCAAATTTGAAACTTGGCATTTTTCTCTGTGTTGTAAGACTTATGCAGACCACAAACAAAGAACTGATGGGTTTATTTTTACATTTTATGAGTCGGTAGACACTCGGGTTACCCAAATATGTTCAAAAACACTGTCAAAGTGGATTTTTCATAATGAGTCCCTTTTAAATGTTTGGTTTGTCTTTCTGTCGTGACTTTCCTCATTAGTTGTGCTCAGAATATCTGCCCGGAGCTAAACCAGTCAAGCATAGTGTGTATTATGTTGAGAAATTCCAGTCTAACCACATGGAGATAATGCGCTCACTCATTACCTGCTCTTGTAACACACACTGTGAAATATCCAGAACATTTCTAACTGCGATCTAATCTCTGGTCTTGTGCTTGTTGGTTTTTTTTGGCAGATCCAAAAGGTTCGAGGAAAAGATGCAGAGGCAGGCTAATAAAACGAAAACCAAGCAGGAAGAGAGGTACGAAACTGTGTTGTGTGAATTTGACATGGAGTGTTATGCAGGCGGGACCTTGCAGGTGTGTATGATATATCTGTAGCAATGGTTTGCACAGAAGAGCAAACAAAAGTTTTAAGAGACAGTGTTCTTATCTTCAAGTAAACTCAAATGCTCAAGTCAGACTGAGATGAACACTGAGTCTGTAGCTTCCGAAAGTTTGCCACTGACGAGCTGTGAGCAGAGTTACTTAAGTCTGACGCGAATGAGAAGACATGTAATTCAGTTTACACAAGGTTAATAAAAAAAGTCGTAAATTACATCATCACACGGTAGAAAAACTACTGTATGTGATCCCCTGCCTAGTGCAGCACTCTCTCACTCTCTGCAACTTAACTGAAAGTGATGTCACTCTTTTAAAGGGAGCATGTGCACGACACACGAAACATACGTATTTGCTCTTATCTATACAAGACTAACACTTGAGTCAAAATAATCCACTTTTGGTATTAACTAGGTCTCTATACACCTTCTACAACTTGTTCCATCAGCAGCCAGCCCCTTTATTAGCATTCTTACACTGGCTCCCAGTTCAGCCCTTCATGGCCTTGCTCCAAGCTACATCCCTGAACTCTGATCACCATACTGTACAGCCAGGCCCATAGGCAGATCAAGGACTACCAACCATCCTACAAGCACATGGAAGACTTCTCAGAGACAGGGCCTTCTCTGTAGCCGCATCGAGAATGTGGAACAACCTGCTGTCAGCAGCTTCTCTGGACTTTTAATTGGTGTTAATACGTCCTTAATTTCTATTTAGTCCATTGTATTAAGCTTACTGTGAAGCACCTTGGTACAAACCCTGTGTGTTCTTAAGCAGTATATAAATAAAGTTGACCTTGACATATATGGCAGATGCTAATTCTAATTTTAGAGTTCAGGATGGTCTCTAAAGTGTTGGTTAGGTGATTTACAATCTACAGGACACCAAACACACCGCCGGCCCCTGTTACATTGATGGTGACTGATAATCCATATCAGTTTACATCCTTGCACATACAAAGCATACAAATGGGGAAATGTGTCCACGTCAAACTGTTATCTGCCCAAACTGGTTTGTGGGACTACTTTTAAAGAATAGAAATATTATCAGTCACTGTGGTGCTCAGATGAGAATGTTTTGTTCTTTCAGGAAATCAGAGATGAAACAGAGACACGAGGAAATCAGGAAGAAATATGGTGAGCACTCTGACACTTTAATGTCTTTATTTCTCTCTCTTTCCCTCAGTGTGTACATATGAGTAAAGACAACAACAAATAGTTCATGTTCCTTTGAAAGAAAATAATACGCTTTAGCTTCTGGACTTGATGAATTCACTAAAAACGTGATGTTAAGCTTTCTTTTTTTGCTCTGAACTTGAAAACATAACTAAAGAAGTAGTAGAAGTTTGGGAAATGCTGTTTTAGCTCTTTGCAAAAGGTTGGCGGAGAAGAAGGATCCCCCTGTTCATTTTTTTTAACAACAAAGCCACTGCCGTTAGCTTAAGTTAGCACAAAGACTGGAAAGAGGAGAAAACAGCTAGCCTGACTCTTTTAACAAAATCAACTCCAAGTGCTTCTAATGCTCAATAAGTAAGAGATTATATTTTCTTTAAATTGGCACTGTTTTTGCATAGTGACATGCCCTGCTACATCTTGACCATGTGCAGAAATGCTCCCATCAGACGTGACTTGTTTGGTCATGGCTACTGCAGGAAGTCATGTAGACAATAAGTAGACACACAAACACCGGGCACCAGATAGCCAAGCGGTTATGTTGCGCGCCTCATGTAACAGAGGCTATAGTCCTCATTGCAGTGGCCATGGGTTTGAATCAGACCTCAGCCCTTTGCTGCATGTCACCCCCCACTCTCTCCTCCAAACATTTCCTGTCTCTCTTCAGCTGTTCTGTCCAATAAAGGCAAAAATAAACATCTTGAATAATAAATAACCCTGCACCACCACTTTGCAATATTGACATGGATGCAGAATAACATTTCTTTGGTGTCTAGAAGTCAGCAGGTAATGTTTGGCAGTAAATGCAAAGTCATATTGACTGAGGCAAATACATGAAGTTACCATCATCTGAAAAAATGAACTTCTTACAGTTTATGACATCAGCAGCTTATCTTAGAACTTAGAGCCCAAACAAAGCATGACACATTGTGTTTGTTTTATTTTTACAGCTTTGTGGACCAATGCAATATATTCAGTCAGTTTGTGAACTTCATAAGTGTTTGTGTGCAGAGTGTGTTAAGTCAGGCTAGCTGTGCCCACCTTTGTTTTCAGTCGTTTAGCTAAACTTAGCTAACAGGCTGCTCGTTGTAGCTTCATATTGAACTGACGGACAAATAAATTATATTAATCCTGTCACCAAACTCTCAACACATTTTAAATCAATGCATGTCTTTACTGGCTGTTTCATGTTATCTTCTTCTTTCTGCAGGTCTAAGTGGACAGAATCAATACTCCAAATTTGCATGAGAGGATCTGTAAACTGAGATTTTTAACTCTTCTGTTCTTTCCTTGATCTTTTTCGCTCTCAAACACCTGACAACCTGTCTGGAGGATGTGAGTGAACACAACCTCTGAGGATTACTGCAATATTAGAACAAGTGAAAGTAGTTTTTGTACAGTAAGTTTGTGGCTTTATCCAGCTAATGAAAAGGAATGTTATGTTCAATGTGATGATCCAAGAAGCTTTAAATAAAGGCTAGAATAGAAGCATGTAGCAGCAGTGTCTGTCAGAACTTAATCCATTCTGCGGCTCCTACAGCATCAAACTATTTATTTTAACAAGTCTAATGTTTTCTTGTGCAGGAAAGAGACTCCACTTTGGTGACAGAAATATTTCCCCTTGTTCTAAAAAACTCTAGATTTCTAGATGATCTATTTTTCCTCCTGACATGCTGCTGATTATGAGATGAAGCTGGAAAATGTTAACTATTTCTGTACTTTATTTGCTTTTCTTCAAACTGACAATCCTTTTCTGAAACACTTTTTTTTAAGAGACAATCTTTATAGTGTAAGTGCTATGTGTTCCACTTATTATGTCAGGAAATTATGTAAACTATGAAGTCTAAATGATTTCCTCACACCTCAAGTCTAAATTCATGATTTAATATTTACAGAAGTTACATTTATGAATTCTAAAGTCAAAGTCTGCCTACATTTACCTGTTTTTCATGTGAGGATACATACGCCTAATAAAAGACGTTTGACTTCTAAATACCTATTCAGTGGAGTTGGTCTTTTGTTTATATTCTGCATCTGAGTTACATGAAAAAGAAAATGAAGAAGAGGAGGAAGGCTGACATCGGCTGACTAACATTAAGAAAAGTTCGGTCCACTTTTGGTGTTTTGGGTATATCAGGAATTTGATGAATATAGGTTATTATAAATTAAATGTGATATAAGAAAATCTATTTTTTAGGGTTAATCAGCAGTAATGCTTAATCAAATTCAAATAAATATTTTACATGCATGTTGACATTGCAGACTTTAACCTCCTTTTTTTTCAATAGGCAAATCACATTAACCAAAGGAAATTAAACGGTGACTGCAGAAATATCTTAGGCATTTCGCTTTACATTTCTAAATGCAATACTTATCAGGGAAGAACAACAGTTATGAAGGGGTAACAAAATGTATTATGGCAGAATAAAATGTTTATTATATTGAACTCCTAAAGCATGTGGCACAAGCCACCAGCTTCAGGGAAAAGAGGTATTCAAAAAAAGGTGTCTGCTTCCCATGCTTTTACTTTGTAAGCATAGGATTTAAGTATTTATTTTGACTTAAAGAAGACAAAGATAGCTACAGTATATAGCAAAAACCCGCACGGCAAGAATGACAAGAACATCTGAGAGCAACTCATTGGCTATCGTCAAAACTGCAAGTGCAAATAAAGTACTGATGAAAGAATCGATGTTTCAACTTGATTTTTAATGATTGTGATCGTGATTACTCTATATTTGTGGTGTATGTGGGGAGCATTAAAGTTAAACTGAACCTCATTAAAATATTGTCAACAGATGTGTTACATTCTGCCTGTAGCATGTGTATGTGACTTGATTAAATGTTATTTTGTGTGAATATGAATACAAAGCGTGCGTCTTTAAAAGTAGGCTATTTGGAGGTTTTGATATTTTGAGCTTAACCTCGCGTGATCGAGTATTTTGCATGGCTGCGCGCTCCCGTGTCCGCGCTCCCGCGATTTACTAATCACATGACCCTGCGAGATCCAATCGTTCGCTTGTAACAGCGGTCCAAAGCGCGCACCCGTCAACGGCGGAGAGGAGAGGACTGAAGGCGGCAGAAAGACGAATAAAGACCAATTAACCGATTTCCCTGAACTCCCGCTCACGAAATACAACCAAGATGTCAGATGAAAAGCCAAAGGTAAGATATTAAGCTTTGTAGAGCTGTGTGTTTGTAGTGATGGCTCAGTTGAGCTCCTATCGAACCATTTCTCAGATGTGCTATCTAAAATGGCCTGGTTTGCACGTTTCTCTGAAACGGCGCAGTGTTTGTTTCGCAAATGAATTAGTACACTACTCGCACATCCCTATGTACATTTTGAGCGCATGCAAAACACTCTCTGGATGTTGCAAGATGGGTTTATGGCCATTTAACCAGAGCCTCGACGACTGTGAGCTTAAAAGCCAATTACATCATGATTGTCATTTGCGGATTTTTTTCTTTGTCGAAACTGGACCACGTTATGTCCGCAACGCCGAAAATGCCGCAACTACAGCAGCGACAAATGAGCGCAAACAAAAGTGACGCACTCGTACATATACGTTATTAGGTGCCTTGTTCTTATGTTTTTATTGTGTCATTGTTTTTTTCTAGCCACAGTACAACAAACAAAACAGCTAGCAGCGTTTAGCCGGCAGCTAAACTGCATTGCTCTTTACGGACTGGTGTGCTAACTAGCTAGCCTGGAGCTAACCATGCTAATGTTAGCTCCAGGCTGCAAAAAAACACATTGTAATATGCCCCAAATGTTTAGACTCGTGTTAGCATAATCTGGTTGAAGTACAAGCACAATGCCGTTACTGTGTACACCGAGCTCCCAGGTCGTTTTTGTGAAATGTGTCCTAAAGTTCAGGTTATAATATTGTTAGCAGTCTGTTAACTTACCTTAATAGTACACCTCTGATGACAACAGTGTTCTTTTATGTCGTGCAATGTTATCTTTGACTGTAGGGTAAACTCTTGCGAGTATGTCTGTAGTCTCTCCTTCTGTTTTAACTCATTGGTTGATGGGACCCTCTTTTGTTTCTGCAGGAGGGAGTAAAGACAGAGAACGACCACATCAACCTCAAGGTTGCAGGGCAAGATGGGTCAGTGGTCCAGTTCAAAATCAAAAGACACACACCCCTCAGCAAACTAATGAAGGCGTACTGTGAACGACAGGTAAGCTGAAATCCAAAATGACTGCTTTTACATTCCTCTGTTCCAACAACATTCAATTACCTGGGATTTGCTGTAAATACCTCAGTCAACACTCACCGTTAATTACACAGTTCACCTAGCTATTTAGCACTGTAAGGTTCTTACACGTGACTACATCTTTGTCTATTGTGTCACTCTTGCAGGGTCTCGCAATACGGCAGATACGGTTCAGGTTCGATGGTCAGCCTATCAATGAGACGGATACACCTGCACAGGTAAGTTACTCTTATGCTTGATCATTATGTTTTATAGAAATTCCAGACAATGATCCTTTTTAATTCTGAGATCACACCAGGCAAGTCTGTTTATATTGTAGAAAAGTATCTAGTTTATTTAACAATAACAGCACTATCTGGGCAAAAACTGGGTTCAATCCTACGTCCATTCCACCTCTTCAGTTTTTGTTTATGTCCACTAACTGGAACCTCTTTCTCTGTGCCTCTTTCAGCTGGAGATGGAAGATGAAGACACCATAGATGTATTCCAGCAGCAGACAGGCGGGCTCTGCTAGGCCCTTCCCCATCTCATTGACGGCCACCCTCAGACTACACCCTCAACCCCCTTCACTGTCCCTCTCCTTCCCATCACTCCTTTCAGCCTATTATTATTATTATTATTAATATTATTATTATTTCTCCCCTTTAAAGATGTCTGTTATGGTTTCTCGTCAGGTGTATGGGGGGGGTGGGGCTCCTCAGCTGTTTATATTCTGTCTCAGCAAGGACTGAACTTTTGTGAGCTTCAACAGTCTCTGTGCTGGCCAATCAGGACATCATTTCCTTCTGCCACCGCAGGCTGTGATTGGACCACCATCGCGTCACAGCTGATCCTGGTTTGTCAGTACTTCTTGTACGCTCTCCAGTGAAATCTTAGTATTTAGTAGTTTGTCACGGTTTTTCATCCATCAGGGTCGAATGCTGGGCTCTTAAAGATTTTTTTCCCGGGTTCACAGTCGGTGGGCAAGAAATGTTTTGAAGGGGAAGCACTATCTGAACTTACACGCCCACCTTCCATTTCACCTCGCTTTCTTGTGTGTATGTTTTTTTTTTTTTTTTTTTGTCCGAGCAGTGACTGCTGCTCTTCTGTCAAAATGTATTTTAATTCTCTCTACATTTTAGGTGCTTTTGCTTAAGAGTTCTGCAATGTTTTTGTATTTTTTTTGATTCTTCTTTTAAGAATGAACAACCAGGGGGCTTGTTGCTTTTTTTCTGTACAGAAGTATCAGAGTGGATGTTAGATAAATGTTGTGGGGCTTGGACCAATACTCCAAAGACAGAACTTCTGTTTCACATTTCATGATGAATCACTTTGAAAGTAAACGATCAGGTCGTATATTAAGGGAGTTTGTATTTCCTCAATGTTATTTGCTTCCTTTTTAACTTCATATTGATACAAGTTCACCGTGGGTATCCAGTACACACTACTATTCACTAATCCAGATGAAGCCTGTGTCTTCTGTTTTTTCTGGAGTTGATTTGGTTCTTGCTTGTTAAAGAGAGCCACTTGACATGGAAATCATAACAATTTATTTCCCCCTCCTTTTAACGTTGAAGCAAGCCAGTGCCTGGTCCCTTTGGTGTTCTTACAAGCAGCTCTGCTTGTGGGGTTATCACTTTGGGATGAAGTACTGCGTGGCCTATAGGTGCAAATAACTGGAAGCGTGTCCCCTGATGCTGTTTTGGGGTCAGCTCTCTCATCTTTGTGACGTCCTCACGAATGTAGGCTTATTCTAGATGTGTTTTAAAGAGGAACAGCTTCCAGTTTGAGCAAAGATATCCACAACAGTTGGTATGTTTTTTTTTAACGCAACACTTTTCACTGCTCTATATCAACTGTCGAGCTCCTTCCTTGTGTGTACAAAATAATTGCAGGCCATTTCTTTTAAAAAGCAGTGGAGCCATCCAAAGTGGGGATGAGTGTTTCCAATATTTTACAAATTTGGAGATGGATGCATGCAGTGTGTTGCATTTCAGGAGGGCAGGGAGGCCAACCAGATTGGGAGCTAAGTGTTCTGTACCCACAGGGCCCCGTTCTTCGTACCCAGATAACTGAGTTGGCTTGATTGCTTGTTGATGTCTTGGCAAGGGCTTTGGTTTGTCACATCAGTCAGGATTAAAATGTATCTCATTGAAGCAGGTAGTGTTTGTCTCTTTTAACCTGCAGAAGTGTAAGCTTACCAAGCAAGGTTAAGTTTAACCATTTTAATTTACGTAATGATGAGGCTACACTTTCCATCATAAGCTTGCATGTTATAAAGTACAACTAAATAAAAAAAAATGCAATTCCAAAAAACCCTTCTCACATTGAGGTCTTAAAATGATGCAACATGGTCTTTGTAATTAACCTTGTTCATTTTGATGATCTTATTCTCACTTAATATTTTAGATCTGTTCACATAGCCTTAAGTGTACTTTGCAGTTAAGTTGTAGACCACATCATGTATTTTCAGCTTTATTGTGTACGCCTTCTAGATCCTAAAACAGTCACTGAGTCTAAACATTTATAGATCAGTAATTGACTAAAGTTTGAGTGTACCAGGGAGTTACCCAGCTCTCATCCTTCTTAGAGTCATTTTTCAGACTAAATATGAGCACAGTTATGAAGGCAGCCTTCTACTTGCATTTGGAGAAGCTAATCAAAGATCTTTCTGAGCTTGCTAACATACAAGCTTAACTTTGTAACATACGGAGAACGGGGTCCAGGTCTTGTCATGTTATTTGTTGCTCTACTGATTTGTACATTATTTGTGGTCTTTTACTACTGTATACAATAAATATAGTTTGGTACTCAGATTTGCTGTCATATGCATCATTATGTTGATGGATACAGAAGGGAATGTTTATTTGAGTAAGTATAGGAATACTTGAGGAGAAAAGTAAAAAAAAATAACATTCATCTGTTACTTTTATAGCACAGCTACAAGCATCACCCAGTGCCACAGAATTTAAAGGCTTAAGGCCAGGATATTATGTACTGAAGCCCAAAGTGGACATGCATCCATACATTTCATTTACTCCGTTTCCTCCAAAGACTGTAAATATTAAGGTTTCCTCAAGTAAATATGTAGTCAGAGCTGGTTTTCTCGAGCTCTCTTTCTTGTATCCCCAGAGTTTCAAAAGCACGAAACAATCTTAGACATACCTTAACTTACGGCATGGCTTATGAACATGACCAGCCTATTGTTTTGTTTTCTACATGGGCAGCAAATTATCCTGTTAACATGAGATGGATTTGATGTTACCTTGAGGTTATAAGATGAATGAATTTGTTAAAGTTGGAGAACACACTTTGTTATCCCGAGAAAACAAAATCTGGATCTCGAGAAAAGAACTGAAATGAACTTGTCTTTAAGGAAAAACTGTCAAGACAATAAGTCGATATCTTACAAAACAACCAGACATTAGCCTTCTTGTAACCATGATAAAATGGACTAAATAAAATGTGTTGATGCATGTCCACTCAGGGCTTCCATAGGGTGTGGCCCACATTATTGTAGTACTAAAATGAGTACTAAGCATGAACAAACTTTGCATGAAAGAAAATGTCATGCTTGTTTTACATACATTCCCGAACATCACTGCTGCCTGGTACTTAAAGTTCTGTCTCTTGTTGGTACGTTGCTTTCAAAGAAATATATAACAGCCTATATATGCTATATATATATATATATATATATATACACAGTAGATTCCTTATGTTTGTGCAAGTACGGTAGCAAGTGTTGCATAAATAAAACCGACAGCTAGGTGGTGGCAATGAGCTATGTCTATCTCATGTATCTGGTCCGGGTTATATTATGTCATAAAAGCACCTACTGTACATATAACACACTTTTTTAAATACATATTAACAAAGTCAGAGTAAATCCAGCATGCAGCATGAAACAAAACAAAGCCAAAAATAATTCAAACACACTTCTACAATTTTGTACTTAAAGTTAAAGCAAGCCACTGCAGATACAAACTCCATCATTTAAATGTACTTTATTTTCCTATTGGCTCCTGGAACACAGAAGTACTTGAAACTTCATCTAAAGAGACAGCAGAGAATTTAACAACAGATTTAAAAAAAGACTAAGTCAGATAATTACTTCAAAGATTGTTTTACCATCTAGCCCGTCTTTTATCACATGACGCCACATTTAGATCCTCCAATCTCATCTGATACTCGACCTGAATGCCTAAAATCGGCACCACTGGAAACAACGATAAGAACAATAGCAGCAGTTGATGAATCGAACCAGGAATAAGGAAAATCACTGCATGACCGCACAATCAACTTTCTGCATCCAAACTTGTCCTTCTGCAACCACAAAAAAGGGAGATTGAAATGACCGCTCATAACCATGCCTGGAAGGAAGAGAGATACATGAATGGATAGAGGAGAGGAAAAGAAAGGAAGATATAGATCGTGTATCCTGATCTGAGTGCAGTGTATTATTGGAACAATTGGAAGAGAGATGAAGCATATTTGCCTTGTAAATGTGCCGGTCCGTGGATGAGAGGATTCAGAGAGATCAGGCACGAAGAGATAGCGGCATATCTC